>BSBM01000841.1:0-1200000 GCA_027924585.1 Larix kaempferi
ACATAAGACCAAAATATGGTTTCTTGCCATATTAAAAATAATTTTCAACTTTCCCATGGGTTTTCACATGTTGTTACTTCCCCCATAATGTCATTACAAAATCCCAAAAAAAATGTTACAAATCAAAATGACCTATGTCGATCGTTGGTCTCCGTCATACCAACCAACCCAAAATTCAAAATCGAATATCACATGGATAAAACAGTCCCACAATTCGTGGTCATTCCAACATGCCAAACTATATGCCAATTATCCATTAATAATGGTGTGGCATTGACCATATATTCAAACCCCAAAATTCGTGGTATGAAAACCCACTTTTAAAACTTGAAGCAAGTGCACCCTAAAAACATGTTCATGCATCCTTTGACCATATAAATATGGGAATGGGCTAAACTCTAGACCGAATGCACCTTTACCGGCGATTTTCACCGGAATCCGGCGAATGGTAAATTGCTGAAACTGCAATTTGAGTTGTTTGAATTGCAATTTTGGTTGCAGGAATGGCTTTAGCGACCTCGATTACCCCTGGGGCACCCCGATTATGCAATTCTAGCAACCCAAAACTGTCATTAAACAATTTCAGCCAGATTTTCGCCGGAAAAATCGCTGGATTCTTGGTGCATTCGGTCTAGAGTTTAGCTCACTCTATAAATATGTGGTCAAATATTTCTTGGAGTCTCCTTGATGGGAGCACCCCACCTCCTAGCTACACATGCAACCAATGCATGCCATATAAACCTATAAATAAGCCCCTAGATGATTGGCGCTCCCCCCAAGCAACAATCAAAGGTCATGTGTGATAACACCCATGTGGAAAATAAGGATGTCTCATGATGGCCCATAATTCGTGGCATCAAAAGTGGCGTATGTTATATTCGTTGGGGTACAAATCCAAAGTTTGTTTTATTTTTAAAAACCCACTTTCTAATAACTTATTCCAAGTTTGTTAGGAGCATTTGCCCCAAACTTGGCATAAAGTTTCAACCATATGGTATGGTTGTTTAACACTTGAACCAAATAATAAATTCTTGGCATTAAAA
The DNA here is from genome assembly GCA_027924585.1 of Larix kaempferi. Taxonomy (NCBI): domain Eukaryota; kingdom Viridiplantae; phylum Streptophyta; class Pinopsida; order Pinales; family Pinaceae; genus Larix; species Larix kaempferi. The sequence goes on from BSBM01000841.1 coordinate 1,044, forward strand.
TATTCTATGTGGGTTGGAGCGGACCCCTTCATAACATTTGTTGGCATATTATAATTTATGATTATAACAACCATAACCTTTCCAAAGGCACGTAGAGGGTGGTTATGCCATTATTTTTGGCATATAAAAAGTTAAATGGCATGTCCATTGGTTGTTGTGGGTTGGAGTTGTAACAAACTTCCCGTGGGATTGGAAATTGGTCGTATTGAAAACCATGGGTCGGGGCTTAGCCCTCTGCCCTTTTTCCGCCCACACAAAATAGGTATTGACCTTAAATTAAAGCTGCTCCACATTCCCAAACTTGCCACTTGGTGGTGCCATGTCACCAAACTTGCCACTTGGTGGTGCCACATCACTCGAGGTGCCACGTGACACATTTTCATTGGCTCACTTGTGCAGCCCGAAACTACTAAAATGAGTGACAGGGGTCACATCCTGGGGCTTCCACATATCTTGTTAACGTCAACCGTACGGGATGCCACGTTAGCAGTACGACCTATGCAGTCTGTCCCTCTTTTTGCTATTTCTTGAAAGCTTCAGAACTACATATCTTTTGCATATGAACTCCGTTAGATGTGTCGTTCCCACTGTTGGAATCAGATCAACGAGCTCTTCACGATGGCACAGTTATGTGCATGATTTACATACTTTTAGTTTTGAGCTTTTCTAGAGCCACCTAGATCAACAGGGGGTTAGGGCTAGACATCTGAGACATCTAAGTCATACTCCACGACTTATAGAAGCCCAATACACATTAATAAACCCTATGAAAGTTGAAGGATGGGGTCTCAAAAACATCCATCACTTGGGAGGGATCTTACAACCAATTGTCTATGGAGGTTCTTAAGCTGCTCATGTTCCCTAAGGAAGCATGAAAAATGCCTTTGTGTATCGGGGCATTAGACCAACCCTTATCTAAGCACAATCAATTTTAGGTCATACTCCATGGAATCATATAATTATATTATATACACACAAAAGCGACTTTAGCTCATACCCCATGACCATACATAATTCTATTATATATTAGTAGTGAATTTTAATGCTTATATATATATATATATAAGCATTAAAATTCACTACTAATATATAATAGAATTATGTATGGTCATGGGGTATGAGCTAAAGTTGCTTTTGTTTGACTAAAGCTTGGTTATGCTTGCCATATTAAGGCTAGAAGGGTGGGTGCTCCCTTGAGCGGGGTTGTCATGTATCCAACATATAAAGGGATAAGTAGACGAGTGTTTACCTTTGTTCATTAGAACACTTCAACAATTGCAACTAAATATGCAATCTGGCAGGCTACATACCTCTTTACCAACTCTCCACTATCCAGACCAGTCACAACTTGACATTGAACCTATAATTCTTATATATACTCATTCTTTGATTTAATTGCCACAATTTCAGGTTCAATTGCAAGCCAGACCTCCTAACTTACCTCAACCTTGCTTAGAGCTCATTTCGCCACTCAGTCAAGGAGAGATGGAATTGTTATAAATTTACCATCCACATCCACATTCCCTTATAGTTATTTTACACATTCTTATTCTTATTTATATATTTATAGACTGATAAATGTATGGTACTAGCCATCAAAGGCTAGAGTGACTTCCACAGCCTCAATGCTCAACACGCAAGCCACAAGTGGAGAGGTAAGTGACACACTGGTTCAAGCTATTAATTTCATGTTTTCCTTATTGTTGATTTTTAATCCACAGTCCATAGAGCATATTTCCCCATGCATTCCTCTTCCATGCTGGTAGATCACTCTTATGGAGCAAACAATTCAATAGAAAAGAAGGAGGAGGCAGTCGTGGGCTTGCTCTTCTCCATAGGGTTTATATACTTCAATGTCATGCTTTTATTGAGAGTTTGTTCATCGAATTATTTAACCAACGAATATATACACATAGCCATTCACACAATGCCTCATTTGAGGATCAATCTTCCTATAGTTAAGGGCTTCACTTAGTTTGTAGTTAATGCCTGTCGATTTCCAGTAAATTATTTAGCTCTACATTCCATTCCGAACCAATACTTATTACAATTTGTTAATTAGACAAGCAAGTTTGGGCCCAGAGGAGGCCATGACCTTCCTCACGTGGCCCTGGGTTAGCTTAGTCATGGATCATGTGATCCTTGGTAGCCGTTTCATGTTGATTGTCTATCACATTTGTAGACATATAATCCGATCGTAGAGATTATATCTCTGTCAACATGTGGATTAATCCCTTCTAGTATGTGTTTTATGCATAGGTTAACTTTGATGAATTGTTGGTTATAAATGTATGCACTTACATTCCTTTATTGCCCAATAAGGGAATGCAAGTGCATACAAATATATATATATATATAGTATATATATATATATATATATAATGTATGCATTTGCATTCCCTTTGCAAGTGCATACATTATATATATATATAATATGTATGCACTTGCATTCCCTTTGCATTTCCTTACTGGGTATATATATATATACCAATTCTTTTTAACTTGGAAATATCTCTAGTTATAAATGTATGCACTTACATTCCTTTATTGCGCACATATATATATATATATATATATATATATATATATATATATATATATATATATATATATATATCAACACTTTTAACTTGGAAAGATCAATTACATGGTAGTTATATAGTTTTAGATACAAGCTAGATCGTCGAGGATTTGTTCATTTTGTTTTGAAATTATGGCGAGAGGGCTTGTCAAGAACAAGTACCCACTCAACCTATTGTTGAGTACTCAATCCTTCCCCAACTAGCAATGTGACTAGCATTACTAGACCCATCATAGACTAACCAACTCAATTAACTTTCATGTGTTATTTAATTATAAACTAGAGCATTATTTTGATGATTATTCTGTTGCGACTAATGTTCTTTTAAAACATTGTCTTATATTTTATATATGATGCTTATTCAGGTATGCATGCTATTGTAGGTAATTTTTGCATGGAAATCCCTCGTCTCTTAGATAACTGATGTATTTTATCATCCATGAGTATTATATATATTATGTCTTATATGCTTTTGTCCTTTAAACCGAGGGTAATTCTTTATGCAGGTTATGTATGTTCTATTGTGAGTCGTTACAACTTTTGGGATCCTCTAACGTTGCTTGTACACTCATGTAAATTGAGGGCTGGGCTAGTGGAAGCCCTTTGTTCATTTAATCGAACATTTAGCTTATAGGGACTCTCCTTGTTATTAATAACTGTTATGTAATGAATCTGTACATAAAATTTTAGAGGATTGTTTACTAGACTATAATTATTATTTATAATAGACTGTGTTTCCCACCGGGGAGGTCTTAGATCTAGGACTGGTCTTTTTTAATAATGTGATATCATCAAAGTAACATAGTTAGCTGCATCTCATTCTAGTTGCATCTGTGTAGATATCACATGTTAGGATTTTTTATTCGTTATTATAACTCTTATTGGGGTTCTTTGTTGGGTCTTGATCCTGTTGTGATTCTTGAGTTCCTTGGGGGACAAATCCCCAGCCTAAATCGTTCAGTCTATTGCGAGTCGAGGAGTTCCAATGGTTTACCGACCATTAGGCTATGGAGTGGGTTGAGAACATAGGCATGTAGATTAGGATTGATCGGTTGTAGTTAGAATACCTGCAGTTCTATTTGATATTTCTATTCATCATATTATTGTATTGCTAAGCTATCTCATCATAGATGTACTAGATAATTGTTTATTGTTATAATCAACAAGTTCGTGCTTTAGTAGAATAGATATGCATATAAGCATTTATATATCTTAGTTATGTTTACAATAGAGTCTATGGCCCAATGCCACAGTTAGGCACTACAATTCCTTTACAATCCAAACATAGATCAATTTCCCAATGCAGTTGTTAGGCATTAACAAAATAATACAGTTGTACTAGACTCTGCTGCCCAATGCAATAGTTAGGGAAACCACATAAATCTAATATAGTTGTACTAGACTCTACTTCCTAATGTATCAATTAGGTTAACCATGCAGCCATAACAATTTAATTAACATTACAATCCATGACAATAACTAGATTATAACATAGATCAATCACTTATTTCCAATTTTGCATAACATCATAGGTTTACTAGTATTTATATCATAGATTAGTATTATTTTATGATTACCGTTTTCATCACAACTATAAATAGGATCATATCACATTTACCAAATATGTCATACTGCCAAACATTACTTTAGATCAACAATTACCACATAACATTCACGTAGGATATACATTTCAGATTGACAATCCATTATATTAAACATAGATGCATGCATAAACCATCACAACATTACCATAAACATGGATTTAGAATTCATAGCTTAGAACACAAAGATATAAAGCAAGGAACTCATATGTTCCAAGTGCTACTGATTAATCTACAACTGTTGTGGGATTTCCTCGATCCACCCGACTGTAGATATGTAGGAAACTCTAGTCTTAGCTTCCCCATAGTCATCCCCGAGTTGAGTCTTGGTATCTCTAGGGATATATTTTTAGGAATTCTTATAGTTCAGGTTCCTTTTAGTTTAGCAGATATGCATTCCAGCTTAGGGCCCTAGCTTTGCAAATCACCTTTCCAGTGTCCATGGTTCAATCCATGCAGTACTCCTGCCAACCACAACCAGTATTCTAGCCTATATAGACAATACTCCTACCTTCCAGCACCCAGTAGTCCAGCCCATATATAGAATATTGTTATTACCAATACCTAGGTGGTCCTCCTACCAACTGGTACACAACACGTTAATGCTCACACTCTATGGCCGTAGAGATTTTCAACCACACATGAACGTGGTTCTGGTCATTTGCTAGTAGGTTCCACAGGATAGCTCCTCCCCTTCAACTATTCATGTTTATTTTCATTGCATATTTCTTTTCTTTCTAAATTCAGATTTCTCTTCATATTTTTGTTTGTTGATGTGTATCGCTCTTCTTTCTTCCACCAAGAGAATTAACCCCTTGGCATTCTCCCCCACACTCTTTTGTATAATAGCCATTTACTATCTTTAGTTAATTTCTTAGGTTATGCCACCGACGTGGGAGTTACAATTCTAGAAGATTCTCTTCATTTCATTCTTTTATTATCTTCTTATTTACTTTATTCAATTTCTATTTTTATTTTTATTTCAGTTTAATTCCTTTTTCTATTTAGACTTATTAATTCTTTTGTTTAACTTAGTTCTTTCCCTAAAGATACTAGGACCCCTCATTCATTGATTATTCCCCACATCACAAGTAGATTGCAAACATAGTTCAATAAAAAAACCAAATACATAACACTATTAATTATGGAGTTCCATTGTTTATAATACTTGGATGCATATAGGGGTTGGCAGTCCAGGGTATTACATCCCCTCCCCATTGAAACAAAACCATCCATGGTGTTACAAAAACTACCCAACTCAATCTTGGAATAAAGATACGCCTCTCGCATTTTATCCTCCATCTTCCAGGTGGCTTCCTCAGGCTCAAAGTGCTCCCATTGTACCTTTTCCTGGGCGATGGCCCTATTCCAGACCATAAATTCCTTCCTGTCTAGGATGCACAATGGTTATGGTTGGAATTTCCCTTCTAGTTCCACCTGTATCACACGCCAAACCATGTCATGCTTAGTATCATGAACGTACTTCTTTAATAATGATACATTGTTATACCTCCATATTTCACAGTGTCGCATCTTCACAATAAAAACATTTGACGACACTTCCCCTGCTGCTTAAAACACCCAGAAGAGAAAAGTAATGATTGACCACTAAAGACAAACTTGTCATATCATCTGGAAACCTGTCTGAGACCTTATCTTTCATCACTACCTCTCCCTGCACATCTATGGAGGCGCGGTAGTCCGTACTACCGCGTTATGCTCCTTGTCTTGGACACGGTACTACTGCCTTATGCTCAGGCCTAGAGGCGCGGTAGTATCTTTTTAGCCTTTTTGCCTTGGACTGTGGGATCCTAACTTTCGAGAGATTCTTTTGGGATTGACACCTATGATTCGATCCTAACACCTTCTCTGATTAGTGGGTCTGATCCACTAAACACTCCCAAGATCCATTCTTCTCTCTTGTTGGTTAATCCTCCTACACACTATAAGAGAAGAGCCTTCCATGGGCAAAGGGGAGGACTCTTTGAGATATCAAACCTATGGTCTTAGATCTTTGTGGAGATAGCTAGAGGAGAAAGCACTTGGAGTTGGGAGTTGGCTTGGACATCAAGCAACTGTTGTAAGTAACTTCAAGTTTGCAATAAAATATAACTTGTCTTGTTTCCCAAATTATGTGTGTTGATGTTGTTTCAATTACATGATTTGTTTCTATTGTAGATTTAGATTCTAACATATATTTCAAGTTACTAGAAAGATTGTGTATGCTTTTACTTTGATTCATCCCGACAGGTTCATTCGCGAGGACTTGAGGATTGGAGCAATAACTAGGACGAGCAACTAAATCAAAGGTCAGATTAAATCTCTTCTATTTCTTTCAGCAATATAAGCTTGAAGCATTTGTTTGAATCTAGGAATTCAAGGTAGCATTTGTTATCTTTTTGTCTTAGTTTAAAGTCAATCAAGTCTAATTTAACCTAAGAGAGTTTTTACCTATCCGTAGGGAGAAATATCTACAACAAAAACTGACGACTCCATTGGTTTGAACCCCATTTGATTGATTCATTTCACTTTCAGCCATTCTTGATTGTGATTTTTCTTTCTTTTCAAACCATTACTGGATTTTGGTCTCTTTGACCTCTATTCACCCCTCCTCTCTACATCTTTTCTCCCTCTATGATCAGTGAGTCCCCTGGGCCTGCAGCACCCCTGGAAAATTCAAAAATTTTCTCAAAATTTGCGCTTTTTGCACCCTTTGCAGCAGTACCGCGCCCCTATTACTCCCTCCAGAGCGGTAGTACCGCATCCCGTGCACTCCTTACAGAGCGGTAGTGTACCAGTACCGCATCTTATCCTGTAGAAACCATGCGGTAGTGCCTGCATTTTTTGATTTTTTCTTCCCTGTTTGGTTTTGATAGGTCATCCCTGACCTTCTCTCCCTCAGATTGGTTTTTCCTGTTGCTCACTAACATCCTGTCCCTTGCACAGTTATTTGTGGTTTGTTTATCTCTTGGTGTGAGCTTGATTATTTTTGAGTTAGTGGCATTATTTGCATACTTGGTCACCCCTTCACTTTGATTGCATTGGATTGATCCTTTCATCATAATCAAGTTGTTATTACTATCCTCTTTCACTGGATTATGTAATTTTTAAATCACATTGTTATTATAAATATTATCTTTTCCATTATCGTTATTAAAATCCATATTGGAAATTGTCATTTGAGAACATTTGTGTTGCTTTGGTTGAAACGATCTAGTTATATTGTTGTGCACTAGGAAGTGAACCATTCAAATTTGCCACATAAATTCTCGTTTTGAAGCATTATAGTTGTGGATCAGTGAAATTTGAAAGAAGTGTTTATTTCAGTTTGGTTTACTTAGAAAAAATAAAACAAAAAGTTTGTTTTGATGTGGTTTTTCATTGTTTTTGAAATTTTCATGCATGGTGATTGAAGAACTCTCTCTTTTTTGTAGCTAGATTTCATCGAATAAAAGGCTCATTTCGATTCATTCTCATTTGCATGGTTTGGGTCGTCACAACATCACCAAGTCTCACGTCCATTTACCTGATTGAGTAATACAACCACTAAAGTTTACACCCCCTAACTAAACACACCATAACCTCGCTTGAGGAGAAAAAGAATTTGTTAGTTAGGTAGGACACCGGGGATAGGCATCCAAATAATTCCCCCTTGTCATTATCATCTAAGACATAGTTGTTGTCCTCTAGGGTACCAAAATCCTCTAGTATTTGTTGACACGGTCATACACCAGTTTGTGGAGGGGCTTCCTGTTGTTTCAGGGGTTAAACCGCCGCGAGATCGAGAACCGGACGAACTCTGTGGAATGCCGCACTCCACTTAGCCCTAAGGAAACATCGATCATTGTCTTCCTTGTATTCTCCGGCCACCATACTGGTGATATAGGGGTGATAAGGCAGAAGTGCCGAAAACCTTTTCCAACATGTCATGAACGAGGTAGCTTAGTGACTTTTCTACTAGGGATCTTTTACCCAGGATCCCTTTCGGTAGAGGGACATCCTTCTCTTATTGGTCTCTCACGTTGTATTGTTCGACTTGGATTTCATCACCTTGCGAATGATACAACTTGTTGAGGTCTCCAGCGCTTAGTTAGGAGGTTTTGCTTGTTATCTCATCTTCATAGAGGGTCATTTTTTCTTTTAGTGATTGCTTGTTGGCATTCTAGCCATCGTTATTCTCAGCTCGCTTACTGCAACACCAGTCTCAGTATAGTTTTTAGATCTTACTTTTTGGCCTGAGAGCCTTTCTTTTCTAGCTCCCCCTTTTCACACGCGATTGCATTAGGGTTTTTGAGTTATTTTTTACGAGACTGCCCTCGAAATTTGTATTCCTACCAGTATGTCCAAACCATGGAGATCATGAAGAGTACAGGGACGAATCCCACCACCACCACCATGGGCCTCTGGTCCACCTACATCACGTATTCCTGCCCCTCCCGACCGCAGTACCGGCCGAGGGAACGTTCCACCGCCGATATGCACTACATCTTCAGTTACGCCTGTAACTGTTACTCACAGTACGGTCTCAGAACCCTTTGCAGTTTCTGCAACCTGTCACACACCTGAGATTTCGACTGTCACTTCACCCACTGTTATTCCAGATCTACCTGTCACAGTGGATAACACTACAGCGGCTGAAAATAGCACTGCCTAAGATACTAGACCGGAGGCCATCATCCTCCTTGATGCCAGCACTACCCTTCCACCAGATACTTTCTACGATGTTCCGGAAGGATCTGTTGGCACCACCGAAGGATCCGACCAAGATATATCTGAATTGATTACAGTTCCGAGCAGATACGTCGAAGTTATCGAAGAAACCCAACTTCCTGATACACCTTTTGAACCTGACTATGAATTTATCGCTTCCCAGGCGGAACCTCCGCCTGCTATCACTGCACCATCAAGTGTTCATCCACAGGAAACTGGTTCTTCCAACAACATACCTCGTACGGTATCCCTCCCCAACCTCCCTTCAGGACACGAGATCATGGCCTCGATCCAATCTAGTATGGTTAGTCTAGCTAACTCCCCTTTAGTGCCGACACAGTTTAAACGTGATACAGAGCAAATGCTCTCGACGGCTTCTAGATATCCCCCTGCCACCCGTCCTCCCGACTATCGGGCTCCCAACGTTCTTGTCTAGCACAGAGTTTCATCACTCCTATGCAGACGGTTTCGGACCTTCAGATATCACTATACCTCAGTTCCCTCCGGACCCTGAAAACCCTTTCCAGGATACAAACCTGGACCCAGTCCTCGATGGTCCTCCTATTGTTCAAGACGCTATGGACGAAATTCTCGACACCCCTTGGTTAAATTCCCCACATTTACTACAGTCAAGTATGTTTGGCGCACATTCTATGAGGGATAACCCAGTATTTTCTCTGTCCCCGCTTGTCACATATAGAAGACCCCCTCCACAAATCAGCACCTTTGGTGCCATTGGCCAATAAAAACTATCTCACCTTTCTAGTGTTGGAAGAACATCAAGTCATACTGCTGGATCATCCATACTGACCGGAGGTTCACCTTCGACCACTATCTGCACCATTTCAGGAGGTGGACAACCAACTATTGGAACCACTAATCCCAACAACCAACCCCCTCCGAGCGGGCCATCAACCCATCATACAGGAGGACAACTCTTTGTTGGGAACCCCACTCCTAGTCACCAACCCCCTCCCATAGGACCATCCAATCCACCTGCTGGAGGGAAACCCCTTGGTACCACTCAAAGCGGGACGATTCAACCAACACCTCCATTTGTCCCACCGGCTCAACAAGGCCCTTCACTTGGAGGATTCCCACTCGTTAACGCCCCCACTGGCACCATTCAACAACCCTCCCAACCAGCAGCATCTGCTCAGTTCGGTATGTATAACACACATGGCAGCAGACAACCTTACGTCGGTATTCCAACCGGTCCTCACCTTCAACATCCCTCGTCAGGCATGCTTCCTTCTTGGAGATCTCAAATCCCACGGAGCGGGGGGTACTCATTATTTGGAAACTGGAACCCAACTGGGGGGCAACCTCAAATTACCCCCAACTTGAATTCCGGCTTCCCCTACCCTTCGGCTGCAACAACTCCATGGAACCCATCTCTTCAACCTCCACCTCTTCATCAGGGTGGAACCCATATTCCATGGACACCATTCTTGCAGCCACCCACTAACCTTGGTACGGGAAATCCTCCACCTACTCAAAGTAGTGGTAACATTCCTGGGAACCAACAACCCCAGGGAACCATTCCCCAACCAGGAGCAACAAACATTCCTGGGACACAACAACCCTAGGGTACAATACCCACCATCCCCACTCAGCAGAACGTCCAACGACTGGTTACCACTGTGATTCCCAGTCAGCCAATGAATTCCAACACACAATCGGTTAACCAAATGGCCTACTACCCCTAGAACTTCTAGCAGTACCCTGCGGGAAACATGTATGGGTACAACACGCAGCAATATGCTGTGCAGGGCCCCTCAGGAATCCCTGTACCATACAATTATTACTCATGCCCGCAGCCCAACCATCAACTTCCTTTCTTGGCCACGCTAGATTTACCTGATTTGTCGAGGCTCATTAACGATCCTATATGGCATGAACCTCATTGGCCACCTATCCCAGCCAAACTTCCATTGGACATTCCGAAGTTCGATGCCAAGCCCGGGGAAGACCCCAAGAACCACGTGATGACCTTCCATCTTTGGTGTTCATCCAACTCATTGATGGATGACTCCATTCGGCTATGGCTCTTCTAGCGCACGCTTACCGGCACGAAAGAAAAATGGTACATCGAGCTGCCACAACACTCCTTTCATGACTTTAATACCTTGGCTATGCATTTTTTGACCCATTTTCAGCTCCCCATCCGGTACGAGACTGGAATAGAACTGTTAACCTCGTTACGTCAAACCACTTCTACACATATCTCGGACCACATCCATGAGTGGCGTCGACGCCGTAGGCTAATCAAGGCACCCATTCCGGATCAGCTACTCGCTGATTGGTTCACAAAGTCTTTCTTGCCTCCCATATCCAGGAACATTGCTATGCGTGGGCCCATTACGGAGGAACAAGCCATCTCGGCTGCCCAGTACATGATTTGGTATATACCCAATCCAGCACTTTACATGAACTTCTTCCCCACGCCACCCGCATCACTACTGATCCAACTAAGCCTGCCACTGAACCCCCTATTGATGGTATTGTCGGTTCAGTCAAGGCCCAACCTACCAATAAATTGACGGGGCAACAAGCTCCTACTTCCCCCGCTCCACCTCAGGATGCTCCAAAAGCTTCTACTTCTCCTGCTGTCTCCTCCGAAGTGAACGCAGTCCAATCTACGTCACAACCTTCTGGAGGAAAGAAGAAGAACAATCATGGAAAATCCAAGAAGACTTCTAACTAGCAGGAGAACCCAAAACCTCAACCCACCCACAACGACGCTAAACCACGTCGGAAAGCTAAGTTCCCCTGCCTCATTTGTCAAGACGATCACTATACATGTGACTGTCCCTACAAGGATGAAGTCAACAAATTCGTTAAAGGATCCTCTCGTCCGATAGTGTTAACCGACCCTTTCCCTCAACAACAATAGCAAATGGTTGCCCAAGAATCCCCACAAGGGGGCAACCCGAACAACCCACCTCGCGGAGAGACGTCCGCAAACCGCGAAATCCTGATGACGAGTAATGAAGAGATTCACATAACCACTCGTTCAAAAACATACGAAAACCCCCCAAGTTCAAACAAACAGCGAGAGACAACCAAAGGCAAGTCTCCTGTTGAAGATCCTTCTCTCACACCCCCCCTTAATGGCCATCTCCACATCGAGAGACCACTTACAGACACAGTGCTACGCCCACCCAAGGGTACCATACGAAAGGCGACATTTAATCCCAATGCGCGAGCTACCCAAAATTACAACATTGTTGAGGATCTAGCTCAAGCACCTTGTGCGATGTCGACTCTCGAGGTTCTTCAGCACTGCCCTACGCAGCGCAAAACCTTACTTTCAGCACTGGGGGCAGCAGACCCGGATACTTCAAACACCATCATGTTTAACTTGGAGCATGTCAAACCTCGACTTTCCCATCAGTTATCCTTACAGGTTCATACAAAGATCCATGGAAATAGCATCCATCACACTGTCTTAGATGAGGTTGCTTCCACGTCGATTATGTCTTTGAATTGTTGGAGAGCCTTAGGCTCACCCGAAGTCACGACTTCTCCTACTACTCTCAGAGCATTTGACAGACATGGTTTTCAGCCCTATGGACTCATTCCTGCAATTGGTGTTGAACTAGGGGGGAAAACAATATCTGTACACATCGAAGTCGTGGATGCGCCATTAGATTATAATCTTCTACTCGGTCGGAACTGGTTTTACGCCATGACCGCCATAACATCTACTGTCTTTCGAATCATACAATTTCCTCATGAAGGGAAGATTGTCACCATAGATCAGCTCGATTACTATATCCCAGACTCTCATTCGAACTCCGCCAACACCGTCCCGTTATTGGATCAACCTCTGTACCATTTCCAAGATGTTGGCGTTGGTCTTATGAAGGATTCCTCCCTTATTGGAGTTTTCCCAGAGCTGGGGTCCCCCGTTCATCCAGTCAACATGATATCATCGAACATCACCCCCTTCAATTATTCTTGGGTGATACCGAGTCCCACTGAGATTGAAAACTATGACAACTCCATGCCGTTAAATGGGAACCTCGCAGCATATGAAGTGATCCAGTCAGCCACCGATTGGGTCGATCCTACTACCCATCACATATTGGCACAACTCTTGTCTGAGACTCATTCATCCCCACCACTTATCGATCCTCTCACATTGATTTTTCCCACTGGCGAATCAATTATGGAGGTTATGTGCGGTGATGAACCACCATGGGGAAATTTCCATCATCGATCTTCTTTCCCCACCATCCAGACGATTGAGCCCGATACAAAATCCAGCACTTCACTTGGAATGGTTCAAATCAAGTTTCCCACTTTGCTCAATGAAGTATTTTCCGAAGGAAACTTGGCCAACCTTATGGAAACCACTCCCATTGACATTTCAGTGAAGCTTGGTGTCGTGGAAAACATTCATATTGGCAAGACATGCACTCCCGTCGAAATGGAGTTCTACACTGCCTACTTTAAAACTTTTCGCGACGTTTTTGCTTGGAGTTATGAAGAGATGATAGGAATAGACCCTTATATCATGGTCCAAGATATTCTAACTTTTCTTGGAGCCCGACCTATTCGGCAGAAACTCCGACCCGTCCACCCCCATAAGGCAGCCGCTATCAAAGCAGAAGTCGAAAAACTTTTGTGTGCTGGTTTTATCTATCCTGTCCCAATGACAGAATGGGTATCTAATATCGTTCCCGTAGCCAAAAAACAGGGTATGATTAGAGTCTGTTTCGATTACCATGACTTGAACAAATCTTGTCCAAAGGACAACTACCCAACTCCGTTCATTGATAACTGCGTCAGGAGTGTCATCTTTTCATTTATGGATGGATTTTTCGGCTATAATCAAATCGAGATACTCCCAGGGGACCATCATAAAACAACCTTTATCTGCCCATGGGGAATATTTGCATATCGAAAGCTACCTTTCAACCTGAAAAATGCCGGGGCAACTTTCCAATGGGTGATGTCATATGCATTTCACGATATCAAACATATTGCAGAACCATATCTTGATGAACTTCCCGCTCATTCTCAGACCAGGGAAGATCATCCTGATCACTTAGGCACCGTCTTTGCTAGGTACTGTCGCTACAATATTCATTTGAATCGGCACAAATGCATCTTTTGCATTGAAGCCGAATTTTTTTTGGGATTCATAATCTCCAAAAGCGGTATACGATTGGACCTTGCGAAGGTAGAGGCTATTCTAGCCCTGCCTTCCCCCACGAACATACCAGAACTTCAAAGTTTTCAAGGGCACGCAAACTGTCTACGCCGTTTTATTTTCAATTTTGTGAGATAACAAAAGTCTACATGAGGTTTCTAAAGAAGAACACCCCCTTCTTGTCAGACGACGAAGCCCAACGCTCCTTTAATCATCTAAAGGATGCCTTAACTAAGGATCCTGTGATTCAACCCCCCAACTACACACGGGATTACATTCTTTATCTCGCAGCTTCAATTTCCACCATTGGCATGGTGTTAGTCCAAGAAGACACTAACAGCATAGAACATGTGGTATACTATCTTAGCAAGAGTCTTCTCGATCCCGAAACTCGATACTCACATGTTGAAAAACTAGCTCTGGCAATAGTCTTAATTGTCCAGAGGTTTCGTCATTACAATTTGCTCTGCTAGACCACTGTCATAGCGGATTTCAATCCAATGTACTATATCCTCACACATCAAGTACTTGGGGGAAAATATTCCCGTTGGATTGTCATCCTACAAGAGTTTGACTTGGAATTTTCCAAAGCCAAATCCAAGAAATCTTTGGTCTTTGCCGAGTTGATTTGTAATCTGCCCCGTGCTACTGAGCAACCTGAGCCCATCGATTCTCTTCCCTATGAATCGTTGTTCCTCATCAGCACGTCCGACCCATGGTACAAGGATATTCTACTATATCTCCACACCCAACGTTTTCACCCCGACCTCAACCGCGATGAATGTCGACGTATCCGACATCATGCCAAGTACTACGTTATAATCAACGATACCCTTTACCGTCATGGTGTTGATACCGTTCTTCGACATTGTTTGACTTTAGACAAGGCCGAACACATTCTTAATGACTACCATGCTGGAGCATGTGGTGGTCATCTATATGGGATGGCTACAGTCCAGAAGATACTACGAGCAGGATATTTCTGGCCTTCGATTTTCAAAGACTGCATTGAAACGGTTAAGAAATGTCCACCCTGTCAATTCTTTCACAGTAAGACACGCTTGCATCCTGCTCCACTTCATCCTGTTATTTCCATCGGCCCCTTTTCCAAATGGGGTATAGATTTCATGCATTGTAAGCCCACTTCAGGCGGGGATCATAGCTATGTCATAGCAGCTGTGGACTATTTCACAAAATGGGCTGAAGCGATGCCTACTTATGTTGAAGACGGTAAAACAACAACATAGTTCATATTCAACCACATTATAGTTAGGTTTGGAGTCCCACAATCCATCATGACCGATCATGGCTCCCACTTCAGGAACCATATGATTGAAGAATTGAGCACCAACTTGGGTTTTCGTCATGAAAAATCAACCCCGTACTACCCACAAGCTAATGTCCAAGTCGAAGCCATTAACAAGGTTCTGAAACGCATGATTCAACGAATTGTGGATACTCATAAGTCCAATTGGCACTCAGCTCTTTTTTCGACATTATGGGCATACCGAACCTCAGTGAAAAGTGCTACAGGATTCACACCATTCCAACTGGTGTATGGCCTGGAAGCCATCTTACCAATTGAATGTGAAATCCTGTCACTTAAGATAGCCATAGAACTACTTCCCAATACCACTTCCGAAGAAGAACGGTTTCTATACCTAGCCAAGCTAGATGAAACCTGCAGAGATGCTGCTTTAGCTAATGAAGATGCTACTTTAGCCAACGAAGCCCATAAAAGCGCGTCAAAGCACAGTATGACAAATCCGTTCAACCTCGGGTTTTCAACGAAGGTGACCTCGTACTTACATACGACTAGATGCATGATAAACTTGGAAAAGGAAAGCTAGAGTCTATGTGGTATGGCCCCTTCGTTGTAAAATGTGTTTTGGAGAAAGGTGCCTATGAACTTGTCGATTGTGACGGCACATCGTTGGCACGGCCCTGCAACGAGCTGCACCTCAAACGTTTCTACGCGTAGGTTCATCCTGCGCGAGACACTTTTTGTACATAATGTACCTAGTTTGTTTTCATTTATTTTTTTGTATGCATGCATGGATATCATGTATCCATACTTACCTTGACTTGTGCTTTTATGCGCAGATGTCTGCCTATTACAGATTCGCTGATGGTGCGAGCCGACACACCCGGAACCTCGCTTCCGCAGCATGGGTAATTTATTCTCCCACTGGCGAGTTGTTATCTTCAGGAGCCACTTGCTTGGGTCCCTCAACCAACAATATTGCAGAGTACCATGCAGTCATTGGATTCTTAACAGAGGTTGCTTCCCTTGGAATTGACTCCCTATCGGTCTTTCTAGACTCCCAACTCGTGGTTTCCCATTTGAATCATATCTACGCAGTCCGCGATCCTATCTTACTTCACTTATTTCGAAGGGTACGCCTCTTGGAACGATCTTTTAATTATATTTCATATCAACACATACCAATGGAATTCAATTGTGTAGCTGATTCATTAGCTAACTACATTTTGGATTGGCATCTAGCCCATACATAAAAAATACATCATGAAATAAACATACAAGTCATTTTAAATAAATAGATCATAAAAGTAGGTCCATGTATATATATCACTGCATATAAAAATGTTTTTCTCAAATACATAAAGTTTGTGTTCAAAAGACAAAATTCGAGATCCAATCCCATACAAAAATTTGGCTCTCAAGCCTACATATCGTGTACATGCCGCAAAAAGTAAAATACTACTATCTAAGGAGATCTAGTAGATCTATCACGGTCCTCCTCAGATTCCTCGTGCTGCTGATAGTAGCAGACTAAGGCTCTGGCCACCCTACGGAGGAGAAGACCACTACATCTTGACACACCTACGGTATGCCGCTGAAGATGCAGAGGAACATCATCCATCCTCATAGCTGGAACCCCGTGGGTTAAACCTTGTAGGTTCTGCTCTATGTCTTGAACCCCTCCCGCTTCTTCTTCCTCTTCTTCCTCCCCTTCCGAAACAACTCGGCGCTCGATACCGCCTCGGCGTAATGGAGAATAGCCTGCAGGTCTTTGTGGTCCACGATCTACGACATACACATATACATATTAAATCTTTTTCACACATTCTAAAAAAAAATTAAAAAAATTAAAAAATACATTAATGAAGGTCATACCTGAGTTATCCCAATCCTCGTCCTCAGGCAGTGCCAAGTCTATATCCTCACGGAAGTCCACCCCTGCATAGGGGTAGTCCTCGATCATCACGATCTGCTCCTTGAGCCATGAAAAGAAGTCCTCACCAAAAGCTAAATGATGTGGCCCCCTGAGCCGTCCCACATACTCACTCCATCGACCCATCCGTGGCTCGGTGGGTGGACAGGCGGGCATGGTCAGCTGCGGACGCAACAGTGGCACCCTCTCCAAGAAGAAGGTGACCAAAATGCTCCCATACCCGAATTGGTGGTTCTCTCCGTTTCTACACTTGGTCACGGCATCTTTGAGGTTAGATAACATCGCTTCGCACCAGTTGAACAGTGTTGGTGCCATACAGTCCATGACAAGATTCATTTGCGTACGGGATGCCTAATGAGGACTCGTGCTACCTGCTACACGTGTGATGGTAAACAACACAGTTTTCAAAGGAAGTTCCAAAACATCCTTGATGACCACTTTACCACTTTTCTTCCCGGAACCCTGACAACAGTAGTGTTAAATTTTGAGCATTAATTCACAATAATCTAGGATCTTTACTGAGAGAATAACATGTACAATATATCAATGCATATCAATCATAACAAGCATGCCAATCATCACAAGAATCAAAAGCATGAGAGACAATAGACACACAGAGTTTCCGTGGGGAAAACCCTAAGGTGAAAAACCCCACAACTTCCTCAGAGATAGAGAGAGCAATGGCTCAACCAAAGTACAACCAAAATACACAGAGAGAGTCTCCTAGTAGCAGATGATCCTCCTCCTCACATGCGTGCCACTTTCTGAGTGAAGGAAGAATGAGTTTCTGAGTGATCCAATAGAGATCTCCTGATCTCTATTTATACTTGATATGTTTTCCCAGTGACCTTATGGGGCCGACTTGTCTAGCTAGGTACATCAACCATATATTACATAAATCAGGGCCGACCCACACATGGTGGTCTGATAACCCATCGGCAAGTTAACATACTTGCGACACTTGTCAATACACATGACGACACTTCTGTATAGAGGAATGACACATCTCTATAGGAGTACAATAATATATAAATGAAATACATGGATGAAATACATTCTGAAGTTACATATACATCAACAAGTAGCGAGCAATCAAGGCATCAGTGCTTGCTTCCGAGGTCGTGAACCCTGTCAAGTTCACCCGGGCCCCTCTCTTTGAGAGACCCATAAGAAAATAAATGTCCTCGAGCTTAATCTCAAGGGTATGCACCCCAACTCGAAAGTATTGAATCTCAGGGTCCCACATTTGTATAATATGAGTGAGGAGTTTTGCTTGCTTGCGGATACCTTTGGATTTGAAAATTTTCAATAACCCACATTCCCGCAGTGCAGTTAAAGTCTCTTGGTCATTTTCAGCCAATAAATCATCCTCTTCATGCTCCCTTTCTTTCCAGCTAACCATTTTGCCCCAAACAAGATGTAAACACCTGCAAAAGGTCCCAAAAAACATTCATTAGCAAGTTGATAACCTGATCTCAGCCAAAAATTGAGAAAAAATCACTTTTTCTTCCTTAATTTTTGCCACTACCGCGCCTGGGAGACACTTACCTATGCGGTAGTCCACACTAACGCGCCCCTATTTAACCCCACAACACGGTAGTGTCGTGCAGTACCGCGCTTCCCGATTCAGTGACCCCACGGTAGTCACAAGGGCGAAAAGAGCCCCCTTAGGGCTTGCCAAAAAATTGATTTTTTCCTACTGAAATCAAATGTTTAACCTATGAATTGAAAAAGGAGCTTGAAATCTCTTACCTGGCGCAGATGGATGTTGAAACGGTGCTCCGGATCTCCAGATATGGACTCTTGAAGTTTTGCCCTCCAAAGAATGAAATTTCCTCTTTGAGCAAATGGACAAGGTGAAATGGTAACTTTCCATATTTACTCCTTGCTTATATAACTTTTTCTTTTAATTTTTACTCATTATTTTATCCTGTTAGGTTAAAACTCATTTCACATTGCTAATATTTGGTTCCATGAGTCCTTTTTTGATAGGGTCTCCTTGAGATGTTCACACTGGCGTTTATTTATTTATTCAACCTTCATTTAGAGCCTACTTTATCTTTTTTCGTACTCTGGATTAAAACTTGAAAAAGATTCCAAGCGCTTTTCACACCCATGTCGTGCTTGTCAAAACTCAAGAAAACGGTGTCAAGCTTAGTCGACTTTACTCGTGCTTGTAAAACGATGAGGAAAGTATCGTTTCATTATCATTTTATTCTTTTTTTGGGCTGAAATGATTAAAAAATTACGAAAAAGACCCTCGGAGTTCTCATTAAGCTCTTTTCAAACTCCCTCGTTTCGAAAAGATTTCCAAGTGACCTTATCTCTTTCACACTTGTAAAAGTATTTGAAAGGTCGTCTATTCGGTGATAGGTTACCCCTTTTCGGCTCGTCTAGACTATTTACGAGAAAGGTATACCTCAGTCAACTTTTGACTGGGAGAGTTCTCTCGGGAATCGTTTTACACTTTTTCGGGATCGAGGGACTAAATTTACGAAAAAGTTGTTGTAGAAATTTCTCCCTACGGATAGGTAGAAACTCTCTTAGGATAAAGCAGGATGTACTGACTCTATACTAAGACAAAAGGAAACAAATGCTACCTTGAATCCCTAGATCTAACAAACATTTCAGGATCAAAATGCTAAAGAGAGTAGAAGGAATTTAACTGACCTTCTATCCAGACGCTTGTTTTTGGTATTTGCTCCAAGCTCCAAACCCTCACAAGTGAACCTGTCAAAATGGAACCAAAATACAAGAATGCACTATTCTCTAGCAATCTGAAACATGAGTTAGAATCTAAATCTATGAAAGATACAAATCATGTCATTAAAACAAAATTAACACAAATGATTTGGGAAAACAAGACAAGTTATTCCATTACCAACTTGAAGTCATGTACAATAGTTGCTTGATGTCCAAGCCAACTTCCAGCTCCAAGTGCTTCCTCTATCTATCTCCACAAGGTTGCAAGATCATAGGTTTGATGCCCCAAAAGTCCTCCCTTTGGCTCATGGAAAGCTTCTCTCTTATAGCACATGGGAAGGCTAACCAACAAGAGAGAAGTGTGGATCTATGGAGGGTTTAGTGGATCAAGCCAGCTAAACAAAGAAGGAGTTAGGATCGAACCGAAGATGGTAATCCCAACAAAATATCCTCGAAGATCGAAATCCCAAAATCCAAGGCAAAAAGGCTAAATTCAGACTACCGCGCCCCTATAACTAAGCATAACGCGGTAGTACCGCGCCCCAGAGAAGGAGCAACGCGCGGTAGTGCTAACTACCGCGCCCTTGTAGATGTGCAAGGAGCGGCAGTGATCACAAACAGGGCTAAGTTGGGCTGGAAGATGGCAGAAAAAGGTTTTGCTTTCAGTATTCAGTTAATGGTTTTCACTCTGGATGTTCAGATGATCTTTAAGGGAAACTGTCGTTTAGGTTGCTAGTACAAGGATGCGACACTAATGCATAATGTGTAATATTGAGGTATAACAGATGCCCCCTAAAGTGTGAGGTCAGAAGAGACTGATGGCCGAAAGACTTTACAAATATGGTTCGGAGATAGCATCGAGGAGAGCAACAAGGAGCTGAAAAATAGAAACAAAAATGTCAGATATACCACCGAGGCGGGCATTCCCATGCTCGGAAACAAATGACTCAAAGCATGGCTGCCGACCAATACATTGCAGATCCATGAGTACTGAGATGATATAGACTGTAGACAAATCATGGCTACTATAAACAAGCGTAGATCCATGAGACAGTAATGACACAGCCACGACCAATACAAAAGTGGATCTGTGTGACAATACAGAAAAATCTCCATTGCAACCTGGACGTAATCAAAATACAAAAGGGTATCCAGGGTCTTCTACTCGATCGCAAACGATACGAATCTAGCCATGTGATTACAAGGTGTTGAAGTCGAACATGGTAGAAACCATTTTATTACCGGTCAATGATGTGAACCGTTAACAAATGCGAGGGAAATCACCAATAATGACAATGATCCCCAAGGTATCTATAGCACATCTCAACGAAATGCGAATAAAGGAGTTGATGTCGAGCATCCGAGAGATCATTCAATCAGAGGTCATTGATGAAAACCTACTGTTGAATACGAGGAAACCTGCCATTGAGGCATGCAGGTACCAAGGTACTAGTGGTTGACTCCTAAGCCTAATTCCTGGATAGTGATTTGGTGTCGACAGGAATAGACTCGTCGAAGGTGGGCCATAATGATTCCCACATCATCGACACGAAATCAGAACGAGAGATAGTATGGACCGATGAAACAATAGAATATGTACTGACACAAAGAGAAGGTTTGACATGAAGTGGAGGTGGACTCAAGGTAATAACCCTTTGAACATATAACGGCATGAAACAAAGCTTGGCAGCAGGGATTACTTGAACAGACAGAACCACAGAAAGTGTGAACCCATAGCAATAATGAGGACGCATGATCATAATGATGACACTATCAGCAAGACTGACTACCCAAAATAGACAAGGTGAGGATGCATGCCATGTTCAAAGGTGATGACTTACAAGCTGCCAACAAGGTAAACTTGACTCATTTTCCTATTTTCCCCCGACATGATGGACGAGTACCTCTTTGTTTTTTAACGAGCTTGAGGAGGATAACAGATGCTCGATATAGCTCATCTCATAGATGAGTCCAATCTCACATGTTTTTCGAACCTGAGAAAGGAGGGGTTCGTCCCAAAGTGGGCCCTTCGATGTTAAATTTTAACGAGTCCAAGGAAGGAAAACTCGGTAGTTTTTCATGTTTAGAGAGTCTGAAAAGCTTAAAGAAAGCTCCAACGGTCCTTTTTCGTAAGGTTAGCCTCATCGCCCAAAAAAGGGTAAAACAACGCTGGAGAGGACTCTTCCAGTCATGATTGGCTGGAGTATTCCTTTTTCGTAAGTAGTGCCCCCTAGTCCGAAAAAGGGGTAAACTATCACTAGGGAGACGATCATTCAAATCCTTTTACAAGCGTGAACGAATCAATTTCGCTTGGCAATCTTTTTCTATTTAGGGAGTCTGAAAAGAGCTTAAAAAGGACTCCATGAACAACTTTGTCATGGTTGATGACCGAGTACGACAAAGGAAAAGTAAACTCGGCACAGTTCCTTTTCCATAAATAGTCTAGCGAGGCCGGATAAAGTGATAAACCTATACTCGTTAGACACACCTTTTTACTCAAATTGTTTAACGAGCACGATAATGGTATCAAAAGCACTCGGAATCTTTTTCATGTTTGGATCCAGAGCACGAAAAAGGAAAAAGTAAGCTCAAACCACTTTTCATGTTTTAACCAGAGCACGAAAAAAGTGAAAAGTAAGCTCAAACACCATCTTACTGTTTTTAACAAGCTCGAAGATAGGTTGGAAGAATGCTCAGGATGTCTGCTTCATTTTTTAACGAGCTTGTAACAGAAAATGAACTATGCTCAAGATATTTTTCATGGTTTAATGAGCTCGAAACCTAAAAAAGGAAAGTATGCTCGAAAATGTTCCCAATGGTGAACCTCTTCCCGTCATGAAATCCAAAGGTTGGTTCATGCCCCCCAGCATGATTGCTAGAAGTAAGTGACTTAGCTCCAACATGGTGTGGAGAGGCGATCGAGTTGACTTCAATGTAACTTCCAGAGGTTGAAGACATGCCCCCAAGCTTCATTTCATTCGCCTAAGGTATAGGCAAGTGAAAAAGAAGGTTCAGGTACTAAGTCTACGAGGAGACTCGACTCAAGGGAAAGGATATGTTTCATTTTTTAACGAGCTTGACACAGGAGTAGAACTTTGCTCAGACTACTGGTTTCATTTTTTAATGAGCTTGAAGTCAAAGGTAAACTCTGCTCATGGTTAAGGCCCATTGATGGGTTCCCTCCCAACATGATGACCAGTGGTTGGTAAATGCCCCCAGCATGATTGCTAATGGCTAAACATGCCCCCCAAGCTTCGTTTCGTCTGACGACTCTTCTTCCTTACCCAAAAAATCCTGGATACTAATCCGAATGTGTTCACCAGGGGGGGTAGGGAGAACCGGGATCAAGTGACCCAGGCAGATGAAATGAAGGTTCAAATCCTAACTCTAGCGAGAGACTCGAACAAATGGAAGGGAGATCTATTTCATTTTTACACAAGCTCGAAATAGATAATAACAATGCTTGAAAGGGTCCTTTTTATTTTTTAATGAGCTTTAAAACAGAAAGAAATTATGCTTGAAGGTAGTTTCATTTTTACGCAAGCTTGAAACCGAACGTAAACTATGCTTGGGATTGGTTTCATTTTTACACAAGCTTAAAACCAAGAGTAAACTGTGCTTGAGGGTCGGTTTCATTTTTTAATGAGCTTGAAACAGAGAATAAACTATGCTCGTAGGAATCTATTTCATTTTTTAACGAGCTTGACATAGAAAGGGAACCATGCTCCTAATGATGGTTGGTTTCATTTTTACACAAGCTTAAAACCAAATGTAAACTATGCTTGCGATGATGGTTGGTTTTATTTTTACACAAGCTTAAAACCAAGAGTAAACTATGCTTGGGATGATGGTTTCATTTTTTAACGAGCTTGACACCAGAATAGAACTTTGCTCCAACGTGATGGTTGGTTTCATTTTTACACAAGCTTAAAACCAAAAGTAAACTATGCTTGGGAAAATGGTTTCATTTTTTAACGAGCTTGACACCAGAATAGAACTTTGCTCCAAGTGATGGTTGGTTTCATTTTTACACAAGCTTAAAACCAAAAGTAAACTATGCTTGGGAAAATGGTTTCATTTTTTAACGAGCTTGACACCAGAATAGAACTTTGCTCCAAGCATCCCCCCCCCTAGGGGGAAGAAACCACTAAAACATGTGGAACATTTAGGGAAGTCTGGTGACTAGGAGTCGTGCGATGAGTGGGCGTCACAAAGGAAAGCTGATCGATGGTCACAACATTCCCATGATGGGGAAAATACATCACTCGGAAGAGTGAGGACACTACAGCCTTCATGGCATGGACGTAATCGCGTCCAAGGAGTAGATTAAAATCTAAGGGACCTTGGATGACCATAACATCAATACAGACAGTTTTCCCTCCCAAAGTGATAGGTAACTGAGGAAGGGACCCTAAAGGTCCAGTAGGCCTTCTATTGAAAGCCAGTATCTGGTCAGTGACGGGCACAAGCCAAGGAGAACCTAAGGCTTGCCAAGCAGTTGAGGATAGAATACTAACAGAAGCTCCTTCATCAACTATCGTACGAAAAATTTCTTTATCGGAAACTCCTACAGATATTTGAAAAGGAACACTCAAAGAAAGACGAGATTCTGTTAGACCATTCCAATCAAAGGAAATAACCTCAGTACTTGGAGGGGGTCTCGTAGAAACGGACAGGGTTTCCCCTTGCCGAGGACATTCTGAACCAATAAGGAAAACATCAGTGGTTTCCAATTCACTCTCTCTTGGAAGATAAGAATGAGACGAAGGTTGTGTCAAGATGACTGCTTCAGTCTGGACCTTCTCCAATGAAAGAGCGGGATCGAGTGGGGATGACAGCGACTCGATCACTTCACTCTCGGAAGGGAGAGTGGGATCAATTGCAAATGAAACTGAATTGATCACTTGGTCAACCAGCGGGGGGTCGAGGGACAGTTTACCATGGTCTGTTGGAGGCACCAGTTGAGAACTAGTAATATCTTCCAACCACCGCGAGGCTTCGTCCATGCTCGGACAAAGGAAAGTACGGTGCATACCCTTGCATATCAAACAGGGATATAGGACTTTACCCTTACGACCCTTCACCAAGGGGTCACTAGTTGAGGGGGTGTCATCGACATGATGGTCAGAGGTCGACGATACGATCGGTTTGGGGTTTTTAGACCACACTTCTGACACACGGGAAAGACTAGGGCAATCCTTGAGAAGGTGATCACCCTTACAAAGTTTGCAAGGGAACTTGGGCTTACGGGGTGTTTTCGTAGAATGAGTGCCATTAGGGGCAACCGGTTTACGCTTGGTCTCTTCCTTATCCTTCTTCTTCTTAACTTTCCTTTTCTTCTTCTTCTTATCCACCTGATTACTAACACTATTGCTTTGGTCAGGCGAGGAAGAAGGAACGGAAGAAGATTCACCCGACGAAGAAGGGGAAGGATTAGTTTGGGATTGACTCTCTCGTGGTGGAGAGTTAACATTCGAAACATTGGGTGCAATCGGAATTACCGGATTGAATAACCATACCGGTAATCCTATGGTTAATCCAGGAAGATTTAACGTGGCAATAAAGGGAGGACCAATATCTCCAACTGGAGGAAAAGTAAAAGGTACCCCTTGAAAAGGGGTCTCCGGATTGGTAGTCCCAGAAGGAGCATGGGTACATGGAGGTAGATTCTCCATGAAACAAAACTAAGTGATGTGGACGAAGTCTTGTTAAAAAGAACTCAAAAACCCTTAGGCAACCGAGCGTGCGAAAGGGGAGCTAGGAAAAGACAAGGCTCACAAGCCAAAAGAGCAAGCTCAAAAAACTATACTGAGGCCGCTGCCACAGTAAGTGAGCTGTACAACAAAA
The DNA here is from genome assembly GCA_027924585.1 of Larix kaempferi. NCBI lineage: Eukaryota > Viridiplantae > Streptophyta > Pinopsida > Pinales > Pinaceae > Larix > Larix kaempferi. The sequence goes on from BSBM01000841.1 coordinate 26,844, forward strand.
CGGCCAGAATGCCAACAAGCATCCCTACAAAGAAAAAGACCCTCTACAAGATAGCAAGCAAAACCTCCTAACTAAGAGCTGGATACCTCAACAAATTGTATCCTTCGCAAGGTGATGAAATCCAAGTCGAACAATACAACATGAGAGACCGATATAAGAAGGATATCCCTCTACCGAAAGGGATCCTGGGTAAAAGAGCCCTAGTAGAATAGATACTAAGCTACCTCGTTCATGACACGTCGGAAAAGGTTTTGGGCACTTCAGCCTTCCGAAGAAGACAGCGATCGATGTTGCCTTAGGGCTAAGTGGAGTGCGGTATTCCACAGAGTCCGTCCGGTTCTCAATCTCGCGGCCGTTTAACCCCTGAAAGTTGGAAACAGTCAGGAGGCCCCTCCACAAACTGGCTGTGACCGTGTCAATAAGTACTAGAGGATTTTAGTTCCCTAAAGACAACGACTATGTCTCAGATGAAAATGACAAGGGGGAATTATTTTGATGCCTATCCCCGATGTCCTACCTAACTACCAAATTCTTTTGATTTCCTCAAGTGAGGTTAAAGTTGGTTTAATTAGGGAGATTAATTTTAGTGGCTGTCTTACTCAATCAGGTTATGGAAGTGCAACTTGATGGTGTTATGACGACCCAAACCATGCAAATGAAGATGAATCGAAATGAGCCTTTCTCTTCGATGAATACTAGCTAAAGTAAGGAAGAATTCTTTCCGTTCCCAATATGCACAACCCAATGCACATGCAATTTTATTTCTTTTCAAAATGATAGAAAGAAATAAAATATGTACCCAAAACTAACCCAAAGCAATAAAAAATTTCTTCATATGAACACCAAACGTAATGATTCTAATTCATTTCCTATCTTTTTACACTTGAAAAAGACACATCCAAGCTATGGAAAGAAAGATTCTACAAATGCTTCCAATCAAATGCAAGACAAAGAGAAGAACCTAATGATATTGTCTAACTCAAATGCACATAAATATGAAACAAGCATTTCTTCTTCTCATGAATGTAATACCAAAAATGTCAAATGATTAAATTAAAGCAAGAAGAATACCTATGTGTTTCAATTTCATGAATATCGTAAAAGAATGACAAAATCAAGCTTCTCTTTGAACTAGAATAAAATGGAAACAAGGGATCGATCTATTCCAATGACCAATAAATAGCTAAAGATGCAAAGGAAACAAAGTGCAAAACCCAAGAAAATGACTTCAAAAGACAAGGATGTCCCAAGTTTTTCAAAGCCAATATAAGCAATCCAAATGATGCCAAACCAAACAAACCTTTGGAATATCACACTAAAGAGATTTCTGAGAAAAAATGAATCCAATTACAATCCAATGGTGAGAAAAAGTTTTAAAAATCAATGCAAGCTATTGGGGCTTGAAAAGAATGACAATTCTACCCAACAAGCAAACAAAGCACTAGTTTGACTCAAGAAACCAAACAAAGGCTTCGATCTTCCAAAAGATGCAAAGAGTTTCTAAAACAAGCTAAAAATGAATTGTATCAGTCCAAATTGGTCATGTAATGGTCACAAAATCCCTGATCAAGAGACTCTAAATCAGAAAAATTGAAAACATGCACAAGGGATCAAGTTAACCCAAGGGGATTTCGACTTTCCAAGATAGAACCTAGTCTTCCAAACAAAGAAAAAAGGGCACAAATCTTCCCAAATGAGGTTTGGAAGGGTTCAAAGTTATGTTATAGAGATCCTAAAGTGACTGGGAAGGTACACTTGACTCCCAGAACTAAAAAATGGCTTAGAGGACTCAAAATTGACCAAATGGCCTCAAAGATGCCAATGAAGGACTAGAGAAAAAAATGTGGATGAAAAGGACTCAAAAGAGACTCAAATCTCTTCAAAAATGTGTAAAAAAGAATCCCATGGACCATATGGAGGCACCCCAAGAGTTTGGAAGCAAAAAAACCAAGGGAACCCCTCCAAATAAGCTCAAAAATGACCAAAAAATGACAGTGCCGCCCCCTGGAACACTGTGGGGGAGCGGTAGTTTGGACAGTACCGCGCCCTAGAACACTGTGGGGGAGCGGTAGTCTCCTGTAGGATTAAAAAAAATCAAAGTTTGGCCAAGATCCGAGCAAGGGTAAGTTCCTAAGTTTAAAATGGTCCTCAATGATGATCAAAGAGGATCTAAGGTGATGAGAAACAACACTTAGAAGAGGATTTGATGATCTAAACAAGCAAGCAAAGGTGAAACTAGGGAAGAAAGGATCCCCAGCGGAGTCGCCAGTTTTTGGTTGTAGAAATTTCTCCCTACGGATAGGTAGAAACTCTCTTAGGATAAAGCAGGATGTACTGACTCTATACTAAGACAAAAAGGAAACAAATGCTACCTTGAATCCCTAGATCTAACAAACATTTCAGGATCAAAATGCTAAAGAGAGTAGAAGGAATTTAACTGACCTTCTATCCAGACGCTTGTTTTTGGTATTTGCTCCAAGCTCCAAACCCTCACAAGTGAACCTGTCAAAATGGAACCAAAATACAAGAATGCACTATTCTCTAGCAATCTGAAACATGAGTTAGAATCTAAATCTATGAAAGATACAAATCATGTCATTAAAACAAAATTAACACAAATGATTTGGGAAAACAAGACAAGTTATTCCATTACCAACTTGAAGTCATGTACAATAGTTGCTTGATGTCCAAGCCAACTTCCAGCTCCAAGTGCTTCCTCTATCTATCTCCACAAGGATGCAAGATCATAGGTTTGATGCCCCAAAAGTCCTCCCTTTGGCTCATGGAAAGCTTCTCTCTTATAGCACATGGGAAGGCTAACCAACAAGAGAGAAGTGTGGATCTATGGAGGGTTTAGTGGATCAAGCCAGCTAAACAAAGAAGGAGTTAGGATCGAACCGAAGATGGTAATCCCAACAAAATATCCTCGAAGATCGAAATCCCAAAATCCAAGGCAAAAAGGCTAAATTCAGACTACCGCGCCCCTATAACTAAGCATAACGCGGTAGTACCGCGCCCCAGAGAAGGAGCAACGCGCGGTAGTGCTAACTACCGCGCCCTTGTAGATGTGCAAGGAGCGGCAGTGATCACAAACAGGGCTAAGTTGGGCTGGAAGATGGCAGAAAAAGGTTTTGCTTTCAGTATTCAGTTAATGGTTTTCACTCTGGATGTTCAGATGATCTTTAAGGGAAACTGTCGTTTAAGTTGCTAGTACAAGGATGCGACACTAATGCATAATGTGTAATATTGAGGTATAACAAAGTACACTTTGGAGCCTTCTTTAAGTTTTTCAGGCTCTCTAAATGTGAAAAACTACCGAGTTTTCCTTCCTTGGACTCGTTAAAATTTGACATCGAAGGACCCACTTTGGGACGAACCCCTCCTTTCTCAGGTTCGTAAAACATGTGATATGGGACTCATCTATGAGATGAGCTATACCGAGCATCTATTATCCTCTTCAAGCTCGTAAAACAACAAAGAGGTACTCGTCCAACATGTCGAGGGAAAATGGGACACAAGTCGAGTTTATTTTATCGGAAGCTTGTCAGTCGTCACCTTTGAACATGGCATGCGTCTGTCCCTTGTCTATTTTTGGGTATCTGTTCTTATTGAGTTATGGTCATCATCCTGAGTCGTCTCTCTGGCCACAAGCCTACTCATTCGGTGTCTATCCTTTGCTATCAATAATCCCTGCTGCCAGGTCCTACTTCATGTCGTTATATGTTCAAAGGGTTGCATTGTTCAGAGTCATCCATTGTGTCAGAATTCCGCTATGTCAATACATTTCCTATTGTTTCATAGTTCCATACTATCTTTCGTTCTGGTTTCGTGTCGATGATGTGGGAATCATTATGGCCCACCTTCGACGAGTCTACTCCTGTCGACGCCAAATCACTATCCAGGAATCAGACTTAGGAATCAACCACTAGTACCTTGGTACCTGCATGCCTCAATGGCAGGTTTCCTTGCATTCGACAGTAGGTTTACATCATTGACCTCTGATCGAACGATCTCTCGAATGCTCAACATCAACTCATCTATTCGCATTTCGTTGAGATGTACTACAAATACCTTGAGGATCATTGTCATTATTGGTGATTTCCCTTGCATTTGGTAATGGTTCACATCATTGACCGGTAATCAAATGGTTTCTACCATGTTCGACTTCAACACCTTGTAATCACATGGCTAGATTCGTATCGTTTGCGATTGAATAGAAGACCCTGGACGCACTTTTGTACTTTGATTACGTCCAGGTTGCGATGGAGGTGTCTTTTGTATTGTCGCACAGATCCACTTATGTATTGGTCGTGGCTGTGTCATTATTATTTCATGGATCTAGGCTTGTTCATAGTAGCCATGATTTGTTTACAGTCTATATCATATCAGTACTCATGGATCTACAATGTATTGGTCGGCAGCCGTGCTTTGAGTTAATTTTTTCCGAGCATGGGAATGCCCGCCTCGGTAGTATATCTAACACTTTGTTTCTGTTTCAGCTCCTTGTTGCTCTCCTTGATGCTATCTCCACACAGTATTTGTAAAGTATTTCGGCCATCAGTCTCTTCTGACCTCACACTTTAGGGGGCATTTGTTGAACCTCCATATTTCACAGTGTCGCATCTTCACAATAAAAACATTTGACGACACTTCCCCTGCTGCTTAAAACACCTAGAAGAGAAAAGTAATGATTGACCACTAAAGAAAAACTTGTCATATCATCTGGAAACCTCACCGAGACCTTATCTTTCATCACTACTGCTCCCTGCACATCTATGGAGGTGCGGTAGTCCGTACTACTGCGTTATGCTCCTTGTCTTGGGTGCAGTAATACCGCCTTATGCTCAGGCCTAGAGGCGCGGTGGTCTCTTTTTAGCCTTTTTTCCTTGGACTGTGGGATCCTAAATTTTGAGAGATTCTTTTGGGATTGACACCTATGATTCGATCCTAACACCTTCTCTGATTAGTGGGTCTGATCCACTAAACACTCCCAAGATCCATTCTTCTCTCTTGTTGGTTAATCCTCCGACACACTATAAGAGAAGAGCCTTCCATGAGCAAAGGGGAGGACTCTTTGTGATATCAAACCTATGGTCTTAGATCTTTGTGGAGATAGCTAGAGGAGAAAGAACTTGGAGCTGGGAGTTGGCTTGGACATCAAGCAACTGTTGTAAGTAACTTCAAGTTTGCAATAAAATATAACTTGTCTTGTTTCCCAAATTATGTGTGTTGATGTTGTTTCAATTACATGATTTGTTTCTATTGTAGATTTAGATTCTAACATATATTTCAAGTTGCTAGAAATATTGTGTGTTCTTTTACTTTGATTCATCTCGACAGGTTCATTCGCGAGGACTTGAGGATTGGAGCAATAACTAGGATGAGTGACTAAATCAAAGGTCAGATTAAATCTCTTCTATTTCTTTCAGCAATATAATCTTGAAGCATTTGCTTGAATCTAGGAATTCAAGGTAGCATTTGTTATCTTTTTGTCTTAGTTTAAAGTCAATCAAGTCTACTTTAACCTAAGAGAGTTTCTACCTATCCGTAGGGAGAAATATCTACAACATACATGAAACACGTTATGCACTTTAACATTAATTGGTAGAGCTATCTGATAGGTAGAAAATCCCACTCTAGCTAAGATTTCAAAGGGTGTGCATTATCATGGAGGAAGTTTAGATCATTTTCCTAGATTCAATGAGATTCTTTTTTCTTTTACTTTAAGGTAGACATGGTCTCCTACTTCAAATTCCCGTGACTTTCCATTCAAATCTACATAACTTTTCTGGTAGTCTTGTGCCAATTTCAAGTCCTGCCTTACCTTATTAACAATTTGTTCCAATTCTTTTAACATGTCGGGGCCAAGCATAATTCTATACACTGGGTTGTCCCAAGTGATAGGAGTGTGGCATGTTGCTTCCTTCCATACATAATTTCAAAAGGGATAATCTTAGATGGCGTCTGGTATCCATTATTGTAGGCAAAATCTACAAGGTATAGATAGTTTTTCCACTTTTAAGATTATTCATTACGTACATCTGTAACAAGTCTTCTAAAATCTGATTCTTCTTCTGCAGTCTGTTCATCCATATGAGGATGGTAGGCAGTATTCATGTACAATTGAGTACCCAATCCTGCAAATGAATCCTTTCAAAATTTTGATGTGAACCTTGCATCTCTGTCTAAAATGATGTGTTTAGGAATACTGTGCAGTTGGAAGATCTCTTTTAAAAATATTCCTACAATATTAATAGCTTTAAAAGATTATTTGATTGGAATAAAGTAAGAAACCTTGATCAAACAACCATAATCAAATCACGTCGAGTCTTGGATTTTGGCAATCCGGTGATGAAATCCATAGAAATTGTTTCCCATTTCCATTCCGGAATGGGTAAAGGCTGTAACAGGCCAGTTGGATGCTTATGTTCATCCTTTACTTGTTGGAATTCCAAGAAACAAGCGATATATTCAATGATCTCATATTTCATTTGGGGACAAAAGTATTGTTTGCTTACCATGGTGATCATTTCCTGGATGTCTAGAATGTGGTTGTTTATGGAACTCATCCATGATGATTTCCTTTAATTTAGGTGTATTAGGAACGAACAATATGCCTTGTACGTGAGTAATCCATCATTGGTGACACCGAGGTCTTCCTTTTGGGGCTTTGTCTACTCTATTTGCAGTCTTGACTAGATATTCTGGTAATACTCGTCTTGTTCATAAGCGGTTTAAGCGGTTCTTATCTTACCTTTGAGATCAGTCTCCATAGTATTGACATTTGTCGAGTACAATAATTGAACACTTCTACTAAGAGCATCATCAACTTTGTTTTCCTTTCCTTTAATGTGACTTATTTCAAAGTCATATTTGTTTAGAAAGGCCAACCATCTTTCCTGTTGGGCGTTGAGGTTATATTGGTTGAATATATAATTCAACCCAATATTATATGTCTTTAACATAAATATTTTCCCAAGTAGGAGATGCATCCACATTCCGAGTGCGTGAATTATTGCTGCCATCTCTAAGTCATGGGTTGCATAGTTCCTTTCATGGTCTTTAATTTTTCTTTACTGGTAACAAATCACATGATCATTTTGTATGAGTACTCCTCCTAATCCTTCCTTGTAGGCATTCGTGCAAACCACAAAATATCCATAGGGATCCGCAATTTTTCAGATAGGAGCAGTAGTCAATAGCCGTTTTAGCTCCAAAAAACTTGCCTCACATTTCTTTGACCAAACAAATTTTTATTCCTTTTGTTATAAGAAGGTTATGGGTTGAGAAAACTTCAAGAAGTCTTTGACAAATCTACGGTAGTAACTGGCCAGTCCAATGAACAACAAAATATCTACTATGATTGTTGGGGTAGTCCATTCCATAATAGATCTAATCTTATCCGGGTCCATTGGGATCCCTTGCTCTGAAATTATATGCCCCAAGTATTGAATATGTTCTAAAAGGAAATCACACTTACTGAACTTTACGTATAGTTGGTGCTTTTGCAAGATTTGCAAGACTATTCTTATATGTTCCTTATGATCCTCCTCCGTCTTTGAATATATGAGGATGCCGTCTATGAATATGTTACACCTAAATATTGCCATCATAATACTCAGTGTAAACATCCTTGAAGTTCCTTTGACTAAGTAATCAACTTGGAAGAGATACTGACCTACTTCTATTGGGTCTAGTGAGGTCGTCGCAGGTCACCTTTGTGCAACCTGTGACGTCGTAGGTTGTCCTACTGCAGCCTGCGACGATGTCGGTTAAATGGATAAAGGGCATCTTCGAGCCCATTCTCGAAGGTGTGTGATGTGGATCTCTATCCCTAACCTATAGGGGAGCTGGAATTCGGTTCCGTAGCCCTTTGGGAATATCCCTTAACCCTCTCCCACTATATCTCAACCTACCCTATCCTCTTAGTCCTATATATATAAAGCTTATCCCCATTCCAAAGGGAGGAAGCCTATAGCACTTGCATGCTAGTGAAATTAGATTAGGATATCTCTACTCATCTCTTGGGAGACCTATACTTCCTTTGGAGGATTTGGCATTGGCTTGTTGGAGGAGGATTGCGACGTTAAGCTTTGGTTGTAATCATCACTCTTTTGTACTTCCCTCTTTTAATACAATAATATAAACTCTTTCCACCAAATATTGTTGTGTTAATGATGTTTTGTGTAGTTTACTTGCTTAACCGTTTACTTAGATTTGTTACTGTTTAGATGCATTTTACTTGCTTGTATTGTTCTGTATGTCTTGCAGCTGAGATCTGACGACCGTGGAGCTTGGAACAACATCAAGGAGAAATATCTACAAGCTAGAGGTAAGACATCTAATCACTCGATCTTTAACTAGATCTAGGAAAGCAATTTCATATTCTGTCTCACTTGTTCTAGACTTACGTTGAGCTAGGGAGATCACCCCTTAAGTCCGCTTTCGGTAGATTGTCTGGTAACAAGTTTTGCGACTCCGATGGGGAAATATTACGTGCATTGTTGTTTTAAGTTTTCAGTTTGAAAGTCTTTTTCTCTGATTTCTTTATGAGCCATTTCATTTGCCTCCTTAGCCATTTCATCACCAGATCTTCTTCCTAAAGAGTCTGTTGACTTCCTTAAAGTTTGAATGTTTGATTGTCAAGCCTTTTGGTTGATCATATTTGGAGATCTTTTCATCCTTGCATAGGGATCTCGCCCATCGCACCTGGGTGATATATCCAGAGCGACGTTCCCCTGTTAGGAGCAGTCTGCTGCTCTGCCACCTGCGACACTATCGCACACCACAGTTTGACATCTTGCGACGTTGTCACAGTTCACCAGTTTTCTCTGCGACGGTCGCTCTGTGTCTGACTAGAGACTGTGACGAGCAGTCTAGTTTTATTCTTGGGTCCTCTCCTTACCACCCTTTGATTTTGGCTTGCCTTACATACCTCCTCTGCACTGTATCTTCCAGTCAAATACCTTTTTGATGTTGCATTGCTAGTGTTTGGTTTTGTCTGGTTTGATTCGGAGTGGTTTTGGGTTCCATTTTGGACAAGTTTGAGTTTCGGTAGTGGTGGACACTTTGGTATTCCCCCACCTTCATCCACTTTACCTTGTATTCCCTCCTCTCCTCACCTGGTCTGATCTTTGGATTGGATCCGATCCCATACCTCTTTTACACATGTTATTTAGCTTTGATTGCATTCGGTTGCTTGTTGAGTGTCTTGAGTGTTCTAGTTCTTATGAATGCTTGTCATTTTCTTGAGATTTTTTGAGTGTTTGGAGTGCTACAAATAATCTATATTTTCATCCATTCACGCTTAAAAACATTATTGTTATCAAGTTATAATATTGGCATATCATTGGAAAAAATTCAAAGTACATCATTTTTACCATTTTCAAGTGAATTTGAAAATTGTTGTGGAAATTGGTTCATGCATTGGAATTTATCATTCATTAGTCTTTTGGAAAAGTTTGAGAGGAAAGTTAATCATTTGTGCTTTTCGGGAATTATGAGCCATTCATTTTCTTGAAAAATTCAAGTGAGATCAATTTTTTGCAAAAGTGATTCCATGCTTAAAAAATTATATGCATATTTGGTTTTTTATGTTTTTAAGCTATCATAGTGAAATTGGAAAAGTTAGTGTGCTCTAGATAGAAGTTCTCTCTTTTCATCACTTAGTTTCATTTTTTGATTCGAAAAGACAAAAGAAAATGCTTAGATTTGGTTTTTGATGCTTGTGGATTTTTGTGTTTTGCTTGGAAAAAACGAAAAGAGTATTTTTTGTCAAATTTGGTAGATTTGAGATTGTGTTGCATTTTGTTGTTTTGGTAAAACTACTTGGGAAAATATTCCTCCTTCCTATATATAGAGTTCATCAAAAGAAAAGTACATTTTTTCATGTAGTTAGGGATTGCATTCTGTTTAAGTTTATGTACTCACCTCATGCATTCACCTAATCGTCCAGATAAAATTAATGGTAGAACTAGGGTAAAATTTTTAGTAACTTGTGTGTTAAGTTAGAGACATGTTCCGGCGTCGTAAAACGTGGCAGCTATCGTTACTTTCCAGCATTGTATTCCGGGGGTATTGTAGTCTTCCACGTACCAACCGGTATATCGAAGCTCTTTCACGTACCAACCAGGTATATCAAAGGCTCTTTCATGTACCTTAGGGTATATCGAAAGGCACTTCACGTACTTGGCATATATAGAAAGGTGTTTCATGTACTCGGTAGTATATAGGAAGGTCTGGTGCCGTACGGTTGTGCATTAGATAGCACCATTACGGATTTGAGCTCCCATGTACCTTGAGTATAATGGGAGATACCATTAGGATTCCTGAAACCATATGAGATATCCATTTGGTCGTCTTGGCAGAGCAATACACCAAGAACGACACTCAGGGGGATTACTACACATGTGCCATCCAGGTAGTTGGGTATTCAGGCAAGGGTACGGTCCCAATCCTCCTTGTCGCGTTTTACTGTTGGACCCTGCAGTATATAGCGAGTTGTGAAGCCTTGAAAATCCTGTGAGGTTCCAGACTTTTGAATCCACACCTATCACATAAGTTTGCTTGCAGCCTTAGTTTGTGTAGTTTTTCTAGACTTCTTTTCTTTTATTAGATTACCCCTAGGAGAAACTCTATTTTAGTCATTCTGGCTGACTTTCCTTGGAGAAGGTCCCACAGAATTTTGAACTTACCACCCGAATATCCCCTTAACCAGAGGTAATTTCGAAGGTAAGAATGGACCCACACATCACGGTCGTGTCACCTGAAGTAGAAAACCCTACTTTGAATATTGGAGCACACATGTTCCCTCAAGATTCACCTGCCACCAACCCCCCACGGGGTGAAGAGGCGCAAACTTCCACTTCAAAAGACTTACCTCCCATTTTAACGAGAGAGCCTAGATCATTGGAATGGATAAATCCTCCCCAGGACGACCCTGTATCAGCGATCGGTCCAACTGCAGCCTTTTGGACATCATCTCTAGGCCACCAAGTGGCTCATTTTTCCATTGCATCCCCACCTAGTTGGGATACTCCTAAAGACCATCTAGCACCTTATCATGATCGTATGACTCGATTACGTGCTATGGGTGACGAGTTTCGAAGACAAATTCTTTTACGAAGGGTTGAAGACCCGACGTTACCTCCATATCAGCCACTCCTGAGTCGTTATTTATCTTTTGATTCACCGGAATCACCCACCCACCATGTGACCACTCATGAATCTGTTCAACCCTCACTTCCTGCGAGTACACCCCTTAGATTGGACACCAGTTCTATACCTCAAATGACTCAACCTGTTGAAGGAAAATAGTCCAACACACCTGTTACTACCACAGTTACATTACCCACTCCTACCCCACCCCAAAATTCGAGGGGAGGATACTCTTTACCCCCTACCTTCCTTACTGGTAATGTTAATCCTGTAGTAGATAATCAACAACCCGTGTTGGGCCAACCTTTGATTAGTGGTCAGCAAGTTGTTGCTAGGGGGAAACCCCCGTCTCCTAATCCCAATACATGAGGAGGAGTCCCCATCAGTCCTTCTGTTGGAACTTCCTTCCCCGCCGGCCCATCCACCACAGGATTATCCCATGTTGGGGGACCATCCAATGTCATTCAACCACCATGGAGTCAAGTGTATCCATGTTATCTTAACCTTATGTCGGGACAATTCAATCCCGGAAACGCACCCTATGGGATACCTTATCCTGGCAATCCATACACTCTATGGGGCCATCAAAATGTTTTACAACGTGGACCCCCACCAACTGTACCTTAAGTACCACCACCCCCGCTTGGTCCCTCTCCCCCTCCCATCGGAGGTGGAGGGCCCCCATATAATCCCGGAGGAGGTGGACCTCTACCTTCTGGCCACAATGGCCCACCCCCTCTAGGCGGCGGAGGACCACCACACCTCGATGGCGGCAGACCCCCACCTTATGGTAGAGGACCACCCCCCCCCAACGGTGGTGGTGGAGGACCACCTTATTACGATGGAGGTGGTGGCAGAGGACCATACCCTTCTGGTGGTGGAGGCCCCTATCCCTTCAGCAGAGGAGGTGGCCCACCCCCCCTCCTGGCGGAGGCGGTGGAGGACCACCTTTTTATGGTGGTGGTGGCGGGACCACCTTTTTATGGTGGTGGCAGCGGACCCCCACCCCCTCCTAATGGTGGTGGCATACCTCCACCCCCTCCCAGCGGTGGCAGTGGACCTTCACCCCCCCCCCACAACGATGGCGACGGACCCCCACCCTATGGCTATGGACCACCTTATTATGGTGGCATACCAACATATGGTCCGGGCGGCATACTCCCTTATGGTCAATTTCCCCAGGGAACACCTTACAACCAGTTGATTCAAGGTCCTATCGATCCATACATGCCCTATCAGTACTATCAGTACCCCCAGCTAAACCAACAGCTACCATTTTTGGCTACTTTGGACCTACCCGACCTGTCTCGTTTGACGAATGATCCCATCTTCCACGGGCATAATTGGCCTCCCATTCCGGTTAAGTTACCATCAGATATCCCCAAATTTGATGGCAAGCCTAGTGAAGACCCAAAAAACCATGTGATGACATACCATTTATGGTGTTCATCCAACTCCTTGATGGAAGACTCGATCCATCTAAGGTTATTTCAACGGACTCTCACCGACCCAGCTACCAAGTGGTATATTGAACTACCACCAAACTCCTTTCCAGATTTCGGTTCTCTTGCTATGTCATTTTTGACCCACTTCCAGTTGCCCATTCGCTATGAGACTAGTATCGACTTATTGACCTCTCTTCACTAGAATACCGCAACTCACATCTCGGATCATATCCATGAGTGGCGGTGAAGACAACGTCTTATTAAGGCTCATATTTTGGACCAACTCTTAGCTGACTGGTTCACAAAGTCACTTTTACTTGTCGTAGCTCGAGACGTGGCCATGGGATGGGCTGTCACTAAGGAACAGGCTATTTCCTGTGCCCATTACTTAGACTTAGTCTATGCTCAATCCGACACGTTATACGAAATTGTTCCTGACGCACCCCGCCCTACATATGACCCTGCACAACCACCTAAGGGACCTCAAGCCGATGGCATCATTGGTTCCCTTACCACCCACCCTCCTACTCAAACTATTGGATCGTCGAACCCCCAGGGTTCTTCCCCATCCCCAACACAGGTTGGCAATAGCATCCCCAATGTTGATGTATATGTAACTTCGAAATGTATTTCATCTATGTATTTCATATATATTTATTGTACCCTTATAAGAGATGTGTTATTCCTCTATAAGGAAGTGTCGTCATGTGTATTGAAAAGTGTTGCAAGTGTGTGTACTTGGAAATGGGTTATTAGACCACCATGTGTGGGGTCAGCCCTGAAATATATATTATATTGTGGATGTACCTAGCTAGACAAGTCGGCCCCATAGTGTAACTGGGCAATCAGACTAGTATAAATAAAGATCGGGATATCTCTATTTTCATCACTCGGAAACTCACACTTCTCTCACTTAGAAAGTGGTGCACTAGTGAAGAGGAGGATCATTTGCTACTAGGAGACTATCTCAGTGTATTTTGGTTGTACTTTGGTTGAGCCATTGCTCTCTCTATCTCTGAGGAAGTTGTGGGGTTTCTCACCTTAGGGTTTTCCCCACGGAAACTCTGTGTCTCTTGTCTCTCATGCTTTTGATTCTTATGATGCTTGTCATGCTTATTGTGATTGTTATGCATTGATATACTGTATATGTTATTCTCTCAGTAAAGATCCTAGAGTATTGTGAATTAATGCTCAAAATTTAACATGGTATCAGAGCTAACCTGAGAAGAAGATATTTTGCAGTGACGGAAACTTGAGTTTCTTGTTTATTGGGTTTCTCTCCACAGTTTTTGGAAAAGAAGTATAGTAGATTGCATAAGAAGAACTTGGTCAAGGCAAAGAGAATCATTGTTGATTCTATCAAAGACCATCTCATACCCCATGTGTCTTCTCTAAAGACACCCAAGGAGATGTTTGACTCTTTGACCAAGTTATTTGAAGGGAAGAACATAAATCGGAAGATGACCCTGTGGAACCAATTGAAAGGAGTAAAGTTTCAGAATGGAGAAACCATTCAATCTTATTTTTCTAGGGTCTCCCAGATTAAGGAACAACTGGAAGCAGTAGATGAAATGGTGGAGAATGGTGAAGTTGTTATGACCACTCTAAATGGCCTACCCAGGTCATGGGATTCCTTTATTTAAGGAATTTGTGCAAGGAAGAAGTTGGTCTCCTTCAACAGATTGCGGGAAGAATGTTCTCAAGAAGAAGCAAGGCTTGTGGCTCGAGAAGAAAAGATGGGGAATGAAGATCAAGCTCTCACAACTCACACCAAGAAAGAGAAGTCCAAGAGAGAGCCATCTCACTCTAAGAAATCTTCACATCACTATAAAGAAAGAAGAATATGCTTCACCTGTAATGAAAAAGGACATATTGCCATAAATTGTCCCAAGAACAAGAAGGACAGCAACAACTTCAACAAGAAGAAGAAGGGCAGCAAAAGAAGGTTTCATGCTCATGCTTCCGAGGATGATGAACCTCCCAAGAAGAAGACTAGAGCAGAAAGTGATGATGATAACTCATCAAGAATAGAATAGTATGTTCTAATCTCTTCTCTCACAGGTACTATCTCCCATGGTTGTAATGATTGGTTAATTGATAGTGGGGCTTCAAAACACATGACTGGGTTTAAAGAATCCTTTGCTAACCTATTTGAACATGAGTCACCCCATAAGGTGAAACTTGTGGATGACTACCAATACCCTATCAAAGGAAGTGGTGATGCCTCCTACAATCTAGACTCTGGGAAGTCTTTGAAGATGAAAGATGTTTTGTATGTACCTGGGCTCAAGAGGAATCTACTCTCCATATCCAGATTGGATGCAAAAGGTACGAGGGTTTCATTTGTGGATGGCCAAGTCTTAATGTGGCCAAAAGGTAAAACTATTGATGATGCAGTAGTGATTGGAGAGAAAGAGGGAGGACTGTATAAATTGAAGGGACAACCTGAACATGCCATGGTACATGACTCCATGGAGCCAAGTGAACTTTGGCATAGAAGACTTGCACATATGCACTACAGGGCATTACCAATTGCAAGTAAGGCTGTAGAAGGTCTTCCTAAAATCAAGACCAAACATGAAGGTGTTTGCAAAGGATGTGCAAAAGGAAAGAACATTAAAAAGGCATTTCCAAGCAGTGAAAGCAAGGAAAAGATATCTTGGAAATCATCCACTCAGATGTATGTGGTCCTATGTCATCCAGTTCTCTGAGTGGGTATGTTTACTATGTCTCTTTCATAGATGACTTCTCCAGGAAGACTTGGGTCTACTTCTTGAAGAACAAAGATGAGGTGTTTCATAAGTTCAAGGAATTCAAAACCTTGATGGAGAATCAAACTGACAAGAAGATCAAAACATTCAGATCCGACAATGGTGGAGAATTCACCTCAGGTGACTTCAAGAAGCTTTGCAGTGATTCAGGGATTAAGAGGGAGTTGACTGATCCTTACAATCCACAACAGAATGGAGTTGCAGAAAGGAAGAACGGAACAATCATGGAAGTAGCAAGAGCAATGCTACATGACCAGGATCTACCTATGCATCTATGGGCAGAAGCAGCTAGAACAGCTGTATATGTGCAGAACAGAACACCCCACAAGATATTGGACAACAAGACACCAGAAGAAGTCTTTTCTGGTAAGAAACCTGAAGTCAGCCATCTCAGAATATTTGGTTGTCCAGTATACACTCATGTCCCAGAATATTTGGTTGTCCAGTATACACTCATGTCCCAAAGGAAAAGAGGACCAAACTAGATCCTTCAGGAAAGAAGGGTATCTTTGTGGGTTACAGTGAAAGCTCGAAGGCTTACAGAATATACTTTCCAGGGTTCAAGAAGATTGATGTCAGCAGGGATGTAACATTTGATGAAAACTCAGCATTCATCAAATCAAGGAAGGCACCTATCGAAGTTTATGAAGAACCTAAGGAAACTAGATTTCAAGACACTACCATGACTGAAGCAATTCCAGAAGTTATTCACGAGTTTGAAGATCCGCAAGAACCTGTAGATCCACCCCATGAGGATAACTCTCACAAGAGGAAACCTTCATGGGCTAGAGAGCTCATTCAAGATGCAAAAATATTTGGCATTCCAGAAGAAGAACATAGAGCAAAGAAGAGAACCAGATCACATACCATCTATGTTGCTTTACTCTGTGACATTGTGAACAAAGAACCTTCCAGCTATGAAGAAGCAGTGGAAAAGAAAGAATGGAAGGATGCCATGGTTGAGGAATACCAATCAATAATGAAGAATGATATTTGGGATGTTGTCCCAAGACCTAAAGAGAAGTTTGTTGTGACTTCCAAATGGATCTACAAAATCAAGCATGCTGCAGATGGCAGTGTAGAGAAATACAAGGCAAGATTCGTAGCTCGTGGCTTCACTCAGAAAGAGGGAATAGATTATGAAGAAACTTTTTCACCTGTAGCCAGGTATACTTCCATCAGAACAGTACTTGCCCTGGCTGCAACAATGAAATGGAAAATACACCAGATGGATGTCAAGACTGCTTTCTTGAATGGTGTAGTTGAAGAGGAAGTATATGTGGAGCAACCACTCGGTTTTGAAATACATGACAAGGAGTCATATGTATGCAGATTGAAGAAAGCCTTGTATGGCTTGAAGCAAGCTCCCAGAAATTGGTATGGTAGGATGGACAATTTCCTATCTAGTTTGGGCTTTACCAAAAGTAAAGCAGATTCCAACCTTTACTACAAGGTTGAGGAAGGGAATCCTGTGATTCTACTCCTGTATGTGGATGACTTATTTGTAACAGGAAATGACAGATTGATTGCAGATACTAAGAGGAAGCTTGCTGTCGAGTTCGATATGAAAGACTTAGGAATGATGCACTATTTCCTAGGTATGGAGGTGTGGCAGAGTGCAAATGGGATATTCCTTGGTCAAGGGAAGTACACAGTAGATATCCTGAAGAGATTCAGGATGATGGATTGCAAGGCCATGGCCACACCTATGGCATCAAATCTGAAGCTTCTATGTGATGCTTCATCTGAGCCAGTTGATATCTCTATGTATTGTCAGATGATTGGGTCCTTGATGTACCTGACGAACACGAGACCAGATATTTGCTTTGCTGTGAACACATTGAGTCAATTCCTGACAGATCCGAGGAGTGTTCATCTGATTTCTTTAAATCATGTTTTGAGGTACTTGAAGGGTACAGTGGATTATGGGCTCAAGTATGAAGCGAATCAAAAGTTTAACCTGTAGGGTTATGTTGATTCAGACTGGGCTGGCAGTGCTGCAGATAGGAAGAGCACGTCTGGATGCTGCTTCAGTATGGGATTAGGTGTGATCTCTTGTTTTAGCAAGAAGCAGTCCTGCGTAGCATTGAGTACAGCTGAGGCAGAGTATGTTGCAGCCTGTTCAGCTAGTTGTGAGGCAGTATGGATACGGAAGCTATTGTCTGTGTTATTTGATCTCCCGTTGGATGTTAATGGTATCTTTTGTGATAACCAGAGTTGTGTGAAGCTGTCTGAGAACCCTGTGTTTCATGACAGGTCGAAGCACATAGAGATCAAATATCACTATATCAGGGATATGGTGCAGAGAGGAGCTGTGAAGATCCTGTATGTTGCGACGGACGAGCAGATTGCAGATGTACTGATGAAGCCACTAGCCAGAGTGAAGTTTGAATACTTTAGGGAGAGGCTTGGTGTTCTTCAGATTGATGACACTTCGAGGAAGAAGTGATGGACACATTTGCTGAAGCCATTCCAAGAATTTTGGAAGGAGGATCCTTCACATGGCTGTGGATATAAGTGTTGGATGATGAGCATTGGGATGATGTTCTAGTTTCTGCAGGATATGATCAGTTGGATCATTTATATGTATATGTACACATCATGTTGGATGCTGGATATGATCAGTTGGATCATTTATATGTATATGTATGTACACATCATGTTGGATGCTGGATATGATCAGTTGGATCATTTATATGTATATGTATGTACGCATCATGTTAGATGCTGGATATGATCGGTTGGATCATTTGTATGTATTTTGTATATGCATCATGTTGGATGCTTGGACCATGTATCTGTATCAGGTGGATACATTATATGTTCAGGTAGATCATGTATGTTGATATATATCAGGTATGATCAGGTAGATCATGTATGTTGATGGATACATTGTGTGGATCATGTATCTATGTATCAGGTGGATACCTTGTGTATGTGTTGGGTATGTTATATCTCTTCACATGGTCGCTGCGTGTACAACACGATCCCTACGGCACTAGATCCGACAGGTAGAACTGTGTGCTCGTAAAAGCCTGGGATGCTGCAGCCAGGTTTTTTGGGTTGCTTTTTGCTTTTTCGCGATTTTCGACCCATTGTACTCTAATCTAATTCCGGTAAAAGGAATTAGGGTTGTAACCTAATTCGGGTAAACGAATTAGGGTTTTAGATGCTGCAGAATACCATTTATTGTATTGTACATGTAAAATAAACATATAATGAAAAAGGAGCTATGCGGCTCTAAGTTTGGCTGGTTTTTTCCCGGTTAAGGGTTTCCAGGTGAAAATCTCTGTGTAATGTGTGTGCCATTGTGTATTTTCTGTTAATGCTTAAGAATCATATGAGTTTGTACTTCACTGTTAAGGTTTAAAACTTACAGTATGGTGATATGTATCAGGTAGATACTTGGTATGCATCAGGTGGATGCATTGTATGATCAAGATGATCGTGGATGACGAGCTTCTCTAGATGAAATGCATTAGGACGATGCAGTGATGATGATCATGATGATCATGTGTACATCAGGATGATGTATGGTGAGTATCAGGATGATACTTTGTGGTCATGGATCAGATTGTGCAGATGAGCATGTCTGGGAGATCCTATAGGTCGGAGTTGTGTACCCGTAACAACCTGGGATGCTCTTTTGAGACATTGCTCTGGGAGGACATGTAATTTGTGCCTTGGGAGATCTTCAGGTAGGAGTTGTGTACCCGTAACATCCTGAGATGCTCTTGTGAGGTTTTGTCCTATGGCATGTAATTTGCTCCTGGGAGATCTGGACAGGATGAAAAAGGCCTCAGATGCTTCAGCCAGGTTTTGTGGTGGACCACATGTAATGTGCTCCTGGGAGATCCAACAGGTAGAGCTGTGTGCTCGTAACATCCTGGGATGCTGCAGCCAGATTTTGTGGTGAGATCACATGTAATGTGCTCCTGATAGATCCGACAGGTAGATCTGTGTGCTCGTAACAGCCTGGGATGCTTCAGCCAGGTTTTGTGATGGGTCACATGTAATGTGCTCCTGGGAGATCCGACAGGTAGAACGGTGTGCTCGTAATAGCCTGGGATGCTGCAGCCAGGTTTTTTGGGTTGCTTTTTGCTTTTTCGCGATTTTCGACCCATTGTACTCTAATCTAATTCCGGTAAAAGGAATTAGGGTTGTAACCTAATTCGGGTAAACGAATTAGGGTTTTAGATGCTGCAGAATACCATTTATTGTATTGTACATGTAAAATAAACATATAATGAAAAAGGAGCTATGCGGCTCTAAGTTTGGCTGGTTTTTTCCCGGTTAAGGGTTTCCAGGTGAAAATCTCTGTGTAATGTGTGTGCCATTGTGTATTTTCTGTTAATGCTTAAGAATCATATGAGTTTGTACTTCACTGTTAAGGTTTAAAACTTACAGTATGGTGATATGTATCAGGTAGATACTTGGTATGCATCAGGTGGATGCATTGTATGAT
This sequence comes from Larix kaempferi, assembly GCA_027924585.1. Taxonomy (NCBI): domain Eukaryota; kingdom Viridiplantae; phylum Streptophyta; class Pinopsida; order Pinales; family Pinaceae; genus Larix; species Larix kaempferi. The sequence goes on from BSBM01000841.1 coordinate 46,682, forward strand.
CAAGATGATCGTGGATGACGAGCTTCTCTAGATGAAATGCATTAGGACGATGCAGTGATGATGATCATGATGATCATGTGTACATCAGGATGATGTATGGTGAGTATCAGGATGATACTTTGTGGTCATGGATCAGATTGTGCAGATGAGCATGTCTGGGAGATCCTATAGGTCGGAGTTGTGTACCCGTAACAACCTGGGATGCTCTTTTGAGAGATTGCTCTGGGAGGACATGTAATTTGTGCCTTGGGAGATCTTCAGGTAGGAGTTGTGTACCTGTAACATCCTGAGATGCTCTTGTGAGGTTTTGTCCTATGGCATGTAATTTGCTCCTGGGAGATCTGGACAGGATGAAAAAGGCCTCAGATGCTTCAACCAGGTTTTGTGGTGGACCACATGTAATGTGCTCCTGGGAGATCCAACAGGTAGAGCTGTGTGCTCGTAACATCCTGGGATGCTGCAGCCAGATTTTGTGGTGAGATCACATGTAATGTGCTCCTGATAGATCCGACAGGTAGATCTGTGTGCTCGTAACAGCCTGGGATGCTTCAGCCAGGTTTTGTGATGGGTCACATGTAATGTGCTCCTGGGAGATCCGACAGGTAGAACTGTGTGCTCGTAATAGCCTGGGATGCTGCAGCCAGGTTTTTTGGGTTGCTTTTTGCTTTTTCGCGATTTTCGACCCATTGTACACTAATCTAATTCCGGTAAAAGGAATTAGGGTTGTAACCTAATTCGGGTAAACGAATTAGGGTTTTAGATGCTGCAGAATACCATTTATTGTATTGTACATGTAAAATAAACATATAATGAAAAAGGAGCTATGCGGCTCTAAGTTTGGCTGGTTTTTTCCCGGTTAAGAGTTTCCAGGTGAAAATCTCTGTGTAATGTGTGTGCCATTGTGTATTTTCTGTTAATGCTTAAGAATCATATGAGTTTGTACTTCACTGTTAAGGTTTAAAACTTACAGTATGGTGATATGTATCAGGTAGATACTTGGTATGCATCAGGTGGATGCATTGTATGATCAAGATGATCGTGGATGACGAGCTTCTCTAGATGAAATGCATTAGGACGATGCAGTGATGATGATCATGATGATCATGTGTACATCAGGATGATGTATGGTGAGTATCAGGATGATACTTTGTGGTCATGGATCAGATTGTGCAGATGAGCATGTCTGGGAGATCCTATAGGTCGGAGTTGTGTACCCGTAACAACCTGGGATGCTCTTTTGAGAGATTGCTCTGGGAGGACATGTAATTTGTGCCTTGGGAGATCTTCAGGTAGGAGTTGTGTACCCGTAACATCCTGAGATGCTCTTGTGAGGTTTTGTCCTATGGCATGTAATTTGCTCCTGGGAGATCTGGACAGGAAGAAAAAGGCCTCAGATGCTTCAGCCAGGTTTTGTGGTGGACCACATGTAATGTGCTCCTGGGAGATCCAACAGGTAGAGCTGTGTGCTCGTAACATCCTGGGATGCTGCAGCCAGATTTTGTGGTGAGATCACATGTAATGTGCTCCTGATAGATCCGACAGGTAGATCTGTGTGCTCGTAACAGCCTGGGATGCTTCAGCCAGGTTTTGTGATGGGTCACATGTAATGTGCTCCTGGGAGATCCGACAGGTAGAACTGTGTGCTCGTAATAGCCTGGGATGCTGCAGCCAGGTTTTTTGGGTTGCTTTTTGCTTTTTCGCGATTTTCGACCCATTGTACTCTAATCTAATTCCGGTAAAAGGAATTAGGGTTGTAACCTAATTCGGGTAAACGAATTAGGGTTTTAGATGCTGCAGAATACAATTTATTGTATTGTACATGTAAAATAAACATATAATGAAAAAGGAGCTATGCGGCTCTAAGTTTGGCTGGTTTTTTCCCGGTTAAGGGTTTCCAGGTGAAAATCTCTGTGTAATGTGTGTGCCATTGTGTATTTTCTGTTAATGCTTAAGAATCATATGAGTTTGTACTTCACTGTTAAGGTTTAAAACTTACAGTATGGTGATATGTATCAGGTAGATACTTGGTATGCATCAGGTGGATGCATTGTATGATCAAGATGATCGTGGATGACGAGCTTCTCTAGATGAAATGCATTAGGACGATGCAGTGATGATGATCATGATGATCATGTGTACATCAGGATGATGTATGGTGAGTATCAGGATGATACTTTGTGGTCATGGATCAGATTGTGCAGATGAGCATGTCTGGGAGATCCTATAGGTCGGAGTTGTGTACCCGTAACAACCTGGGATGCTCTTTTGAGACATTGCTCTGGGAGGACATGTAATTTGTGCCTTGGGAGATCTTCAGGTAGGAGTTGTGTACCCGTAACATCCTGAGATGCTCTTGTGAGGTTTTGTCCTATGGCATGTAATTTGCTCCTGGGAGATCTGGATAGGATGAAAAAGGCCTCAGATGCTTCAGCCAGGTTTTGTGGTGGACCACATGTAATGTGCTCCTGGGAGATCCAACAGGTAGAGCTGTGTGCTCGTAACATCCTGGGATGCTGCAGCCAGATTTTGTGGTGAGATCACATGTAATGTGCTCCTGATAGATCCGACAGGTAGATCTGTGTGCTCGTAACAGCCTGGGATGCTTCAGCCAGGTTTTGTGATGGGTCACATGTAATGTGCTCCTGGGAGATCCGACAGGTAGAACTGTGTGCTCGTAATAGCCTGGGATGCTGCAACCAGGTTTTTTGGGTTGCTTTTTGCTTTTTCGCGATTTTCGACCCATTGTACTCTAATCTAATTCCGGTAAAAGGAATTAGCGTTGTAACCTAATTCGGGTAAACAAATTAGGGTTTTAGATGCTGCAGAATACCATTTATTGTATTGTACATGTAAAATAAACATATAATGAAAAAGCAGCTATGCGGCTCTAAGTTTGGCTGGTTTTTTCCCGGTTAAGGGTTTCCAGGTGAAAATCTCTGTGTAATGTGTGTGCCATTGTGTATTTTCTGTTAATGCTTAAGAATCATATGAGTTTGTACTTCACTGTTAAGGTTTAAAACTTACAGTATGGTGATATGTATCAGGTAGATACTTGGTATGCATCAGGTGGATGCATTGTATGATCAAGATGATCGTGGATGACGAGCTTCTCTAGATGAAATGCATTAGGACGATGCAGTGATGATGATCATGATGATCATGTGTACATCAGGATGATGTATGGTGAGTATCAGGATGATACTTTGTGGTCATGGATCAGATTGTGCAGATGAGCATGTCTGGGAGATCCTATAGGTCGGAGTTGTGTACCCGTAACAACCTCGGATGCTCTTTTGAGACATTGCTCTGGGAGGACATGTAATTTGTGCCTTGGGAGATCTTCAGGTAGGAGTTGTGTACCCGTAACATCCTGAGATGCTCTTGTGAGGTTTTGTCCTATGGCATGTAATTTGCTCCAGAGAGATCTGGACAGGATGAAAAAGGCCTCAGATGATTCAGCCAGGTTTTGTGGTGGACCACATGTAATGTGCTCCTGGGAGATCCAACAGGTAGAGCTGTGTGCTCGTAACATCCTGGGATGCTGCAGCCAGATTTTGTGGTGAGATCACATGTAATGTGCTCCTGATAGATCCGACAGGTAGATCTGTGTGCTCGTAACAGCCTGGGATGCTTCAGCCAGGTTTTGTGATGGGTCACATGTAATGTGCTCCTGGGAGATCCGACAGGTAGAACTGTGTGCTCGTAATAGCCTGCGATGCTGCAGCCAGGTTTTTTGGGTTGCTTTTTGCTTTTTCGCGATTTTCGACCCATTGTACTCTAATCTAATTCCGGTAAAAGGAATTAGGGTTGTAACCTAATTCGGGTAAACGAATTAGGGTTTTAGATGCTGCAGAATACCATTTATTGTATTGTACATGTAAAATAAACATATAATGAAAAAGGAGCTATGCGGCTCTAAGTTTGGCTGGTTTTTTCCCGGTTCAGGGTTTCCAAGTGAAAATCTCTGTGTAATGTGTGTGCCATTGTGTATTTTCTGTTAATGCTTAAGAATCATATGAGTTTGTACTTCACTGTTAAGGTTTAAAACTTACAGTATGGTGATATGTATCAGGTAGATACTTGGTATGCATCAGGTGGATGCATTGTATGATCAAGATGATCGTGGATGACGAGCTTCTCTAGATGAAATGCATTAGGACGATGCAGTGATGATGATCATGTGTACATCAGGATGATGTATGGTGAGTATCAGGATGATACTTTGTGGTCATGGATCAGATTGTGCAGATGAGCATGTCTGGGAGATCCTATAGGTCGGAGTTGTGTACCCGTAACAACCTGGGATGCTCTTTTGAGACATTGCTCTGGGAGGACATGTAATTTGTGCCTTGGGAGATCTTTAGGTAGGAGTTGTGTACCCGTAACATCCTGAGATGCTCTTGTGAGGTTTTGTCCTATGGCATGTAATTTGCTCCTGGGAGATCTGGACAGGATGAAAAAGGCCTCAGATGCTTCAGCCAGGTTTTGTGGTGGACCACATGTAATGTGCTCCTGGGAGATCCAACAGGTAGAGCTGTGTGCTCGTAACATCCTGGGATGCTGCAGCCAGATTTTGTGGTGAGATCACATGTAATGTGCTCCTGATAGATCCGACAGGTAGATCTGTGTGCTCGTAACAGCCTGGGATGCTTCAGCCAGGTTTTGTGATGGGTCACATGTAATGTGCTCCTGGGAGATCCGACAGGTAGAACTGTGTGCTCGTAATAGCCTGGGATGCTGCAGCCAGGTTTTTTGGGTTGCTTTTTGCTTTTTCGCGATTTTCGACCCATTGTACTCTAATCTAATTCCGGTAAAAGGAATTAGGGTTGTAACCTAATTCGGGTAAACGAATTAGGGTTTTAGATGCTGCAGAATACCATTTATTGTATTGTACATGTAAAATAAACATATAATGAAAAAGGAGCTATGCGGCTCTAAGTTTGGCTGGTTTTTTCCCGGTTAAGGGTTTCCAGGTGAAAATCTCTGTGTAATGTGTGTGCCATTGTGTATTTTCTGTTAATGCTTAAGAATCATATGAGTTTGTACTTCACTGTTAAGGTTTAAAACTTACAGTATGGTGATATGTATCAGGTAGATACTTGGTATGCATCAGGTGGATGCATTGTATGATCAAGATGATCGTGGATGACGAGCTTCTCTAGATGAAATGCATTAGGACGATGCAGTGATGATGATCATGATGATCATGTGTACATCAGGATGATGTATGGTGAGTATCAGGATGATACTTTGTGGTCATGGATCAGATTGTGCAGATGAGCATGTCTGGGAGATCCTATAGGTCGGAGTTGTGTACCCGTAACAACCTGGGATGCTCTTTTGAGACATTGCTCTGGGAGGACATGTAATTTGTGCCTTGGGAGATCTTCAGGTAGGAGTTGTGTACCCGTAACATCCTGAGATGCTCTTGTGAGGTTTTGTCCTATGGCATGTAATTTGCTCCTGGGAGATCTGGACAGGATGAAAAAGGCCTCAGATGCTTCAGCCAGGTTTTGTGGTGGACCACATGTAATGTGCTCCTGGGAGATCCAACAGGTAGAGCTGTGTGCTCGTAACATCCTGGGATGCTGCAGCCAGATTTTGTGGTGAGATCACATGTAATGTGCTCCTGATAGATCCGACAGGTAGATCTGTGTGCTCGTAACAGCCTGGGATGCTTCAGCCAGGTTTTGTGATGGGTCACATGTAATGTGCTCCTGGGAGATCCGACAGGTAGAACTGTGTGCTCGTAATAGCCTGGGATGCTGCAGCCAGGTTTTTTGGGTTGCTTTTTGCTTTTTCGCGATTTTCGACCCATTGTACTCTAATCTAATTCCGGTAAAAGGAATTAGGGTTGTAACCTAATTCGGGTAAACGAATTAGGGTTTTAGATGCTGCAGAATACCATTTATTGTATTGTACATGTAAAATAAACATATAATGAAAAAGGAGCTATGCGGCTCTAAGTTTGGCTGGTTTTTTCCCGGTTAAGGGTTTCCAGGTGAAAATCTCTGTGTAATGTGTGTGCCATTGTGTATTTTCTGTTAATGCTTAAGAATCATATGAGTTTGTACTTCACTGTTAAGGTTTAAAACTTACAGTATGGTGATATGTATCAGGTAGATACTTGGTATGCATCAGGTGGATGCATTGTATGATCAAGATGATCGTGGATGACGAGCTTCTCTAGATGAAATGCATTAGGACGATGCAGTGATGATGATCATGATGATCATGTGTACATCAGGATGATGTATGGTGAGTATCAGGATGATACTTTGTGGTCATGGATCAGATTGTGCAGATGAGCATGTCTGGGAGATCCTATAGGTCGGAGTTGTGTACCCGTAACAACCTGGGATGCTCTTTTGAGACATTGCTCTGGGAGGACATGTAATTTGTGCCTTGGGAGATCTTCAGGTAGGAGTTGTGTACCCGTAACATCCTGAGATGCTCTTGTGAGGTTTTGTCCTATGGCATGTAATTTGCTCCTGGGAGATCTGGACAGGATGAAAAAGGCCTCAGATGCTTCAGCCAGGTTTTGTGGTGGACCACATGTAATGTGCTCCTGGGAGATCCAACAGGTAGAGCTGTGTGCTCGTAACATCCTGGGATGCTGCAGCCAGATTTTGTGGTGAGATCACATGTAATGTGCTCCTGATAGATCCGACAGGTAGATCTGTGTGCTCGTAACAGCCTGGGATGCTTCAGCCAGGTTTTGTGATGGGTCACATGTAATGTGCTCCTGGGAGATCCGACAGGTAGAACTGTGTGCTCGTAATAGCCTGGGATGCTGCAGCCAGGTTTTTTGGGTTGCTTTTTGCTTTTTCGTGATTTTCGACCCATTGTACTCTAATCTAATTCCGGTAAAAGGAATTAGGGTTGTAACCTAATTCGGGTAAACGAATTAGGGTTTTAGATGCTGCAGAATACCATTTATTGTATTGTACATGTAAAATAAACATATAATGAAAAAGGAGCTATGCGGCTCTAAGTTTGGCTGGTTTTTTCCCGGTTAAGGGTTTCCAGGTGAAAATCTCTGTGTAATGTGTGTGCCATTGTGTATTTTCTGTTAATGCTTAAGAATCATATGAGTTTGTACTTCACTGTTAAGGTTTAAAACTTACAGTATGGTGATATGTATCAGGTAGATACTTGGTATGCATCAGGTGGATGCATTGTATGATCAAGATGATCGTGGATGACGAGCTTCTCTAGATGAAATGCATTAGGACGATGCAGTGATGATGATCATGATGATCATGTGTACATCAGGATGATGTATGGTGAGTATCAGGATGATACTTTGTGGTCATGGATCAGATTGTGCAGATGAGCATGTCTGGGAGATCCTATAGGTCGGAGTTGTGTACCCGTAACAACCTGGGATGCTCTTTTGAGACATTGCTCTGGGAGGACATGTAATTTGTGCCTTGGGAGATCTTCAGGTAGGAGTTGTGTACCCGTAACATCCTGAGATGCTCTTGTGAGGTTTTGTCCTATGGCATGTAATTTGCTCCTGGGAGATCTGGACAGGATGAAAAAGGCCTCAGATGCTTCAGCCAGGTTTTGTGGTGGACCACATGTAATGTGCTCCTGGGAGATCCAACAGGTAGAGCTGTGTGCTCGTAACATCCTGGGATGCTGCAGCCAGATTTTGTGGTGAGATCACATGTAATGTGCTCCTGATAGATCCGACAGGTAGATCTGTGTGCTCGTAACAGCCTGGGATGCTTCAGCCAGGTTTTGTGATGGGTCACATGTAATGTGCTCCTGGGAGATCCGACAGGTAGAACGGTGTGCTCGTAATAGCCTGGGATGCTGCAGCCAGGTTTTTTGGGTTGCTTTTTGCTTTTTCGCGATTTTCGACCCATTGTACTCTAATCTAATTCCGGTAAAAGGAATTAGGGTTGTAACCTAATTCGGGTAAACGAATTAGGGTTTTAGATGCTGCAGAATACCATTTATTGTATTGTACATGTAAAATAAACATATAATGAAAAAGGAGCTATGCGGCTCTAAGTTTGGCTGGTTTTTTCCCGGTTAAGGGTTTCCAGGTGAAAATCTCTGTGTAATGTGTGTGCCATTGTGTATTTTCTGTTAATGCTTAAGAATCATATGAGTTTGTACTTCACTGTTAAGGTTTAAAACTTACAGTATGGTGATATGTATCAGGTAGATACTTGGTATGCATCAGGTGGATGCATTGTATGATCAAGATGATCGTGGATGACGAGCTTCTCTAGATGAAATGCATTAGGACGATGCAGTGATGATGATCATGATGATCATGTGTACATCAGGATGATGTATGGTGAGTATCAGGATGATACTTTGTGGTCATGGATCAGATTGTGCAGATGAGCATGTCTGGGAGATCCTATAGGTCGGAGTTGTGTACCCGTAACAACCTGGGATACTCTTTTGAGACATTGCTCTGGGAGGACATGTAATTTGTGCCTTGGGAGATCTTCAGGTAGGAGTTGTGTACCCGTAACATCCTGAGATGCTCTTGTGAGGTTTTGTCCTATGGCATGTAATTTGCTCCTGGGAGATCTGGACAGGATGAAAAAGGCCTCAGATGCTTCAACCAGGTTTTGTGGTGGACCACATGTAATGTGCTCCTGGGAGATCCAACAGGTAGAGCTGTGTGCTCGTAACATCCTGGGATGCTGCAGCCAGATTTTGTGGTGAGATCACATGTAATGTGCTCCTGATAGATCCGACAGGTAGATCTGTGTGCTCGTAACAGCCTGGGATGCTTCAGCCAGGTTTTGTGATGGGTCACATGTAATGTGCTCCTGGGAGATCCGACAGGTAGAACTGTGTGCTCGTAATAGCCTGGGATGCTGCAGCCAGGTTTTTTGGGTTGCTTTTTGCTTTTTCGCGATTTTCGACCCATTGTACTCTAATCTAATTCCGGTAAAAGGAATTAGGGTTGTAACCTAATTCGGGTAAACGAATTAGGGTTTTAGATGCTGCAGAATACCATTTATTGTATTGTACATGTAAAATAAACATATAATGAAAAAGGAGCTATGCGGCTCTAAGTTTGGCTGGTTTTTTCCCGGTTAAGGGTTTCCAGGTGAAAATCTCTGTGTAATGTGTGTGCCATTGTGTATTTTCTGTTAATGCTTAAGAATCATATGAGTTTGTACTTCACTGTTAAGGTTTAAAACTTACAGTATGGTGATATGTATCAGGTAGATACTTGGTATGCATCAGGTGGATGCATTGTATGATCAAGATGATCGTGGATGACGAGCTTCTCTAGATGAAATGCATTAGGACGATGCAGTGATGATGATCATGATGATCATGTGTACATCAGGATGATGTATGGTGAGTATCAGGATGATACTTTGTGGTCATGGATCAGATTGTGCAGATGAGCATGTCTGGGAGATCCTATAGGTCGGAGTTGTGTACCCGTAACAACCTGGGATGCTCTTTTGAGACATTGCTCTGGGAGGACATGTAATTTGTGCCTTGGGAGATCTTCAGGTAGGAGTTGTGTACCCGTAACATCCTGATATGCTCTTGTGAGGTTTTGTCCTATGGCATGTAATTTGCTCCTGGGAGATCTGGACAGGATGAAAAAGGCCTCAGATGCTTCAGCCAGGTTTTGTGGTGGACCACATGTAATGTGCTCCTGGGAGATCCAACAGGTAGAGCTGTGTGCTCGTAACATCCTGGGATGCTGCAGCCAGATTTTGTGGTGAGATCACATGTAATGTGCTCCTGATAGATCCGACAGGTAGATCTGTGTGCTCGTAACAGCCTGGGATGCTTCAGCCAGGTTTTGTGATGGGTCACATGTAATGTGCTCCTGGGAGATCCGACAGGTAGAACTGTGTGCTCGTAATAGCCTGGGATGCTGCAGCCAGGTTTTTTGGGTTGCTTTTTGCTTTTTCGCGATTTTCGACCCATTGTACTCTAATCTAATTCCGGTAAAAGGAATTAGGGTTGTAACCTAATTCGGGTAAACGAATTAGGGTTTTAGATGCTGCAGAATACCATTTATTGTATTGTACATGTAAAATAAACATATAATGAAAAAGGAGCTATGCGGCTCTAAGTTTGGCTGGTTTTTTCCCGGTTAAGGGTTTCCAGGTGAAAATCTCTGTGTAATGTGTGTGCCATTGTGTATTTTCTGTTAATGCTTAAGAATCATATGAGTTTGTACTTCACTGTTAAGGTTTAAAACTTACAGTATGGTGATATGTATCAGGTAGATACTTGGTATGCATCAGGTGGATGCATTGTATGATCAAGATGATCGTGGATGACGAGCTTCTCTAGATGAAATGCATTAGGACGATGCAGTGATGATGATCATGATGATCATGTGTACATCAGGATGATGTATGGTGAGTATCAGGATGATACTTTGTGGTCATGGATCAGATTGTGCAGATGAGCATGTCTGGGAGATCCTATAGGTCGGAGTTGTGTACCCGTAACAACCTGGGATGCTCTTTTGAGACATTGCTCTGGGAGGACATGTAATTTGTGCCTTGGGAGATCTTCAGGTAGGAGTTGTGTACCCGTAACATCCTGAGATGCTCTTGTGAGGTTTTGTCCTATGGCATGTAATTTGCTCCTGGGAGATCTGGACAGGATGAAAAAGGCCTCAGATGCTTCAGCCAGGTTTTGTGGTGGACCACATGTAATGTGCTCCTGGGAGATCCAACAGGTAGAGCTGTGTGCTCGTAACATCCTGGGATGCTGCAGCCAGATTTTGTGGTGAGATCACATGTAATGTGCTCCTGATAGATCCGACAGGTAGATCTGTGTGCTCGTAACAGCCTGGGATGCTTCAGCCAGGTTTTGTGATGGGTCACATGTAATGTGCTCCTGGGAGATCCGACAGGTAGAACGGTGTGCTCGTAATAGCCTGGGATGCTGCAGCCAGGTTTTTTGGGTTGCTTTTTGCTTTTTCGCGATTTTCGACCCATTGTACTCTAATCTAATTCCGGTAAAAGGAATTAGGGTTGTAACCTAATTCGGGTAAACGAATTAGGGTTTTAGATGCTGCAGAATACCATTTATTGTATTGTACATGTAAAATAAACATATAATGAAAAAGGAGCTATGCGGCTCTAAGTTTGGCTGGTTTTTTCCCGGTTAAGGGTTTCCAGGTGAAAATCTCTGTGTAATGTGTGTGCCATTGTGTATTTTCTGTTAATGCTTAAGAATCATATGAGTTTGTACTTCACTGTTAAGGTTTAAAACTTACAGTATGGTGATATGTATCAGGTAGATACTTGGTATGCATCAGGTGGATGCATTGTATGATCAAGATGATCGTGGATGACGAGCTTCTCTAGATGAAATGCATTAGGACGATGCAGTGATGATGATCATGATGATCATGTGTACATCAGGATGATGTATGGTGAGTATCAGGATGATACTTTGTGGTCATGGATCAGATTGTGCAGATGAGCATGTCTGGGAGATCCTATAGGTCGGAGTTGTGTACCCGTAACAACCTGGGATACTCTTTTGAGACATTGCTCTGGGAGGACATGTAATTTGTGCCTTGGGAGATCTTCAGGTAGGAGTTGTGTACCCGTAACATCCTGAGATGCTCTTGTGAGGTTTTGTCCTATGGCATGTAATTTGCTCCTGGGAGATCTGGACAGGATGAAAAAGGCCTCAGATGCTTCAACCAGGTTTTGTGGTGGACCACATGTAATGTGCTCCTGGGAGATCCAACAGGTAGAGCTGTGTGCTCGTAACATCCTGGGATGCTGCAGCCAGATTTTGTGGTGAGATCACATGTAATGTGCTCCTGATAGATCCGACAGGTAGATCTGTGTGCTCGTAACAGCCTGGGATGCTTCAGCCAGGTTTTGTGATGGGTCACATGTAATGTGCTCCTGGGAGATCCGACAGGTAGAACTGTGTGCTCGTAATAGCCTGGGATGCTGCAGCCAGGTTTTTTGGGTTGCTTTTTGCTTTTTCGCGATTTTCGACCCATTGTACTCTAATCTAATTCCGGTAAAAGGAATTAGGGTTGTAACCTAATTCGGGTAAACGAATTAGGGTTTTAGATGCTGCAGAATACCATTTATTGTATTGTACATGTAAAATAAACATATAATGAAAAAGGAGCTATGCGGCTCTAAGTTTGGCTGGTTTTTTCCCGGTTAAGGGTTTCCAGGTGAAAATCTCTGTGTAATGTGTGTGCCATTGTGTATTTTCTGTTAATGCTTAAGAATCATATGAGTTTGTACTTCACTGTTAAGGTTTAAAACTTACAGTATGGTGATATGTATCAGGTAGATACTTGGTATGCATCAGGTGGATGCATTGTATGATAAGGATGATCGTGGATGACGAGCTTCTCTAGATGAAATGCATTAGGACGATGCAGTGATGATGATCATGATGATCATGTGTACATCAGGATGATGTATGGTGAGTATCAGGATGATACTTTGTGGTCATGGATCAGATTGTGCAGATGAGCATGTATGGGAGATCCTATAGGTCGGAGTTGTGTACCCGTAACAACCTCGGATGCTCTTTTGAGACATTGCTCTGGGAGGACATGTAATTTGTGCCTTGGGAGATCTTCAGGTAGGAGTTGTGTACCCGTAACATCCTGAGATGCTCTTGTGAGGTTTTGTCTTATGGCATGTAATTTTCTCCTGGGAGATCTGGACAGGATGAAAAAGGCCTCAGATGCTTCAGCCAGGTTTTGTGGTGGACCACATGTAATGTGCTCCTGGGAGATCCAACAGGTAGAGCTGTGTGCTCGTAACATCCTGGGATGCTGCAGCCATATTTTGTGGTGAGATCACATGTAATGTGCTCCTGATAGATCCGACAGGTAGATCTGTGTGCTCGTAGAAGCCTGGGATGCTTCAGCCAGGTTTTGTGATGGGTCACATGTAATGTGCTCCTGGGAGATCCGACAGGTAGAACTGTGTGCTCGTAATAGCCTGGGATGCTGCAGCCAGGTTTTTTGGGTTGCTTTTTGCTTTTTCGCGATTTTCGACCCATTGTACTCTAATCTAATTCCGGTAAAAGGAATTAGGGTTGTAACCTAATTCGGGTAAATTAGGGTTGTAACCTAATTCGGGTAAACGAATTAGGGTTTTAGATGCTGCAGAATACCATTTATTGTATTGTACATGTAAAATAAACATATAATGAAAAAGGAGCTATGCGGCTCTAAGTTTGGCTGGTTTTTTCCCGGTTAAGGGTTTCCAGGTGAAAATCTCTGTGTAATGTGTGTGCCATTGTGTATTTTCTGTTAATGCTTAAGAATCATATGAGTTTGTACTTCACTGTTAAGGTTTAAAACTTACAGTATGGTGATATGTATCAGGTAGATACTTGGTATGCATCAGGTGGATGCATTGTGTGATCAAGATGATCGTGGATGACGAGCTTCTCTAGATGAAATGCATTAGGACGATGCAGTGATGATGATCATGATGATCATGTGTACATCAGGATGATGTATGGTGAGTATCAGGATGATACTTTGTGGTCATGGATCAGATTGTGCAGATGAGCATGTCTGGGAGATCCTATAGGTCGGAGTTGTGTACCCGTAACAACCTGGGATGCTCTTTTGAGACATTGCTCTGGGAGGACATGTAATTTGTGCCTTGGGAGATCTTCAGGTAGGAGTTGTGTACCCGTAACATCCTGAGATGCTCTTGTGAGGTTTTGTCCTATGGCATGTAATTTGCTCCTGGGAGATCTGGACAGGATGAAAAAGGCCTCAGATGCTTCAGCCAGGTTTTGTGGTGGACCACATGTAATGTTCTCCTGGGAGATCCAACAGGTAGAGCTGTGTGCTCGTAACATCCTGAGATGCTGCAGCCAGATTTTGTGGTGAGATCACATGTAATGTGCTCCTGATAGATCCGACAGGTAGATCTGTGTGCTCGTAACAGCCTGGGATGCTTCAGCCAGGTTTTGTGATGGGTCACATGTAATGTGCTCCTGGGAGATCCGACAGGTAGAACTGTGTGCTCGTAATAGCCTGGGATGCTGCAGCCAGGTTTTTTGGGTTGCTTTTTGCTTTTTCGCGATTTTCGACCCATTGTACTCTAATCTAATTCCGGTAAAAGGAATTAGGGTTGTAACCTAATTCGGGTAAACGAATTAGGGTTTTAGATGCTGCAGAATACCATTTATTGTATTGTACATGTAAAATAAACATATAATGAAAAAGGAGCTATGCGGCTCTAAGTTTGGCTGGTTTTTTCCCGGTTAAGGGTTTCCAGGTGAAAATCTCTGTGTAATGTGTGTGCCATTGTGTATTTTCTGTTAATGCTTAAGAATCATATGAGTTTGTACTTCACTGTTAAGGTTTAAAACTTACAGTATGGTGATATGTATCAGGTAGATACTTGGTATGCATCAGGTGGATGCATTGTATGATCAAGATGATCGTGGATGACGAGCTTCTCTAGATGAAATGCATTAGGACGATGCAGTGATGATGATCATGATGATCATGTGTACATCAGGATGATGTATGGTGAGTATCAGGATGATACTTTGTGGTCATGGATCAGATTGTGCAGATGAGCATGTTTGGGAGATCCTATAGGTCGGAGTTGTGTACCCGTAACAACCTGGGATGCTCTTTTGAGACATTGCTCTGGGAGGACATGTAATTTGTGCCTTGGGAGATCTTCAGGTAGGAGTTGTGTACCCGTAACATCCTGAGATGCTCTTGTGAGGTTTTGTCCTATGGCATGTAATTTGCTCCTGGGAGATCTGGACAGGATGAAAAAGGCCTCAGATGCTTCAGCCAGGTTTTGTGGTGGACCACATGTAATGTGCTCCTGGGAGATCCAACAGGTAGAGCTGTGTGCTCGTAACATCCTGGGATGCTGCAGCCAGATTTTGTGGTGAGATCACATGTAATGTGCTCCTGATAGATCCGACAGGTAGATCTGTGTGCTCGTAACAGCCTGGGATGCTTCAGCCAGGTTTTGTGATGGGTCACATGTAATGTGCTCCTGGGAGATCCGACAGGTAGAACTGTGTGCTCGTAATAGCCTGGGATGCTGCAGCCAGGTTTTTTGGGTTGCTTTTTGCTTTTTCGCGATTTTCGACCCATTGTACTCTAATCTAATTCCGGTAAAAGGAATTAGGGTTGTAACCTAATTCGGGTAAACGAATTAGGGTTTTAGATGCTGCAGAATACCATTTATTGTATTGTACATGTAAAATAAACATATAATGAAAAAGGAGCTATGCGGCTCTAAGTTTGGCTGGTTTTTTCTCGGTTCAGGGTTTCCAGGTGAAAATCTCTGTGTAATGTGTGTGCCATTGTGTATTTTCTGTTAATGCTTAAGAATCATATGAGTTTGTACTTCACTGTTAAGGTTTAAAACTTACAGTATGGTGATATGTATCAGGTAGATACTTGGTATGCATCAGGTGGATGCATTGTATGATCAAGATGATCGTGGATGACGAGCTTCTCTAGATGAAATGCATTAGGACGATGCAGTGATGATGATCATGTGTACATCAGGATGATGTATGGTGAGTATCAGGATGATACTTTGTGGTCATGGATCAGATTGTGCAGATGAGCATGTCTGGGAGATCCTATAGGTCGGAGTTGTGTACCCGTAACAACCTGGGATGCTCTTTTGAGACATTGCTCTGGGAGGACATGTAATTTGTGCCTTGGGAGATCTTCAGGTAGGAGTTGTGTACCCGTAACATCCTGAGATGCTCTTGTGAGGTTTTGTCCTATGGCATGTAATTTGCTCCTGGGAGATCTGGACAGGATGAAAAAGGCCTCAGATGCTTCAGCCAGGTTTTGTGGTGGACCACATGTAATGTGCACCTGGGAGATCCAACAGGTAGAGCTGTGTGCTCGTAACATCCTGGGATGCTGCAGCCAGATTTTGTGGTGAGATCACATGTAATGTGCTCCTGATAGATCCGACAGGTAGATCTGTGTGCTCGTAACAGCCTGGGATGCTTCAGCCAGGTTTTGTGATGGGTCACATGTAATGTGCTCCTGGGAGATCCGACAGGTAGAACTGTGTGCTCGTAATAGCCTGGGATGCTGCAGCCAGGTTTTTTGGGTTGCTTTTTGCTTTTTCGCGATTTTCGACCCATTGTACTCTAATCTAATTCCGGTAAAAGGAATTAGGGTTGTAACCTAATTCGGGTAAACGAATTAGGGCTTTAGATGCTGCAGAATACCATTTATTGTATTGTACATGTAAAATAAACATATAATGAAAAAGGAGCTATGCGGCTCTAAGTTTGGCTGGTTTTTTCCCGGTTAAGGGTTTCCAGGTGAAAATCTCTGTGTAATGTGTGTGCCATTGTGTATTTTCTGTTAATGCTTAAGAATCATATGAGTTTGTACTTCACTGTTAAGGTTTAAAACTTACAGTATGGTGATATGTATCAGGTAGATACTTGGTATGCATCAGGTGGATGCATTGTATGATCAAGATGATCATGGATGACGAGCTTCTCTAGATGAAATGCATTAGGACGATGCAGTGATGATGATCATGATGATCATGTGTACATCAGGATGATGTATGGTGAGTATCAGGATGATACTTTGTGGTCATGGATCAGATTGTGCAGATGAGCATGTCTGGGAGATACTATAGGTCGGAGTTGTGTACCCGTAACAACCTGGGATGCTCTTTTGAGACATTGCTCTGGGAGGACATGTAATTTGTGCCTTGGGAGATCTTCAGGTAGGAGTTGTGTACCCGTAACATCCTGAGATGCTCTTGTGAGGTTTTGTCCTATGGCATGTAATTTGCTCCTGGGAGATCTGGACAGGATGAAAAAGGCTTCAGATGCTTCAGCCAGGTTTTATCGTGGACCACATGTAATGTGCTCCTGGGAGATCCAACAGGTAGAGCTGTGTGCTCGTAACATCCTGGGATGCTGCAGCCAGATTTTGTGGTGAGATCACATGTAATGTGCTCCTGATAGATCCGACAGGTAGATCTGTGTGCTCGTAACAGCCTGGGATGCTTCAGCCAGGTTTTGTGATGGGTCACATGTAATGTGCTCCTGGGAGATCCGACAGGTAGAACTGTGTGCTCGTAATAGCCTGGGATGCTGCAGCCAGGTTTTTTGGGTTGCTTTTTGCTTTTTTCGCGATTTTCGACCCATTGTACTCTAATCTAATTCCGGTAAAAGGAATTAGGGTTGTAACCTAATTCGGGTAAACGAATTAGGGTTTTAGATGCTGCAGAATACCATTTATTGTATTGTACATGTAAAATAAACATATAATGAAAAAGGAGCTATGCGGCTCTAAGTTTGGCTGGTTTTTTCCCGGTTAAGGGTTTCCAGGTGAAAATCTCTGTGTAATGTGTGTGCCATTGTGTATTTTCTGTTAATGCTTAAGAATCATATGAGTTTGTACTTCACTGTTAAGGTTTAAAACTTACAGTATGGTGATATGTATCAGGTAGATACTTGGTATGCATCAGGTGGATGCATTGTATGATCAAGATGATCGTGGATGACGAGCTTCTCTAGATGAAATGCATTAGGACGATGCAGTGATGATGATCATGATGATCATGTGTACATCAGGATGATGTATGGTGAGTATCAGGATGATACTTTGTGGTCATGGATCAGATTGTGCAGATGAGCATGTCTGGGAGATCCTATAGGTCGGAGTTGTGTACCCGTAACAACCTGGGATGCTCTTTTGAGACATTGCTCTGGGAGGACATGTAATTTGTGCCTTGGGAGATCTTCAGGTAGGAGTTGTGTACCCGTAACATCCTGAGATGCTCTTGTGAGGTTTTGTCCTATGGCATGTAATTTTCTCCTGGGAGATCTGGACAGGATGAAAAAGGCCTCAGATGCTTCAGCCAGGTTTTGTGGTGGACCACATGTAATGTGCTCCTGGGAGATCCAACAGGTAGAGCTGTGTGCTCGTAACATCCTGGGATGCTGCAGCCAGATTTTGTGGTGAGATCACATGTAATGTGCTCCTGATAGATCCGACAGGTAGATCTGTGTGCTCGTAACAGCCTGGGATGCTTCAGCCAGGTTTTGTGATGGGTCACATGTAATGTGCTCCTGGGAGATCCGACAGGTAGAACTGTGTGCTCGTAATAGCTTGGGATGCTGCAGCCAGGTTTTTTGGGTTGCTTTTTGCTTTTTCGCGATTTTCGACCCATTGTACTCTAATCTAATTCCGGTAAAAGGAATTAGGGTTGTAACCTAATTCGGGTAAACGAATTAGGGTTTTAGATGCTGCAGAATACCATTTATTGTATTGTACATGTAAAATAAACATATAATGAAAAAGGAGCTATGCGGCTCTAAGTTTGGCTGGTTTTTTCCCGGTTAAGGGTTTCCAGGTGAAAATCTCTGTGTAATGTGTGTGCCATTGTGTATTTTCTGTTAATGCTTAAGAATCATATGAGTTTGTACTTCACTGTTAAGGTTTAAAACTTACAGTATGGTGATATGTATCAGGTAGATACTTGGTATGCATCAGGTGGATGCATTGTATGATCAAGATGATCGTGGATGACGAGCTTCTCTAGATGAAATGCATTAGGACGATGCAGTGATGATGATCATGATGATCATGTGTACATCAGGATGATGTATGGTGAGTATCAGGATGATACTTTGTGGTCATGGATCAGATTGTGCAGATGAGCATGTCTGGGAGATCCTATAGGTCGGAGTTGTGTATCCGTAACAACCTGGGATGCTCTTTTGAGACATTGCTCTGGGAGGACATGTAATTTGTGCCTTGGGAGATCTTCAGGTAGGAGTTGTGTACCCGTAACATCCTGAGATGCTCTTGTGAGGTTTTGTCCTATGGCATGTAATTTGCTCCTGGGAGATCTGGACAGGATGAAAAAGGCCTCAGATGCTTCAGCCAGGTTTTATGGTGGACCACATGTAATGTGCTCCTGGGAGATCCAACAGGTAGAGCTGTGTGCTCGTAACATCCTGGGATGCTGCAGCCAGATTTTGTGGTGAGATCACATGTAATGTGCTCCTGATAGATCCGACAGGTAGATCTGTGTGCTCGTAACAGCCTGGGATGCTTCAGCCAGGTTTTGTGATGGGTCACATGTAATGTGCTCCTGGGAGATCCGACAGGTAGAACTGTGTGCTCGTAATAGCCTGGGATGCTACAGTCAGGTTTTGTGACGCACGTAATAAGTCCTGAGGATTCCACAGTATGGCCAGTGATGAAGACCTACAGGTGGTGGGCCTACATCCACTATGAAAAAGGACTGGCTCTGTAGAACTTCCTATGACAAATAGATTCATAGATTGGTTGAGATAGCAGTAGCAGTGACAATGATGATGACGATGCATCGATGACGATGATCCCGAGAAGAAGACTTGTCTAACAGAACTGTGTCGAGAAATACCTTCCTAGTTAAGAGGGAGTGTTGATGTATATGTAACTTCGGAATGTATTTCATATATATTTATTGTACCCTTATAAGAGATGTGTTATTCCTCTATAAGGAAGTGTCGTCATGTGTATTGACAAGTGTCGCAAGTGTGTGTACTTGGCGATGGGTTATTATACCACCATGTGTGGGGTTGGCCCTGAAATATATATTATATTGTGGATGTACCTAGCTAGACAAGTCGGCCCCATAGTGTAAGTGGGCAATCAGACTAGTATAAATAGAGATCAGGAGATCTCTATTTTCATCACTCGAAAACTCACACTTCTCTCACTCAGAAAGTGGCACACTAGTGAGGAGGAGGATCATCTTCTACTAGGAGACTATCTCAGTGTATTTTGGTTGTACTTTGGTTGAGCCATTGCTCTCTTTATCTCTGAGGAAGTTGTGGGGTTTTTCACCTTAGGGTTTTCCCCACATAAACTCTATGTCTCTTGTCTCTCATGCTTTTGATTCTTGTGATGCTTGTCATGCTTATTGTGATTGTTATGCATTGATATATTGTATATGTTATTCTCTCAGTAAAGATCCTAGAGTATTGTGAATTAATGCTCAAAATTTAACACCCAAGTCGCCCACTCCTGCCTCCACCGAAGAGGTGAATTATGTTCAATCAGCTTCATCTCAGAAATCCGGTGGTAAGAAGGATACCAAAGGGAAACCTAAGAAACCTTCTAACCAACAGGAGCCCAAGCCCACTCCCGAAGACACCAAATAGAAGAGGAAGTTAAAGTATCCTTGTTTACTGTGTGGTGGAGACCACTTCTCAAAGGAATGTCCCCACCGAGACAAAGTGCAAAAGTTTCTCAAGGGAACCTCTACCCCCGTAGTTCTCAACGATCCCTTCCCCGCTCAGAACCAGCAATTGGTCACACACACCTCTCCTTCCCAAGGAGAGGCATCATCTACCGCGCATGTTCTCATGATGCAGAGTCCCATTCGTATGACTCAGTCCCTCAGAAGGAACCGGTTGGAAGTAATATTGAAAAATCCTCCACTTCTATTCCCAACATCACCGTACCACACGCTTCTTTCACCATTGAGAAGCCTTCTTTAGAGTCAGTGTTGTGTCCGCCCAAGAGCACAATTCGAAGAGTCGTTTTCAATCCTAATGCTCGGGAAGCTCAAAACTACAATATTGTAGAGGACTTAGCACAAGCTCCTTGTGCTATGCCAACGCTAGAGGTCTTGCAGAACTTCCCTAACTAGCGCAAGACTCTCCTCGCTGCCATTGGCGCGGTTGATCCAGATTCTTCTAATACCATCATGTTTTGACTTGAGTACTTTAAGCTGAGGCTTTCCCATCAGTTGGCATTTCAAGTTGCCATAAACATTGTTGGGAAGACAATCCATCATACTGTCTTGGATGAAGGTGCCTCTACCTCGATTATGTCGATTTTGTGTTGGAGAGCCATAGGCTATCCCGAGTTGAACCGTCCTCCCACCACCTTGAAAGCATTCAACGGACATGGCTTTCAACCTCATGGGCTGTTACAAGACTTAGCAGTCGAGTTGGGGGGTAAGACCACAACCATTAACGTGGAAGTAGTTGCAGCCCCTTTAGATTATAATCTTTTACTTGGTCGTAATTGGTTTTACGCCATGAATGCAGTCGCATCATCTGTCCTCCACATAGTACAATTCCCCCACCAAGGCCGAATTGTCACTGTCGACCAACTGGATTTCTGTACACCTGACACCACTACTCATCTGGGTGACAATGTTCCATTACTTGGACAATATTCGGAGCTATATGAGAGCGTGGGGGTTGGCCTCATAAAATATTCATCTCTTATGGGCGTTTTTCCAACCTCGGATCCCCCTAATCATGTTTCCACGGTGAACATGATCTCCTCTAGGATTTCATCTGTCCCCAACTCTACCAATCAATGGTTTGTACCTAATGAAGCCACTATGCACCTGATTGGAGACACCATGCCTCTTTCACCTGCTGAACTCACTTATGAGGCTATCCAGTCAGCACATGAGGACCACTTATCCATGGCCTTCACATCCTATTCAATACAACGGACGTCCTCCTTACCCGATCCTATGCTCCAGACTTTTTTCATTTGACGAGTCCATCATGGAGATCATGGGTTCGAATGAACCTCTGTGGGAATACCTCCACCATCGATCGTCTTTCCTTCCCCCATCGGATAATGTGGATAATAGCATCACTACCATCTTTACACTGGATGTCTACCCTTGCCCTCAATCCCCGATACTTACGTGTCAAACATACTCTGAAGGAAACTTGGAAAACATTGAACCTACCATTTCGGTAGACATAACGGTCACTCCTGGTGTAGTGGAACACATTTGTTTAGGCCAGAAGTGTTCCCCTGGAGAGATTACAACGTTCACAGCCTTGTTCAAGCAATTTCGAGACATATTTGCTTGGAATAAATAGGAAATGCTCGGGATAGACCCAGCTATTGTTTCACACGAGATTCAAACCTATCCTGATGCTAAACCAGTCCGACAAAATCTACGACTGATACACCCTAGGAAAACTGTGGCGATTAAGGCAAAAATTGAGAAGCTATTAAAAACCGATTTTATCTACCCTATTCCATTAACAAAATGGGTCTCAAATGTCGTCCTTGTAGCTAAGAAGCAGGGCACCATTTGTGTTTGTGTTTATTATCAGGATTTGAACAAAGCTTGTCCCAAGGACAACTACCCCACTCCCTTTATCGACCAAGTCATAGACAATTGTGTCGGAAGTGTCATCTTCTCATTCATGGATGGATTTTTCGGTTACAACCAAATTGAGATCCACCTGGCTAATCAACATAAGACAACTTTCATCTGTCCTTGGGGCACGTTTGCTTATCACAAACTCCCTTTTGGCCATAAAAATACTGGTGCCACATTCCAGCGGGCCATGTCGTACACTTTCCATGACATGAAGGACTTTGTGGAACCTTATCTCGACGATCTCCCCGCTCATTCACGACAACGTGAGTACCAAATTGATCATCTGACGGTCATTTTCCTCAGATGCAGGCGGTATAACATCCACCGAAACCCTCACAAGTGTATCTTCTGCATCGAGTCTGGACACCTCCTAGGTTTTATCATCTTGAAATATGGGATCCGCATTGATCCCTTAAAGATGGAAGCCATTGTCGCTCTCTCACCTCCCACAGACATTACAGAACTTCAAATTTTGCAAGGGAAGGAAACGTACCTATGGCGTTTTGTCTATAATTTCACGCAAAAGACGCAGGGTTACATGAGACTACTCAAGAAGGATGTCCCGTTCATTTGGGACGATCACGCACAACAATCCTTCGATAGTCTCAAACATGCTATTACGCACGCCCCTATGCTCCAACTGCCCAATTACTACAAGGATTATATTCTTTATCTCGCTGCTTCTTCCACCATGATCGCCATGGTCTTGGTCCAGGAAGACAACAACACCTAGGAGCATGTGGTCTACTACCTAAGTAAGGGTCTTATGGACTCTGAAACTCGTTATTCGCATGTCGAGAAGCTTGCTCTCGTGGCAGTAATTTCCGTCCAAAAGTTTCGTCACTACATACTACCCCGCACCACCACCATCATCGCCGACTCAAACCCCATGTACCACATTTTAAAACGTCAAGTGCTTGGGGGCAAGTATTCACGCTGGATCGTGATGCTTCAGCAGTTCGATCCCCTCTTCAAGAAGTCCAAGTCTAAGAAGTCATTAATGTTTTCCGAGCTCATCTGCGATCTTCCCCGTGTCAATGTAGAATCTTAGCCCATTGATTCTCTTTCGGATGAATCATTGTTCCTCATCAGCATGTCTGACCCGTGGTATGGAGATATTACCTTATATCTTCAAACCGGACATTTCGACCCCCAATTGTCTCATGATGATCATCGTCGAATACACTACCATGCAAAGTATTACCTAATCATCAGTGATACCTTGTACCGTCGTGTCATTGATTCTATTATTCGACGTTGTCTCACTCGTGAGGAGGTTGAACACGTCTTGAATGTCTGCCACTCTGGGGCTTGTGGTACTCATCTCTCTGGGATGGCTACAACCCAGAAGATACTGCGTGTGGGATATTATTGGCCATCTATCTTCAAATATTGTATTGAGGCCGTTAAAAAATGTCCCCCATGCCAACATTTTCAAACGAAAAAGTGCACCCATCCAGCCCCATTACACCCGGTTATTGCCGTTGGCCCCTTCTACTTCTGGTAGCTTTGAGGTAGATCATGAACACTCGGCTCTTGGATATCCAGGGTCATCCTCTGGAGGTTCTCATAGACCTCCTCTACCTCCTCGATAGCATCTCACGCTGCGGCACCCACGACCAACACCTCTCCTCTCCTCGCAATGAGAGAAACTCCTAATGGTCGCGACAGACCCACATCTGCACACAACACCGAGTTATCAACACTACTCCAAAAAAATCATAAAGTATATAAAATGAAAAACACAAAGGTTGTTGTTCTTACCTATGTCACCCCATTGTGCCCCTCAGGGACCACCAAGTCGGGATCACCTCTGAAGTCTCTCCCGCTGTAAGGGTAATCCTCAATCATGAGGAGCTATCCCTCCAGCCAAGTGAAGAACCCGGTGCCATATCCTATGATGCCCCCCCCGCTGCCATGACGGTCCATCACCTCTTCCCATCGAGTCATATGTGGA
This sequence comes from Larix kaempferi, assembly GCA_027924585.1. NCBI lineage: Eukaryota > Viridiplantae > Streptophyta > Pinopsida > Pinales > Pinaceae > Larix > Larix kaempferi. The sequence continues at coordinate 70,781 of BSBM01000841.1, forward strand.
TCCCTGGCATCCAGGTCATCCAAGTCGACCTGTGGACGCAGATGAGGTACCCACTCCATTAAGAAAGATATCATCACGAATGCATATCCAAACTGTTTCAGCACCCCACGCCGACATTTGGTAAGCTAACCCTAGAGGTTGGTGAGGATTCCTTTGCACCAGTTGAATACCTTGGGAGCCATGCACTCCTCTGCGTACAACAACTGATTCTTGCTCACAAGGTGAGCAGACAAACTCCCCGCCACCCTCACCAGGGTGAAGAGCACGACACGTAATGGACGATCTCAAATCCCCTTAATGGGAATCTTCCCACTACTAGCCACAGTATCTCCGGTGTAGTACTAAGTAATCATGTCATCTACGGTCTGGTCACCTCCTCGTGACCCAGTAAGAGATACAGGTTCCCCCCTCTAGGATAATCCTGTCATAAAATATATGTCCTCGACATATATACTCAATGTATGCACTCCGATCTCGAAGTGCTCCTGCGCCAGATCCAAACATCAAATCATATGTGTCAGTAGCTGAACTTGGGCCCTCATGCCCGACACTTGAAAGTATTTGAGAAGTCCACAATTCCTCAATGCAACAATGCATTAAGGGTCATTTTCAAACTGTGCATCATCCAACTCATGTTCTTGTTCTCACCACTCTAAGACCATGATTATCACTGTGAACCTGTTAAGAAGAAAAAATGAGCAACATTAGAACTCACCCCATGCATCAAAGATTTTTCCTTTGGGTTGGGTAATGAGCTGAACTTGGACATTTCTGTCGTCGCAGGTTGTCCTTGCAGACAATGCGACATCATCGCAAACGACCCTTACGGGATTTGCGACGACCCTGGGTCATCGCAGTTCTCATAAGGGAGGCCTGCGCCGACCCGTGGACGCATTTCCACCAGTAAAACAACTCAAAACCCTAAAAAACAAGCAAAAAACATGAAAACAATCCACTGGAAGGTTGCAAAGATGAGTTTAGACCTACCTGCTTCTGATGGCTTGCGGAATGGTGGACCACAGCTCCCGGAATCAGTAGTTGAAGTTTGGCTCCAAATGGCACTTCACACTCTCCAAGATTGGTAAAAGACAATTGTAATTTCTTTTCACTATTTCATCCTTTTTATAACAAAAAATGGAATATTCATTTTATAAATTGATGATTTAGTGGGTTTTTGGCTATAGTTTGAATCATTTACTGAATTTAAATGCTTGGTTAACTGTTTTTTACCTAGTCTTTGAGTTGCAGGACAAGTTAAGTGCCTAATTAATGCCAGTTTTCACCATGATGATCATATCGTAAGTATCATCAGGTATGAACAACTTCTTCGAGTGTCTTTTTGTCATTATTTCGCTCATTAAATTCAATTATTAATGACAATTGAGCTTACTCTTTGTTCTTTCTTGTGCTCGTTAAACGATGAGAATAAGTCACTAAGTTATAGTTTATCACTTTTTCGGGCTCGTTAAACTCCTATGAAAAAGGAAACCCCCTGGAGTCTCTCTTTAAGCTCTTTTTAGGCTCTCTAAATACGAAAAGATCTCCAACCGAACTTGTCGCATTCACGCTTGTCAAATTATTTGAATGGTCGTCTTCCTGGTGATAGTTTACCCCTTTTTCAGACCATGGGGCACTACTTAGGAAAAAGGTATACTCCATCCAATCATGACTGGAAGAGTCCTCTCTCGCGTTGTTTTACCCTTTTCTAGGTGAAGAGGCTAACCTTACAAAAAAGGACCTTTGGAGTCTTCTTTAGTTCTTTTCAGACTCTCTAAACATGAAATGACTCTGAGTTTACCTTCTATGGACTCGTTAAAATTCAACATTGAAGGAACTGTCATGGGACGAACCCCTCCTTTCCCAAGTTCGAAAAATATTTGGGATTGGACTCATCTATGAGATGAGCTATATCGAGCATCTGGTTACCCTCATCAAGCTCGTCAAAAACACATGAGGCACTCATCAGTCATGATGGGGAAAAAGGAAATTTTTTGTATTACACCTTTACCGGTGGCTGTTCTTAGTCGTTCTTGAACATGGCACTCATTTGTATTTTCATACAGTACTTGGATCATCCGTTTGTCCTCGAGTTTTGCCTACTTCCTGATTCTTGTTACTCCTTTGGGTCATCCAAAGAATACTTCCACCATCAATTGCATTAGGAGTTGGTGTCATACTTGTCATGTCAATACTGCCAAGTCATGCCATGCCCATGTTTGAGAATACATTCACCGCTCATCATTTCCAGTCAGTACACCTTCCACCATGTCGGTCTACTCTGAGTCAGTCTTGCATGTTACTATACCATCCTATCTACTCCAAACATCTGTTATCGAGTTTCATGTCGATGATGGGGGATTCATCATGGCCCTCCTTCGACGAGTTCATCCTCATCGACTTGAAATCATCATCCGAGTATTGAACTTAGAAACCAATCGAGTACCTTGGGCCTGCATGCCTCAATGACAGGTTACCTCGCTTTCAACATGAGTTTACATCATTGAATCTTGATTGAAATATTTCGTTGAGCGTTCGACTTCAACTCATTTATTCATGCTTGATGATATGTACTGTGATACCTTGGGGATCATTGACATTAATGGTGATTTCCCTCGCACTTGTTAACAGTATACATCAATGACCGGTAATCAAGTGGTTTCTACCATGTTTGATGTCAAGACATTTGTAATCACATGGATAGATTCATATCATTGCGGGTTCGGCTTGAATACCCTGGGGAGTCATGTTTTACCTAGGTTGTGATGGGGATTGTTTTGAGTCACATTACACAGATCCACTTTTGTATTGGTCATGGCTGTGTTATCATCTCATCATGGATCTACGCTTGTGTCTAGTACCCATGATTGTGTTCAGTAGGTCATTACTACCATGGATCTGCAATGTATTGCTTGGCATCCATGTTGTGAGTCATACGAGACTATGTTCCTAGATTCAGTTGTACTGTAGTAGCATCCTCCATCCGACAAGTCCTTGCCATTTCCTTCTGTCAAAGCATTTCAGCTATCAAGTTCCAACAGCTTCATTCTTTGGGGGGGAATTCTGTTACACCTAAACATTGCCATCATAATACTCAGTGTAAAAATCCCTGAATTTCCTTTGACTAAGTAATCAAATTGGAAGAGATACTGACCTACTTCTATTGGGTCTAGTGAGTTCGTCGCAGGTCACTTTTGTGCAACCTGCGACGTCACAGGTTTTCCTACTGCAGCCTGTGACAATGCCAGTTAAATGGATAAAGGGCATCTTCAAGCCCATTCTCGAAGATGTGTGATGTGGATCTCTATCCCTAACCTATAGGGGAGCTGGCATTCAGTTCCCTATCCCTTTGGGAGTATCCCTTAACCCTCTCCCACTATATCTCAACCTACCCTATCCTCTTAGTCCTATATATATGAAGCTCATTCCCATTCCAAAGGGAGGAAGTCTATAGCACTTGCATGTTGGTGAAATTAGCTTAAGATATCTATACTCATCTCTTGGGAGACCTATACTTCCTTTGGAGGCTTTGGAATTGGCTTGTTGTAGGAGGATTGCGATGTTAAGCTTTGGTTGTAATCATCACTCTTTTGTACTTCCCTATTTTAATACAATAATATAAACTCTTTCCACCAAATATTGTTGTGTTAATGATGTTTTGTGTAGTTTACTTGCTTAACCATTTACTTAGATCTGTTATTGTTTAGATGCATTTTACTTGCTTGTATTGTTCTGTATGTCTTGACAGGTCTTGTAGCTGAGATATGATGACCGTGGATCTTGGAACAACATCAAGGAGAAAGATCTACAAGCTAGAGGTAAGACATCTAATCACTCGATCTTTAACTAGATCTAGGAAAGCAGTTTCATATTCTGTCTCACTTGTTCTAGACTTACGTTGAGCTAGGGAGATCACGCCTTAAGTTCGTTTTTGGCAGATTGTCCGGTAACAGAATATGAGCACAAATTTATCTAGGTATTCACTAAAAATGTTTTTCACGAGGCACATGAATGTAGTAGATGCATTGGTAAGGCCGAAAGGTACCACCACAAACTCACAATGTATATATTGAATCCTGAAGGAAATTTATGAATGCCTTGATCTCTGATCCAAATTTGGTGATAACTAGATATTAAATCAATCTTAGAGAACACCTTTTCCCTCAGAATTGATCAAATAGATCATATATTCTGGGTAGAGGATTTCTATTCTTTATGGTTACCTTGTTTAGTTGCCAGTTGTTACAAGGAAATTTCGTCATAAGCCTTGCACCTTGCCCTAATCCCTAAAGTCTTGTTGATCAAACTTGATGAGATGATGAGAACTTGAAAGTTTTTCCCTTCAGACAACTTGTTTTGCAACAGTGTCGCAGGTTGTTGAAGGGAAACTTGAGACACTTTCCCTTGTCGTAGGTTTCTCTCCAGCAACACATGACAATTTCACAGCTTGTCTATTATGTAGCATGCGACACTAAGATATGTTGTGGGTTTCTATAATGCAGGGTGCGATACTATTCGTTAGAATGGAAAAAGAGAAGCTTCAAGGAGCATCTAGATAGAATCCCTCATGGATGGATATCCCCTCCTATCAGGGTGGATCTCATTTGGACTCCTAACCTCTTGGGATCTCACCCTATCCTTCTACTCTTCTCTCACATCTTCCCCTTATCCCTTTTGACCTATAAAATCAAGCTTAGGCTCATGGGTGAAAGGTGGAGTCTACTATAGCTAGATGTTGGAGTAATTGTGCTAGCAAGTCAAATCTTGAGTGATCATCCTCTTGGAGCAAGGTGACCGAGTTTAAGGCAAAGGATCATCGAGTGGAAGGTTGCGATGCCAAGGCATCCGGTTGTAATATTTCTCTCTTTATGTTTAATAATACAACAATGCATTTCCTTTCGTGTAATCATTAGTTTTTAATATTGTTGTTTTCCTCTTTGGTTGTTAACATATGTTATTGTAGGCTGTAAATACCTTGTTCTCTCTTCTTGTTAATTCTCTTGCAAGTGTCCTCTTTGAATCTTTTACGGAACGTTGGAGCTGACAAAGCGAGGCCAATATCCTAAACTTATAGGTCAAATTTCTCTTGCCTATAAGAACTTAAGGAAAGTACTATTTATTAAGTGCTTCTTTGTTCTAGATCTAAACCATTTAGACTAGGGAATTCCACCTTTGTCCGCATCAGTAGAATAATCCTCAAACAAAACTGGCGACTCCATTGGGGACCATATTGTTCTCTAAGAGCCTATTTTCCTTAGCTTAGGGTTTGTGTGGTTTTAAAAATTCACCCTCTTTAATTCAATCATTATTTCTTTCTTTTATGTTTGAGTTTGGTCCTTTGAGTGATTGGGACACCCAATTGAACTCTTGAACCCTTAATCCATCAGTTTCCTTGAGAATTTTTTTATTTTTTTATTTTATTTTTGAATTCCATACCTTGTCTGTCACACTTTGGCTGCACATACAATGCGACAGTTTAACAGCTGGGCTTTAAATAGACTACAACACTTTTTTTTGTCACATTGGTCCCTTCCTATGAACTACGTGAACTGCGACACATTGAGGAATTTTTTAACTTTGCTTTAGTTTCCTCATTGGATCCTAGTATGGGTTGGTTTTCTACACTTCTCACTGTCTTTCATAGTGTTATCTGCCTCCAGAACCTACATTTGAATCCTTTTTATTATCATTTTTGAATTGGATTGATTTGGTGTGCATAGGAATTTTTGAGATTGGGCATGTCTAATTAATTCTACTTTCATCTTGGAATTGATTTGTTGTTTCCTTTAGGTCTCTTAGCCATTGAATTTATGAGAGGTTAGTTGGTATTCTTGTTTCCATTGCAATTGAAGAGGAAAGCTTTCTTTTGGTTCATTTGTTGAATACTTGAAAATCACATTTTTTTCTTGTTTTTGTTTTCGTATTGCATTGTTTTTTGTTTTTAGGAATCTTTCATTTATATAAAAAGAAAAAGAAAAAGATTTTTCAAGTTGCATAGTTTCAAAGGAATGATCCTTTCTTTATTTTGTCATCATAATTGGAAACATTAATAATATCTCTTTCTCCAAGCTCAGAGACTTCTTTTTCATTAATATTGGAAAGATAGGAAGCAATTAGAGACTTTTTGCATCTTGGTGTGAGTTTGAAGAATTGTTGTTCATTGTTTTGAATTTGGGAGACATATTAATTTGTCTTTGTGCATGTCATAAAAAATTGAAATTGAAAAGTGCATGTGCATTGGGAATTTTTGCATTTGGGAATCTCTCTCTCTCTCTCTCATTTAAGTAGGACACTATTTGAAAGAAAAATTCTTTCTTCCCTCTCATATTATAGCATTCATCGAAGTGAAAGATTGCATTTTCATTTCCTTGCATAGTCTTTGAGTCGGTATAAACTCCACATTGTCCACTTACTATTCAAGATAAAATAAAGTGCAATTTAATTAAAATATTTAGCCAACTTTGTGTGTTATGCTAGAGATGTGTTCCAACGTCATTAAACATAGGAGCTGTTGTTACCTTTTCAGCGCTACAATTCAGGAACAGTGCAGTTCTTCCATGTACAAAGAGTATATCGGAAGGCCCCTTTTGAACGGTTGCACATTAGACAACACTACTACAGATTTGAGCTCCCACTTACCTTGAGTATATGGGGATACCCTCATAGTATCTTGGAACCAACTGAGTTAACCTTATGGCCATCCTATTGTTGCAATACACTGAGAACAACAATCAAGGATATTACTATGCATGTATTGTCAAGTAGTTGGGTAATACGACCAAGGGTACGGTCCTAATACTCCTTGGTTAGTGCTCTGAAAGACTGGGCCGAGTGTTACTGTTGGACCCTACAGTATATCGTGAGTTGTGACACTTGAAAAAACCATGAGGATCTGGATTTTAATCCCACCTATCCACACGTTTGCTTGTTTCCTTAGATTGAGTAGCATTTACTTTGTGTGTTTTATTTAGAAGACTTTAGAGAGAGATTTAGCTTGTACCACTTATTTTTACACCATGGCGGGCCAAGGTCCAAGGAAATCACGTAGGAATCAAGGGATGAGTCCCGAACCATCTACTCCTAGAACAAGTCGATCACCACATAAATGTACCCAAACCTCTTCTAGCGGAGGACATATGGGTGAGGAGGTTGTTCCAGGTCAAACTAGTGCAACACCGCAGATTAGTGCTGCACCAAAAACTAGTGTAGCACCATAGTTTCCACCATAGAATGACCCACCCGAGGGGTCGACTAGAGTTATCGAAGAACCAAAGTCTCTTCCTTCTACGACTATTCAATTTCCAAGAGGGTTTTATTAACCACTGCTTCAATTAGTGGCGACAAATTTTGTGCCCACTACCCCTATTACCCTCTCTTGTCAACCTAAATATTATCACAAAATAACTCTAGGAATGACAACCCCTAGACCTCATATGGACGAAGAGGTTATGGAATCCATACGAGAAACAATCGCTTTTGTACCCCGTAATAATCAGTAGCTTAGAGAAATGGTCAGGGACATGTGGGAATCCCATGCTACACAAGGTCAAGGGATGGTTCCCTTAAGTCCAGCAATTTTATTACCTCCCAGTTATAAAATGGTATATCCTTCTGGTATGAGAACACCCCAACCTTCTTACAATGATATATCCTATAGTGTGTCATTTGTAGGGCGATCTGCACCCACAGATTGGATATTTACCCATCCCCCACCAGTTGATCCAATGGAGACAAATGTTTTTGAACCATCTTCCTTGTTGTGTAACACTACTTTAGGTCAAGCTCTTAATGAATTTTGCACCTACCCATCACCCATGCAGTTGAATCCATACCCTCCACATTGGACTCTTCCACCTATGTTACCAAGTGAAATCCTTAGTCGCTCTATAGGAGGTGTTCCTAATCGTGGGGTTGATCCTAACATCACTGCATCACCTATGGTTACTTGGATAGGTGCACATTCATATTCACAAGTTGGTAATACCTCGGTAGTTGTGGAATTCTATAACACAATAGGTAATTGAGCCTGATAAAATCTCACAGTGAAAGGATTAGCAAGGAAGAAGAATTGCAGTGAAAACAAGCAAGAATTGAGAAGTAAAATCAAACATGCAAGGAAACTCAGATGTGCATAATAGCTGGTGTCATATTCCATTAATCTATATAGTAAAAGAATATAGTACAATTGAGAGAATTCGATTATCTAGGAGGAATTCGAATCCATGTTAGTTTAGCATAGGAAATATCACCACTATAGTGCTTTAGACGTTCCAAACTCAACTGGTTGTCGGTGAACTGAAGCTACTGCCAATTAATCGATCATTAAGGGTGCATAAGTGAGTTTCTCATGCAAAATTGGATATAAAGGGTGCATTTGATCACAATCAGTTGCAATCAGAGCTCAAACCCTCCCCTAGAGTAATAAACTCAGGTGGACTAAACTAGATCACTGAGTTAGGTCCTAAAATGTAGGGAACATACTCTACATGGCCTAAATTCATGCATGTAGGGTGCATCAAGTGGATAATGTGTACTAGATGACATACACACACCACTAGGGGGTCAAAAACATCATCCAATACTAGGAAAAGGGAAATAATAGTAAGGTGGACAAGGATTGGAGTATTAATTATCCTAACACCCCCCCTTAATCCAAACTTAGACAACCTGGGCCCTGGTAATTGAGACCAAAGGTCACCCAAACAATAAAAAATAATTGTTCATGAAACTAAGGAAATGGGTAACACCTCATGGGAAAACCCCCCCCTAAAAAATGAACAGCAGGGAACTCAAGTAGCCTTCACACTAAGCAGAGATCTAAGATATGAAAATCTCTTTTGAGTGAAAGACTTTGTAAAAATGTATGCAATCTGATCCTCTGTAGGGTAGTAATGTAGTCTGATGGTCCTATTGTGCACTAGTTCCCTGATGTAGTGCATGTGAACCTCAATATGTTTGGTTCTTTTCTTCTGAACTGAATCACTGGATATCTTTGTGGAACTTTGATTATCACAGAAAAGCCCTACCGAAGGAGAAGTATGAATTCCAAACTCTGTTAAGATGCCATGTAGCCAAACTGCCTTAATAGTTGCATTCACAACCCCTTTGTACTTTGATTATGTTGAAGAGAGTGCGAGTGCTGCTTGCTTCTTGCTTGACCAACAGATTGGTCCTAATCACAACATGAACACGTAGCCTGAAGTATATTTCCTGACAGTTTTATCTCCTGCCCAATTTGAGTTAGTAAAACCAACCAGATCTAACCGAGCACCAATAGAATAATGAATCCAAAACTCTTTTGTACCCTACACATAGTGCAAGATTCTCTTTGTTGCCTTCCAATGCAGCTCATGTGGCTCCTGCATGTACCTTTCTACAACACTAACAACATAAGATAGATCTGGTCTTGAATGTGTCAAGTGTAATAAGCTACCAATCAGCTACTTGTACGAGGTGCTCTCAACCAAAGGAGTAGAACCACCTTCTTCCAATTTGATGCCAGATAGGAAATGAAAATTTGATTCTTTGCAATTAGCCATGTGGAACTTTTTGAGCAAGTCAAATGCATACCTAGATTGCGAAACCGTGATCCCTGAATCTTTTTGAGTTACTTCGAGGCCAATAGACTATTTCAGTAGCTCTAGTTATTCCATGGAGAAGGCTTTGCTAAAATATGACTTAATGTTCTTCAATCCAATAGATGAACCATTGGTGATGAGCAAGTCATCCACATACAAAACTATCAACAATATGCAACCTCCCTTCTGCTACATGTAGACATTGTAGTCATATTTGCACCTTTCAAACTTATGTGACAGTAAGAAGGAATCCATTTTTACATACCATGCCCTAGGGGCTTGCTTGAGCCCATACAATGATTTCCTTAGTCTGCATACCAAGGATGGATCATCTGTGTACCCCTCAAGCTGCTTCATGTAAATCTCTTCTTCTAAGTCACCATGCAGAAAGGAACTCTTTACATCCATGTGATGTACCTCCCACTGTTTCAAAACTGCAATTTCTAAAACAACTATGACAGAGTCCATTATTTCTACTGGAGCGAATGTCTCCTTGTAGTCCAAACCATGAACCCGAGAATACTCCTTGGAAACCAACTGATCTTTGTACTTCGTTGTAGATCCATCAGAAGCAAGTTTTGTTTTGTAGATCCACTTGCACTGGACTAGCTTTCTCCCTAGGGGAAGAGAGACAAGATCCCACGTCTCATTGTTCTGCAGTGACTCATATTATTCATCCATGGCAGCCTTCCATCTTGGATCATGTAAATCATCTTCGAAAGACTATGGATCAGACCCTACCATCATGTAGCACCTCTCTAGGAGGAGTGAATCTGTATGACATAGTTCAAGGTTTGCATCTCGATGCTGAGATCTTTTTTTTCTATGGTCATATGGATCTCCAGCTATGTTCCCAGCGTCTTCAAGGACTTTTTGAGCCCATTTTGGCCTTGGATTGGGAGCAGGTGCTAGATCTGGATCTGGATCTTCATACGTAATATCAAGATTTGATTCAACTTGGCCCTCATCTTTAGAATCCGAATGTGGATCATCAGAAGAGACATCATTATGATCTTCATCATGTGCAAATGGAGTAGGCAGAGAGTATGGAAAAAAGTGAGAGAATGCATATGCCTTGGAGGCATGGTTTGCAACACCTTTCGGTATTAGCTTCCTAGATGAGATATCTGCAATCTCAACTGTGTCAAGTCCAAAAAAAAAAAATCTTTGGTGAACCTGTGTGTGGCATCTAATAAACATATAACAAGTTTGTTGCCAAGGAAGGCACATACATAACATTTTTGAACTTTCCATGCTCCAGTTGTATTGTGCCCTTCCCTTCAACAGAGATCTATGAATTATCTCCCACGTGAATACTAGGACCATAAGTGAGATCTAGAGAGGAAAAATATTCTATGGAGGCAACCATGTGGTTGGAGGCTCCAAAATCTATGAGGAAGGCATGTGATTGTGAGAACCCAACCTTTAGTGCATGGCATCTCTCATGATCATCTGTCTCACTTCCAGAACCAATATTCCTTGCACCTTCTAGGAGGACAATGTTGTGTTGTTCAAGAAGTTTGGTCATTTGATTTATCTTCTTCTTCATGTGGGAATTCTATGCATGGTTTCCTTTCTTGCAATAGGTACACTTGGTGTTCTCAATCCTATTTTTCTTATACTTCTTGGAGCTGGAGGCTCCTTCTGATGGATTAGGCTTCTCCTTTGGCTTGGATTCAGTTTACTTCTTGTCTTTTCCCTTATTCTTCCCTTTAGCATTCACACTTTTGGACTCCCCAGCCATAAGAGGCTAATTCTTGGAGGGTTTCATGGCTCCCATTTGAATTAGTTTGTCTTGTTCTTGGATCAGGGATTCTTTGAATGCATATATCTAAAGAAGGCATTTTAAAATTTGGGATTGAAAATCTCCCAAAGTGGAAGGTAGACACAAATACTGAAAAATTTAAGGCCAATCTTACTTAGGATGGATAGCACCAACTGCTCATCCTTCTTGTCATTTCCACATCGTTTGCACTACATAACCAAGGACTTCAACTTTGAAAAGAACTGTTGTATGGTTTCAAAACTGCTGGGTTGAAGAGCAATTAATTCATTCTCCAAAACATGGCCTCTCAACTCATCTTGCTTGCCAAAGAGAGTTTCAAGATTCTGCCAAATATCCCTTGGGGTTTTCAATCCATCAATATGGAAGAGTAAGTATCTGGAGATGTGAATACACATAAAACCAGAAGCCTCATCTAACTTGTTCAAGTACTTTGCTTTCTCAACAACTGCCTGAGGTTCGACCTCCTTTCCCCTTGTGACCTTGTATAGACTCTTTTTGTGCAACACAGTCTGTATATATGTCCTCCCTTGGTCCTAAGCCCTTAATCCCTTCGTTTCCTTCTAATCCTTCAAACCCTTCACTACCTTCTCAATCACTGTCATTTCTAAACTCCACCGTCGTTAACCTTTCTTCTCTTGGTATAGATCTCGCTTCCTTATCTTTACTCTGAAAGGGATTTAATTTTTCTATCACTCCTCATCAAATTCCCTATGAAGAAATTCTTTGCTCTATAGAATCTATTACCCCCAACCTCCCCCCCCATGAAGCTGAAGAAATTAGACAAGAATGCTCAAGCATACTCAAATCTGCCAAACTTCCCAAGCCTTACCTCTCCAAAGATGAAATTTTTGCTCGTAGAAGACTCAATTCAAACAAATACATTGTTATCCTAAAGGCTGATAAAGGAAATTCCACTGTTGTAATGAACTCCTCAAATTATGAGTCTAAATTATTTGATCTTTTATCTTCTTCCTCTTATAAACCCCTCTCCTCTAATCCTCTGATCAAAATTACTAATCTAGTTTCTAACGGTATAAACTCTTCATCGCTTGAACCTGCAATCAAGAAACGCATTCTTCCTTGCAATCCCTTACCTCCGAGAATTTATGGCCAACCTAAAATACATAAAAAGGATATTCCTCTCCACCCCATTGTTAGTGCAATAGGAGCCGCTACTTATGCTATGTCATGCTTTTTAGCCCTCAAACTTCAACCCTTCATTGGTCAATCACCTTCCTTTATCAAAGACTCCACTGATTTTATTGATAAGATTAAAGATATCCACCTTGATTAACATGATCTAATTGTTAGCTTCGATATTGTGTCCCTCTTTACCAAAATCCCCGTCACTGATGCTCTTGAAATTATCTCCAATTTAGTAGATGGTAAAAATTTGAATCTAATCAAACTTTGTCTCTCATCAACTTTCTTTTGTTTCAAAGATAAGTTCTATGAACAAACCAAAGTAACTGCCATGGGATCGTGTCTTTCCCCTGTAGTCACTAACATTTTCATGGAACATTTTGAATCCCTATCCCTTAATTCTTATTCCCATAAACCAAATTTTGGTGTCGTTTCGTGGACGACACGTTCGTCATTTGGCCCCATGGACACTCCTCTCTTGAATTTTTTTAAAATCATTTAAATAATATATCCCCTCATATAGAATTCACTATGGAAGTCAATCAAAATGGATCTCTTCCCTTTCTAGACATCCTTGTCACTCGACAACAAAATGGCTCTCTTTCTCATCAAGTTTACCAAAAAGAGACCCATACCGATAGATACTTACTTTCCCAATCCCACCACCATCCCTCTCAAAAATATGTTGTCCTTAAAACTCTAATCACCAGGGCTATTCACATCTCTAGCCCTCAACATCTTTCTCAGAAAATATCTCATCTTACAAAATCCCTCATGGCCAATGGATACCCTGGGCACCTTATTAACAAAACCTTTCAACAAGTTCTTCATCCAAAACCTCGACCATCCAAATCCACCCCCCGATCGTATCCTCTATCTGTCTCCCTTTCATCCATGGGATCACGGATCGCATCTCCAAGATTCTTATAAAAATAAACATTAGAACTGTCTTCAAAACCCATAAGACACTCAAACAACTTTTTATAAGTGTCAAAGATAAATCTGATCCTTTCTTATCCCAAGGCGTCTACCAAATTTCGTGCTCTTGTGGTAAATCATACATTGGTCAAACTGGTAGATCCATTCGTACTCGCCTCAAAGAACACATCACCGACACCAACCACAATCGCCTCAATAAGTCTGCTATAGCCAAACATTCGTTTAACACCAAACACCAAATCTTCTTTGATCAAACAAAATTTGTGGCCTCTACTTCACACTACTCTTCTGGATTTGTTAAAGAATCCTTAGAGATTGAAAAACATCCTCTGAACTTTAATCGTGAAGATGGATATAAACTTAGCCAATCCTGGCAACCCTTAATCCACCATCTTCGTAATTGATCCTAAATTAACTCCGCCCTTACCCTTATTTTACCCCCCTTTTTTCCAAAAATATTTTCAATCTTTAAATCCCCCCCTCCTCCTTGGATTTTGGATTTTTCCATCCCCCTCCCCCTCTTTTTACTTATCTTCTTACTTTTCTTTATTTTGAAACATATATTTTTTGGTTAGCTTTTTCTCTCTTGACCTAGGTTTTTATTTATTTATTTATTTTTATTTCTATTCTATTGTTATATTTTTTTATTTATTATTTATAGTTTTATTTGTATTTTATGTATAGTTTTAGTTTTATTTTTAATTTATTTTAATTAATTAATTTGTAACTTTATTCTTATTTTATTTCAAAGGAACCTTTTACATAAAGCTCCCTTTTGACTAATTATATAATTTATAATTTACATTGGTTATAGCTTTAAGTTACTTCTCTTTTATAAAAAATTTAGGGTTTTTAATACTATTTTTCTTAGTGATCTTTTACCTTACCCAATTTCTAACTTACCTCACCCAATTTCTAACTTAATTCCCACCTTTTTCTTTAATTGTTTTTATTAGTGAACTTTTTACTAATTATTTACTTAATCTCTTAAACCCCAAAATAAGGCCCCTACCAGTCTAATTATTCCTCTCATTTAAATAATTATATTTTTCCTAACTAATCCACCTTTTTCTCTTAACGACTACTTCTCTCTCCTGCGCAATTTATTTGCACCATTCTTATATTTTTTGCTCACAGCTTCAACCAGATCCTAAAGATGGGTGGAGAGTCCACTTGAAATGCGTCGGTCCTGGTTAAACTTTGACACAGTGAATTCCAGAAGAACATACACAATGTTGATACACTGTGAAAATCTGCATACTAAGATAATTGAAGGGTGTCAGGATTCTTGGTGTCAAAGGAGCATTTGAATTCTCCATCTGTAGCTACTAGAGCGAATGCAAACTGCTACTGTTATTACTGTTGCAATGAAAACTTCTCAAAATCCCGCATAAAACTCTCAAAATGAAGATAAACCAGCTCTACTGAGCTCTGATACCATGTGAAATTATGTAACACAACAGATCATTGAGCCTAAGAAAATCTCATAGTGAAAGAATTAGCAAGGAAGAATAATTGTAGTGAAAACTAGCAAGAATTGAGCAGTAAAATCAAACATGCAAAGAAAGTCATATGTGCATAATAACTAGTGTCATATTCCATTAATATGTATAGTAAAATAATATAGTACAATTGAGAGAATTCGATTATCTAGGAGGAATTCAAATTCATGTCATTCTAACATAGGAAATATCACCACTACAGTGCTTCAGAGGTTCCAAACACAACTGATTGTCAGTGAACTGAAGCTACTGTTAGTTAACTGGTCATTAAGGGCGCATCAGTGAGTTTCTCATGCAAAATTGGCTAGAGAGGGCGCATTTGATCACAATTAGAGCTCAAACCCCCCATTAGAGTGATGAACTCAGGTGGAATGAACTAGATCACTGAATTAGCTCCTAAAATGTAGGGAAATGAATCTGCATGGCCTAAATTCATGCATGTAGGGTGCATCAAGTGGATAATGTGTCCTAGATGAAATTTTCACACCACTAGGGGGTCAAAAACATCATCTAGTACTAGGAAAAGGGAAATAATACTAAGGTGGAAAAGGATTGGAGTATTAATGATCCTAACACCACCCCTTAATCCAAACTTAGACAACCTGGGCCCTGGTAACTGAGACCAAAGGTCACCCAAAAAATAAAAAATAATTGTTCATGAAACTAAGGAAATGGGGAAATCCTCATGGGAAAAAACCCCACCCCCTAAAAAATGAACAACAGGGAACTCAAGCAGCCTTCACACTAAGCAGGGATCTAAGATAGGCAAGTATATTATGAGTGGAATACTTTGTAAAAAAGTTTGCAATCTGCTCCTCTATAGGGAAGTAATGTAGTGTGATGGTCTTGTTGTGCACTAGTTTCCTGATGTAGTGCATGTGACCCTAAATATGTTTGGTTCTTTGCTTCTGAACTGAATCACTAGAGATATTTATGGCACTTTGTTTATCATAGAAAATACCTACTGAAGGAGAAGTGTGAATTCCAAACTCTATCAAGATTCCATGTAACTAAACTTCCTGAATAATTTCATTCACATCCCCTCTGTACTCTGCTTCTGTTGAAGAGAGTGTGAATGCTACTTGCTTCTTGCTTGACCAACAGATTGGTCCTGATACCAACATGAACACGTATCCTGATGTAGATTTCCTATCAGTGTTGTCTCCTTCCTAGTATGAGTTAGACCAAATCTAATTGAGCACCAACAGAATAATGAATCCCAAACTCTTTTGTACCATGCACATAGTGCAAGATTCTCTTTGCCACCTTCCTATGTAGCTCATGTGGCTCCTGCATGTACCTTTCCACATCACTAACATCATGAAGTTCCAAATGTAGTTGGAGGCCAATCTTCAGCTGCAACTTATACCATATCTGGAGGACAACCTTTCATTGTTGGATCAAACATGGCCAGTAGTCAACCTCCAGTTGCAGGACAATCTGTCTCATGGGAATAACAAAAACAACAACGTGCTTGGGGGGAACCTATGGTAGGTAACCAGAATCCCACTAGGGGGACAATAAATCAATTACCTCCCCCTTACCCCCCAAACCCAAATTTATATTATGTTTTACCTTACCTAGGCATTGTGAATAATCACTGGAAACCACCCCCTCCAACGCATCTCCCCACTCAAGGAGTTGTTCTTTCTCAATCTTTCAACCCCATGATTCAGAATCCTCAACCTTTCAACCCTGTGATTCAAAATCTACAACCTTTCAACCCTATCATTATGAATCCCCAAGTATTCCAACAATATCCTGTGGGTGCCCCATACAATCCTAACATGCAACCACAACTATTTTTTGGACCTACAGGCATTCCTATGCCATATCAATATTATTCATACTCTCAACCAAATAAACAAATTCCTTTCCTGGAAACATTGGATTTGCCCGACTTGTCGAAAATCATTAATGATCCCATATTGCATGAGCCTCATTGACCCCCCCCATACCTACCAAAATACTGTCGGGCATTCCCAAGTTTGACGGTAAACCCAGAGAAGACCCAAAGAACCATGCCATGACTTTACATCTCTGGTGTTCTTCCAACTCATTGATGGATGGATGACTCTATATGTTTGAGTCTCTTCCAATGAACACTTACAGGGACAACAACAAAATGGTACATTGAGCTGCCACAACACTCCTTTAGAGATTTTAATTCCCTTGCAATGCAATTCCTTACACATTTTCAATTACCAATTAGATACGAGACTGGTACAAACCTATTAACCTCACTTTGGAAATCCACTTCCACTCATATTTATGATCATATACACGAGTGGAGAAGGTAACATAGGTTGATTAAGGCTCCCAATATGGATCAATTATTAGCTGATTGGTTCACAAAATCACTTCTTCCACCCATTTCTAGGAATGTCGCTATGGGAGGCACTGTTACAGAGGAGCAAGCGATCAGTCATGCTCAATACCTAGACTTGGTTGATTCCTAGTCCAAAACTTTGTATGATTTTATTTCCAATGATCCCCACCCCACAAACGATCCTTCGGGACCCTTCGCGACCCTCTACTGAACCTCCTATTGATGGCATAGTTGGTTCTGTGAAGTCCCAACCTGCATCCAAAACAGTTGGACAACAAGGTCAATCAACCTCAACTCCATCTCAAAATCAGGTTGGAAACAACATCAAGACTACCTCTCCTCCTGCTCAATCCTTTGAGGTGAATACGATTCAATCCTCCTCATCCCAGGGAAAGAAGAAAAACAAAGGGAAATCCAAAAAATATTCAAACCAACATGATAATCATAAATCCCAAGAAACCAATGTTGATACTAAACCTAAGAGAAAGGCTAAGTTCCCTTTCCTAATATGCTAAGGTGACCACTTTACCAAAGAATGTCCTCATTGCGAGGATATTAATAAATTTTTAAAAGGTCCATCCCATCCCGTGGTGTTGACTAGTCCTTTTCTACCCCAACAACAATAGATGGTCTCTCACGATACTGCACAATGTTTTGATAACACCAACCATTCCCATCAACTGGATGCACCCCCGACTATATATATATTTATGATGAGTGGAAAAACAATTAGTTTGACTATAGGATCACAAACTTATGATCACATCCTAGATAAAATTCCTGGTAGAGATAGTTCTGATAAAAATTCAACCTCCACGTCTACTACTCCCACCCTTCCTACAAGCCCTCTTAATATAGAGAAGCGTGTGGTTGACTTGATATTACGCCCACCCAATGCAACCATTTGAAAAGTGACATTTAACCCAAACACTCAAGCTGCTCAGAACTATAACATAGTTGAGGATCTGGCCCAAGCATCCTATGCTATGTCGACTCTCGAGGTTCTACAAAACTATTCCAGTCATTGTAGAACCCTCCTATCAGCTTTAGGAGAAGTAGACCCCGATACATCAAACTCTATCATGTTTCATCTGGAATACTTTAAATCGAGGCTCTCCCACTAGCTTGCATTTCAAATCATTACCCTATTTTCTGGGAAATTTTTCCAGCGTATTAGTTTGGACGAAGGAGCCTCCACATTCATCGTGTCTTTATCATGTTGGAGATCCATTGGTTCTATCGAGGTTGACCGATCCCCAACCACACTCAAAGATTTTGATGGCCACGATTTTCAACCATATGGACTGTTAGCATTGTTAGCGGTGGAACTGGGGGGCAAGTCCAATTCCATTCACATGGAAGTAGTGGAAGTGCCCTTGGATTACATCTTGTTACTAGGTCGTAACTGGTTTTATGCATTGAATTTTTTCTCCTCTTCAGTATTTCGCTTGGTACAATTTCCCCATCAAGGGAGGATTGCCACTGTTGACCAGCTCGATTTCTATACACTCAATATCCACGACAATTCTTTGCATAATGTTCCTCTGTTAGGTCATGCAAAACCTCAATACAAGGACATTGGATTCGGACTTATGAAGGACTCTTCGCTCATGGGAGTCTTCCCTTTACCCATCCCCAATCCTCCACCAAGAGTTTCCATGGTCAACATGATCACATCTGTGGTACAACAATCCCATGCATTAGAATATCCATGGGTAGTGCCCAGTCCATCTCAATTTCAACCCATTGGTGATTCCATGCCTCTCATCCCTATTGAGGTGGCATATGGCACTATTCAATCCACGTCGGATGACCCACCCCTTAACGATCAACACATTGTGGCATCATACCGATGTTCTCTACCATCCTAGCTGGACTCATTCACACCTTCCATGGACTAGATTTTCAATACTTTTCCAATCAGACGAGTCCATAATGTAATTTATGAGTCTAGATGAACTCCCATGGGATGATAATCATCATCGATCATATTTCCTCCCAGACCAAGATACGGTAGAAAACAACTTTAAATCCATGGTTCCACCTGATGTAATCAACAATTCACAATCTCCCGTTTTGACTTAGGGCATGGTCCCTGAAGGAAATCTGGGAAACATTACACCTACCATGTCCATTGATATATCGATGAAACCCAGTATCATGGAAAATATCTAGCTTGGTTAGAATTGCTCCATGGAAGAGGTTGAAATTTATAAGGCCCTGTTTCAGGAATTCCGTTATGTATTCGCATGGAGCTATGAAGAGATACTCGGGATTGATCCATATATTGTCATTCATGAGATCAAAACCTACCCAGGAGAAAAACCTGTTTGGCATAAGCTCTACTTGGTGCACCCCTGCAAGACCGCTGCCATCAAGGCAGAAGTTGAAAAACTATTGAAGGCCAAATTCATTTATCCTGTGTCGTTAACCGAATGGGTCTCTAATATTGTCCTAGTCTTGAAGAAACAAGGCACTATTAGAGTATGTGTTGATTATAGGGACCTTAATAAGGCATGTCCTAAGGACAATTACTCTATCCCATTTATCGAATAAATCATCGAGAACTGCACTAGAAGCATTGTCTTTTCATTCATGGATGGATTTTTTCGTTTACAATCAGATCGAGATCCTCCATCTAATCAACACAATACTGCCTTCATATTCCCATGGGGGACTTTTGCTTATTGTAAGCTACCTTTTAGGATGAAAAATGCTGGGCCTTTCAATGAGCTATGGACTACGCTTTTCATGATATCAAGCATTTTTGGACCCCTATCTCGATGATCTACCTGCTCATTCTACTCAACGAGAAGACCATCCAGAGCACCTCAGATCCATTTTATTTCGATGTCGTCATTAAAATATTTGCTTGAATCCAAACAAATGTGTTTTTTGCATTGAAATCGATAGAATCTCGAGATTCATATTTTCCAAGGATGGGATCAGGATTGATCCATTGAAGGTGAAGGATATTCTAGCCTTACCACCCACCACAAACATTCCCGAACTTCAAATTTTGCAAGGGAAGGAAAACTTTCTGCGTCGTTTTGTTTGCAATTTTGCTGAGATCATGCAAGGCTATATGAGAGTGTTGAAGAAGAATATCCCTTTCATATGGGACTATCAAGCTCAACGATCCTTCGATAACCTCAAGAAAGCAATGACAAATGCACCCGTGCTACAACCTCCATATTATACATGGGATTATATATTGTATCTCACCGCCTCTGCCTCCATCATTGGAATGGTGTTAGTACAGGAAGACAATAACGACCAAGAACATGTGATCTACTATTTAAGTAAGAGTCTCTTCGACTCCGAAATCATATATTCACATGTTTAGAAGATAGCTTTGGCAGCCATCATCACTTTCCAAAGGTTTTGTCACTACATTCTATACCGCAAAACAACCATCATTGCAGACTCCAACCCCATGTATCATATTTTGACATGTCAAGTACTCGGGGGCAAGTACTCTCGTTGGATTGTATTCCTTCAAGAGTTCGATTTGGAGTTCATGAAATCTAAATCATAGCCTTAATATTTTCTGAGCTGATGTGTGACTGTCCCCGTATTGATGTAGAATCTGAACCGGGTGACTCTTTTCTAGATGAATCATTATTCCTCATCAATACGTCTGATCCTTGGTATGGAGATATCATTTTGTATCTCTAGACCCAATGTTTTCGGCCTGAATTATCCCATGATGACTGTCGTCATATTCACCATCATGCGATATACTACCTTATTGTTGGTGACACCCTATACTGCTGCAATATTGATTCTATCTTACGGTGTTGCATGACTCATGAGGAAGTCGAACGCGTTTTGAATTACTATCACTCTGGAGCTTGTGGTAGTCATCTCTCTGGGATGGATACAACCCAGAAGTTCCTACGCATTGGATAATTTTGGCATTCCATATTCAAAGATTGTATGGAAGCAATCAAAATATGTCCTCCTTTCCAATCGTTCTACCCGAAAAAAAGTGCTCTCACCCAACTCCACTTCATCCAGTTATTGCCATCGGTACCTTTGCAAAATGGGGCATAGATTTTATGCACTGTAAGCTTACCTCAACCGAGGGGCATGGGTATGTCATCGTTCCCATTGAATACTTTACAAAATGGGTTGAGGTTATGCCTACATATGTCAAAGATGGAAAAACTGCAGCACTATTTATCTTTAACCACATTATTTCCAGGTTTGGAGTCCCACAAGTCATAGTTACTAATCATGGTTCCCACTTTAGGAACCATATGATGGCTGAAATAAGTGCCAAGCTCGATTTTCATCATGAAAACTTGTCCCCATACTATCCACAAGCAAATAGACAAGTAGAGGCCATTAACAAGGTCTTGGAAACAATGATCCAATGGATGGTTGGAACCCCCAAATCCAGCTGGTACCTGAAGTTATTTTCAGCTCTTTTTGCTTATCGAACTTTAGTAAAAACCACAACTGGTTTCACACCTTTTCAATTGGTGTATGGACTAGAAGTAGTTTTACCTATTGAATGTGAGATTCCATCTCTTAATCTAGCCATCGAACTCCTACCCAACACTACTGTCGAGGAACAACGATTCCTCTACCTGACCAAATTCGATAAGACTCGCCATGATGTTGCTCTCTCCAATGAGACTTACCATAAGCGAGTCAAAGCTCAGTATGAAAAATCCATTCAACCCCACACCTTTAAAGAAGGTGATCTAGTCCTGACTTATGATTTGAAGCATGATAAGTTAGGAGAAGGAAAGTTTGAGTCCATGTGGCATGGTCCTTATATCGTCAAATGAGTACTAGAGAAAGGGGCCTATGAGCCAGTAGACTATGATGGGATACCTTTAGGGGATCCTTGAAATGGGCTCTAGCTTAAGAAGTACGATGACTAGGTACATCCTGCATGTATACTTTGTACATTTTGTACATAAAGTGTGTTCTAGTGTGGTGTAAATTTTTGCTTTTGTGTGATAAGGTCTTTTGGTAGCGATGACTACTTATACCATGCTGTGCTTGGATGCATAGATGGAAATGTATTCTAGATTTGTGGATGGCGCGAGTAGACATACCCAAAACCTCGCTTCAACGACTTGGGTACTTTATTCCCCTGCCAACGAGTTGGTGAACTCGGGTGGATTTTTCCTAGGTCTTGCAACCAACAATATCGTCAAATATCATGCGGTGATCAGATTATTAACAAACACTTCCTCCAGTGGCGTAATCCATATTACTGTCTACCTAGATTCTCTACTTGTGGTTTCTCAGTTAAACATCGTTTATACTATTCGTGACCCTGTACTACTTCGTTTGTTCTGAAGGGTACGTCTTCTTAAAAGGTCATTTGATTTCATACAGTATCAACATATCCCAAGAAGCATGAATACAATTGTTATCTCGTTATCCAATTTCATTTTAAATTGGTACATTACACATTCTTAGACATTTAATTAAGGAGTGTATAAATAACAAGCACGTCATGTAAATAATCCACACATAAAACAAGTAGTCCCAAAATTTCCATGTATATACATCCAACATAGACACATCATGTACTAAAAGCCAATATAAGTTGCTCATATAATAAGTTTGACAAAAATGGTGTTACAATATGTCGCAAGACAAAAAATGAAGCTCATAAGCTTTCAAATATCACTATATGTAGATAAAAAAAGCTAAGCACAATGCTTGTGATAGCATACAACTGTCTGGGCTACACGCTGGAGAAAACGGCCAATACGTGTAGATACCCCTACAGTATGGAACTGGTAGTGTCACGAGAGATCATCTATGGAGATGTTCGGGACATCACCAGTCAATCTCTCCAAGTTCTACTCGATCTCCTCATCCACCTCACAATCTTGAGCCCTCATGGCTCTCTACTCTCCCCACCTTTTAGGTGGGAGAAATTCCCGGTCCAACATCTACATCAATAAGATATAAAGTCTTAGTACTAAAAAAAAATTAAATATTCAAAAAATACATAAAAATTAAAATACATGAAAAAATTCCTTT
Source organism: Larix kaempferi (assembly GCA_027924585.1). Classification (NCBI taxonomy): domain Eukaryota; kingdom Viridiplantae; phylum Streptophyta; class Pinopsida; order Pinales; family Pinaceae; genus Larix; species Larix kaempferi. Next base: position 94,070 of record BSBM01000841.1, read on the forward strand.
TTACCTATGTCACCCCAGTGTGCCCCTTTGGAAGCACTAGATCTGGGTCCCCTCGAAAGTCTGTGCCTGTGTAGAAATAGTCCTCTATCATGAGAAGATGCCCACACAACCACCTAAAAAAGGTTGGTCCATAGGATATAATGGGCATGCCACCATGGTGGGACATCAACTCCACCCACCGCCTCATACGCAGCTCTTGCTTGGCTGGACTCCCAATCTCAATGTTCCATGGATGAAAGAGAGGTACTCTCTCCATAAAAAAGGAAACTATAAAAGACCCGTAGCCAAATTTTTTTGGTCGGCCTGTCCTGCATTTGGTCAATTGGTCTTTTAGGTTTACCAAAATACCCTCACACCAGTTGAATACTTGTAAATGTATAAATAAAAGTTGAAGCATTTCATTTGAATCATCCAAGTTGAAGATATCTTAAGCGCAAGTTCAAGAAGGACATGAAGAGTTAAGTGAAATTCAAGAGAATGATCAAGTGAAGAAGATTGACGGAAACTTGCATAACTTTCTCATACAATATCGAAATCACAAACTTATTAGATAGTTGGAAAGATTGTTGCAAGGGATATGTGATGACATGATCTATGGTTTCTTTTGGTGAATAACATGGTGCATGGCTATGGTTTCTTTCTTTCTTTATTATCTTGGAAAAGGCATGGACTACGGTTTATCTTGTGATCTTGGTGCATGGATTAGGGTTCCTCTCTTGGAATGACATAGGGTTTGATGATGATGATGATGATGTAAAGGGATTGAAGGAGCCACAAAATAGATGAATTCTATGGATGAATGTTTCTAGGGTTGGTTGAAGACAATGACAGTGACAGTGAGAATGACAGATTGATACTCTTACTCATATCAGGGTGGTAGGTTGGTGCTAGGGTAGGTTGGAGCATGTGATATTAGGGGGTTGTAGACTCCTTCTTTTTTAGAGAATATAGGAAGTGGGTGCCTCCTTCTAGTTGGAGCTGGTAAAGCTAGGGCGGTGTCACCTCCTTTGTGTTGGTGCTTCCTATGAATGTAATCTTGTAATCCTAATATATTATAGGAAAGGAATTCCATGTAAAATTTATTATGCACTGTGTATGGTTTTATGTGTTGATGAATGTTATTGTAAATGATTAATGTCACATGATGTGTTTGAATTTTCAAAAATGGTAAAAAGTGCTCATTATTGATTCACCCCCCTCTCGGTATTGGTGATATTTCCAACAATTGGTATCAGATCTTGTTACCTTTAGGTTAGTTTAGCAGTTGGAAGGAAGATCCTTGAAGAACATGGACAAGTAGGAAGGTTCTAGTAAGATTGAAGCACCATTGTTTGATAGATCAAATTATTAATCATGGAGTATGAACATGAATTCATATTTGATGGCACTTGGGGCTAATGTTTGGAATTCAATCTTGATTATTCCACAAACAAATGCAGCTAAAAAGAAGTCAATGAAGGGTATGCTATGTCAATAAATGCCATCTAGAATGGATTATCTGATCCTATGAAAGTTGTTGCGGGATCATGTACATCAGCTAAAGACATTTGGGACAAGCTATAGAATATTTAAACAGTTGAGGAAGTATTTGAAAAGGAAGAGCCACCAAAAGAGCAAGCAGATGATGAAGAAGAAATAAATCTCGAAAATGTACCAAGTAAGTTACTCTTTAAATGTGAAAGAATAGGATATGCTACTGCTGAGTGTCCATATGAAGAAGTGAAAGATAGTGATTCAGAAGAAGAATAAAATTTCATCATGACCAAGATTACAAAGCCTATTGATGAAGAAAATGAACATCATCAGAAAGAAAATCACAGATTCAGAAAAGAAAAGAAAAAAAAAGGATAGGGATCAAATCTACAAAAAGCAAGAAGCTGAAATTATTTCCCTAAGAAAGAAATTGAAGACATTTATGGATAATGAAGAAGAGTCAAAAAGTCTTTGTGAAGGGATGATACAGCAACAAGAAGAAATGATTCATATATATCAAGAAGATGAAAAGACCATTGTTGGTTTAAGAAGTCAAATAGAAGATGCCAAGAAAATTGAAGAAGACCTGACAAGTCATCTTCAAGAGAAGAAAGAATTTTGTCAAAGGAAGAATATGGAGATCCTTTCACTAAATAAAGAGAATTAAAAGACTATTGATTCCCTAATAATTCAAGTGGAAGAAGCAAAGAGAACTGAAGAAGTTCTAATAAGTCAACTAAAGGAGAAGGAAGAAATTTGCAAAGCAAGAGAGTTTGAGATTGTTACTCTATGGAAGGAATTGGAGAATACAGCTACCACAAACTTGAAGTTTGAGAAGAGCATATTGATCTTAGATGACATTCTCAACCAACAAAAATATCCACTTGACAATATTGGTTTTTTAGAATTGATTTAATGCTGAGAGGGGGGTTGAATTAGTTTTAGCGCAATTATCAATAGTTTTTACCTTCTTTAAAATATTAGTCTTAACTTAATCTTTATCTTTAGTTATGCATTCAATATAAAAAAAATCATTCATCCATATATACACCAAGACAAAGAAAACATAACACACCGAATTTTTAATGTGGAAACCCAATTGGGAGAAAACCATGGAATGCTCTTTTGTAATGAAAAGAATACATTCAAGGAAGCACCAACTTCTTGTATTTACCAACACCCATTGGAAGGAGGAACTGACCCCCTGGTTTTACAGGCACCGACCTGAAAGAAGCTCCAACTCCTTGTGTTCTCCATCGCCAACTGGAAGGAGGCTACAACCCCCTACTCCTTGCCCCATCTTGCCACCTAGATATCCAATATATGATCCCGACTTGCTGAACTTCCAACTCGCGCACACTTCTGATCTTCTAATATTAGTTTTTTTGTGCACTACCTTCGTATGCATATGATTCATTGTCACTATGCTGCATACATCACTTGACTTCTCATTCCTCTCAACTATATACTTCTCCTGATGTCTTACTTCATGTACTATGTGCTTGTTGATCCTGTAGTCTGCGCTAAGGTATGCTATGTTGATTTGCTACTGCGCAATTGCACTCACCAACTGATACTTTGCTTTCAATTAATAGTTTGTTGTTCTGAAATAATGCACCAGAAACAAATGGAACTATGCACTTACTGATGTGTCTGTTCTGTTTAAGTGACAGAGTCTTTTAGACAATATGTGACATGTCGTGCATCAATTGAATCGTGCTTTCAGTTTAACACACTTGTCTCAGATCATCCTCGTCATGACGTGCTTACTGGATCCTTCTGCTGCTTTGTTGTTGTGCATTAGATGGTATTCATTCCTCCGCACTGTTAACAATCAAAATAGAACCCTTGTTATGTGAAGGAAGATGCATATTTTTGCCATGCACTTGCAGCAGGAAGTCATAACACAGTTTCATCCAGAGACAAATCCTCTCTGAGACATGCATTCAGATGCATTAATTGTGATTAAATAATTCTAAATGGTGCAAAAGGGCCTAAAAACTATTCAGAAGTGGGTTTTCACTGGAAAATAATTAAAATTGATAAAAGTGACTAATTCCACATTCACTAGAAAGACCTAAGGCTCCTTTCCCAATGCTATATAAGAATGGCATGGGAGGCATGGTAAAGGGGGATCAAAAAGCAAAGGCATGCTGAGGAGATTCTAGAGGAGGAAGAAGAGCTTCAAGTCTTCAAGAGAAAGAGTGAAAGAAGGGAAGCTCATGACAATGGAGGAAGGGTTCACATCAAGCTTATTGGTAAAGTTGTACTTCTTCCTTGTTTCAATATGAAGTAATTCAAGTTTCTGCCATTATGATGTTTAGACATTGCTTATGTTGTATGATTTTATTTATGCAAGGAGTGGTGCGACTTCCCTGAAAGCGTTAGAAGGGTATAAGTTTGATGAAACTGGTCGTGAGTCATCCGGTTTATGATTGCAATTGCAGAGCTTTCATAGCTGGGCAGAGTTTAAAGAACTATGCAAAGTATACAAAAACGTGCATCAATGATCTTTAAGAGTTTTAATACAACACGATTCAAAGAAATCTTCAAGAAATCTTTAACGTAGGGCTTAAAGAAATCTTAAACGCATAATTCTATGAGGGATAGCTACTAGCTTTCAAAAACCAAGAAACTCAAATCTGAATGCGTTTTAAGGTGGCGTGATGGATTAAAGACATGGGTAGGCTGATCTTGAGCTGTTTAAGCTGGATCTAAGGATCTTTAAGGGATATTTAAGCTAGAAATGAGTAGATCTGAAGGAGGATAAGCACCAAAAATGAAGAAAAATGCAGAAAATTTCAAGAAAATTATAGAAAATGTCAAGAAATTTCCAAGCAAATTCAACTCAGCGGAGTCGCCATTCTGATAACAGTATTTTGTGCAAGGATGTGTCTACACAAACTAAACTATCTTTCTAAATATTGGTGAGATCTTACGTCAGAAATGAAGTAATTAACACAAGTAATTATGGAATCTAAATTCATTCATCATTTAAGATAAGTAACCTTCAGATTTACAGCCATTTAACAGTTTAAATCATACAACAGAAGCAATGTCTAAACATCATAATGGCAGAAACTTGAATTACTTCATATTGAAACAAGGAAGAAGTACAACTTTACCAATAAGCTTGATGTGAACCCTTCCTCCATTGTCATGAGCTTCCCTTCTTTCACCCTTTCTCTTGAAGACTTGAAGCTCTTCTTCCTCCTCCAGAATCTCCTCAGCATGCCTTTGCTTTTTGATCCCCCTTTACCATGCCTCCCATGCCATTCTTATATAGCATTGGGAAAGGAGCCTTAGGTCTTTCTAGTGAATGTGGGATTAGTCACTTTTCTCAGTTTTAATTATTTTCCAGTGAAAACCCACTTCTGAATAGTTTTTAGGCCCTTTTGCACCATTTAGAATTATTTAATCACAATTAATGCATCTTAATGCATGTCTCAGAGAGGATTTGTCTCTGGATGAAACTATGTTATGACTTCCTGCTGCAAGTGCATGGAAAAAATATGCATCTTCCTTCACATGACGAGGGTGCTATTTTGATTGTTAACACGCACACTTCACTTCAGTCTTCATGCATCATCTAAACATCTGCACATCTCCTGATATACTTAGGTTCTGTTTATGTGCTACTTTCATACAACATATGTGACTGTTTGCATGTTGTCTGCAATCCTGTCATTCAATCTTCACGCAGTTGCGCATAATTTTGTGTTTCTACCTTTCAGTGTTTGCGCAATCATCACAGATCTACAACATCATTCTACACACCATCAGTATTTCATCATTCCTCTGCATGTGCGCACTTGGATCCTCACTAGATCATGTTGTTTTTTCCTCGAGCCCTTGATGCCCTGAATATAAATCTGTATCTTCCACTTGAAGATTCGATGAACTCACCATCAAGCTTACATCGAATCTCCAACTTGCATCTCTATTTACACATGTCCTGCATGGATTGTATGTCCACAAGTTGGTTGTGGCATCCCTTCTTCCATGCTTCACGGATTTTTCTTTTTCCACGCGTCATCTTATGCACTGTTGATGTGTCATCCTTTGTGGGTCTTGCGCATCCATGGTCCACGACTTAGTGGGACTTACACCTTAATGGTGTACTCTTGCGTTCTTGATGTACCATTGCTTTAAGGGATGTGTGCATCCTTCTGTTAAGATTCAATATGCTAAGATAGATAACATCAGTATTCAATTCAATTTCACAACAATAGCATATACAGGATCACTGAAAGAATAACAAGCACAACATAAACACAGGAGACACAATTTATCCTGGGAAACCCTCATGGGGTAGAAAACCCAACAAAACTCCCTCAATATAGATGATCAAAAGTACAAATATGAAATCCCCAAACAAGAGCTCCTTCTCCTCCTTTTGCAGATCTCTCTCTCTCCTATGCGAGTTCACAATTGAGTGAGTGTGTGTTCAAATGAGGAACACACCTCCTCTATTTATACTTTACATTCACTTGACTGGTTGGCCTCAATAATTTAATCTCTTTGTTGACTAGGTCGACCCCTCTAGGGGACTTAAACACCCCATTACAAATGACTCTTAGGGGATCTATTGCCCCGACTTAGAAGGGAGGATTTACCTCAATGACTTTGCATTATTAAATATAATAATAACATCCCGATGGAGGAATAAAAAATCTTCGGATGAATAATAATAAAGTACAAATAGAATATTCTTTGAAGTTACAATATTTCAACACCCCCCCTTAATGAGAAAGATATTCTAACAACATCTACAGGAGAAAGGAGTCATCAACTACATCACAGTGATACATCTATAAATCATTGGAATTTTTCTTCAATCATCATCAGTATCTCAAAAGCTGCTGGAATATCTTCAATATTGAAACATCAATATCTTCAATACTGAGTCTTCATCTTCTGCATCACTCGATCAGCTACAGCAACAACATCATTTGGATCTCCTAATCAGCATCATCATCATCTGGATCTCCCAATCAACATCATCATCTGGATCTCTCGATCAACAGCATCATCATCTAGATCTCCTGATCAACAGCATCATCTAGATCTCTCGATCAACAACATCATAATATTCAATACCCATGATCCAATTACGGGATGATAAATCCCTCTCACTTTAGGTCATAAAGCCAAGGATGATACAATCCTGATCCACTTACGAGATGATCACTCCCGATCACTTTAGGACATAAAGCCAAGGATGATACAATCCTGATCCACTTACGGGATGATCACTCCTAATCACTTTAGGACATAAAGCCAAGGATGATACAATCCAGACACACTTATAGGATGCTCAATCTCGATCTCTTTAGGGCATAAAGCCATGGATGATGCAATCCAGATCCACTTACAGGATGGTCAATCCCGATCACTTTAGGACATGAGTCCAGGGATTATGCAATACACTCATCCACTTAGAAAAAGTCTAAGGACCACTTCTCAAATACACAGGTCTCCGGATCCATTTAGGACTAGAGTCCAGGGATGATGCAATCCACTCATCCACTTAGACAAAGTCTAAGGACCACTTCTCGAAGACACAGGTCTCTGGATCCATTTAGAACTAAAGTCTAGGGATGATGCAATCCACTCGTCCACGTAGATAAAGTCTAAGGACCACTTCTCGAAGACACCGGTCTCTGGATCCATTTAGGACTAGAGTCCAAGGATGATGCAATCCACTCGTCCACTTAGACAAAGTCTATGGACCACTTCTCAAAGACACAGGTCTTCGGATCCATTTAGGACTAAAGTCCAGGGATGATGCAATCCACTCATCCACTTAGACAAATTCTAGGGACCACACATCGACCTCATCGTCGATACAGGTATCCTCATCATCGACCTCATCGTCAGAATAGGTATCCTCATCATCGACCTCATCGTCAGAATAGGTATCCTCATAATCGACCTCATCATAGGAACAGGTATCCTCATCATCGACCTCATCGTCGGTACAAGCATCCTCATCATCGATACATGTATCCTCATCATCAATACAAGTATCCTCATCATCGATACAGGTATCCTTCATGATCAATACAGGTATCCTCATCATCGATACAAGTATCCTCATCATCGATACAAGTATCCTCATCATCGACCTCATCATTGACCCAAATATCATTATTGACCATATCACTCCCCCTTTCGAGGAGGGTCCTTTTGAACTACACCAAGCTTGTCTCGAAAATACTCAAACTTTACTCTAGACAGAGGTTTGGTCAATACATCAGCAACTTGCTCATTAATGCTCACATACTCGAGCTTTATAGCTCCTTTCTGCACCATATCCCGCATATAGAAATATCGGATCTCTATGTGCTTTGACTTATCATGGAACACTGAATTCTCCGTCATCTTGATACAACTCTAGTTGTCGCACAGGATCACAGTGGAGTCCATCTCTAAGTCAAATAGTCCTGACAACAGTTTCCGAAGCCATATGGATTCACAACTAGCAGAGCAAGTTGTTATATATTCTGCTTCAGCTATGCTGAGATCCACACAAGACTACCTCCTGCTAAACCATGAGATCATGGCAGATCCCAAATAATAACATCCACCTGAGGTGCTCTTCCTGTCTGAGACACATCCGGCCCAATCTGCATATATATAACCATACAATTTGTTTTCATGATCTCCAGCATAGTATTAACCAAAGTCTATCGTACCTTTCAGGTACCTCATCACATGCTTTGCAGCTACTAGGTGAACATTTCTAAGATCAACTAGATACTGACTCAGGGTGTTCACAACAAAGCATATATCTGGACTGGTATTCGTCAAATACATCAATGAACCAATCATCTATCTGTAAACTGTAGAAACCACCGTCTATCATCATGGATCTCTACTTCACATTTTCCTTGGCTAAGGAAAAATCTCATATGATCTCAGCCACATATCTAATTACAAGAATCATGCAAGGATTCTTTAACTCTGAGATCTACTCCCTCTGTGACTGAACATCATTCACACTCTGCATTGAGTGATATTCTGCATATCTATTCATGCCATCTCCCGTCATATGGGTCTACTGATATGATCCTCAAGATCACTCGAACTCTATGGTGAGTTCCTTCTTGCATCCATCTAAGAGAAGAATGTCATTTGTATATAGAAACCATATTCAACCTTGTAGCAAAGGTTGAAATCCGCATCACCCGTGGTGATCATCAAGCTCATCAAATGACTATCGATCCTGGGTACCTGTTGAACCCGTACAGAGCCTTCTTCAATCATGGATTCTCTATCGAATCTTGGGAGTTTGCTCGATTCGCACTTCTTCTTCAATTACACCATTCAAGAGAACGGTCTTCTCATCCATGGGTGTAATCTATCTCTGGAAGTGTGTCTAGCCACTTGGATCAAACATCTCGTCATGATCCTCTCCCTCTTTCTAAGAGAATCCTCTAGCCACGAGCATTCCTTTGTACTTCTATAGTATGTTTGATTTGTAAATATTCTTGTTAAACAGTCATCACTTGTTCTTTGGAACAAGTGTTCATCAGCCTTCTTTTGTAGATCATAGCACATGATCTTTCCTACAGATCAAATTCAATTACATGATTAGTGATACTTCATAATCATCAAATCATGTTGACATTTCAATGATAACCTGTTATGCATATTGATATGATTCACATAGTTATGCAACTATCTTGACCAATACTTTGGCACAACAATTTTCCATATCCTGTATGCATACAGTGGCTATCTAGATGCCTTCCATCTCTACCAGAACATACTATTAAGAGAGTGCACAGCTCCTAGTATGTTAGCAAAGAGGTTTCATTCTAGACAAGCAACAATGGAATGTTTTTCCAACTTACCCATCATATGAATATTAGTAGTATATTGTTCAATGCTATATGAATGCTTACACTATGCATGATATATTCTAGGAATACAAATATGCATACAACTATTACGAGCAATATCATTTCAAGAAGTAATTCAAATAACAACTCAAATACTTATCTTTTATGTTTGTTTCGTTGCCTCCCTCTTGATATCTATTTTCCCTTTATGATAGCATCATGATTATATGTCTTTGAACTTCTGTCCATCCTAGACCACTATGCATGCATAAGTGTGCACTAGTTTCATCATTGTGTCATCCTCAAAATCTCATACATAATCATACATTCATTAGTATAATCTTAATACTATCAAAACATTATAATCTTAAATATGTATGGTCACGGTCATTTCATACACAGGTAATTTATCACAAGCGTTAGTATTCAAGGTTTCAGGGAGTACTTATTTTACTCATGCATATTCTTATTTGACCATAGGAATCTTTTAGTTTGTCATATCATTAATCAAACTAAGAAGCATAATATACATAAACCCTTGATAACTTCATGAATAATCATTATCAATCATACAAAAGTATACTTATATGAGATCCTAACACAAAGTAGGATTCTAACTCGATATAGGAAAACATACCTGGATTATCATGCTTGCTATTTATGTCTAACATAACCAAACAATGTCTTCTTTGTTCTCTTCAATGATTTAGATACCTTGTGCTAGTAACCTGCATACCTCATAAGTTAAGCATTATAGAACCAAATTATACAATGCCTTGTAAGTAGAGCTTCTATGTGATCAATGACTATGGATGAGTCTTTGTCTTCATGTCATTATGGTCATATATATTTGTCTTTCTTGATGTACCTTTCATGTTAGCAGACAAAATCATCCTCATACAACACCACAAGTGGATTCAGTACAATCATAAGTGTCATAACCCTAATCAATGAATGTCTTCTATCATTCGCATGCATTCATACTTTTACGAAGGTGATCAGACAATCTAAAATTAATCATGATTGTACTAACCTCAATAATATGAATACAAACATATCATGAACTTAATCATGAAACAGATTTCAAAACATACCTGTATCTCCTCAAGCCATACATGTCGAGATTGCTTGTAGTCTTCTCTATAAGGGTAAAACCATAACCATCCAAGGTATATCACTTGTAAACATCTTATATAGGTTCTGGTGCTAGGATGATAGAATATCAGTGCCATTTAAACCTCCTTCATTTCTGCCCTATGAGTCTCCCAACTTTGCTAGGGTTTATTCTTACTTGCAAACCCTAATTTTCAATCTCCTTCCTCCCACAACATTTTGATGGAAGATTAATATCTATGATGAATGGATTCCAAATCCATTTTCAAAGTTTCCAATGTTGCATCAAGTGTCTCCAACATTGTATTAAGTCATGCCATACCTGAAAACTGAAAACCCTAAGTGAGAGCTTCTTCCTCCTCTTCTTTGATTTCCTTCGTGGATCCATTTAAGATGTACCATATTGTTTCTGGTGTATCTCTGAAATTTCGGATCTTCAGGGTCTGAAACTTTGGCCTGTGGTATCCTGACCTGTCATTTTTTCAACCCCACAGGTTTCAACTTCATTAGATTCCTCATGAGAGAGATATGATAATTTTCCCAACATGACCTGTTTATGGGATGAAACAACATATCTAAATTTTACGGAGTGCCACGTGTCACTGTTTCAACTTCAGCCTCTGATACTCGCACCTATGAAACTACAGTCCGTTCCCTAATTGTCACTTTTTACGGAATTCCATTTGGAGCTTCCTAGCCCGAGATATGACCTTTTTACCTAGGTCACATGTTTAAGGATTCATTCTGGAAGAGTCATAAACCCTAACTTGTACAGATCATATCTCGGACAGTACAATGGATCTGAGGCTAAAACTCAGACACAAGGTACAAGAACATGTCAGCTTCGGCCTGTCCATGTTTCAGATCCTGAACCTTCGCCAAAAGTGATTTATAGTGAAAGTTCCACAATGACTAGGTTTTTCTATACAAAGCCCTAACTTTCAAATTGTCTCAAGTGAAACAAGTGTCATAAGTGCCATACATTTCCTTCCTTCAGGATAGCTCTGATACCATGTTAAGATTCAATATGCTAATATAGATAACATCAGTATTCAATTCAATTTCACAACAATATCATATACAGGATCACTGAAAGAATAACAAGCACAACATAAACACAAGAGACACAATTTATCCTGGGAAACCCTCATGGTGTAGAAAACCCAACAAAACTTCCTCAATATAGATGATCAAAAGTACAAAGATTAAATCCCCAAACAAGAGATACTTCTCCTCCTCTGCAGATCTCTCTCTCTCATATGCGAGTTCATAATTGAGTGAGTGTGTGTTCAAATGAGGAACACACCTGCTCTATTTATACTTTACATTCACTTGAGTTTTTCACTTGACGGGTCGGCCTCAATAATTTAATCTCTTTGTTGACTGGATTGATCCCTCTAGGGGACTTAAACACCCCATTACAAATGACTCTTAGGGGATCTATTGCCTCGACTTACAAGGGAGGATTTACCCTAACTTGTACAGATCATATCTCAGACAATATAACGAATCTGAAGCTGAAACTCGGACACAAGGTACAAGAACGTGTTAGCTTCGGCCTGTCCATGTTTTAGATCCTGAACCTTTGCCAAAAGTGATTTATAGCGAAATTTCCACGATGACTAGGTTTTTCTATACAAAGCCCTAACTTTCAAATTGTCGCAAGTGAAACAAGTCTCGTAAGTTCCATTAATTTCCTTCCTTCGGGCTAGCTCTGATACCATGTTAAGATTGAATATGCTAATATAGATAACATCAATATTCAATTCAATTTCACAACAATAGAATATACAGGATCATTGAAAGAATAACAAGCACAACATAAACACAAGAGACACAATTTATCCTAGGAAACCCTCATGGTATAGAAAACCCAACAAAACTTCCTCAATATAGATGATCAAAAGTACAAAGATGAAATCCCCAAACAAGATCTCCTTCTCCTCCTTTGCAGATCTCTCTCTCTCCTATGCGAGTTCATAATTGAGTGAGTGTGTGTTCAAATGAGGAACACACCTCCTCTATTTATACTTTACATTCACTTGAGTTTTTCACTTGATAGGTCGGCCTCAATAATTTAATCTCTTTGCTGACTGGACCGACCCCTCTAGGGGACTTAAACACCCCATTACAAATGACTCTTAGGGGATCTATTGCCCCGACTTACAAGGGAGGATTTACCTCAATGACTTTACATTATTAAATATAATAATAACATCCCAACGGAGGAATAAAACATCTCCGGGTGAATAATAATAAAGTACAAATAGAATATTCTTTGAAGTTACAATATTTCAACACCTTCCTCTTCAACTTGATGAGTCTTTGACCCTTTCCGTACCATCCCTTGTGGGTGTTGTGCACCTGATGTATTAATGATTTGCAGAATCTGTGCATAAAATAACTTCTACTTGGTGGGACTTTGACCCTTGTAGCATCATTACGTGTGGGACTTGCGCATCTGATGTATCATCGGCTTGTGGGATTTTTGCATAAACAACTTCAACTGTTGCACCCTACTAGGAATTTGTGCACCCTTTACTAACTAAAAGCATCTTATGGTTGGCAAGACTTGTGTGCTTTCGGGAATATTCAGTTTCTTACTGTTCTGTGCACTCTCGATCTTTGACCAAGCAATGCTTGCACATTCGAGAGTCTTCTTTCAACATGCTTGCACACCTGTACTTTTGCTTAACCAACTCCTTGGCTACTTGTGCACATGTACCTTTGTCCAACCAGTTCTTTGACTGCTTCCTTGAGAGAGTATGACTTGGTGGACTTGATATCTGCACTAGTAGCACATGTAGTAGGATGCATTACTTGTGTGCTTCTTTGAACTAGATCTGCAGGATGTACCTTCCTTATGTGCTTCTTCATATTGATCATGCATGATGTACACATCTTCATAATGGATTCAACTTCTATATATACTTCTCCAAACTAGCATCCATGTTGTTCACCATCTTGCGCATATACTTCTTCAAAGTGGCTTCCATATACTTCTTTAAGTTGGCATAGGAATGATGTATCCACTTTGACATCAATTGAAATCAATGACTCAAACTGAATCAATTGACATCCTCTTTGACATTAGTTGACATCAATGACAACCAAAGTTCAACAATCTCCCCCTTTGGCATTGATGTAAACACCTTATGAAGCTATGTATGATCTTGTTTAAACTATATGCTTCATCTATACTTTGTCGTAATGCTACCCCTATGTATATGCTCCCCCTCAGTGCTTTGGAATTTTGAATTCTACGCTTTCTATTGTCAGTACTCCTTTTGCTTTCTGTTACTTCTACACAAACCACATGTACCACCATCTTCGTGCCATTTCTCCAAGTGATTTGCTTCACGCTTTTTCACATCTGCTGCATCTTTATGATGTTTATTCAATAGTATTCTTCAAGCTCTTTCACGTCTTTTGGAGCTTCATGCTATCTCTTCAATTATCTATGTACTTCTCTTCATACTGGTTCTTCTCTGTTGCAGTCATCTTTATGTACAACCGCTTCATTCTTTTCTCCCCCTTTGATATCAATGGGAAATAGGTGCTACTACTTGCACAATGTAGGTTCTTCTTTTGTTTTATTTTGTGTCGGTCTCTCCCTCAACTGTTTTAAGGGATGACTCACCCTGACTTCATGATTCACTGTTCTTGATGAGATCTGCTTCCTATGTTCCTATATTAATAGTAGATTTAATCTTTTGCAGATTTGTTTTTATAGCTGCAACGTTTTCTCTTAGTTCTTCTTGTTTTCCCACGATAATTATTTCCACCTTTTCGTTAGGAACTGATTTCATATTTTCTAAGCAATCATCAATTGAATCTTTAATTTCATTTTGCAGCAGGGGACAAGATTCTGTTATACTGAAAGCTGCTTCTTGTAGAGGTTCAATCCTTTCAATAACCTTTTTTTGTTCTTCATGTATCGTGTTTACTTCTTGTTGTTGCCTCTTATAGTCTCCCATTTTGCTTGTCATCTCAATTGTTGAAAGATTGGTCAAACTATTATGGAACTTTTGTTCTAAGTATTATGCAATCCGAAGCCTCTTATTTACTTCTTTCAGTTGCTCATCCTCAACTAGGTTTGTCCATAATTGAACACTTTCTTCATGCAGTTATGCACATCTTAATTCCATATTTTTAAGGTTTTCAATTGCAATATTTATCTTTTAATGTTCTGTCTCAACATCTGGAGGAGTTTCTGGTGCGTGTCTTCCAATTTTGGTCTGTAGTTTCTGAATGAATTCTTCTATTATCGTCATCTTTCTTTCTAAGGAGATGTCTTCATTCTTGTGAGCTTCTGGAAGTGTGTTGTATACTTCCTCTACTACTTTTTGTAGACTCTAGGCATCCTGTTGTGCTTTCTTCAGTCCATGTTTTAATGAAATTCCTTTTATAACTACTTCCTCTACTTCCTTTTCTAACTATACTATTTTCTATGCAGTTAACCCTTTTTTCAGTCTTTAGCTGTGAACATTATTCTCGTAGGGCATTCTTCTCCTTTTGGTTTACATCCAACTTAGTCGTGACTGCTTCATGTCTCCTTCTGATCTCTTGTGTAGCAAATGTGTGTAATTCATATAACTCATATGATGTTAAATGTGATAAAGTTAATTCCACATAACTTACCTTATTTTGCATATCTTGAGTAGGAAACATCATAGCCTCATATGATGCAATGTCCCTTTATAAGAATTTTATTAAAAGGACCAATTTTTCACTTTTTTCTCAAATTCGACCTTTAACTAGTTTTGATGTCTAGGTCTCCAATTTGCCCCAAATGCTACCAAATATTCTGAGAAGGTATATGGATGATGTTATAAAATAAATATGTGTTTTATGGATGCTTTTGGACCTTTAAAATACTTCTGCAAATCCTCTTTCAATTCTGGCCAATGTAGGGAACTTTACTAGTAATTTCCCTTTGACTAGTATTGGTCTCTAGGTCTCAAATTGGCTCCAAATGCCTTCAAATATTCAAGGAAGGTATATGAATGATATTAGTACTTGAATATTATGTTCAGGGATGATATATGGCCACCAAAATACCTCTGCAAACTCTCTTAAGATTCTGGACCAAGTATGCAATTTTACTAGTAATTTGGGGTTCAAATCCCCTTGGGGTAAGTACTGAAAATGGCTTCCCAAATGCCTCCAAAACCACTTGAATTTATTAATATAGGTATGTGATTTCTCAAGGATGTTATTAAGGTCTCATATTCACCATTAATCAGTTATTAAGTCTGTTTTAACCTTCTCCCAAACAGCAGCAAAAACCACTAATTCGACCGTTGAGGAAATGGCACCAAATCTTTTCCCAATGTAAATAAACTGAGTAAAATGACTTCAAATGCTTGAGTACTGGAAATGAAACTTGTATAATACATAAATAAAATTTCATTCATCAATAAACCATCATTATTTTACTTATCCATTCGAATCCATCAACATCACATTGGTTCACAACAAGGTAGTGGGGAAATGGCACTGTTATTTCATTAATAATGAGATTTATACATTTCTACTTGGAATTTCGACCTGAAACTTTCTGGAGATGAAAAATAGAGTATTTAACTCATATTAAAAAATAAATGGGTCATTAGAAGCTCCCCCAAAGAGTACAATAGCTCACCAAAACCTCCCTCACTCAAGGAACAAGAATATGTCTTCAAAACTGGAAATGGTTGAGAGAATGTGATGCATTAGAAGAATCCATGATTTGCCCTGTAGCCTACACCTGCAACAAATGAATCCATTAAATCTCCAAATGAAAGGTCTGAATGGAATTTCCAATTACCAACTTAGATGGGAATCTTTCACCCTCGAAATTGGCTAAGGCAAGAAACTAGTCATCCACTAGCTCTCCCTCTTCACAAATGCAATTGCAAATTTCTCAAATGATCAAAATCTGGTTTAATTATTTTGTATTGACATTTATAAACTTGTAATTTACTCCATGGGTCTAATTCCTTCCAAGAGACTCATGCCAACTCAAGTTGGGAAGAGATTCCAAAGAATGCCACTTGTACAACAATTCCTAGTCTCCCACTTCCACCAAATCACATGTGGAAGCATCTTAGCTGCCCTAACTCCCTTCAACGCCCTCTTGGAGGATATGTTTAGACCTGACATGTCATATATGTCATATGTCAGCCTTCAGGTCTGATTTGTGTCATAGGTGTCATAGCATCTTCATCATTGTTGTCATAGAGCTAGGGAATCTAGCCCAAGTGTCTCACTAGCTCCAAATTGCATCTTCCTCTTCCATGGCAGTTACTCTTCCTCTACATTTCGACCATGGATGATTCATGCAATGAATAATACCTTTTGAACTCCCCCAAGTATGTTACCATTCACCTTGAATTTGAATTGGTGAGAGAATGATGCCAAGTGTAGTGGGGAAATCTAGCCATATGTGGGTCCCCCTTCCTCCATGTGTCTTCATGATCAAATTCCACTTTGATTTTCACTTGTATATATTTATTTATCTCCTTTATTAAATATTTATTCCATTCTAATGTTCAAACATCATTTATTAATCCCATTATTCCAAATCTCAAAGCTTCCACCCCAAACCTAGGAAACTAGTAATTTTCCTCCTTGGCAATTATTTGACCCTTAGCATCAATTTGACAAACTCTAATGAATATGTCCAATGTGCTTAGGCCATTGTGACCCAATGCCAGTTTGGGACATGACAAATCCTCCCTTCCCAATATTTCTTGTCCTCAAGCAATTTCAAACATGGGTGTTGAAGAACCTGCTTTCTATATAATTCTTTGAAGTTTCCATTGAATTGCCCAACCTTGAGTCTTTGAGATTCCATGAAGATTTTAGAGAGGAACCACCATGCTTGCTGCTGCACTACTCTGATAAAAATCACTTTATTAAGTGGTAAATCCATCTCTCATACTGCCTCTTTCCCCAAAAAATTTGAAACCAATGAGACAAAAATTATTCTAGGGTCCCATTGCCTGTACTACACCCCAACAATTAGGAGTGTTCTCCAACCCATACCATCAGATAAGAGGATTCCTAGATCCTATTTTCTTGTGTGCATTCTTCCAAACATCATCAGTACAAAATATATATCATCAAAGTACATAACAACATAATGAAAATGTACATCAAGGAGATGCTTCATCAAAGAGTCATGAAAGTGCTTATACCTCCAAGCAAGTAGAGCACCATTTTCCAAGTGCATACAATCTTCAAGTGACCCATCAAATATGCTCCAATGACATAGGTGAGGATCCCATGTCCTATAATGCTGCTCCAAAAGGATGTGATATGCATCAAAATATTCAGCCATGTATTGTTTCATCCAAGAAGTGAATGAAGAATCTCCACTAAAATTTGAACCAAATAATGAGCAGAAAAAACAAGGAGACTTCAAAGGACTCAAAGAAGTCTCACCCATACATTCATGAATGTGAGAATAATAAATATATATCAAATTATGTGGCTGCCAACAAAAAATTTCTCCAATCATAAATTTATTCACCCAAGTGTTGGATGAAGTTTCTCTAACATCAAATGAACCAAGTGTTGAGCAAGAAAAACCATGAGTCTTCAAGTGACTCAAATGCATATCATAGGTGCATCCATGTAGATGTGTATCATCATAAAGTAGCAAAGGATGCTGCTACAAATGTCAATAAGAATGTGCTCCAACCATGTCATCATAAAAAGTAAATCTAGGAGTTCCATACTCCTCATGTGGCACCATAAAAAAGAATCCTTTCACCCATACTTCCTTGAGACTAATGTTGCAAAACATGGAATTGTAGGATGTAGGAGAATGAACTAACTTACCCAATTGATCAAAAAATGTAGAAGTTTCATCATGGGAAGGATCCATATGGGTAGTATCATGCAGCTCTTTCAAAAGTGTGAAACCTTTGTCATAGATTGGTTCCAATGTAGAATAATCATGCTCTTCTTTAAAAATTGCATAACCTTCATCAAGAGACAATTCAAGTTCCTCTTCCACCACATCAAGTGTTTGGATCTCTTCAAGTTCATCTTCAAACACATTAAGCACATTCAAATTCCCACATTTCTCATGATCCACCATGTCATGAGAATCCTCCAAACAATCTACCATTTGACAATCTGAAACATAGGAGGAAAAACAAGTATCTTGCAACTTTTCAAGAAGTTGCTCATTTTAAATTGTGAGCTTCTGAATATCCTCATTATTATTCAAGTATGCATCATGTAACAATTCATTAAGCTCAAACAAATGGTTTCTATCAAAAAGCAAAGACATGAAATTACCTTTGATGTGGCACATTGCTCTTTGAATCTTCTCCATGTCTTCAAGGAAGGATGTTTCCTCCAATGAAGTAGCTCTCCAACAAGAATTTGACACCAATGCTTGAGTGTCATGGAGAATGCTAAGGGACTCTTGGATCTTCTTTTCATTCATCTGTAAGGACCCTTAAAGAAAATGAGGCTCTTGCAAATGAACCTCCTCATCTTCTTCATTTTTGCTTGGACCAACTTCATGAATCTCAAGTGGTGATGGGGAAGTTGATCTTGGTTCTTCTTCAACTGCTACAAGGTCTTCATTATCATGCTTAATGGAACTTGGGCTTGCAAAAACACTTTCAAAAGTGATCTCTATGTCACCAACATAGAGGTGTGAGCACCCATCAGTAGGTACTCCTTCATAGTTTAAGCATCCATCAGTAGATGCTCTTTGGTTCATGTCTAAGCTAGAAGGTGTCTCGAAATGATCTTCCATATTTTCAATAGAATATTCTTCATGCTCATGTGATGTATCTTCCTTTTGCTCCTTCAAGAAATCTGATGCATTCTGCCCCTTGTTTTCCTTAGGATCAATATCTTTGGAATCTCTTTTTGAAGAATTCCCAAAAACTCTCCTCAAGTAGGACATACATGCCTTCGCGGAAGCTTCAGATATTTCATTGAGCTTTTCACTCACCCTCATTTCAGGGACACATAAATGATACTCTCTCCAAGGTTCTTTACAAGAAGGGCATAAACCTTTCTTTACTAACTCCACATCTTCATTTTTGGGTCTATTTGCAAAAATATGTTCAGCATAGTACTCAAAAGACATGGCATTTTGTGTATTTTTACTCAAAGCAAGATATTCTTGATATTTTTGATATTGTTGGGGCAAGGTTTTATATGTTGCTCTCCATCTTTGTAACTAATCCATAACATTATACTTTGGTGGTGTGACATCCTCATATTTATCATACATAGGGTCATAATCATAATCTTCATTCCTCTTGAAATTGTAAGAAGTGTTGCATGATGGCACCTCTTCCTCAAACCATTCACATTCTGCTTCATATTGCTCATAAGCATCTGCATATTCCTCATAGGAATTGTACTCATAGGATTCCTCATAATAGTAAGACATGGCTGCCAATTATTCTTAAATGTATGTACCTAAACCACAGGTTCAAGTACCATGCTCTGATATCACTGTAATGTCCCTTTATAAGAATTTTATTAAAATGACCAATTTTTCACTTTTTTCCCAAATTCGACCTTTGACTACTTTTGATGCCTCGGTCTCCAATTTGCCCCAAATGCTCCCAAATATTCTGAGAAGGTATATGGATGATGTTAGAAGATAAATATTTGTTTCATAGATGCTTTTGGACCTTTAAAATACTTCTGCAAATCCTCTTTCAATTCTGGCCAATGTAGGGAACTTTACTAGTAATTTCCCTTTGACTAGTATTGGTCTCTAGGTCTCAAATTGGCTCCAAATGCCTTCAAATATTCAAGGAAGATGTATGAATTATATTAGGACTTTAATATGATGTTCAGGGATAATATATGGCCACCAAAAGATCTCTGAAAACTCTCTTAATATTATGGACCAAGTATGCAATTTTACTAGTAATTTGGGGTTCAAATCCCCCTGGGGTAAGTACTGAAAATGGCTTCCCAAATGCCTCCAAACCCACTCGAATTTCTGAACAAAGGTAGGGGATGTATCAAGTATATTATTAAGGTCTCATATGCACCATTAATCAGTTATTAAGTCTGTTCTAACCTTCTCCCAAACATCAGCAAAAACCACTAATTCGACCCTTGGGGAAATGGCACCAAATATTTTCCCAATGTAAATAAATTGAGTAAAATGACTTCAAATGCTTGAGTACTGAACATGAAACTTGTATAATACATCAATAAAATTCCATTCATCAATAAACCATCAGTATTTTACTTATCCATTAGAATCCATCAACATCACATTGGTTCACAACAAGGTAGTGGGGAAATGGCACTGTTCTTTCATTAATAATGAGATTTATACATTTCTACTTGGAATTTTGACCTGAAACCTTCTGGAGATGAAGAAAATAGTATTTATTTCATATTACAAAATAAATGGGGCATTAGAAGCTCCTCCAAAGAGTACAATAGCTCACCAAAAACGCCCTCCCTCAAGGAGCAAGAATATGCCTTCACAACTAGAAATGGTTGAGAGAATGTGATGCATTAGAAGAATCCATGATCTGCCCTGTTTTCACCAGATTTGTCTCACAAAATTTTAGACTCTCACAGCGTGCAGGTAAAGAAGGATCCAGATTTTTGTTGTCAAAAAAGTCCACTAGCCTCCAAGTTCTTGCCTCCATCCATCGTCAAGTTTTGTTACATTCACCTCCAATATGATAAGTCTTAAAGTGTTGATGTGAATCCAAAAAATCTGTAATGATAACCTAGTCTCATATTTACCATTTCCTTCCTTTCCCCGGCACCAGGGTTTGGTATTTCATCATTCCTTTAACCGGGGTTTGTTGCACCAGGCTGAGTTAGTTAGGGAGATCCAGACCTTTGTGATCTAGATCCAAAGTATTATGCTTGTGAGTCAGATGCTCATGATCGATATTAGGATTTGAGATATCGAGATCCAGTTTAAGCAGTAGATTCTTTTAACGAAGTCGTTGGTTATGCCGTTGAAGCAGATGATTACGCTGTAGTTTTCATCTTCCCTTATGCTCATAGGCATGGAATAAACCTTTTATTAGTTTAAAAGGTTTTGAATTTTATATTATATGTTAAAAGGGTTAAAGTTAAACATATTATTTTATTACCCTTTTAACATGAATTATAAAATATACATGTGTAAACCTCACGTTGAAGTAGTTTTGGTTTTCCAAACAAAAAAGGGGCTTTGTATGGAGGCCACGTTTCAAGTTAAAACCAAGACTTAGTTCAAATTCTTAGTCTTCTTATTTGATTTTGTCTTTTTGGGACTTTGGCATTTAGCCCAAATATTTAATTCTTTAGCCAAACCATTGTCCAAGCTCACATACATATTAATATAAACCAAGCTCAAATCCTCATGATAATGCAAAGTCCACCAATTGAAAGACTCATGCACAGTCTCATCCATAGTCTATCTTGCACCACGCGTCAAGGAGGTTTGAAAGTAGATGGTATGAGGGATATTTACGTTTGCCCAAAGAGTAAAATCTACAACCAAGCGCCATCAAGTCCAAGTGCTAAAGCCTGCTAGCAAATGACAAATGGAAATGGATATTCAAGACAGGTTTCAACTGAATAACATAGTTAAAGCACTAACACCAAATGCCCGTAACAATGATAAGGTGTTCAACTACAGTTTTCCAAGTGCTTGGTGAATTTCAAGTGGTCGAGCTCAGGAGACATGCAAGCATCATAATGCCAAGCACCGAAACAAATCTAAGTGTCAATTTTGGATGCTTTTTACTATTCAGACAAAGAAGCTTCTTGATAATCTAAACAGCTACAAGAGTTCTAATACCAAAGGGAAAGCATGAATTCACCGAGAGTAAACAAATGAGTTGTTGAAATCTTATTTTATCTTCATGGATATCATAAGTCTACAGTTCATTTCAATTCCATAGTTTCAGGGGAAATATTTGTAACAGGTCATCAAAGATTGAGGATCATTAATTGAACATCTGGCAGCTACAACATCTTAAGAGGTTGATCCCAAATTTAAAGTAAACAATTGTGGACCAGCAGGTTGACATCTACACCATCTTAAGAGATCGATCCCAAATTTAAAGGAAACAATTGTGGACCAGCAGTTTGAGAACTATTTTTAAGAAATCATGAACATCTTCAGGCAATTTTTAAGCATTCAAAGCTGCAGGTGGCAGAGGATCAGTCAACCGAAGAACAGGGCATCAAAATTAACAGAGAATAGAGCTTGCTGCCAGTTACAGGATTTTAGAAAATTAATGGCAGCTGGAAAAACATGTGGCAACGAATGGAAGATCTCAGGACAGCTGGAGAATAAATATCACAAATCCTTACTTGTTTGAAGTATGAAATAAATCTTTTGAAGTGTCGAGCCTCTTAATCGAATCCTATCTTCGTTCTATTTTTTACAATGCAAAGAACATCCAATGTTTCCAGTCAAAGATCGACTCCAAATTGAGGGTATTCAACTCAGCAACAATCGAGCATTCAAGGTTACGTGTGGAATTTCTGGATGAAGATTAGGGATCGAATTCTAAATTTAGCAGTTTTTACAAATTCTTGGTATCCCATTCGAGTTTGTCTCTATCTTATTCCTAAATAATTGTAATAGCTCAGGTCTTGTAATTGTTATATATTGCATGAGTTTGTAAGGAAGAAGAGGAGAGAGTTCCAGCCGAGGGCTAAGACTGTATTGGCAGAGGCATAAATTATATTTCTTGGGTTGATATAGCTGTTTTTTGAAATGATTGTGATCTATGAGCCTATTTTGTTTTAGTAACTAAAGTGCATGTTGCCATTATTCTGTCTGTCTATGGTCTTAACATTCCATGTCATGATTCTCTTGGTTAACATGCAACTATTTGTAATGGTTTGAAAACATAGTCTAAATCATATTTTTCACAAAGTCATGCTTCATAGCTATGTCTTATTAGTGTCCATTCTCTATTGATACATTCCCTGTTGTCCAAATATTTAAAATTATCTTGATCTCTGACCTGTTTACAACTATCCTTTATTTACTGTTAAGATTTCTCTAAGCCTTACCCTAGCAGTCAGTGTTCAACTTTAGTGATAACATCTTTTAAATGTTGTCACCAGATCTGTCTCACAAAATTTTAGACTGTAACAGTGTGCAGGTAAAGAAGGATCCAGATTTTTGTTGTCAAAAAAGTCCACTAGCCTCCAAGTTCTTACCTCCATTCATCGTCAAGTTTTGTTACAGTCTTCATTCACCTCCTCCTATATGACAAGTCTTAAAGTGTTGATGTGAATCCAAAAAATCTCTGATGATAACCTAGTCTCATATTTACCAAGTTTTCATCTTCCCTTATGCTCATAGGCATGGAATAAACCTTTTATTAGTTTAAAAGGTTTTGAATTTTATATTATATGTTAAAAGGCTTAAAGTTAAACATATTATTTTATTACCCTTTTAATATGAATTATAAAATATACATGTGTAAACCTCACGTTGAATTAGTTTTGGTTTTCCAAACAAAAAAGGAGCTTTGTATGGAGGCCACGTTTCAAGTTAAAACCAAGACTTAGTTCGAATTCTTAGCCTTCTTATTTGATTTTGTCTTTTTGGGACTTTGGCATTTAGCCCAAATATTTAATTGTTCAGCCAAACCATTGTCCAAGCTCACATACATATTAATATAAACCAAGCTCAAATCCTCATGATAATGCAAAGTCCGCCAACTAAAAGACTCATGCACAGTCTCATCCATAGTCTATCTTGCACCACGCGTCAAGGAGGTTTGAAAGTAGATGGTATGATGGATATTTACGTTTGCCCAAAGAGTAAAATCTACAACCAAGCGCCATCAAGTCCAAGTGCTAAAGCCTGCCTGCAAATGACAAATGGAAATGGATATTCAAGACAGGTTTCAACTGAATAACATAGTTAAAGCACTAACACCAAATTCCCATGACAATGATCAGGTGTTCAACTACATTTTTCCAAGTGCTTGGTGAATTTCAATTGGTCGAGCTCAGGCGACATGCAAGCATCATAATGCCAAGCACCGAAACAAATCTGCGTGTCAATTTTGGATGCTTTTTACTATTCAGACAGAGAATCTTCTTGATAATCTAAACATCTACAAGAGTTCTAATACCAAAGGGAAAACATGAATTCACCGAGAGTAAACAAATGAGTTGTTGAAATCTTATTTTATCTTCATGGATATCATAAGTCCACAATTCATGTCAATTCCATAGTTTCGGGGGAAATATTTGTAACATGTCATCAAAGATTGAGGATCATTAATTGAACATCTGGCAGCTACAACATCTTAAGAGGTCGATCCCAAATTTAAAGGAAACAATTGTGGACCAGCAGTTTGACAGCTACAACATCTTAAGAGGTCGATCCCAAATTTAAAGGAAACAATTGTGGACCAGCAGTTTGAGAACTATTTTTAAGAAATCATGAACATCTTCAGGCAATTTTTAAGCATTCAAGGCTGCAGGTGGAAGAGGATCAGTCAACCGAAGAGCAAGGCATCAAAATTAACAGAGAATAGAGATTGCTGCCAGTTACAAGATTTTAGAGAATTAATGGCAGCTGGAAAAACATGTGGCAACAAATGGAAGATCTCGGGACAGCTAGAGAATAAAGATCACAAATTCTTACTTGTTTGAAGTATGAAATAAATCTTTTGAAGTGTCGAGCCTCTTAATCGAATCCTATCTTCATTCTATTTTTTACAATGCAAAGAACATCCAATGTTTCCAGTCAAAGATCGACTCCAAATTGAGGGTATTCAACTCAGCATCAATCGAGCATTCAAGGTTACGTGTGGAATTTCTGGATGAAGATTAGGGATCGAATTCTAAATTTAGCAGTTTTTCCAAATTCTTGGTATCCCATTCGAGTTTGTCTCTATCTTATTCCTAAATAATTGTAATAGCTCGGGTCTTGTAATTGTTATATATTACATGAGTTTGTAAGGAAGAAGAGGAGAGAGTTCCAGCCGAGGAATGAGATTGTATTGGCAAATGCATGAATTACATTTATTGGCAGATGCATGAATTACATTTCTTGGTTTGATATAGTTGTGGTTTGAAATGATTGTGATCTATGAGCCTATTTTGTTTTAGTAATTAAAGTACATGTTACCATTATTCTGTCTGTCTATGGTCTTAACATTCCATGTCATGATTCTCTTGGTTAACATGCAACTATCTGTAATGGTTTGAAAACAGAGTCTAAATCATATTTTTCACAAATTCCTGCTTCATAGCTATGTCTTATTAGTGTCCATTCTCTGTTGATACATTCCCCACTGTCCAAATATTTAAAATTATCTTGATCTCTGTCCTGTTTACAACTATCCTTTATTTACTGTTAAGATTTCTCTAAGCTTGACCCTAGCAATCAGGGTTCAACTTTAGTGATAACATGCCTTGTAGCTTACACCTGCAACAAATGAATCCATTAAAGCTCCAAATGAAAGGTCTGAATGGCCTTTCCAATTACCAACTTGGATGGGAATCCTTCACCCTCGAAATTGGCTAAGGAAAGAACCTAGTCATCCACTAGCTCTCCCTCTTCACAAATGCAATTGCAAATTTCTCAAATGATCAAAAGATGGTTTAATTCTTTGTTATTGACATTTATAAACTTCTAATGTCCTCCATGGGTCGAATTCCTTCCAAGAGACTCATTCCAACTCAAGTTGGGAAGAGATTCCAAAGAACGCCACTTGTACAACAATTCCCAGTCTCCCACTTCCACCAAATCACATTTGGAAGCATCTTAGCTGCCCTAACTCACTTGAGCGCCCTCTTGGAGGATATTTTTAGCCCTGACATGTCATATATGTCATATGTCAGCCTTCAGGTCTGATTTGTGTCATAGGTGTCATAGCATCTTCATCATTTATTGTCATAGAGCTAGGGAATCTAGCCCAAGTGTCTCACTAGCTCCAAATTGTCTCTTCCTCTTCCATGGGAGTTACTCTTCCTCTACATTTAGACCATGGATGAGTCATGCAATGAATAATACCTTTTGAATTCCCCTAGGTATTTTACCATTCACCTTGAATTCAAATTGGTGAGAGAAGGATGACAAGTGTAGTGGAGAAATCTAGCCATATGTAGGTCCCCCTTCCTCCATGTGTCTTCATGATCAAATGCCACTTTGATTTTCACTTGTATATATTATTTAGCTCCTTTATTAAATATTTATTCCATTCTAATTTTCAAACATCATTTAGTATTCCCCTTATTCCAAATCACAAAGCTTCCACCCCAAACCTAGGAAACTAGTAATTTTCCTCCTTGGCAATTATTTGACCCTTAGCATCAATTTGACAAACTCTAATGAATATGTCCAATGTGCTTAGGGCATTGTGACCCAATGCCAATTTGGGCATGACAGATGATATATTCAATTTTTTATGCAACTCTATCTCCTTCATTTGCTTAGTGGGATGAGATGACAAACTACTCTATGTTTCCTCAACAATCTTATGTTCTCCTCAGTTTGTCTTCATCGGCTGATTTAATATTCCATAGTGTTCATCGATTTTCGTTAAGATTTCTCTTTGTTGTAAAAAAATATTTTCAATCTCACATTTTTTAATCATGTTCTTGATTTCCTCTTCAACATCATTTATGGCTTTTGTGCTTATTTTCTCAAGGTCACCTGTGTCAGTGGTTAGGCCGAGCCAGGTTCAGATGCATTCACTTTCTTCTTCGAGACGCCCTCACCTTGGATCATTTCTTTTTTTTTCTTGGCTTGCACGGTCTGTTACATGGGCTTAGGAGTCGTTTCAGAGTTGTTTATTTCCTCTATTGTTGGGGTTGACTGTTTCTAATCCTCTACTTCTTCTTCTTCAGTTAATAGAACCCTCCATTTTGCGTCCCAATCTTGAATAATTTTTTCAACGTTTTCTTCAAAGAAAACAAACCTAATAGGAAACCATCATTTGCTAGGGTCCCTTTTTGCCTGTATATAGGTGTGATGCATTCCAATCTTGAAGTGCATGATTCCTTTGTGTGTTTCAACGATATGAAGATATATGCATGGAGAATTTTTCAAAATAAATATGATTTCCTCACAGTAGAAGAAAAAATTGATATTGTTCTCCACTTGTCTGTCAGTAATGTCAGAGACACACATATTTGTGTATCTTGCAGCTTGAAAGGGTCTTCTATTTCTGTCAAAGAACTGACTTCCCTCGGGCTGCTTCCAACTAGTGAGTACAACACAAATTAATAGCCAAGTATAGTGAAATGGGTTACCTTTTTCTTGTGCTTCCAGACAATCTTCAAGAAACTCACTTAGTAGGAACACTGACCAATTCATCTGGATTCCCTCAACACATTTTTCTACCACTGCAATGATTCCTGCTAAGACTTGATCCTGATGGCTCTTTCGGAAAAAAAATGCATGCTAGTAACTGGCTGGTGAATCTTTCTGCATCATCCTTTATTTGTGCAAATGAGAATCCTCTACTTTCTCATTGGGTTCCGTATTTTTCAGCCATCTTCTTTCCCAGGGCCTTTTCTTGACTTCTACTCATCAGAGCACTTATATCCTCCCCAACTGAGGGTAGCCCAGTGATATCCTCTATAATATTGGCATTAATAGGAATAGTTTTTTTCAGCCACATATATCTGTTACCGGAAAATCTACCAAAAGAGGACTTAAGGCATGATCTCCCTAGCTCAATGTGAGTCTAGAACAAATGAGACAGAATATAACCTACTCTTCTAGATCAAATAGAAGTGCAAACGAGTAGATAGATCACCTTACCTTGGGTTTGCATATCCCTTTGCTCTTTGTTGATCCAATGCTCCAGCATCGTCAAATCTCAAGTTGCAAGACCCTATTGAACAGATAGGAACCAACAAGTGGTGAAAGCATACATTTCATATGATCGATCTAAGTAAACAGTTAAGGAAGAAAACTCTAAATATCGTCAATGAGACAATCATTTATGGAAAGAGATTATATTACTATATGAAAGAGTGGAAATACATAGAAGAGTGAGGATTACAACTAAGCCCTAACGTTGCAATCTTCTTCCAACAAGCCAAGCCAGTGACTCTAAGGAGAAATGGGTGCCTCCAATGGATGGATGATGTTATCTCCTCAAATAAACATAGACTAGTTGTTTGTTTCTAGGTGATAGGAAGTCTTTCAAATTTTCATTTTTATATGCATTTGAGGTTCTTTTTCAAGAGGTTGAAGTATGTACTGAAGTTTGAAATAACATTTGATGCTACTTTGTCTCCCAAAATAATTTTCGGGTTTCGGTAGCTTAGGCGGACATGGCAATTGTTCATTAGCTACCGAAAACCCAGCTTTCAACAGCTTACAGCGTAAAGGAAAAATTACTCAAAGCTACCGAAAGGGAAGGCACGTGTCACGTATCATGGAACAATTTTCGGTGGCTTAAGTGGATACGATGGTTGTTCATTAGCCACCGAAGAGCAGGTTTCTAGCAGCTTACAGTTCAAAGGAAAGATTGTCCACATCTACCGAAAGCAGGGGCATTTGTAAACACTTTTTCGGCAGCTTATGTGGTCAAAGGTGAAATCATCAGCTACCGAAATTAAGTCGGTTTCGAACGGTGGAGATGTCTAATCAGGGGCTTAATCATGGAGTTTAAAGGGGATGCATCATTCCTTAACTGCCAAAAAGGGTCACTTCCAATAAAATACACGATCCCTCCAAGATAAATCCTCCTGCAATCACGATCTTACCCTAGCTGTTTGAACCCTATACCTCTCACGTCTACCGAATTTCGAAGAGTCGTACGCCCAGTGTGATCGTGCGAAATTGACAAGTCATTAAACCCTCATGATTATTCTTTCAATTCACATCCCTCGAAGTTAGGTTCTGTAAGCCGCGACATCCTTCCTACTTCACCCTTACCACGTCGTCGAGCTTACCTTTTCCTTGATTTCACGTCGTTCTCTCAAGCTCAAATTTTAGCAGCAAGTGTCAGGAAGTAGCTTACAGATGAAGAAAAGTGGAGGAGTGGTCCTCAAGAAAGAATTAGATGACATATGTTACCTGGAGTCTCACCCCAAGGTATGTCAACTCTTTAAAGATGCAGGATGTTATGATTTTTGTAAAAAACTTCAAGGATATCATCAGCAAGTAGCTGAGACGTTTGCTCTCACATTTGATGGCAGAAGGGCAATAATTGATAAGGAGGAATTCCAGGTAGACGAAGCCCTCATAGCCGAGGTGACAGAGCTTCCAACGACTGGAGAAAATTGGTTCAAGACTACTGTTACAAAGGAGTTTGAATGTTGATCCTATCTGAAACCTGAGCATAGAAATCTTGTATGGAAGAAGGATATTCCTATGACCTATCTTGAGGAGAAATGGCAGCATCTGTTGAAGTCAATTCTTGTTTATATAACATATGAGGGTAGATATAATAGGGTGTTGATTTATTATTTTAAATTAATGAATCATTTCACTGGTAGGAGCCCCTTAAATCTCCGTTTTTATCTCGACAAAAGCCTGACTAAAATGGCTCATCAAGTCAGAGCCCAGCCAACCAAAATCGCAGGTAGACTATACCACCATGGTTTGATCAAACTCATAGTTTCTGAGTTGCTGCAAAGAAGAAACATGAATTGGGCGCTCTTCCTTTTCTGGAATGAATTCGAAACAGATCTACAACCAGAGGATGAAAAGAAGTCTTCTACTCCTAGAAGTGGAAAAAGGAAGAGGAGAGCCATTTCTCCAATCGCAATCAATCCCCTTTCCTCAGCTCTCAAAGTTCAGAAGGATAAAAAGAAATTAGAGTTCAGTTATCAAATAGAGGAAGAAGGAGCTGGTTCAAAAGGCGAGAACATCCTCAACCTGCCATACACAGATTCTGAAGCTGATGAGCAGCAGAAAGCTGAAGTAGGATGCGAAAATTTGCCTTCACCTACACCTGAGGAAGAGCCAAATCAACAAATTGTTGAAGTATCAACCAGCCAATCAAAGAATCCCTCATCTTAGAAGATAAATAAACTTCTAAGACAAGTGTATGAGCTTGAACTACTTCAAAGGGTGATCAAGGAAAAGAATGAAAGGTTGACTAAATGAAATACTGAACTATATACCTCCTTTCAAGGGTTAACCAAAAAGCATAGCAAGTTGAAAGGGAGAAATATAAGACTGATAAGAGACAATATCAGATTGAGCAGGAAGGTTGAGCTTCTGAGAAATAATGAAATGACCCCAAAACCCCAACCTAGGGCACATTCAGACCTTGATACCTTAGCAGCAGCAGTCATCAGTTTTGCTGACACTCCGGTTTTGGCCCAGTATGAAGAAAAACCCAAACAGCAAGGATATGAGTAGCAGGGGTCAGAGAACACAGTTTTGTCGAAGGTTTTGCAGGCTAGATCAAACACAGTTTTTGGGTGGCTTAGGAGAACATGGAAATTGTTCATTAGCTACCAAAAGATCCAAGTTTCAGCAGCTTACAACACACAGATAGGACTCTGCTAGTTACCGAAAAGAGAGGCAAGTTCCAAATAGCTGAAAAGTGTCTCGGTGGCTTAGGAAAACATGCTGAGTTGTTCATTAGCCATCGAAAGCAGAGCTTTCGGTAGCTAACAAAATCAAAACCCAGCCTTTCTAGCTATCGAAACTACAGAATAACGCAGGAGGCTGCTTCTTTGTACAAGACCTGACTTTTGCTGATCCAAATGCTTCGAGGACGTTTTCTAATGATAGATAAGCGTTTAAATGCATCATGATCAAAATTTTGTTCCAGATTGAAAGGCACCAGCGAGGTAAGAAGGGGAATCTTCTTGTCTATTTTGGGAAAAAGATGGCCTTTCAACCCTCCAGGCAGCAGTTTCAACCTTACTCATCAGTCTTCGAAGGCTTGTTACAACTGTCAAAGATACGAGGACCAGCAAGATGACGGTTACCCTTTTAATGTAGGACTCTTTCATACTTTTCAGAAATCTGTTTTAACTAGCTATTTTTAGCAGATTCGATCCATTTTTTCAGGATCTTGAACGTTTTTGTAAAGGCTATAAAGCCTGTGACTGATGTAGAGCAAGGGTTCGATTTTGGAGACATTTTTCATACATTGTAAACTCGAGCTTCTCATTTTCATAATAGTAACACAAGCTTCTTTTGCCATTATTTGTTCAGACTTTCATTTTCCTAGTTGTTCTTTACTTGCACCTGAATATCGAATTCATGTTATTTCTGTTTGTATGATGATTGATAGTTGTCAACTTGTCAATTCATCCATAAATTGGAATCTGAAAGTATCTTCCTTATTTTAGTTGGCCATTCCTATACACGTTGTGTATATTTTTTCTGCTGATAAAATAAGCATTCTTCGTACTTTCATTTATCTATAACTCTTTGAGCAGTGATAGTTTAAAGCCTTGTCAATACTTGTTGTGTTCATGCATGTCTAGCGGGAGTGAGTTTGATTTAAGTTATCGGACTTGATCCACTTTGAGTAAATTATTGAGAATAAGATTAAGTTACCAGGCTCTTTCGACTGCAACCTAGAAAGACTCCTGGAGAGCTAACAAATTGACACCGCTGCTGGGGAGAGGAAGTTGAAGCTAGTTTCCCTGGGAGAACGACATGAGATCCAACTTTGATGATAGACAAAGTGTGGACGGTATTCTGGTTGTAATCATCTATCTGGCGACTCCATTGGAACGAAGTGGCTTTGAGAACACCAAGTACCAGAGAAAATCCTTAAAGGCCACCAGTGACACCTGTTTCAGATCCCGAACAGATTATAAGGCGAGGAAGAGCTTCAGAAAGACAGATTTCCAGATCTACAAGGGGAACCACATCAGGTACTTCTAGAGGTACTGCTTTTGTTTTATCAAATGAAACTCCCTTTAAATCTTCGCCTATTGAAGCAACTAGTTCACATATAATTATAAGTAAATCAAGAGATTTGGAAGTTGAAGAATTCTCAACTAGTTCTATTGTTGAAGACCCTATTTCTGAACCTGTTACCCAGGATGACTTAGGAAGAGAAACCCTAGAATCCATCAAAGAAGAGGGTTGTTCTTCCTACCTGAATCCCTTACCGAATCGGCCTGAAGAGAGCTATCCTTTTGTTCATACCAACGTACTTGCCATTGAAAACATCTTTCAGGATCTTTTAGATCAACGTGAAGAAAGATTGGCCTTGTTACTTGCAAATTCCTATAAGGGTTCCTATTTTCCCAATTAGCCAACAAATATTTTCACCTCAACCCTTGGAAACTCCATTGGGTCAAACCCACCACCTTCATCACCACCTATACCTCCTTAGCTATCATCCACACCAACGGTACCTTCTACTACCCCTTCCATACCCACATTCACTATGACTGTCCCTCTGACTAATATGGAAAAGATCCTCGTTGCCAGATATGCCCCTCTAAATTTGTCTAACCCCCTTTCTGCTATGCCTACTGGAGATTACCAAAAATGCATGCCTAAGTTCACTGGAGAGGGGGACTTTACAGCTGAAGAACATTTAGAGTCATTCTACAGTTATGCTGAGAACATAAATATTGAGCATGAAGATGTATGGACTAGGGTTTTTGTACAAAGTTTAGATGGTCAGGCTAGGAAATGGTTCAAAGAGTTACCTACTGGATCAATAGCTGACATCGAAGCCCTAGATGACTTGTTTTTGAAGCATTGGGGAGAAAGAAGAGACCACCTCTATTACCTCACAGAATTTGGTAATTTGAAGAGAGAAAATGGTGAGTCTATGTCAACTTTCACAAAGAGATTTAATAAGATGTTTGGCAAGATCCCTACTGAGATCAAACCTATAGACACTTCAGCCAGAATCACTTATGCAAATGCTTTTGATCCCAATTTTTTTCTTCATCTCAGAGAAATAAGATCTGCTTCTTTATCACTCATGCAAGATGTTGCTCTTGAATTTGATTCTAATATTGTTGCATCTGAGATTCTTAAGGGAAAAATGGACAGAAAGAGGCAAACTCCAGACTCTTCTTCTTCATCAGAAACAAAAATGGAAAAATTGGCTAAGATGTTGGAAAGCTTAACCTCTGAAATGTCTAAACTGAAAGTTCAGGGTCAACAACCTGCAAGAGGTAAAGTACCGAATGATTTTATTCCTAGAAACCCTAATACTTTCCCTTACAGAAAGAACAACCCACAGGCTCAGATCCTCCAAAGAGATAGGAATCATGTTGAAGAGCAAAGAATCAGAGATCCTTTCCAGCACGTTGTATTAGAAGAGGAACGAGAGCTTACTCAAGGAGAGGAAGAAGAAGAAGACAATATCAACTGCATGGAAGATAAAGTTGACTCCTCTTTCCTGACGCAATCTGATTATGAGGAAGCCCTCATGAATGAAAAGATCATTGAAAAATCATTGTATCAGGCAGATGATCAAAGAGGTTATAATTTGAGGTCTAGGGTTGCTACCAAAAAACCTGCGACCATTGCTCCTGGAAAGAAGAATCCTGTCCCTACAAAGCAGCCTGCTTCTCCTGCAAAAAATATTGATGCTCCTGCAAAACGGATTGTTGATACTTCAAAACAGCAGCAAAGGCCATTACAACTTTTTGTCCTGATTAGATTCAGCTTAAAGATCCAATACAAGAGGTAAGGACTTCTGACAAATTGTCTTACTCTTTTAATCTCGAATCAGAAATTCAGAAGCTGAAAATCTCTTTTCCACTAATTGAGCTTATGAAAAATGATTCCTTCAAGTCATCTATACAGCAATCCCTTCAACCAAAAACACCCATAGATGCTGATTTTGTGAATTTGCAAGATGATAAGCCCTCAGTAACCCTAGGCCCTATGGTTGAAGAACTGGATGGGTCTTGTCCACCTTTCTACATATCCCTGAACATCCATGACAAAATTCTTCACAATTGTTTGATAGACTCAGGAGCATCCCACAATCTTATGCCAAAAGCAGTAATGGATGAGCTTGGACTTAGCATCACAAAACCATACCATGATCTCTTCTCTTTTGACTCCAGGAAAGTCAAATGCCTAGGCCTCATAAAATATCTTGTCATAAACCTGTCTAAGCTGCCTTCAAAAAGCATGGTAATGGATGTAGTAGTTTCTGATATCCCACCCAAGTTTGGCATTCTCTTGTCTCATTCATGGAGTAAACGAATAGGGGGCACCTTACAGATGGATCTGACTTATGCTACAATCCCGATGTTTGGGGGTGAAACTAAAAGACTCTATAGAGAGAACCAGCTTGCCTATATCATCAGTAATGAAAAGAATTTTGTAAATCATCCCATTTACTCATTGGATATAGAATTTGGAGCATGTATCCTGCAAATAGATGATGATCAACCAGCGCCTTTGCAGCTCACAAAACCTACTTGTCAGCAATCTGAAGAAGTAACCACTTCTGTTTGGAGCATGTTTTTTTATGGTGCCAGTACCCAAGCTTCAGCAGGTGCAGGTGTAGTTTTGATCTCTCCTTCGAAGGATGTTATGCATTTGTCTTATAAACTGGATTTCAAAACTACTAACAACATAGTAGAGTATGAGGCTTTGTTGTTGGGAGTTAAGGCTGCCAAAGAAATGGGAATCATGTGCCTGAAGATATTTGGAGATGCAGAGTTCATCATACAATAGGTGAACGGAAATTTTCAAGCAAAACATGTCAGGCTGAAGGCATACACAGATGAGGTATAGAAACTTAGAGATTCTCTTATGATTTTCGACATCTCTTATATACCTAGAGCTATGAACCACCTAGCTGATTCCCTTGCTGTCTCTGCCAGTACGTTCATTCCTCCTATGCCTCCTAAATTGAACTATGAAATCCAAGTCAAGTATAGGCCATCCTTACCTGATAATGTCAAATTTTGGAAAGTCTTTGAGGATGATGATGAACTTAGTAGATTTCTCCAATTCGTTGATGAATTTTTTGATATGCATATTGACCAAGAAAACCTAAATGTAGAGGAATCCCAGAAGTCTAAGTTGAAAGGGAAAATGGGTCAACATGCTATTGTTCATTTTCCAAGTAATCATATACCTCGAGGTTTAGTACCTATTGAAAGGCTTTTTGACCATAATGATGTCCCCTTCAAACCTGTGAAAAAGGAGAAAGACCCTACTGTCCATGAGCAAAATATAGGCAACCAAAATCATCATAAATTCATAAATTTGTCTACTGAGTTGACAATTGATCAGAGGGAAAGATATTGCAGCCTTATAAAAGAATTTGTTGATGTTTTTGCTTGGGAATACAGTGATCTGAAAACCTATGACGAAGATACCATTCAACATAGAATTCCTCTGGAAAAGGACACCATCCCTTTCAAGCAGAAGTTAAGGCCTATCAACCCTCTCCTCTTACCTATGATTGAGAAAGAAATAAAAATGATCCTTGATGCTAAAATCATAATCCCGCTTAGATATTCTAAATGGATCGCAAATTTAGTAATAGTAAGGAATAAAAACGATGAGATCAGGTTATGTGTCGATTTTAGAAACCTAAACAAAAGCTCCAAAAAAGACAACTATCCCCTGCCCAAGATGGAGCATTTACTGCAAAGAGTTTCAGGAGCTAGTGTCATGTCATTCCTAGATGGCTTCTCAGGCTACAATCAAATTTTTATACACCTTGATGATCAGGAGAAGACATCTTTTACCACTCCTTGGGGTACCTTCATGTACGCTAAGATGCTGTTTGGGCTAATGAATGTCGGGGCCACCTTTCAGAGGGCCATGGACATAGCCTTTGTGGGATTAAAAGACAAGTTTGTCCTCATATATCTTGATGATATCACTATATACTCAAATAGTCATGAAGAACATTTGCAGCACCTAAAGGGGGTTTTTCTGAAATGTAGACAATTTGGAATTTCTCTGAATCCTAAGAAGTCTCAGTTTGCTCTCGGGGAGGGAAAACTCCTAGGCCACATAGTTTCAGCACAGGGTGTAAAAATTGATCCAGTTCAGGTTGAAGCAATTCAGAAGGTATCTATACCAAGGTCGAAAAAAGATATTCAATCTTTCATTGGTAAGATAAATTTTTTCAGGAGGTTTATTCCAAATTTTTCTGAGTTAGTGAAACACATAACTTCCATGCTGAAAAAAGGATCCGAAATTAAATGGACAGAAAACACAAGAAACTCTTTCGAAGCCATCAAGCAGGCTATCATGGAAGCTCTTACTCTGATTAGTCCAGATTACACCCAGGTTTTCTGTATTTTCTCTTTTGCTTCCCATGACAGAGTGGCAGCAGTCTTATTGCATAAAGATGATGAAGGTCTTGATCACCCAATTGCCTTCTTCAGCAAAACATTGAGGGATGTTGAACTAAAATACGATCCCATAGAAAAACAGGCTTATGCTCTGATCAAGTCATTAAAGGCATTCATAATTTATATCCTACATACAAAGGTCATAGCCTATGTCCCTTCAGCATCTGTGAAAGATGTTTTAACTCAACCTGACATTGATGGCAAGAGAGCCAAGTGGATTGCTAAGCTGATTGAATTTGATATAGAGGTGAAGCCCACCAGGCTAGTAAAAGGTCAAGGCTTAGCTA
Source organism: Larix kaempferi (assembly GCA_027924585.1). Lineage (NCBI taxonomy): Eukaryota > Viridiplantae > Streptophyta > Pinopsida > Pinales > Pinaceae > Larix > Larix kaempferi. The sequence goes on from BSBM01000841.1 coordinate 130,998, forward strand.
AGCTTATGGCTGAAGAAAATTGCAAACTATTAGACATGAATTTCATCGAAATAAGTTCATCAAGTTTGCAGATAGAAGTAGCAGCAGCAGAGCAACATAATAGTCAGCAGGTGGCTGAGAATTTGTTTTCATGCAGGTGGTATTCAGGTATTATTCATTTTCTGCAGAATTTAGAAGTTCCTCCTGGACTTAGCACAACCCAAGCACGATCTCTTAAGCTTAAATCTGTTAAATTTTTCATAAGTAACAATCTCCTGTATTGGAAAGATCCTGCTGGTGTTCTGCTAAGGTGTCTAGATCAAGAAGAGTCAGTTCAAGTCATGCATCACTTCCATTCAAGCATATGTGAAGGCTATCATTACTGGAAAACTACAGCTCATGAGATTCTAAGGGTCGGATACTATTGACCTGTTCTTTTCTCTGATGTATACACTTTTGTGAAATCTTGTGACAAATGCCAAAGATTCGCAGGAAAACAGCAGCTAAAATCCTTGCCCCTGAAACCTATTATGGTTAATGGTCCCTTCCAGCAATGGGGCCTTTATTTTATAGGTGAGATTAATCCTTCATCCAGTGGTCAACATAGATGGATCCTAGTAGCCACTGATTATTTTACCAAGGATAGAGGCAATTCCCACAAGGAAAGCTAATCATCAAGTTATCTTGAACTTTCTCTATGAAAACATCCTTATCAGGTTTGGTTGCCCAAAAAGGCTGGTAACTCATAATGCACCGGATTTTAAAGATAAAGCATTAGTTCACATGTGTGAGTCAATGGGCATTCAATTGGTACACTCTACTCCCTACTACCCTCAAGGCAATGGCCTCGCCGAGTCATCCAATAAAAGTTTAGTCAGAATCATCAAAAAGCTATTGGATGAAAATCAGAAGAGTTGGAATTCCAAAAAGTTTGCTCTTTGGGTTGACAGAGTCACGGATAAAAAATCCATAGGGACTTCCCCCTTTAGATTGGTTTATGGTACTGATGCCATTTTCCCAATTCAGCTAATCTTGCTAGTAACTAAGTTTTTTCAGGAGGAACAGGATGAACCAAATGGCATGGTGAGAAGAATGTTCGACTTGGTTGAATTGCAGGAGACTAGAGAACAGTTGGTGGAAAAGTCAGAAGCTCACCAGAAGAGGATAAAATATACTTTTGAAAATAAGGAAAAGGTGGAAAGTTTTCAAGTTGGAGACTGGGTTCTAAAATGGGATGCCCCCAGGAAGGACAAAGGCAAGCATGGAAAATTTGATTCTCTATGGACAGGTCCTTTCGTGATAACTCAAGTACAGCAGAACAACACTTTCAAACTGCAAAGCTTGGAAGGTGAAGAAATGTTTGGTGGCCCAGTCAATGGGAAATTTCTGAAACCCTATTTCATCTGAGGTTTCAAAGCCTGGTCATTGTAAATATCATTTTTGTTTTCAGTTTTTGCAAAATAACTCCATGCCCAATGGAACACTAGAAGATAGGGTTAGATTTTTGTTTTACAGGAAAGGAATTTGATCTGTGGTTCTTAGAAACTCATAGGGAGGTTTCCATCCCCGAGTAGGAGCTAGATGTTATATCCTCAAATAAACATAGACTAGTTGTTTGTTTCTAGGTGATAGGAAGTCTTTCAAATTTTCATTTTTATATGCATTTGAGGTTCTTTTTCAAGAGGGTTGAAGTATGTACTGAAGTTTGAAATAACATTTGATGCTACTTTGTCTCCCAAAATAATTTTCGGGTTTCGGTAGCTTAGGCGGACATGGAAATTATTCATTAGCTACCGAAAACCCAGCTTTCGACAGCTTACAGCGTAAAGGCAAAATTACTCAAAGCTACCGAAAGGGATGGCACGTGTCACGTATCGTGGAACCGTTTTCGGTGGCTTAGGAAGATACGACGGTTGTTCATTAGCCACTGAAGAGCAGGTTTCTAGCAGCTTACAGTTCAAAGGCAAGATTGTCCACATCTACCAAAAGCAGGGGCATTTGTAAACACTTTTTCGGAAGCTTACGTGGTCAAAGGTGAAATCATCAGCTACCGAAATTAAGTCGGTTTCGAACGGTGGAGATGTCTAATCAGGGGCTTAATCATGGAGTTTAAAGGGGATCCATCATTCCTTAACCACCGAAAAGGGTCACTTCTAGCAAAATACAGGATCCCTCCAAGATAAATCCTGTTGCAATCACGATCTCACCCTAGCTGTTTGAACCCTATACCTCTCACGTCTACCGAATTTTGAAGAGCCGTACACCCAGTGTGATCATGTGAAATTGACAAGTCATTAAACCCTCATGATTATTCTTTCAATTCACATCCCTCGAAGTTAGGTTTTGAAAGTCGTGACATCCTTCCTCCTTCACCCTTACCACGTCATCGAGCTTACCTTTTCCCTGATTTCGCGTCGTTCTCTCAAGCTCGAATTTTAGCAGCAGGTGTCAGGAAGCAGCTTACAGATGAAGAAAAGTGGAGGAGTGGTCCTCATGAAAGAATTAGATGACATATGTTACCTGGAGTCTCACCCCAAGGTATGTCAACTCTTTGAAGATGCAGGATGTTATGAGTTTTGTAAAAAACTTCAAGGATCTCATTAGCAAGTATCCAAGACTTTTTCTCTCACATTTGATGGCAGAAGGGAAATAATTGGTAAGGAGGAATTCCAGGTAGATGAATCCCTCATAGACAAGGTGACAGAGCTTCCAACGACTGGAAAAAATTGGTTCAAGACTACTGTTACAAAGGAGTTTGAATTCCGATCCTATCTGAAACCTGAGCATAGAAATCTTGTATGGAAGAAGGATATTCCTATGACCTATCTTGAGGAGAAATGGCAATATCTGTTGAAGTCAATTCTTGTTTATATAACTTGTGAGGGTAGATATAACAGGGTGTTGATTTATCATTTTAAATTAATGAATCATTTCACTGGAAGGAGCCCCTTAAATCTCCCTTTTTATCTCTACAAAAGCCTGACTAAAATGGTTCATCAAGTCAGAGCCCAGCCAACCAAAATCACAGGTAGACTATACCACCATGGTTTGATCAAACTCATAGTTTTTGAGTTGCTGCAAAGAAGAAACATGAATTGGGTGTTCTTCCTTTTCTGGAACGAATTTGAAACAGAGCTACAACCAGAGGATGAAAAGAAGTCTTCTACTCCTAGAAGTGGAAAAAGGAATAGGAGAGCCATTTCTCCAATCACAGTCGATCCCCTTTCCTCAGCTCTCAAAGTTCAGAAGGTTAAAAAGAAATTAGAGTTCAGTTATTGTTGTAGAAATTCTCACTACGGATAGGTAGAAATTCTCTTAGATTAAAGTAGACTTTAACTGACTCTAAACTAAGACAAAAATTAACAAATGCTACCTTGAATTCCTAGATCTAAACAGACATCTCAAGATTAAACTGCTGGAAGAAGTAGAAGAAATCTAACTGACCTTCAATCCAATTGCTTGTCTTTATGGTTGCTCCAATTTCCAAGCCCTCGCGAATGAACCTGTTAAAATGAAACCAAGATACAAGCATATACAATTCTCTAGCAACTTGAAATACGAGTTAGGATCTAAATCTATAATAGATACAAATCATATAATTGAAACAAAATCAACACATATGATTTGGGAAACAAGACAAGTTGTGTTCTATTACCAACTTGAAGTCACTTGCAATGGTTGCTTGATATCCAAGCCAAATCCCAGCTCCAAGTGCTTCCTCCTCTAGCTATCTCCACAAAGATTCAAGATCATAAGTTTGATGTCTCCAACAGTCCTCCCTTTTGCTCATGGAATGTCTCTCTCTTATAGTGTGTAGTAGGGTTAACCAACAAGAGAGAAGGGTGGATCTTGGGAGAGTTTAGTGGATCAGGCCTACTAATCATAGAAAGTGAGTTAGGATCGAATCAGGGACACTAATCCTCAAAAATATATTGAAGATCAAGATCCCACAAGCCATGGCAAAAAGGCTAAAAAGGGAGTACCGCACCTCTCAAACAGAGCATAACGCGGTAGTACCGCATGGCAGAAAAAGAGCATAGCGCGGTAGTGTGGACTACCGCGCACCTAAGTTGGAGCAAGGCGCGGTAGTGTAGGTATATGAAGTCTCAGTTGGGTTGATTCTTGACAGAATAGGTTTGTCTTCAAGGATCACTCATCATTTTTCTCTTCTGGGTGTTTTAAGCAGCAGGGGAAGTGTCGTCGGCTATTTTTATGGTGAAGATGCGACACTGTGAAATATGGAGGTATAACAGATGCCCCCTAAAGTGTGAGGTCAGAAGGGACTGATGGCCGAAAGACTTTACAAATACTGTGCGGAGATAGCATCGAGGAGAGCAACAAGGAGCTGAAACAGAAACAAAATGTTAGATATACCACTGAGGCGGGCATCCCCATGCTCAGAAACAATTGACTCAAAGCATGGTTTCCGACCAATACATTGCAGATCCATGCGTACTGAGATGATATAGACTATGGACAAATCATGGCTACTATGAACAAGCGTAGATCCATGAGACAGTAATGGCACAGTCACGACCAATACAAAAAGTGGATCTATGTGACAATACAAAGGACATCTCCGTCGCAACCTGGATGCAATCAAGATATAAAGGTGCACCCAAGGTCTTCTACCCAATCGCAAATGATACAAAGCTAGCCATGTGATTACAAAGAGTTGAAGTCGAACATAGTAGAAACCATTTGATTACCGGTCAATGACATGAACCGTTAACAAATGCGAGGGAAATCACCAATGATGACGATGATCCCCAAGGTATCTGTAGTACATCTCAACGAAATGCAAATGAATGAGTTGATTTCGAGCATTCGAGAGATCGTTCGATCAGAGGTTAATGATGTAAACCTACTGTCGAACATGAGGAAACCTGCCATTGAGGCATGCAGGTGCCAAGGTACTAATGGTTGATCCCTAAGTCCAATTCCCGGATAGTGATTTGGCGTCGACGGGAATAGACTCGTCGAAGGTGGGCCATAATGATTCCCACATCATCGACACAAAATCGGAACGAAAGATAGTATAGGATGATGAAACAATGGAGCATGTACTAACACAGCGGAGGTCTGACACAATGAATGACTCTAAACAATGCAACCCTTTGAACATATAACGGCATGTAACAGGTCTTGGCAGTAGGGATTATTGATAGCAAAGGATAGACACCGAACGAGTAGACTCATGGCCAGAGAGATGACTCAAGATGATGACCAAAACTCAACGAAAATAGATACCCAAAATAGACAAGGGACAGACGCATGCCATGTTCAAAGGTAACGATTGACAAGCTACCAAAACAAACTTGACTTGTTTCCCATATTCCCCCGACATGATAGACGAGTACCTCTTTGTTTTTTTTCGAGCTTGAAGAGGATAACAGATGCTCGGTATAGCTCATCTCATAGATGAGTCCAATCTCACACGTTTTACGAACCTGAGAAAGGAGGGGTTTGTCCCAAAGTGGGTCCTTCGATGTTAAATTTTAACGAGTCCAAGGAAGGAAAACTAGGTAGTTTTTCACATTTAGAGAGCCTGAAAAACTTAAAGGAGGCTCCAAAGTGTAATTTTTCATAAATTTAGTCCCTCAATCCCGAAAAAGTGTAAAACAATTCCCGAGAGAACTCTCCCAGCCAAAAATTGACTGAGGTATACCTTTCTCATAAATAGTCTAGACGGGCCGAAAAATGTTAAGATTTAATATGCTAAGACAGAAAATAGCAGCATTACATTCCATTTCACAATAATAGCACATACAGGATCACTGAAGAAACAACAAGCATAGCATAAACACAAGAGACACAAATTTATCCTGGGAAACCCTCATGGGGTAGAAAACCCAGTAAAGCTTCCTCAATATAGATGACCAGCAATATACAAAGATGTAACCCTGAGCATAATCTCCTCCTTCTCCATAGCAGAACTCTCCTCCACAAGTGCACCACTCTCAAGTGAGTGAGTGTGTGTAAAATGAGGAATACACCTCCTCTATTTATACACTACTCTGACTGAAGGAATAAACCCAAGTTACCACAATCTGACGGAGGAATAAACATCTCTGGATATACAATAAGGTCTTCAAGGAGGAATGAAACATTTCCAGAATAATAAAGTACAAATATAATATTCTTTGAAGTTACAATATCTCAACACTCCCCCTTAACGAGAAGGATATTATAACAGCATCTGCACGAGCAAGGAGTCATCAACATCATACGTGATACATCTATAAATCATTGGAAGCTTTCTCAACATCATCAGTAACTCAAGCAGTTACCGGAACATCTTCAATACTGGAACATCAACATCTTCAGTAGTGAGTCTTCATCTTCTGCAGCACTCGAACAGCTACAGCAACATCAATATCTGAATCCTCACGATCGTCAGAATCGTCATCACACGATCATCAGCATCGTCATCACACAATCATCAGCATCATCATCACACGATCAACATCGTCGTCTAGATCAACACGATTAGCATCGTCACATCATCTCAATCTACAGCATCTTGATCATCTTGATCTACAGCATCTCGATCATCTCGATCTACAGCATCTCGATCATCACGATCTACAGCATCTGGATCATCTCGATCTACAGCATCTGGATCATCTCGATCTACAGCATCTGGATCATCTCGATCTACAGCATCTCGATCATCTCGATCTACAGCATCTGGATCATCTCGATCTACAACATCTGGATCATCACGATCTACAGCATCTGGATCATCTCGATCTACAGCATCTGGATCATCTCGATCTACAACATAAGTATCCTCAACCATACAAGTACATTAATCAATACATGTATCATCAAAAGTATGTATTCTCACCAATACATCTATCATCAAAACATGTATTCTTACTAATACATATATCATCAAAAGCATGTATTCTGACTAATACATCTATCATCAAAAGCATGTATTCTCACTAATACATCTATCAATACAAGTATCCACACCGATACAAGTATACACAACAGCAGCATACCCTGCAACACACATGATCCAATTACGGGATGGTCAATCCCTCTCACTTTAGGACATAGGTCCAAGGATGATACAATCCTGATCCACTTATGGGATGATCAATCCCTCTCAATTTAAGACATCTCTCATGTCTATGGACGATGCAATCTAGATCAACTTACAGGATGATCAATCCTTATCCTTTTAAGACACCTCACCATGTCTAAGGATGATGCAATCCCGAATCAAATTACAGGATGATTAGTCCTTATCACTTTAAGACACCTTACCACGTCTAGGGACGATGCAATCCCAATCTACTTACAGGATGATTAGTCCTTATCACTTTAAGACACCTCACCACGTCTAGGGACGATGCAATCCCAATCTACTTACAGGATGATTAGTCCTTATCACTTTAAGACACCTCACCATGTCTAGGGACGATGCAATCCCAATCTACTTATAGGATGATTAGTCCTTATCACTTTAAGACACCTCACCATGTCTAGGGACGATGCAATCCCAATCTACTTACAGGATGATTAGTCCTTATCACTTTAAGACACCTCACCATGTCTAAGGACGATGCAATCCCAATCTACTTACAGGATGATTAGTCCTTATCACTTTAAGACACCTCACCATGTCTAGGGACGATGCAATCCCAATCTACTTACAGGATGATTAGTCCTTATCACTTTAAGACACCTCACCATGTCTAGGGACGATGCAATCCCAATCTACTTACAGGATGATTAGTCCTTATCACTTTAAGACACCTCACCATGTCTAGGGACGATGCAATCCCAATCTACTTACAGGATGATTAGTCCTTATCACTTTAAGACAAGTCTCATGTCTAGGGACGATGCAATCCCATCACGTACATTTTGAACCCAGTTCATGGACGATGCAGTCCTCACGTACATTTTGAACCCAGTTCATGGACGATGCAGTCCTCACGTACATTTTGAACCCAGTTCATGGACGATGCAGTCCTATCTTCAATTTTCGGAGACATCAGTATACGGCTCAATTATGGGACCAAGGTCCGGGGAAGATGCAATCCCCTACCTGTTCATTCAGGACTTCATTCTCGGAGACATCATGTCTACGACTCTCTTTAGGACTGAAGTCCAGGGATGATCCAATCCTCTCATGTCCACCAAGGACTTCATTTTCGAAGACATACATCTACGGCTCTCTTTAGAACAAGTGTTCAAGGATGATACAATCCCACTTCTTTCTCTGAGACACTTGTCTATGGCTCACTTTAGAACTTGTGTTCAAGGATGATGCAATCCTCACATGTATTCTCATCAATTTACTATCGATCCTGGGAACCCATACAGAACCTGATTCACACTTCTTCTTTAATTACACCATTAAGAGAATGGTCTTATCTAGCCACTTGGAGCAAACATCTCATCATGATTCTCTTCCTCTTTCTAACAGAATCTTCTAGCCACAAGCCTTCTATAGTGTGTTTGATTTGAAAATCTTTTTTTTTGTTTGTTGAACATCCATCGCTTTTTCAGTGTTCATCATTCATCATGATCTTTCCTACAAATCAAAATTAAGTACATGATTAGTAATACTTCATAATCATCAAATCATATTGACATGATAACCTATTATGCATACAGATATCATTTACATAGTTATGCAACTATTTTGACCAATACTTTGGCACAACACTTTCCCATATCCTGTATGCATACAGTGGCTATCTAGATGCCTTCCATCTCTACCAGAACATACTATCGAGAGTGTGCACAGCTCTCAGCATGTCAGCAAAGAGGTTTCATTCTAGACAAGCAACAATGGAATGTTTGTCCAACTTACCAATCATATGCATATTAGTAGTATATTGTTCAATGCTCTATGAATGTTTACACTCAGCATCATATATTCTAGGAATACAAATATGCATACAAGCAATATCATTTACTATTTCAAATAACAACTCAAATACTTATCTTTTATGTTTGTGTGGTTGCCTCTCGTTTGATCTTCTATATGTCTTTTGAACTTCTATTCATTTTGTACCACTGTGCATGCTCAAGTGTGCACTAGTGTCATCATCATGATCTCATACACAAATATACATTCATTAGTATATTCTCAATATTATCAAAACATTCTAATTCTAAATAATCTTGAATATGTATAGTCATGATCATTAGTATTCAGGGTTTCAAGGAAGTCTTCTTTTACTCATGCATATTCTTGTTTGATCATAGTACTCTTCTGGTTAATTAAATCATCAAGATAAGAGACATAATATGCATAAACCCTTCATTACTAACTTTATGAATAAGCATAACCAATCATACCAAGTATACTTATATAAGGGATCCTAACACAAGGTAAGATTCTAACTTGACATAGGAAAACATACCTGGATTAGTAAACCTGCTTAGTTATGTACAACATACCTAAACAATCTCTTCAATGATTTAGAGATCATGAGCTAGAACCTGCATGTCTCATAGGTTAAGCATAATATAACAAAGTCATACATACCTCGTAAGTAGAACAAAGATTATGGATGAGTCTTTGTCTTCATGTTGTCATGGTCATGGAACTTGATTTGTCTTTTGTGATGTACCTGTATCTTGTTAGTAGACAACATCAACCTCACACAACACCATAATGCATTAGTACAATCATATAGCCCTAATCAATGAATGTCTTCGATAATTCACATGTATTCATACCGTTACTAGGGTGATAAGACAATTCTAACATTAATCAAGATTGTACTAATAAATAATATGAAGACAAACACATTATGAACTTAATCAAGAATCAAATTTCAAGACATACCTGAACCTCCTTAAGTCATACCTGTCGAGACTTCTTGTAGTCTTCTTATGTAAGGCCTTAGCCTCAACTCCCCCTGAAACTTGATCTAGAGCTTGATTAGGGTTTGCTAGAGAAACCCTAAAAATTCAATCTTTGACTTTCACACTTCTGAATGGATGGAAGGATGTGTCTTGCTGAGCTGATCAAACTAGCATACTTCAATTTTGAAATCTCCAAAATTTGACCCCTCAAAATTGCCTTCGAAACTTCTGGATCTTCTGGACAGGAACCCGAACTAAGGTTTGATGAATCCCACCCTTCTATCCAATCAAAAGGTTTGATCCAAGGCTCTAAACTCTTATTTTTATGAGGAGCTTCCAGCCGTGGTTACAGACTTCAAAAATTCCAACTTTTGTTGAAGCCCTAATTTTCCATCTTTCCGATCAAAATCCCGAACTGGGGTTTGATCAAGCCCGGTCTTTTAACCAACCAAAAAATTCGATCTTCGTCTCTAAATTTCGATTTTCCTGAGTAGCATTCAGCTGCGGATTCCGATTCCAAAAATTCTAACTTTCTCCGAAACCCTAAATTCCGGAAGCCATGAATGAAGGTGCTCCAAAAATAATTATGTTTTTATAGAAAGATGTACCTGATTGTTTCTGCTATAAATCTGAACTTTTTGCTCCACAGGGTCTGAAATTTTTTTCTGTGGTATCTTGACCTGTCATCTTTTCATCCCGACAGGTCTGACCTCAATTGGATTTTCTGAGAGAGAGTTATGCCAAGTGTCGCAACGTGACCTGTTTATGGGATAAAACAGGAGAGCGAACTTGTACGGAGTGCCACATGTCACTGGTTCAGCTTTGTCCTCTGAACAAGTTTCATGAGATAGTACAGTTTGTGTACTACCTGTCACTTTTTACAAAATTTCATTTGGAGCTTCCTAGCCCAAGTTATGCCAAGTGTCGCAACGTGACCTGTTTATGGGATAGAACAGGAGAGCGAACTTGTACGGCGTGCCACGTGTCACTGGTTCATCTTCGGCCTCTGAAAAAGTTTCTTGCCATAGTACAGTCTGTGTACTACCTGTAAATTTTTACTAAATTTCATTTGGAGCTTCCTAGCCCAAGTTATGACCTTTTTTCCTAGGTCTCCTGATTTTGACTGAGATCTGGAAGAGGCAAAAACCCTAACTTGTACTGATCATAACTCAAAAAGTACAACGAATCTGAGGGTGCCCTTTGGATACAAGGTACTTGGGGATATTATCTACGACCTGTAAACTTTTTAGATCCTGAACCTTCGAATAAATGGATTTATAGCGAAAGTTCCACGATGACTGGTTTTTTCTATGTAAAACCCAAACCTTCAAATTGTCGCAAGTGAAGCAAGTGTCATAAGTGCCATACATTGCCTTCCTTCAGGTTAGCTCTGATACCATGTTAAGATTTAATATGCTAAGACAGAAAATAGCAGCATTACATTCCATTTCACAATAATAGCACATACAGGATCACTGAAGAAACAACAAGCATAGCATAAACACAAGAGACACAAATTTATCCTGGGAAACCCTCATGGGGTAGAAAACCCAGTAAAGCTTCTTCAATATAGATGACCAGCAATATACAAAGATGTAACCATGAGCATAAGCTCCTCCTTGCACCACTCTCAAGTGAGTGAGTGTGTGTAAAATGAGGAATACACCGCCTCTATTTATACACTACTCTGACTTGTCTTTTACACAAAACATGTAGGCTCGTATTTAACCAATGGGTTAAATACCCCACTACAACTGACTGGGCTGACCCCTCTAGGGTGGTCTAATAACCCTTTGACCCACATAACACATACAGGGCCGACCCCCACTAGGGAAGTCTAATAACCCAAGTTACCACAATCTGACGGAGGAATAAACATCTCCGGATATACAATAAGGTCTTCAAGGAGGAATGAAACATCTCCAGAATAATAAAGTACAAATATAATATTCTTTGAAGTTACAATATCTCAACAAAAAAGGGGTAACCTATCACCAAATAGACGACCTTTCAAATGCTTTTACAAGTGTGAAAGAGTCAAGATCACTTGGCAATCTTTTCAATTTTAGGGAGTCTGAAAAGAGCTTAACTATGGACTCCAATGGTCTTTTTCGTAATTTTTAATTATTCTGGTCCGAAAAGAGAATAAAATACAACCAGGATAATACTTTCCTCATCGTTTAACGAGCATGAGTAAAGCTGACCAAGCTCAACACCATTTACTTAAGTTTGACAAGCACGACACGGGTGTAAAAACGCTTGGAATCTTTTTCAAGTTTTAATCCAAAGCACGAAAAAGATAAAGTAGGCTCAAAATGAAGGTCAAACAATAAAGGAACGCCAATGTGAATATTTTTTGTTTTCAAAGGAGACCCTGTCAACAAATGCTCATGGAACCAGATATTAGTAATGTGAAATGGGTTTTATTTTAACTAGATAAAATAATGAGTAAAAAATAAGTGAAAAAGCTATATAAAGGATGGGTAAATATGGAAAGTTACCATTTCACTTGTGCATTTGCCAAAAGAGGAGATTTTACCCATTGAGGAGCAAAAACTTCAAGAGTTCATATCTGGAGATCCGGAGCACTGTTTCAACAGCCGTCTGCGCCAGGTAAGAGCTTTCAAGCGCCTCTTTCATTTCATGTATGAATAACTTGATTTCAGTAGGGAAGAATAATTTTTTGGGCGAGCCCTATTAGGCAATTTTCGCTCTTCACAGTACCGCGTGGGCGCTATTTCGGGAAGCACAGTACTGTGCAACAATATCGCGCTGTAAGATTAAAACTAGGCGCAGTACTGTGCAGTACCGCGCAGTCAATTTCCCCCCGGGTGCGATAGTGGCGAATTTCAAGATGAAAAAATTATTTTTTCTCAAATTTTTAGGTGAGATCAAGTTGTTAAATGATTAATGAATGTTTCCTATGACATTTTGCAGGTGTCTGCAACTTGTTTGGAGCAAAATGGTCCATTGGAAAGAAAGAGAGCATGAAGCGGATGATTTGTTGGCTGAAGATGACCAAGAAACCTTGACTGTGTTGCGTGAATGTGGTTTGTTAAAATTCTTCAAGACAAAAGGCATCCATAAGCAGGCAAAACTTCTCACCCACATTATTCAAATGTGGGACCCCCGACATTCAGGCTTTCCGAGTGGGAGAACACACCCTCGAGATTGAACTCGAGGACATTTATTTCCTCACGAGCCTCTCAAAAAAAGGAGCCCGGGTGAGTTTTACTGGGTTCACAGCCTCGGAGGCGAGCACGGATGCTTTAATTGCTTGTTATTGCCGTCAAGGTTCGGGGAAGAAAAGCGGCAAGGTGGTCATCAAAGACATTGTAGAACTTCCTTTAAAAACCGTGTTGTTCACCATCACACATGCAGCAGGGAGCACAGGTCCCCATCAGGCATCCCGTACACAGATGAATCTTGCAGTGGATTGTATGGCAGGAACAATATTCAACTGGTGTAAGGCAGTATTGACCAACCTCAAAGAGCAAGTGAACAAGTGCAGGCTTGGAGAGAATTCTCAATTTGGGTATGGGAGCATCTTAGTCACCTTCTTCTTGGCGAGGGTGTTGTTGTTGCACCCACAGATAGCCATGCCCCCCCGTCCACCCACCGAGCCATGGATGGCTCGATGGAGTGAATATGCAGGATGACTTGGGGGACCTCAACGTTTGGCTTTCGGTGAGGATTTCTTCTCGTGGCTCGAGGAACAGATTGTGATGATCGATGACTACCCCTATGCAGGGGTGGACTTCCGCGAGGACATAGACTTGGCACTGCCGGAAGATGAGGATTGGGACAATTCAGGTATGACCTTCATGGATTTTTTTAATTTTTTTTAATATATAATTTTTATTGTTTTTTAGAATGTGTAAAAGACATTTAATATATGTATGTGTGCATGTCGCAGATCATGGACCACAGAGACCGGCAGGGTACTCTCCATTACGTCAAGGTGGTGTTGATCACCAAGCCGCTCCGGTTGAGGAAGAAGACGAGGATGAGGCGGGAGGGGTCCAGGAGATAGAGAGGAACCTACAGGGTTTAACCCACGGTATCCCCGCTATGAGGGTGGACGACATCCCTTTGCATCTCCAGCGGCATACCGTAGGTGTGCCTAGGCGTATTGGCCGACTCCTCCGTAGGGTGGTTCGAGCTATAGTGTGTTATCACCAGCAGCGTGAGGAATCTGATGAGGAACATGATAGATCCCCTAGATCTCCGTAGATGGTAGCTTTTATCTTTTTGCGGCATGTATACGATATGTAGGCTTTGAGAGCCAAATTTTTGTATGGGATTAGGTCCCAAATTTTGTCTTTAAAACAAAAAATTTATGTATTTGAAAAAACACTTTTATATACAGTGATATATATATGGACCTACTTTTATGACCTATTTATTTACAATGACTTGTGTGTTTATTTTTGTGATGTATTTTTATGTATGGGAAAGATGTCAATCCAAAATGTAATTAGCTAATGAATCAGCTATACAATTGAATTCCCTTGGTACGTGTTGATATGAAATGAAATTAAAAGATCGTTCCAAGAGGCATACCCTCCAAAATAAACGAAGTAGGATAGGATCTCAAACTGTGTAAACACGATTCAGATGAGAAACCACGAGTTGGGAGTCTAAAAAGACTGATAGGGAGTCAATTCCAAGGGAAGCAACCTCCGTCAAGAGTGCGATGACTGAATGGTACTCTGCGATATTGTTGGTTGCAGGGCCCAAACAATTGGCTCCTAAAGATAGTAACTCGCTAGTGGTAGAATAGATTACCCATGTTGCGGAAGTGAGGTTCCAGGTATGCCGGCTTGCACCGTAGGCGAATCCGAAGTAGGCAGACATCTGCGTACAAAATCACAAGTCAAGGTAAGAATGGATACATGAGGTCCATGTGTGCACACCAAAAGATGAGTGAAAACAAGCTAGGTACATTATGTACAAAAAAGTATCTCGCATAAGATAACCTTACGCGTAGAAGCATTTGAGGTATAGCCCATTGCGGGGTCGTGCCAATGGTGTGCCATCACAATCGACGAGTTCATAGGCTCCTTTCTCCAAGACACGTTTTACAACAAAGGGGTCGTACCACATAGATTCTAGTTTTCCTTTTCCGAGTTTATCGTGCATTTGATCATATGTGAGTATGAGGTCACCTTCATTGAAAATCCGAGGTTGAACGGATTTGTCATACTGTGCTTTGACGCATTTTTTATGAGCTTCATTAGCTAAAGCAGCGTCGCGACGGGTTTCATCTAGCTTGGCTAGGTATAGAAACCATTCTTCTTCGGAAGTAGTGTGGGGAAGTAGCTCTATAGCTATCTTAAGTGATAGAATTTCACATTCAATCGGTAAAATGGCATCCAGGCCATACACCAGTTGGAATGGTGTAAACCCAGTAGCACTTTTTACTGAGGTTCGGTATGCCCATAGTGCTGAAAATAGAGCTGAGTGCCAATTGGATTTATGAGTACCCACAATACGCTGAATCATTCATTTCAGAACTTTGTTAATGGATTCAACTTGGCCATTAGCTTGTGGGTAGTATGGGGTTGATTTTTCATGGAAAAAACCCAACTTGGCACTTAGTTCCTCAATCATATGGTTCCTGAAGTGGGAGCCAGGATCGGTCACAATGGATTGTGGGACACCAAATCTAGCTATAATGTGATTGAATATGAATTGTGCTACTGTTTTTCCGTCCTCAGCATAAGTAGGCATCGCTTCAGCCCATTTTGTGAAATAGTCAACAGCTACTACGACATAGCTATGCCCCCCGGCTAAAGTGGGTTTACAGTGCATGAAATCTATGCCCCATTTGGAAAAGGGGCCGATGGCAATAATAGGATGGAGTGGAGCAAGGTGTGAGCGTGTTTTATTATGAAAGAATTGACATGGTGGACATTTCTTGACCGTTTCAATGCAGTCTTTGAAAATCGAGGGCCAGAAATATCCTGCTCGCAGTATTTTCTGGGCCGTAGCCATCCCAGAGAGATGACCACCACATGCTCCAGCATGGCAGTCATTAAGAACGCGTTCCGCCTCATCTAGAGTCAAACAGCGTCGAAGAACAGTGTCGACACCACGTCGATAGAGGGTATCGTTGAATATGAGGTAGTACTTGGCGTGATGTTGGATGCGTCGACATTCCTCGCGAGTGAGATCGGGGAGGAAACATTGGGTTTGGAGATATAATAAAATATCCCCGTACCATGGATCAGACGTGCCAATGAGGAACAACGATTCAACAGGAAGAGAATCGATGGGCTTAGATTGCTCGGTAGCATGGGGAAAGTTACAAATCAACTCAGCAAAGACCAAAGACTTCTTGGACTTGGCTTTGGTAAATTCCAAGTCAAACTCTTGTAGGATGACGATCCAACGAGAATATTTACCCCCAAGCACTTGACGTGTGAGGATATAATACATTGGATTGAAATCGGCTATAACAGTGGTCCGGCGGAGTAGAATGTAATGACGGAATTTCTGGACAGCGAAAACTGTTGCCTGAGCCAGTTTTTCAACATGTGAATAACGAGTTTCGAAGTCGAGAAGACTCTTACTAAGATAGTATACCACATGTTCTATGCTGTTATGGTCTTCCTGGACTAGCACCATACCGATGGTGGAATTCGAAGCTGCGAGATAAAGAATGTAATCTCGTGTGTAATCGGGGGGTTGGATCACAGGATCTTTAGTTAAGGCCGCCTTTAGATTATCAAAGGAACATTGGGCTTCGTCATCCCAGATGAAGGGAGTGTTCTTCTTGAGAAGCCTCATATAGCCTTTTGTTATCTCGGAAAGATTACAAATGAAACGACGTAGAAAGTTTGCATGCCCTTGCAAACTTTGAAGTTCTGGAATGTTCGTAGGGGAAGGCAGGGCTAAGATAGCTTCTACCTTCGCAAGATCTAAGCGTATCCCGCTTTTGGATATTATGAATACCAAAAGTTTTCTGGATTCCACGCAAAAGATGCACTTATGTGGATTCAAACGGATATTGTAGCGACGACACTTTTCGAAAATGGCACCTAAGTGATCAGGATGGTCATCCCGGGTCTGAGAATGAGCGGGAAGATCATCAAGATATGGTTCTACAATATGTTTGATATCGTGAAATGCGTACGACATCGCCCGTTGGAAAGTTGCCCCGACATTTTTAAGGCCAAAAGGTAACTTTCGATATGCAAAAATACCCCAAGGGCAGATAAAGGCTGTTTTATGCTGGTCGGCTGGGAGGATATCGATCTGATTATAGCCAAAAAAGCCATCCATAAATGAAAAGATGACACTCCCGGCGCAGTTAGCGATGATTTGGTCGATGAACGGAGTTGGGTAGTTGTCCTTTGGACAAGCTTTGTTCAAGTCACGGTAATCGACACAGACTCTAATCGTTCCCTGTTTCTTGGCTACGGGAATGATGTTAGATACCCATTTTGTCAATGGGACAGGATAGATAAAACCAGCACGCAAAATTTTTTCAACTTCTGCTTTAATAGCGGCTGCCTTATGAGGATGGACGGGTCGAAGTTTCTGCCAAACAGGTCGGGTGCCAGGGAAGGTTGGAATTTCATGGACCACAATCGATGGATCTATTCCTGGCATTTCTTCATAACTCCAAGAAAAAACATCGCAGAAGGTTTTGAAGTAGGCAGTGTAGAACTCCATTTCGAGGGGAGTATATGTTTTGCCAATATGTATGTTTTCCACGATACCAGGCTTCACTAAAATATCTATGGGAGTGGTTGCCATAAGGTTAGCCAAGTTTCCTTCGGAAACTACTTCGTCGAGGGAAGTGGGAAACTTGGTTTGAACCATTCCAAGTGAAGTACTGGGTTTTGTATCGGGCTCAAGCGTATGAATGGTGGGGAATGAAGATCAATGATGAAAATATCCCCATGGTGGCTCATCACCGCACATAACCTCCATAATTGATTCGTCAGTGGGAAAAATCAAATTGAGAGGATCGATAAGTGGTGGGGATGAATGAGTCTCAGACGAGAGCTGTGCCACGGTGTGCTGGGTAGAACAGTCAACCCAATCGGTGGCTGATTGGATCACTTTGTATGCTGCGAGGTTTCTATTCAAAGGCATGGAGTTGCCATAGTGTTCAATCTCGGCGGGACTCGGAATCACCCATGAATCATTGGAAGGGGTGACATTAGATGAAATCATGTTGATTGGTTGAACATGGGGCCCCAGCTCTAGAAAAACTGCAATAAGGGAAGAATCCTTCATAAGACCAACGCCAACGTCTTGGAACCGGTACCGAGGTTGATCCAATAACGGGACGGTGTTGGCGGAGTTCGGATGAGAATCTGGGATACAGTAATCAAGTTGATCTATGGTGACAATTTTCCCTTCATGAGGAAATTGCACAATCCGGAAGACAGTAGATGCTATGGTGGTCATGGCATAAAACCAATTCCGACCAAGTAGAAGATTGTAATCTAATGGTGCATCCACGGCTTCAATGTGTACGGATACTGTTTTTCCCCCCAGTTCAACACCAATTGAGGGAATGAGTCCATAAGGTTGAAAATCGTGTCCATCAAATGCCCTGAGAGTAGTGGGAGACGTCGTGACTTCAGGTGAGCCTAAGGCTCTCCAACAATTCAAAGACATGATTGACGTGGAGGCACCTTCATCTAAAACAGTGCGATGGATGCTATTTCCACGGATTTTTGTATGAACCTGGAAGTCTAACTGGTGAGAAAGATGAGGTTTAGCATACTCCAAGTTAAACATAATAGTTTTTGAAGTATCTGGGTCCACTGCCCCCAGTGCTGAAAGTAAGGTTCTACCCTGCGTAGGGCAGTGTTGAAGAACCTCGAGAGTCGACATGGCGCAAGGTGCTTGAGCTAAATCCTCAACAATGTTGTAATTTTGGGCAGCTCGCGCATTGGGATTAAATGTCGCCTTTCGTATGGTTCCCTTGGGTGGGCGTAGCACTGTGTCCGTAAGCGGTCTCTCAATATGGAGATGGTCGGTAGGGGGAGGGGTAGGAGTCAGATCTTCAACAGGAGATTTGCCTTTGGCTATCTCTAATTATTTGTTTGAACTTGGAGGGTTCTCATATGTCTTTGAACAAGTGGTTATATGAATCTCCTCATTACTCGTCATCAGGATTTCGTGATTTGCGGACGTCTCTCCGTGAGTTGGGTTGCTCGAGTTGCCCCCCTGTGGGGTTTCTTGGGAAACCATCTGTTGTTGCTGCTGAGGGAAAGGGTCAGTTAACACTGCCGAGCGAGAGGATCCTTTAACGAATTTGTTGACTTCATCCTTGTAGGGACAGTCACACGTGTAGTGATTGTCTTGAAAAATTAGGCAGGGAAACTTAGCCTTTCGACGTGGTTTCGGGTCGTTGTGGGTGGGTTGTGGCTTGGGATTCTCCTGTTGGTTCTTCTTGGATTTACCACGATTGTTCTTCTTCTTTCCTCCGGATGGTTGTGACATAGATTGAACTGCGTTCACTTTGGAGGAGATAGCAGGAGAAGTAGTAGCTTTTGGAGCAGCCTGAGAGAGAGCGGGGGAAGTAGAAGCTTGTTGCCCCATCGAGTTGTTAGTAGGCTGGGCCTTGACTGAACCGACAATACCATCAATGGGGGGTTCAGTGGTGGGTTTCGTTGGATCAGTGGTAACGCGGGAGGCATGGGGAAGAAGTTCATGTAAAGTGTCAGATTGGGTTTATACCAAATCCATGTACTGAGCTGTCGAGATGGCTTGTTCTTCTGAAACCAACCCACGCATAGCGATATCCCTAGCTATGGGAGGCAAAAATGACTTCATGAACCAATCAGCAAGTAGCTGATCTGGAATGGGTGCCTTGATTAGCCTACGGCATCGACGCCACTCATGGATGTGATCTGAAATGTGCGTAGAAGTGGTTTGACACAGCGAGGTTAACAGTTCTGTTCCAGTCTCATACCGGATGGGGAGCTGGAAATGGGTCAGAAACTGCATAGCTAAGGTGTTGAAATCGTGGAAAGAGTGTTGTGGCAGCTCGATGTACCATTTTGCTGCCGTGTCAGTAAGCGTACGCTGGAAGAGCCGTAGTCGAATGGAATCGTCCATCAAGGAGTTGGATGAACACCAAAGATGGAAGGTCATTACGTGGTTCTTGGGGTCTTCCCCGGGCTTGGCATCGAACTTAGGAATGTCCAATGGAAGTTTGGCTGGAATGCGTGGCTAGTGAGGTTCATGCCATATGGGATCATTAATGAGCCTCTACAAATCAGGTAAGTCTAGCGTGGCCAAAAAGGGAAGTTGACGATTAGTCTGCGGGTATGAGTAATAACTGTACGATGCAGAGAAACCTGGGGGGCCCTGCATAGTATACCGTTGCGTGTTATACCCATATGTGTTACCTGCGGGGTACTGCTGGAAGTTCAGTGGATAGTAGGCCATCTGGTTAACCGGTTGAGTGTTGGTAACCAGTTGGTGGATGTTCTGCTGAGTGGGGATGGTAGGTATGGTACCTAGGGTTGATGTAACCCGGGAATGGTTGTTGCTCCTGATTGGGGAAAAGTTCCCTGGATTTGTTGTGTTCCAGGAATGTTACCACTATATTGAGTAAGTGGAGGGTTTCCCATAGCAGGGTTGGGCGGTGGTTGCGACAGTGGTGTCCATGGAAGGTCCGTTCCTCCTTGAGGAATGTGTGGAAAGTTGGGCGGTGGTTGCGACAGTGGTGTCCATGGAAGGTCCGTTCCTCCTTGAGGAATGTGTGGTGTCCATGGAAGGTCTGTTCCTCCTTGAGGGATGGGTTCCATGGAGTTGTAGCAGCCGAAGGATAAGGGAAGCTGGAGTTCAAGTTGGGGGGAATCTGAGATTACCCCCCATCTAGGTTCCAGTTTCCAAATAATGACTACCCCCCACTCTGTGGGATTTGAGGTTCCCAAGAAGGAAGCGTACCTGACGAGGGATGTTGAAGATGTGTCCCGGTTGGAAAATCGGTATAAGGTTGTCCGCTGCCAGGTGTGTTGTACATACCGTACTGAGCAGATGTTGCTGGTTGGGAGGGTTGTTGGATGGTGCCGATGGGTTTCCCTCCAGCAGATGGGTTGGATGGCCCTATAGGAGGAGGTTGTTGACTAGGAACGGGGTCCCCAACAAAGGATTGTCCTCCAATAGGTTGGGTTGATGGCCCGCCCAGAGGAGTTTGGTTGTTGGAGTTGGGGATCATGGCAGTCGGTTGTCCACCTCCTGAGATAGTGTAGATAGTGGCCGAAGGTGAACCTCCGGTCAAAATGGATGATCCAGCAGTATGACTTGGTGTTCTTCTGACACTAGCCAAATACGATAGTGTCGATTGGCCAACGGCACCAAAAGTGTCGATTTGTGGAGGGGGTCTTCCATATCTGACAGGCGAGGATGGAGAAAAAACTGGGTTATCCCTCATAGAATGTGCACCAAACATGGGTGATGGCAGCAAATGTGGGGAATTTAACCGAGGGGTATCGGGGGTATCGTCCATAGCGTGTTCAACAATAGGAGGACCATCGAAGACTGGGTCTGGGTTCATGTCCTGAAAAGGGTTTTCGGAGTCCGACGGGAACATAGGTATAGTAACGTCTGAAGGTCCGGAGCCGTCTACATAGGAGTGATGAAACTTCGTGCTAGACGAGATGTTGGGATCCCGATAGTCAGGAGGATGAGTAACAGGGGGATATCTAGAAGCTGTCGAGAGCATTTGCTCTGTGTCTCATTTAAACTGTGCCGATGCTAATGGGAAATTTGCTAGACTAACCATACTAGATTGAATGGAGGCCATGATCTCATGTCCCAGAGGGAGGTTGGGGAGAGATATGGTATGAGGTACATTGTTGGAAGAATTGGTTTCCTATGGATGAACACTGGATGGCGCGGTGATAATAGGCGGAAGCTCCGCCTGGGAAGTGATAAAGCCATAGTCAGGTTCAAAAGGTGTATCAGGAAGTTGAGTGTCTTCAATAATTTCGACGTACCCGCTCGGGACTGAAATCAAACCAAATATATCCTGGTTGGATCCTTCGTTGGTGCCAACAAATCCATCTGTGTCATCGTGGAAAGTTTCTGGTGGAAGGGAGGTGTTGACATCAGGTAGGAGGATGGCCTCTGGTCTAGTATTTTGGGTTGTACTAGATTCAGCCGCTGTAATGTTGTCCACTGTGGCAGATATATCTGGAATAAAAGTGGGTGAAGTGACAGTGGGAATCTCAGATATACTAGTGTTTGCAGAAACTGCAAGAGATTCTGAGACTGTGCTGTGAGTAACAGTTACAGACGGAACTGAAGATGTAATGCGTATCGGTGGTGGAATGTTCCCTTGACCAGCACCACAGCCAGGAGGAGCAGGAATACATGATGCAGGTGGACCAGAGGTCCGTGGCGGTGGTGGTGGTGGAGGGATTTTTCCCTGTACTCGTCATGATCTCTGTGGTGATTCTGACATGATGGCAGGAATATGGAATCCGGGGGCAATCTCGTAACAAAGAACTCAAAAACTCTAATGCAGCCGAGTGTGCAAAAGAGGAGCTATAAAAAGCAAGGCTCACAGGCCAAAAAAAGCAAGCTCTAAAATCTATACTGAGACTGGTGTCTCAGTAAGCGAGCTGAGAAAAATAATGGCCAGAAAGCCAACAAGCAGTCACTAAAAAGAAAAAATGACCCTCTATAAAGATGAGATAACAAGCAAACTCCTAACTAAGAGCTGGAGACCTTAACAAGTTGTATCCTTCGCAAGGTGATGAAATCCAAGTCGAACAACACAACGTGAGAGACCAATATGATAAGGATATCCCTCTACCGAAAGGGATCCTGGGTAAAGAGCCCTAGTAGAAAAGTCACTAAGCTACCTCGTTCATGACACGTTGGAAAAGGTTTTCGGCGCTTCTGCCTTATCACCCTTGCATTACTATGAATTACAAGGAAGACAATGATCAACGTTGCCTTAGGGCTAAGTCGAGTGCGGCATTCCACAGAGTCCGTCTGGTTCTCAATCTCGCGGCGGTTTAACCCTTGAAAGTTAAAAACAGTCAGGAGGCCCCTCCATAAACTGGTTGTGACCGTGTCAATAAATACTAGAGGATTTTAGTTCCCTAGAGGACAATAACTATGTCTCAAATGAAAATGACAAGGGGGAATTGTTTTGATGCCTATCCCCGCTGTCCTACCTAACTACCAAATTATTTTGATTTCCTCAAGTGAGGTTAATGTTGGTTTAGTTAGGGAGATTAATTTTAGTGGTTGTATTACACAATCAGGTAAATGGACGTGAAACTTGGTGGTGTTGTGACGACCCAAACCATGTAAGTGAGAATGAATCAAAATAAGCCTTGTATTCAATGAAAACTAGCTATGGAAGAGAGAGAGTTCTTCGATCATAAATGCATGAAACTTTCATAAGCAATTAAAAACCAAAAACAAAATTTTTTTGTTTTTCCTTTTTGTAAGTAGAGCCAAACTGAAATAAACACTTCTTTCCAAATCACTGATCTTACAACTAGGATGCTTCAAAAAATGAGAATTTATGTGGCAAATTTAAATGGTTCACTTCCTAATGCACAATAATACTGCTAGACCATTTCAATCCAAACAACACAAATGTTCTCCAATGATAATTTTCAATATAGATTTTAATGATAATAATGTGATTATGAAAGATACACAATCTTGTAAAAAAAGAACAGTAGTAATGGTTTGGTTGTGATGAGAAGATCAAACCAATGCAATCAGACTGAAGGGGTGACCCAATGTGCAAATAATGCCACTAACTCATAAAATAATCAAGCTCACAAGAGAAATAAACACACCACAAAGACTGTGTAATGAACAGGATAGTAATAGGCAACATAAAACATCAACTAAAGCAGAGAAAATCAAAAAATGACTCAGGAAACCAAGCACACAAGAAAAAAAATGGAAATATGCAGACACTATCGTGTGGCAAAAACAGACTAGAGTGCGGTACTAGTACACTACCGCTCTGGTAAAAGTGCTGGGTACGCGGTACTACCACATTGTAGGCAGTGTTGGGGGCGCGGTACTGTTGCAAAGGATGGAAAAACGCAACTTTTGAAAAGAAGATTGAATTTTTCAGGGTTGCTGCAGACCCATAGGATTCACTGATCGCAGAGGGAGGAAAAATGTAGAGAGGAGGGAAGAATAAAGGTCAAGGAGACCAAAATTCAGTACTGGTTTGAAGAGAAAGAAGAATCACAATAAAAAAATGACTGAAAGTGAGATCAATCAATCAAATGGGGTTCAAACCAGCGGAGTCGCCATTCTTGTTGTAGAAATTCTCCCTACGGATAGGTAGAAATTCTCTTAGACTAAAGTAGACTTTAACTGACTCTAAACTAAGACAAAACTTAACAAATGCTACCTTGAATTCCTAGATCTAAACAAACATCTCAAGATTAAACTGCTGGAAGAAGTAGAAGAAATCTAACTGGCCTTCAATCCAATTGCTTGTCTTTATGGTTGCTCCAATTTCCAAGTCCTTGCGAATGAACCTGTTAAAATGAAACCAAGATACAAGCATATACGATTCTCTAGCAACTTGAAATATGAGTTAGGATCTAAATCTATAACAGATACAAATCATATAATTGAAACAAAATCAACACGTGTGATTTGGGAAACAAGACAAGTTATGTTCTATTACCAACTTGAAGTCACTTACAATGGTTTCTTGATATCCAAGCCAACTCCCAGCTCCAAGTGCTTCCTCCTCTAGCTATCTCCACAAAGATTCAAGATCATAAGTTTGATGTCTCCAACAGTCCTCCCTTTTGCTCATGGAATGTCTCTCTCTTATAGTGTGTAGTAGGGTTAACCAACAAGAGAGAAGGGTGGATCTTGGGAGAGTTTAGTGGATCAGGCCTACTAATCACAGAAACTGAGTTAGGATCGAATCAGGGACACCAATCCTCAAAAATCTCTCGAAGATCAAGATCCCACAAAACATGGCAAAAAGGCTAAAAAGGGAGTATCGCGCCTCTCAAACAGAGCATAACGCGGTAGTACCGCATGGCAGAAAAAGAGCATAGCGCGGTAGTGTGGAGTACTGCGCACCTAAGTTGGAGCAAGGCGCGGTAGTGTAGGTATATGAAGTCTCAGCTGGGTTGATTCTTGATAGAATAGGTTTGTCTTCAAGGATCACTCATCATTTTTCTCTTCTGGGTGTTTTAAGCAGCAGGGGAAGTGTCGTCGGCTATTTTTATGGTGAAGATGCGGCACTGTGAAATATGGAGGTATAACAGTTATCAGATAGAGGAAGAAGGAGTTGGTTCAAAAGGAAAGAACATCCTCAACCTGCCATACACAGATTCTGAAGATGATGAGCAACAAAAAGCTGAAATAGGATGCAAAAATTTGCCTTCACCTACACCTGAGGAAGAGCCAAATCAACAAATTGTTGAAGCATCAACCAGCCAATCAAAGAAGCCCTCATCTCAGAAGATAAATAAACTTCTAAGACAAGTGTATGAGCTCGAACTACTTCAGAGGGTGATCAAGGAAAAGAATGAAAGGTTGACTGAAAGAAATACTGAACTGTATACCTCCTTTCAAGGGTTAACCAAAAAGCATAGCAAGTTGAAAGGGAGAAATATAAGAATGATAAGAGACAATATCAGATTGAGCGGGAAGGTTGAGCTTCTGAGAAATAAGGAAATGACCCAAAAACCCCAGCCTAAAGAACATTCAAACCTTGACACCTTAGCAGCAACAGACATCAGTTTTGCTGACACTCCAGTTTTGTCCCAGGATGAAGCAAAACCCAAACAGCAAGGAGATGAGTAGCAGGGGTCAAAGAACACAGTTTTGTCGAAGGTTTTGCAGGCTAGATCAAACACAGTTTTTGGGTGGCTTAGGCGAAAATGGAAATTTTTCATTAGCTACCAAAAGATCCAAGTTTCGGCGGCTTACAACATACAGATAGGACTCTGCTAGTTACCGAAAAGAGAGTCAAGTTCCAAATAGCTGAAAAGTGTCTCGGTGGCTTGGGCGAACATGCTGAGTTGTTCATTAGCCACCGAAAGCAGAGCTTTCGGTAGCTAACAAAATTAAAACCCAGCCTTTCTAGCTACCGAAACTACAGAATAACGCAGGAGGCTACTTCTTTGTACAAGACCTGACTTTTGCTGATCCAAACGCTTCGAGGATGTTTTCTAATGATAGATAAGCATTTAAAGGCATCATGATCAAAATTATGTTCCAGATTGAAAGGCACTAGCGAGGTAATAAGGGGAATATTCTTGTCTATTTTGGGAAAAAGATGGCTTGTCAACCCTCTAGGCGGCAGTTTCAACCTTACTCATCAGTCTTCGAAGGCTTGTTACAAATGTCAAAGATAGGAGAAGCAATAAGATGACGGTTACCCTTTTAATGTATGACTCTTTCATACTTTTCAGAAATCTATTTTAACTAGCTATTTTTAGCAGATTCGATCCAGTTTTTCAGGATCTTGAACATTTTTGTAAAGGCTATAAAGCCTGTGACTGATGTAGAACAAGGGTTTAATTTTGGAGACTTTTTTCATACATTGTAAACTCGAGCTTCTCATTTTCATAATAGTAACACAAGCTTCCTTTGCCATTATTTGTTCAGACTTTCATTTTCCTAGCTGTTCCTTACTTGCACCTGAATATCGAATTCATGTTATTTCTGTTTGTCTGATGATTGATAGCTATCAACTTGTCAATTCATCCATAAATTGGAATCTGCAAGTATCTTCCTTATTTAAGTTGGCCATTCCTATACACGTTATGTATATGTTTTCTGCTGATAAAATAAGCATTCTTCGTACTTTCATTTATCTATAACTCTCTTAGCAGTGATAGTTTAAATCCTTGTCGATACTTGTTGTGTTCATGCATGTCTGGAGGGAGTGAGGTTTGATTTAAGTTATCTGACTTGATCCACTTTGAGTAAATTATTGAGAATAATATTAAGTTACCAGGCTCTTTCGACTGCAACCTAGAAAGACTCTTGGAGAGATAATAGATGATCTTCCTAAGCTTATTTCACCAGCATATGGATGCTATAGCCTTCCTCACTTTGGAATGGGAAGGGGCTTCATATATATAGGACGAGGAGAATAAGGTAGGTTGAGATATAGTGGGAGAGGACTAAGGGATCCTCCTAAAGGGTTAGGGAACTGAATTCCAGCTCCCCCTATAGGTTAGGGATAGAGATCCAAGTCACACACCTTCGAGAAATGGCTCGAAGATTCCCTTTATCCACTTTAACTAACATCGTCGCATGCTGCACTAGGACAACCTGCGCTGTTGCATGCTGCACTAGGACAACTTGCGTTGTTGCATGCTGCACTAGGACAACCTGCGTTGTTGCATGCTGCAGAAAGGTGACCTACGACGACCTAATTAGACTCTATGGAAATAGGTCAGGATCTCTTCCAGTTTAACTTCTTAGTCACAGGAACTACAGGGATGTTTACACTAAGTCTTATGGTGGCAATATTTAGGTGTAACAGAATGCCCCCAAAGCATGAAGCTGTTGGAACTTGATAGGTGTAATGCTTTGATAGAAGGATGGCAAGGACTTGTCGGATGGAAGATGTTGCTACAGTACAACAGACTCTAAGAACACAGTCTCGCATGACTCACAACATGGCTGCCGACCAATACATTGCAGATCCATGGTAGTAAAGACCGACTGAACATAATCATGGCTACTAGACACAAGCGTAGATCCATGATGAGATGATAACACAGCTACGACCAATACAAAAGTGGATCCGTGTAATATGACTCAAACAATCTCCATCCCAACCTGGGTAAAACATGACTCCCCAGGATCTTCAAGTCAAACCCGCAATGATACGAATCTATCCATGTGATTACAGATGTCTTGACATCGAACATGGTAGAAACCACTTGATTACCGGTCATTGATGTATACTGTTAACAAGCGCGAGGGAAATCACCATTAATGTAAATGATCCCAAAGGTATCATAATACATATCCTCAAGCATGAATGAGTGATTTGAAGTCGAACACTTGACGAAATATTTCAATCAAGATCCAATGATGTAAACTCATGTTGAAAGTGAGGTAACCTGCCATTGAGGCATGTAGGCCCAAGGTACTCGATTGGTTTCTAGATTCAGTCCTTGGATGATGATTTGAAATCAACAAGGATGAACCCATCGAAGGAGGTCCATGATGAATCCCCCATCATCGACATGAAACTCGATAACATATGTTTGGAGTAGATCGGATGGTACAGTAGCATGCAAGACTAACTCAGAGTAGACCGACATGGTGGAGGGTGTACTGATTGCAAATGATGAGCGGTGAATGTATTCTTGAACATGGGCATGGCATGACTTGGAGGTATTGACATGACGAGAATGATGCCAACTCCTAATGCAACTGATGATGGAAGTATTCTTTGGATGACCCAAAGGAGTAACAAGACTCAGGAAGTAGGCATAACTCGAGGACAAATGGATGACCCAAGTATTGTATGAAAATGTAAATGAGTGTCATGTTCAAGAACGACTAAGTACTGCCACTGGTAAAGGTATAACACAAAAAATTTCATTTTTCCCCATCATGACTGATGAGTGCCTCATGTGTTTTTGACGAGCTTGATGAGGGTAACCAGATGCTCGATATAGCTCATCTCATAGATGAGTCCAATCCCAAATGTTTTTCGAACGTGGGAAAGGATAGGTTCGTCCCATGACAAGGCCTTTAATGTTGAGTTTTAACGAGTCCATAGAAGGTAAACTCGGTGTCATTTCATGTTTAGAGATTTTGAAAACATCTAAAGAAGACTCCAAAGGTCCTTTTTCGTAAAGTTATCCTCTTCGCCCGGAAAAGAGTAAAACAACGCAAGAGAGGACTCTTCCAGTCATGATTGGATGGAGTATTCTTTTTTCGTAAGTAGTGCCCCCTGGTCTGAAAAAGGGGTAAAATATCACCAGGAATATGACCATTCAAATACTTTAACAAGCGTAAATGCAACAAGTTCACTTGGCGATCTTTTCATATTTTGAGAGCCTGAAAAGAGATTAAAGAAAGACTCCGAGGGGGTTCCTTTTTCGTAGGAATTTAACGAGCCCAAAAAAGTGATAAACTATAACTCGGTGACTTGTTCTCATCATTTTACGAGCATGAGAAAGAACAAATAGTAAGCTCGACGTCATTAATAATTGAATTTAATGAGCGAAATAATGACAAAAAGATGCTCGAAGAGTTGTTCATACCTAATAATACTTACGAGATGATCATCATGATGAAGACTGATATTAATTAGGCACCTAACTTCACCTGTAGCTCAAAAACTAGGCCAAAATCAGTTAACCAAGTGTTTAAATGTAGTAAATAACCCAAACTATAGTAAAAAACCCACTAAAGCATCAAAATACAAAAGGAATATTCCATTTTTGGTTATAAAATGGATGAAATAGTGAAAAAGAATTACAATTGTTTTTTTCCAAGTTTGGAGAGTGTGAAGTTCCATTTGGAGCCAAACTTCATTTGTTGATTCCGGGAGCTACGGTCCACCGTTTCATGAGCCATCAGAGACAGGTAGGCCTAAACTCAGCTATACAACTTTTCAGTGGATTATTTTTATGTTTTTTGCTTAAATTTTAGGGTTTTGAGTTGTTTTGGTGGGGGGAAATACACCCACGGGTCAGCGCAAGCCCTCCTTACGGGAACTGCGACGGCCTACGGCCATGCGCCGTCGCAAAACCCGTAAGGGCCTTTTGTGTCGACATCGCACATCTGTAAATACGTCTTGCGACGGCGGAAACGCCCAACTACAACTCAATACCCAACCAAAATGAAAAAGTCTTGAAGCATGGGATGAGTTCTAATAGTGTTTATTTGTCCCTCTCGACAAGTTCACGGTGATAAACATGGTCATTGAGTGGCGAGAACGAGAGCACGAGATGGATGATGCTCAAGCCAAAAATGACCCTCAATGCATTGCTGCATTGAGGAACTGTGGGTTACTCAAATACTTCCGAGTGCCGGGCATGAGGGCCCAAGTTCTTTTGCTGACACACATGGTCCAATGTTGGGATCCATCGCAACAACACTTCGAGATCGGGGTGCATACATTGAGTATAGATGTTGAGGACATATATTTCCTGACAGGGTTATCTCGGAGGGGAGAACCTATATCTCTCACTGGATCACATGGAGGTGATCGGACAATGGATGACATGATTACTCAGTACTGCCCTGGAGGCACTGCATCTATTGGTGGGAAGATCCCCATCAAGGAGATTCGAGACCATCCTTTACATACTATGCTCTACACTCTAGTGAGGGTGGCGGGGAGTCAGTCTGTTCATCTTGCGAGCAAGACACAGTTGATGTATGCGGAGGAGTGTATGGGTCCTCAGGTATTCAACTGGTGTGAGGGGCTCCTTACCAACCTCTAGAGTCAGTTGACCAAGTGTCGGCACAGGGTGCTGAAACAGTTCGCATATGGGTCCGTGGTGATATCTTTTCTATTGGAGTGGGTACCTCATCTGCATCCACAAGTGGACTTGGATGACCGAGATGCCAAGGATCCACACATGACCCGATGGGCAGAGGTGATGGCCCACCATGGTGGCGAGGGTCCCATCATAGGCTACGGTACAGGGTTCCTCACTTGGCTGGAGGGACAACTTATCATGATAGAGGATTATCCATACAGTGGGATGGATTTTAGAGGTAATCCCGACCTGGTGCTTCCCGAGGGAGCACAATGGGGTGACATCGGTAAGAAACCAACTTTGTGTTTTTCATTATATATATATATATGATTTTTTTGGAGTAGTGTTGATGACTTGACATTTTGTGCAGATGTGGGTCCATCGCGACCAGTTGGAGTCTCAATCATTGCGAGGAGAGGAGAGGTGCTAGTGGTGGGTCCCTCGAAGTGTGATGCCATCGAGGAGGTAGAGGAGGTCTATGATAACCTCAACAGGTTGACAATGGATATCCCAGAGCCGGGTGTCCTTGATCTACCTCGGGGTTACTAGAGATACACCATCAGGGTGTCTACACGTTTTGGCACACTGCTGGCTAAAGTGGCGAGGGTCGTAGTCTGCTATCACGGGAAGCATAGGGAGTAGGTTTATGCTTATGTACTGAAATCTTATGAGCTTCAGATTTTGTAGAGACTTTCTGAAAGCTAGCATGCTTCAGATTTTGTATCAGCACCATCATTTTGTATCGACTTATATATATATATAGACATTTTCGGTGGCTTTATACATTATGTTTCTATGGATGATTAATGTGATCTTGTTTACATGTTTGCTTATAAAATGGGTTATTTACATGTTATGTATGCTTTTATATTTTTATGAATATGTTATGTGTGTGAAATGTACCAATCTAGAATGCAGTTGGCCATCGAGTCAGCAACTGTATTCCTGTCTTGTGGAAAGTGCAGGTATTGAATAGATTCAATGGACCTTTCCAGAAGACGGACTCGACTGAAGAGACAGAGTAGAGTAGGGTCACGGATAGCATAAATCCAGTTAAGATGAGAAACCACTAGTTGCGAATCCAGATGGATGACAACATGGTTCATACCCAAGGAAAGAGCATCAGTTAGGATTCCAATGACTGCCTAATATTCTGCGGCATTGTTGGTTGCGAAACCTAAACAAATTCCTCCTGAGCTGATAAGCTCGCCAGTGGGAGAATAGAGTACCCAGGATACCGAAGCAAGGTTACAGGTATGTCGGCTGGCACCATCCGCGAATCCGTAGCAAGTTTCGATGTGCACACACAGACAGAACATGATATATGAAATGGAAAACAAGATCTAGACACACTAAAACAAAAGCGTCACACCACACAAAACACACACCCCATGTATAGTATATACAATATGTCTATGCGTGAAAGGTTTAGGAATAGTACCTCTTTAGGTAGAGCCCATTGTGGGGCTCACCCAAATATATCCCATCATAGTCTTCTAGTTCGTAGGCTCCCTTCTCTAGAACACGCTTCACTATGTACGGTCCGTGCCACATGGACTCGAACTTACCTGCCCCCAGCTTATCGTGCCTTTGGTCGTATGTAAGGACCAAATCACCCTCGTTATAGACACGGGGTTCTACTGACTTATCATACTGCACTTTGATGCGCTTCTTGTGTGCCTCGTTGGCAAGAGCAGCATCGCGGTGAGTCTCATCGAGTTTTTCTAGGTAGAGGAAGCGTTCTTCCTCGGCAGTGGTGTTCGGGAGAAGTTCGGCAGGGAGTTTGAGAGATGGAATATCGCACTCTATAGGTAGAACTGCCTCCAATCCATAAACCAATTGGAAGGGTGTGAATCCGGTGGCAGCCTTGATGGATGTTCGATAAGCCCATAGTGTGGAAAAGAGCATGTTGTGCCAGTTAGACTTGCATACCTACCATGTGTTGAATCATGGTTTTCAAGACCTTGTTAATGGCCTCTACTTTTCCATTAGACTGCGGGTAGTAAGGTGTTGAGTTTTCATGACGAAAACCCAGTCTGGCGCTCAGCTCATCGACCATATGGTTTTGAAAGTGAGATCCATGGTCGGTGACTATGGCTTGTGGAACTCCGAACCATGAGATAACATGATTAAACATGAAGAGTGCGGCGGTTTTTCCGTCGTCAGTGTACGTAGGCATAGCCTCGGCCCACTTTGTAAAGTAATCCATGGCTACTATGATGTAACCATGCCCCCCGGTCGAGGTAGTCTTACAGTGCATGAAGTCAATGCCCCATTTTGCAAAGGGGCCAATGGCAATAACTGGGTGTAACGGGGTTGGATGGGTGCGCTTTTTCGTTTGAAAATGCTGGCATGGGGGACATTTTTTTACGGCCTCGATGCAATATTTAAAGATAGATGGCCAATAATATCCTGCGCGTAGTATCTTTTGGGATGTAGCTGTCCCAGAGAGTTGACTGCCACAAGCCCCAACGTGATAGTCATTCAAGACATGTTCAGCCTCCTCATGTGTTAGACAACGTCGAAGAATGGAATCAATACCACGATGGTACAAGGTATCACTGATGATCAGGTAATACTTTGTGTGGTGGCGTATTCGACAACGATCGTCATGAGACAGTTGGGGGTTGAAACGTTGGGTTTGAAGATATAAGGTAATATCTCCATACCACGGGTCAGACGTGCTGATAAGGAACAATGACTCATCTGGAAGAGAATCATTGGGCTCAGATCCTACATCAGCACGGGGAAGATCGCAGATGAGCTCAGCAAACACCAAATATTTCTTAGACTTGGCCTTCTCGAATAGAAGATCGAACTCTTGCAGTATCATGATCCAGCATGAATACTTTCCCCCAAGTACGTGATGTGTCAAAACGTGGTACATGGGATTCGAGTCGGCGATAATGGTGGTGGTGCGGAGTAGTACGTAATGTCATAACTTTTGGACAGCAATGACTTCCGCGAGAGCGAGCTCCTCAACATGTGAGTAACGAGTTTCGAAGTCAATAAGACCCTTACTTAAGTAATATATCACATGTTCCTAGGCGTTATGGTCCTCCTACACCAAAACCATGCCGATTGTGGTGGCAGAAGCCGCGAGATAAAGAATGTAATCTCGGTAGTAATTGGGCGGCTGGAGCACAGGGGCATGCGTAATAGCATGTTTAAGACTATCGAAGGATTGTTGTGCTTGATAGTCCCATATGAACGGGACGTCCTTCTTGAGTAGTCTCATATAACCCTGTGTCTTATTGGCGAAATTATAGACAAAACGCCGTAAATAAGTTGCCTTCCCTTGCAGACTTTGAAGTTCTGTAACATCAGTCGGAGGTGGGAGAGAAAAAATGGCTTCCACCTTCAAGGGATCAATTTGGATCCCATCTTTCGAGACAATAAAGCCTAAAAGACATCCAGACTCGACGTAGAAAATACACTTTTGAGGGTTCAGACGGATATTGTACCGTCTGCATCTGAGGAAGAATGTTGTCAGATGATCGATGTGGAACTCACGCTGCCGTGAATGGGTAGGGAGATCCTCCAAATAGGGTTCCACAAATTCCTTCACATCATGAAAGGCGTATGACATGGCCCGCTGGAACGTGGAACCAGCATTTTTAATACCAAAAGGGAGTTTACGACATGCAAACGTTCCCCAAGGGCAGATGAAAGCAGTCTTGTGTTGGTCGGCGGGGTGGATCTCAATCTGGTTGTAACGGGAAAAGCCATACCTAAAAGAGAAGATGACACTTCCAGCATAATTGTCTATGATCTGATCAATAAAGGGAATCGAGTAGTTGTCATTAGGACAATCCTTGTTTAGATCCTGATAATCGACGCAGACTCGGATGGTGCCCTGTTTTTTAGCTACAGGGACGACATTTGAGACCCATTCTGTTAATGGAACGGGGTAAATAAATCCAACCTTCAAGAGCTTCTCAATTTCTACTTTGATTGCCATAATATTTCGAGGGTGTACCGGTCGTAACTTTTGGCAGACTAGTTTGATGTTGGGATACGTTTTAATCTCGTGTGAAACAATAGCGGGGTCTATCCCAAGCATCTCCTCGTAGGTCCAACTGACTCCAAGCAAACACATCTTGGAATTGCTTGAATAAGGCTGTGAAAGTATTAATTTCTTTAGGGGACCATTTCTGGCCTAATCGAATATGTTCCACTACACCTGGGATAACCGAGATGTCAACCAGGATGGTGGGTTCAATGTTTGCCAAGTTTCCCTCAATGTCTATATGACACGTGAGTATCGGGGACTGGGGGCAGGGGTAGACATCCGACATGAAAATAGTGGTGATGTTGTTCTCCACATAATCCAAAGGAGGGAGGAAAGACGAACGATGGTGTAGGTCTTCCCATGGAGGGTCATATGCACTCATAATTTCCATAATGGACTCGTCGAAATGAAAAGTCTGGAGCAGAGGATCGGGTGAAGATGACGTCCATTGTAGAGAACAAGACGTGGAGGCCATAGATAAGTGGTCCTCGAGTGCTGACTGGATAGCCTCGTAAGTGAGTTCAGCGGGTGAAAGAGGCATGGAGTATCCAATCAGGTGCATAGTGGCTTCATCAGGTACAATCCATTGACCGTTAGAGTTGGGAAAAGATGAAATCCCATAGGAGATCATGTTTACCGTGGCAACATGATTAGGGGGATCCGTGGTTGGAAAGACGCCCATAAGAGATGAGTCTTTTATGAGGACAACCCCCACGCTCTCATACAACTGCGAAGATTGTCCAAGCAATGGGACATTATCGTCGGGATGAGTCGCGGTGTCCGGTGTGCAGAAGTCCAGTTGGTCGACAGTGACAATTCGGCCTTGGTGGGGAAATTGCACTATGTGAAAGACAAAAGAGGCGACCACGGTCATGGCATAAAACCAATTACGACCAAGTAAGATATTATAATCTAAAGGGTTTGTGACTACTTCCATGTTAATGGTTTTGGTCTTACCCCCCAACTCGACTATTAAGGCTTGTAATAGCCTATGGGGTTGAAAGCCACGACCGTCAAATGATTTCAAGGTGGTGGGAGAACGATTCAATTCGGGAGAACCAATGGCTCTCCAACATGACAATGACATGACCGAAGTAGAAGCCCCTTCGTCTAGTACAGTATGATGGACTGTCTTCCCAGCAACGTCTGCAGCAACTTGAAATGCAAGTTGGTGGGAAAGCCTCGGTTTAAAATACTCCAGTCGAAACATGATTGTATTCGAGGAATATGGGTCTACTGCACCGATAGCAGCAAGGAGAGTCGTGCGTTGATTGGGACAATTCTGCAAGACCTCGAGCGTCGACATGGCAAAAGGAGCTTGCGCCAAGTCCTCTACAATATTGTAATTCTGAGCTGCCCTAGCATTGGGATTGAAAACTGCTTTCTGAATCATGCTCTTGGGCGGAAAAATGACTCTAAAGAAGGCTTCTCAATAGTGAGAGAGGCCAGTGGTATGGTGACATTGGGCATAAAAGTGGAATCTTTTTCAGTATTACTTCCAACGGGTTCCTTCGGCGGGACTGAGTCATATGAACGCGATCGTGTGTTCAAGTTCACCGTCTCACTACGCATCATGAGAACATGCGCGGTAGAGGATGCCTCTCCATGTGAAGGAGAGGTTTGAGCAATCAGCTGTTGATTCTGAGTGGGGAAGGGATCATTGAGAACCACGGGGGTAGTTTTTCCCATGAGAAACTTTTGTACTTTGTCTCGATGAGGACATTCCTTGGAGAAATGGTCACCACCACAGAGCAAACAAGGATACTTCAACTTCCTCTTCTGTTTGGTGTCTTCAGGGGTTCTCTTATTCTCCTACTGGTTAGAGGATTTCTTAGGCTTACCTTTGTTTTTCTTCTTACCACCGTTTTTCTGCGGTGAAGCTGATGGAACAGAATTCACTTCTTTGGTGGAGGAAGGAGTGGATGATTGGGTGGTGCTGTTACCAGCCTGTGGTGGGGATGGGGAAGAACCTTGAGGGTTCGACGATCCACCAATTTGAGTAGGAGGCTGGGAGGCAAGGGAAACAATGATGCCATTGGCTTGAGGTCCCTTAGGTGGTTTTTCCGGGTCATACGTAGGGCGGGGTGCATTAGGAATGATTTCATATAACGTACTCGATTGAGCATAGACCAAGTCTAAGTAATGGTCACAGGAAATAGCATGCTCCTCTTTGAAGACCCCTTCCATGGCCACGTCTCGAGCTACGACAAGTAAGAGAGACTTTGTGAACCAGTCAACTAAGAGTTGGTCGGGAATATGAGCCTTAATGAGACGTCGTCTTTGCCGCCACTCATGGATATGATCTGAGATATGAGTTGCGGTATTCTAGCGAAGAGAGGTCAATAAGTCCGTGCCAGTCTCATAGCAAATGGGAAATTGGAAATGAGTCAAAAAGGACATAGCAAGAGAACAGAAATTTGGAAAAGAGTTTGGTGGTAATTCAATATACCACTTGGCAGCTAGGCCGGTGAGAGTCCGTTGGAATAACCTAAGACGGATCGAGTCGTCCATCAAGGATTTGGATGAACACCATAAGTGGTATTTCATCACATGATTTTTTGGATCCTCACCAAGTTTGCCATCAAATTTGGGAATATTAGATGGTAGTTTTACCAAAATTGGTGGCCAATTATGTCCATGGAAAGTGGGGTCATTCGTCAAGTGAGAGAGGTCGGGTAGGTCCAACGTATCCAAAAAGGGCAGTTGTTGATGTAGCTGTGGGTACTGATAGTACTGATAAGGCATATATGGACCAGTGGGACCTTGTATCGACTGATTGTAGGGTGTTCCCAAAGGAAACTGGCCATAAGGGGGTATGCCGCCCGGACCATATGTAGGTCCGCCACCATAATAAGGTGGTCCATTACCATAGGGTGGGGGTCTTCCACCACTGCCGGGGGGGTGGAGGTCCACTGCCACCGCCGGGAGGGGGTGGAGGTACACCGCCACCGCCGGGAGGGGGTGGAGGTCCATCGCCACCGCCGGGAGGGGGTGGAGGTCCGCCGTCACCACCGAAATAAGGTGGTCCTCCACCGCCTCCGCCTGGAGGGGGTGGTGCACCACCACCTCCGTTGGAGGGATGGGGACCTCCACTGCCTCCACCACCATAAGGATAGGGTCCTCCGCCACTGCCACCACCATAATAAGGTGGTCCACCACCAAAATGTGGGGGTCCTCCGCCTTCGGGAGGAGGTGGCCCTCCGCCTCCACCGAGAGGGGTAGGGCCTCTGCCTCCGCCACCGAAGGGGGGTGAGCCATTGTTGCCAAAATGAGGTGGGCCTCCACCAGAAGGTCGAGGTCCACCTCCTCTGGAATTGAATGGGGTACCGCCACCTCCAGAGGTAGGTGGAGGTGGACCAAACCTGGGTGGGGGTACTTGAGGGATGGTTGGTGGGGGTCCATTCTATAAAACATTTTGGTGCCCCCATATAGTGCATGGATTCTCGGGATAAGGTATCCCGTAGAGTGCGTTTCCAAGATTGAATTGTCCCAACACAAGGGTATGATAACCTGGATACGCTTGACTCCATGGTGGTTGGTTTGAATGGGATGGTCCCCCAACATGAGATAATCCCATGGTGGATACGTCGATGGGTAGGGAAGTTCCAACGGAAGGACCGATGGGAACTCCGCCTCCTGTATTATGGTTGGGAGACGGGGGTTACCCCCCAGCAGCAGCGTGCTGACCACTAATCAATGGTTGACCCAACGGGGGTTGTTGATTACCTACTGCGGGATTAACATTACTCGTAAGAAAAGTAGGGGGTAAAGAGTATCCTCCCCATGAGTTTTGGGGTGGGGGAGGAGTGGGTAATGTTCTTGTAGTAGTGAGAGGAATGTTGGAGTGTTGTCCTTCAACAGGTTGAGTCATTTGGGGTATAAAACTGGTCTCCTGTCTAAGGGGTGTAGTTGCGGGAAGTGATGGTTGACCAGATTCATAAGTGGTCACGTTGTGGATGGATGGTTCCGATAAATCATAAGATAAAGTGTGAATCGGGATCTGTCGATATGCGGGTAACGTCGGGTCTTCAACCCTTCATAAAAGGCTTTTCTTCGAAATTCCTCGCCCATGGAACGTAATCGATTCAAATAATCACGAAAGGGTCCAAAAATCTCGGTAGGAGTGGGCCAACCGGGTGGGGATGTAGTGGCAAAATGGGTCACTTGTTGTCCAACAAATGTTTCCCAAAAGGGTGCATCTGGACCAAACGCAGCTGAAACAGGGTTGTACTAGGAGGGATTTAACTATTCCACAGATCCAGGCTCTCCCGGTAAAACGGGAGGGAGAGATACGTCTTGTGAAGTGGAAGTTTCCACCTCTTCACCCCGTGAGGGGTTGGTGGTGGGTGAGTCTGGAGGGAGCATGTGTACTCCAATATTCAAAGTGGGGTTTTCCACTTCAGGTGACATGACCATGACGTGTGGGTCCATTCTGACCCTCGAAATTACCTCCTGATTAAGGGGATATTCTGGTGGTAAGTTTAAAATTCTGCGGGACCTTCTCCAAGGAAAGTTAGCCAGAGTGACTAAACCAAAGTTTCTCCTAAGGGTATTCTAAGCAAAAGAAAAGTAGTCCAAAAAAAATCTACACAAACTAAGGCCGCAAGCAAACTTATATGATAGGTGTGGATTCAATAGTCTGGAACCTCATAGAATTGTCAAGGCTTTGCAACTCACTATATACCATAGGGTCCAACAGTAAAACGCGACAAGGAGGATTGGGACCATACCCTTGCCTGAATACCCAACTACCTGGATGGAACGTGCTTAGTAATCTCCCCGAGTGTTTTTCTTGGTGTATTGCTCTGCCAAGATGGACAAATGGATAGCTCAGATGGTTTTAGGAATCCTAATGGTGTCTCCCAATATACATAAGGTACGTGGGAGCTCAAATTCATAGTGGTGTTGTCTAATGCACAACCGTACGGCACGAGACCTTCCGATATACTACCGAGTACGTGAAAAACTTTTCGATATATGCCAAGTACGTGAAGTGCCTTTCGATATACCCTAAGGTACGTGAAAGAGCCTTCGATATACTAGTTGGTACGTGAAAGAGCTTCGATATACCAGTTGGTATGTGGAAGACTACAATACCCCCGGAATACAGTTCTGGCAAGTAATGACAGTTGCCACGATTTACGACTCTGGAAGACATCTCTAACTTAACACACAAGTTACTAAAATTTTTACCCTAGTTCTACCGTTAATTTTATCTGGACGGTTAGGTGAATGCATGAGGTGAGTACATAAACGTAATCATAATGCAAGCCCTGACTACATGAAAAAATGCAATTTTATTTTGATGAAGTCTATGTATGGGAGGTAGAAATATTTTTCAAGTTATTTTTACCAAAACAACAAAGCTCCAACAAATCTCAATTCTACCAAATTTGACAATGAAAGTACTCTTTCGTTTTTCCAAGCAAAACATGAAAATCAAAAAGCATCAAAACCAAATATAAGAATTTTCTTTTTATCTTTTTCAATTGAGCGTGAAATCAAAGATGACGAAAAAGAGAGAATTTCTATCTAGAGCACACGAGCTTTTCAAATTTCACTATAGCAACCTAAAAGCATGAAAATCAAAAGTACATATAACTTTTTCAAACATGGGAGTCAGTTTTTGCAAAAAAATTGACTATGTTTTGGGTTTTTCAAGAAAATGAATGGCTCATAGTTCGAGAAAAATACAAATGATGAACTCTTTTTCAAACTTTCCAAAATGATCTATGATAAATTCCAATGCATGAACCGATTGCTACAACAATTTTCAAATGCACTTGAAAACGGTAAAAAATGAAGCACTTTTAATTTTTTCAATGATATGCCAAGACTACAACTTGATAACAATAATGTTTTTAAGCATGAATGGCTGAAAAGAAAGATTATTTGCAGCACTCTAAACACTCAGAAATTCTCAAGAAAATGACAAGCACTCCAATAAACTGAAAAACACTCAAGACACTCAAAGAACAACCGGATGCAAGCAAAGCTTAAATAACATGTGCAAAAGGGGTCTAGGATCAGATCCAATGCAAAGACTAGATCAGGTGAAGAGAGGAGGGAATGCAAGGTCAAGTGGATGAAGGTGGGGGAGATCAAAATGTCCACCACTACCAAATCTCAAACTTGTCCAATAATGGAACCCAAAACCAATCCAAACAAATCCAAACACTACCAATGAAAAATCAAAAGGTCTCTGGCTGGAAACTGCAGCACAAAGAAGGTCTGCAAACCAAACCAAACTCAAAAAATGGAGAGGGGATGACCCAAGCCCTAGGCTTGACTGCTCGGCGCAGCCTATGGTCAGACTCAGAGCGCCCGTCATAGGTGACAAACAGGTGTTCTGCGACGACGTCGCAGGATGTAAAACTGAGCTAAGCGCCAATGGCATAGGTTGTAGAGCAGTACATTGCACCCGGGAGAGGACATCACTCTGGCTATACTACCCAGGTGCGACGGGCGAAATCTCAAAGCAAAAAATAAAAATATCTATGAGGATGAGCTACAAAAAGGTTTGATAACTAAGCACACAGACTCAGAGAAAGCTAATAGGCTCTTCAATAAGAAGATCTAATGGTGAAAGAGGCTCAGGAGGCAAATGAGATGGCTCACAAAGAAAACAGATAAAATGACTTTCAAACTGAAAACTTAAAACAATGCACATATCCCCAGTATGGTCGCCAAATTTTTTATCGGACAATCTACCAAAATCGGACTTAAGGCATGATCTCCCTAGCTCAATGTAAGTCTAGAACAAATGAGACAGAATATAACCTACTCTCCTAGATTAGATAGAAGTGAAAACGAGTAGATAGATCACCTTACCTCGAGTTTGCAGATCCCTTTGCTCTTTGTTGATCCAATGCTCCAGCATCGTCAGATCTCAAGCTGCAAGACCCTGTTGAACAGATAGAAACCAACAAGTAGTGAAAGCACACATTTCATATGATCGATCTAAGTTAACAGTTAAGGAAGAAAACTCTAAATATCATCAATGAGACAATCATTTATGGAAAGAGATTATATTACTGTATGAAAGAGTGGAAATACATAGAAGAGTGAGCATTACAACCAAGCCCTAACATTGCAATCTTCCTCCAACAAGCCAAGCCAATGCCTCTAAGGAGAAATGGGTGCCTCCAAAGGATGGATGATATTCCTAAGCTTATTTCACCAGCATATGGATGCTATAGCCTTCCTCCCTTTGGAATGGGAAGGAGATTCATATATATAGGACTAGGAGGATAGGGTAGGTTGAGATATAGTGGGAGAGGACTAAGGGATCCTCCCAAAGGGTTAGGGAACCGAATTCCAGCCCCCCCTATAGGTTAGGGATAGAGATCCAATTCACACACCTTCGAGAAATGGCTCGAATATGCCCTTTATCCACTTTAACTGACATCGTCGCATGCTGCACTAGGACAACCTGCGTCGTCGCATGCTGCAAAAAGGTGACTTGCGACGACCTAATTAGACTCTATGGAAATAGGTCATTATCTCTTCCAGTTTAACTTCTTAGTCATAGGAACTTCAGGGATGTTTACACTGAGTCTTATGGTGGCAAGATTTAGGAGTAACAATATCCATCATGTACTTCTGATAGTAGTAGTTTTGCAGACATATTTACCTGTGATGATCTTTCGAAATGAGGTATTTCCAATAGATTTCTTATCCTTGTTTTTGATAGTTCATATGCCCATTATTTGAGTACCATAACAGTTGGTATCCTAGGGTCTAATATTTCCTTCTTGTCCATATACTTATCCACAGCTAACCCAGGAAAATTTTCCTCATCAGTAACATCATGATCTGCAAATGTGCACCTATGTAGTAGGCCATGCAGGTTTCCTTCAACAAATACCCCTTTAGAGTTCTTTCGATCCTGTAACTGCATGTTTTCTACTTTCAGCTGAGTCACATGTGGATCATCAGGTTTCCAATCTGGAATGTAATCACGTTCAAGCTTTTCAGTCTTCACAAAGTCTTCCCGTTTCTTCACAAATGGGTTCTCAGTTCTGCATTGTCTTCTGGGTGCCATGATCTTCAACTATTAATTCTTCAAACATTGTTTACTCAATATATTTTGTTCTTAATAAGCGCGACAGTTCAGACTGAGCATTCTCTTGGTTTATAAAGTCCCTCATCAATGATTTCCACCTTTTGTGGATTTGTCAGGATTTAGTCCATTTTGGAAATCGGAAAGTTCTAATTTGATTTGATCTTTGTCCAAATTCACTTAACCACTTCTCATCATTAATGTTGTTCTCATTTGATCATTTATTGTTGTTCTTTCCACTACTCCACTAAATCATTAATGCTCACCTATTGTCGCAGTTTATATTGTTGTACTAGTACTTCACTGCAATGGGGTTGATTGTCAATGAGTCGGTTTTGTATTGGAATGGAGAAGGATTGGTCTTCCAAGTCCTTCATATTTTCATTCAAAGAACTGATTGGTCTTCCTCCATACCATCTTGCAAGGATCCTTTCCTTGATTTTCTGAGATGCTGCAACTGTTGAAAAATTGGAAATCCTTACTAGATTTCCTGATCCAGTGCTTTACAACCTTTCCTAACTTTTCATAGTCCTAAGCCTTCTGACCAATTTTTTTGCACTTGAAACAAATAACATCGTTGTAGTATTTTCCAATATGTACGGTCATTGTGCATTTCCAACATTGAACTGATTTGCGCAAGTTCGTATTCTTTATTTGCGCAACCTTCTCTACAACCTTTTTGTAGTCATCCTTAAAACCTATACCAGTTGTATCATAAGGAGATATTTTCTTGCTAAGAATCTCATTTACTACCTCTATGCTTTTAGCAAAAGTTTTGTCACCATAACTTGATCTTGCATTCTTTTCATTTCTTCTTCCTTTTCCTATAATTTGATTCTTTGCTCATCAATCCTTTTTTCATATTTTCAATTCTTTTCTTTGAGAGAGATCACCTCTAATTGTCTTGCTTGAATATGAATTTAGCTATCACATTGTCTCTGTAGCTTATCCTTTAATGACAGGACTTCCTTGGTCTTCCTTCTTTTTCTTCTGTGACATTTCCCAACTTCTCCTTTAGAAGATCAATCTCATTTTCAAGTCTCTGATTATCTGCAATCGAATTCTTAAATTTGGTCTCCAAGGTATTATTCCTCAATATTTCATTTTGACAGGTCTCATTCACTTCCTATAACTGACTGGTGAGAGCTGATGCCAATTCCTTAGATTCGCTTCTCTCTTCTTCAAGATGTTTAGAGTCTTGATTTCTATCCTTTTAA
Organism: Larix kaempferi; assembly: GCA_027924585.1. NCBI lineage: Eukaryota > Viridiplantae > Streptophyta > Pinopsida > Pinales > Pinaceae > Larix > Larix kaempferi. Next base: position 174,564 of record BSBM01000841.1, read on the forward strand.
CTTCTTCTATCGTCTTTTCCCACTGCCAAGTGGTACATTGAACTACCACCCAATTATTTTCTTGATTTCCAATCTCTTGCTATGTCGTTTTTGACCCACTTCCAGTTACCCATTCGCTATGAGATTGGTACGGACTTATTGACATCCCTTCGCCAGAACACTTCCACTCATATTTCCGATCATATTCATGAATGGAAGCGAAGACAATGTCTTATTAAGGCTCATATTCCGAACCAAATATTAGCTGACTGGTTTACAAAGTCACTTTTACCCGTCGTAGCTTGAGACGTAGCTATGGGGGGAGTTGTCACTGACGAATAGGCTATTTCCCATGCCCATTACTTAGACTTAGTCTATGCTTAATCTGGCACATTATATGAAATTGTTCCTAACGTACCTCACCCTACGTACGATCCCGCGCAACCACCCAAGGGACCAAAAACTGATGGCATCATTGGTTCCCTTGCCTCCCAGCCTTCTATTCAAACTGGTGGCTCGTTGAACCTGCAAGGTTCTTCCCCATCACCACCACAGGCTGGAAACAACACTACCAAGTCCACCACTCCTGCTTCCACCGAAGAGGTGAATTCTGTGCAATCAGCTTCATCTCAGAAATCCAGTGGTAAGAAGAAGAATAAGGGGAAACCTAAGAAATCTTCTAATCAATAGGAGCCCAAGAAGTACACTCAGGAAGACACCAAACAGAAGAGTAATTTAATGTATCCTTGTTTGCTGTGCGGTGGAGACCATTTCTCAAAAGAATTTCCCCACCGAGACAAAGTTCAGAAGTTTCTCAAAGGAAACTCTACTACCGCAGCTCTCAACGATCCCTTCCCCACTCAAAACTAGCAACTTATTGCACACACCTCTCCTTCCCAAGGAGAAGCATCCTCCACCATGCATGTTCTCATGATGCGTAGTGAGACTGTCAACTTGAACACCCATTCTCGTTCGTATGACTCGATTCCGCCAAAAGAACCTGTTGGAAGTAATATTGAAAAAGCTTCCACTTTGATTCTTGATGTCACCGTACCGCCCGCTTCTCTCACCATAGAGAAGCCCTCTTTTGATTCAGTTTTGCGGGCGCCCAAGAGCACGATTAGAAAATATGTTTTCAATCCTAATGCTCGGGCCGCTCAGAACTACAATATTGTAGAGGACCTGGAACAAGCTCCTTGTGCTATGTCGACGTTTGAGGTCTTGCAGAACTATCCTAACCAGCGCAAGAATCTCCTCGCTTCCATCGGCGCAATTGATCTGAATTCGTTGAATACCATCATGTTCAAGCTGGAATACTTTAAACCGAGGCTTTCCCATCATTTGGAATTTCAAGTTGCCACAAAAATTGCTAGGAAGACAATCCATCGTACCGTCTTGGATGAAGGTGCCTCTACTTCAGTCATGTCGATCTCATGCTAGAGAGCCATTGGCTCTCCCGAGTTGAACCATTCTCCTACCACTTTGAAAGCATTCGACGGACGTGGCTTTCAACCTCATGGGATGTTACAATATTTAGCAGTCGAGTTAGGGGGAAAGACCGCAACCATTAACGTGGAAGTGGTCATTGCCCCGTTAGATTACAACATTCTGCTTGGTCGTAATTGGTTTTACGCCATGACTGCGGTCGCATCCTCTGTCTTCCGCATAGTACAATTCCCTCATCAAGGCTGAATTGTTACTGTCGACCAACTAGATTTCTGCGCACCTGACACCGCTACTCATCCGGGCGATAATGTTCCATTACTTGGACAATCTTCGCATCGGTATGAGAGCGTGGGGGTTGGGCTCATCAAGGACTCATCCCTTATGGGCATTTTTCCAACCTCGGATCCCCCAAACCATGTTTCCATGGTGAACATGATCTCCTCATGGATTTCCTCCATTCCCAACTCTACTGATTCATGGCTTGTACCTGACGAAGCCACCACACACCTGATTGGATACACTATGCCTCTTTCACCTGCCAAACTCACATACGAGGCTATCTAGTCAGCTCCAGAGGACCACTTAGCTGCGGCCTCCACCTCCTGTTCTCTACAACGGGCATCATCCCTACCCGATCCTCTGCTGCAGACTTTTCATTCCGATGAGTCAATTATGGAAGTCATGAGTGTGGATGATCCTCCGTGGGAAGACCTCCATCATTGGTCGTCTTTCCTTCCTTCATTGGATACCGTAGAGAATAGCATTAGCACCATCTTTACACCGGATGTCTACTCTTACTCTCAGTCCTCGATACTTATGTGTCAAACGGACTCTGAGGGCAACTTGGCTAACATTGAGCCTACCATTTCGGTCGACATATCGGTTACACCTGGTGTAGTGGAACACATTCGTTTAGGCTAGAAGTGTTCCCCTGAAGAAATCACAACGTTCACGGCCTTGTTCAAGCAATTTAGAGACATGTTTGCTTGGACTTACGAGGAGATTCCCGGGATAGACCCCGCTATTGTTTCACACACGACTCAAACCTATCCTGATGCTAAGCCAGTCCGACAAAAGTTGTGACCGGTACACCCCAAAAATATTGTGGCAATCAAGGAAGAGATTGAAAAGCTCTTGAAAGCTGGTTTTATTTACCCTGTCCCGTTGACAGAATGGGGCTCGAACATCGTCCCTGTAGCTAAAAATCAGGCTACCATTTGTGTCTGCATCGATTACCGGGATCTTAACAAGGCTTGTCCTAAGGACAATTACCCGACTCCCTTTATCGACCAAATCATCGACAATTGTGCATGAAGCATCATCTTTTCATTCATGGATGGTTTTTCCAGCTATAACCAACTTGAGATCCACTTGGCCGATCAGCACAAGACAGCTTTCATCTGTCATTGGGGTACGTTTTCTTATCGCAAGCTCCCTTTTGGTCTTAAAAATGTTGGTGCCACATTCCAGCGGGCAATGTCGTATGCCTTTCACGACGTGAAGGACTGTGTGGAATCTTACTTAGATGATCTACCTGCCCATTCACGGTAGCGCGAGTACCACATCGACCATCTTACGGCAGTTTTCCTCAGATGCAAGCGGTATATCGTCTGCCTGAACCCTCACAAGTGCATATTCTGTGTTGAGTATGGACACCTCCTCGGTTTTATAGTATCAAATTACAGGATCCGCATTGATCCCCTAAAGGTGGAATCCATCATCGCTATTCCACCTCCCACTGACATAACGGAACTTCAAAGTTTGCAAGGGAAGGCAACTTATTTAAGTCATTTTGTCTGTAATTTCGTGCAAAAGACGAAGGGATACATGAGATTGATGAAGAAAGATGTCCCATTCATATGGGATGACCAAGCTCAACAATCTTCTCAAAGTTTAAAACATGCTATCACTCATGCCCCTGTGCTCCAGCCGCCCAATTACTACAAGGATTACATCCTTTATCTTGTTGCTTCTGCTACCACGATCGCCATGGTCTTGGTCCAAGAAGACAACAATGCCCAGGAAAATGAGATATACTATGCAAGTAAGGGTCTTATTGACGTCGAAACTCATTATTCACATGTCGAGAAACTCGCTCTCGCGGCAGTCATTGCCATCCAAAAGTTCTGACATTACATCTTGCTTCGCACCACCACCATCATTACCGATTCGAACCCCATGTACCACATTTTGACATGTCAAGTGCTTGGGGGAAAGTATTCACGCTGGAATCCATCTTTGGTGTTTGCTGAGCTGATCTGTGATCTTCCCCGGGCTGATGTCGATTTTGATCTTCCCCGGGATGATGTCGATTTTGAGCCCAATGATTCTCTTTCAGACGAATCATTATTCCTCATCAACACATCTGATCCGTGGTATGAAGATATTACTTTATATCTTCAAACCCAAAGTTTCAGCCCTCAACTCTCGCGGGATGATCGCTGTTGAATCCGCCACCATGCAAAGTATTATCTAATCATCATTGATAATTTGTACCGCCGTGGTATCGATTCTATTCTTCATCGTTGTCTCACTCATGAAGAGGCTGAACACGTTCTAAATGACTGTCACGCTAGGGCGTGTGGCAATCATCTCTTTGGGATGGCTACAGCCTAGAAAATACTTCGCGCAGGATATTTTTGGCCATCTATCTTCAAAGATTGTATCGAGGCCGTTAAAAAATGTCCTCCGTGCCAGCACTTCCAAACTAAGAAGCGCACCCACCCCACCCCATTACACCCGGTTATTTCCGTTGGCCCCTTCGCTAAATGGGGCATTGACTTCATGCATTGTAATACTAGCTCGGCCGGGGGGCATGGTTACGTCATAATAGTCGTGGATTACTTTACAAAGTGGGCCGAAGCTATTCCTACATACACAGATGACGGCAGAACCGCCGCACTCTTCATGTTCCATCATGTTATAGCACGGTTTGGTGTTCCTCAAGCTATAGTTACCGACCATGGTTCTCACTTTATGAACCACATGGTTGACAAGTTGAGCACTAGATTGGGTTTTTGCCATGAAAACTCCACACCATACTACCCACAGTCCAATGGACAAGTAGAGGCCATTAGGTTGACAAGTTGAGCACTAGATTGGGTTTTTGCCATGAAAACTCCACACCATACTACCCACAGTCCAATGGACAAGTAGAGGCCATTAACAAGGTCATGAAAACCATGATCCAACGCATGGTGGGTATGCACAAGTCCAACTGGCATAATATGCTCTTCTCCGCACTATGGGCTTATCGAACTTCTGTTAGGACCGCCACTGGATTTACTCCCTTCCAACTAGTGTATGGATTGGAGGTCGTCCTTTTGATAGAGTGCGAGATTTCGTCCCTCAAACTCGCAGTTGAACTTCTCCCCAACACTACTGCTGAGGAAGAACACTTCCTCTACCTAGCTAAACTCGACGAGACTCGTCGCGATGTCGCTCTTGCCAAGGAGGCTCATAAGAAACACATCAAAGTGCAGTATGACAAGTCGGTAGAACCTCGCGTCTATAGTGAGGGTGATTTGGTCCTCACATAAGACCAAATACAGGATAAGCTGGGGGTAGGAAAGTTTGAGTCCATGTGGCATGGACCCTACATAGTGAAACACGTCTTAGAGAAGGGAGCTTACGAGCTTGAAGACTACGACGGGATATCTTTAGGTGAACCCCGCAATGGGCTTTACCTGAAGAGGTACTATGCCTGAGTCTTTCATGCATAAGTACTTTGTATATACTGTACATGGCGTGTGTGTCTTTTGTGTGGTGTGACTCTTTGATTTTTTGCATGCTTAGGTCTTGTTTCGTTTCTTTTACCATGTTCTGTCTGTGTGTGCAGATGGCAACTTGCTACGGATTCGCAGATGTCGCCAGCCGGCATACCCGTAACCTCGCTTCGGCAGCCTGGGTGCTATATTCTCCCACTGGCAAGCTTATCAGCTCAGGAGGAATGTGTCTAGGTTTCGCAACCAACAATGTTGCGGAATATCAAGCAGTAATTGGAACCCTAAACGACACTATTTATTTGGGTATGGACCACGTTGTCATCCATTTGGATTCTCAACTAGTGGTCTCTCATCTTAACCAAGTCTATACCATCTGCGATCCTACCCTACTCCGTCTCTACAGACGAGTTCGTCTTATTGAAAGGTCCTTCGAATCCATTCAATACCTGCACATTCCACGAGACGTGAACACATTTGCCGAATCCATGGCCAACTTCATCTTAGATCAGTACATTGCACACACATAAGCATATTATGAACTGTAAAGGTAGACATAACATGTAAATAACTCATTGTAGAAGCAAACAAATAAGCAAGATCACATCATTCATCCATTAAAACACATAATGTATAAAGCCTCCAAAATGTCTGTATATATATAATCAAGATAACATAGTGTTGATACAAAAGTCTGAAGCACGACGGCTTTCAGTGAGTCTATACAAAATCTGAAGCCTGATAGCTTTCAGTAGTACAAAATATGAGGCTCACATAGCTCTCAGTACATAATAACATCACTGGGCCTAACATCTTGCCCGTGCACCTCTAGGTCTAGCATCCCTCGCCTGATGCACGTGGAAGCAGTCAGTTGCTCGCGCTACCTTACGGAGTAGTGTACCAAAGCACATAGTCACACCGACTGTATACCTCTACATGGGACTCGAAAACTCATGTACTGTTGCATCTGAGACGTCCAATGTCAACCTTGTAAGGTTCTCATAGGTGTCATCCATATCCATAATGGCATCGTGCATCGCTGGCACTACTAGTGGTGCCTCTCCTCTCCTCGCGAGAAGCGAGACTCCCACTGGCCGTGAAGGTCCCACATCTGCACACACATGTTATTAACTCATCAGCACTGTCCAAAAAAATTATAAATACAAAATTAAAAAGTACAAGGGTCATTGTTCTTACCGATGTCTCCCCACTCTGCCTAATCAAGTAGCACTAGGTATGGGTCCTCCCTGAAATTCGTACCGTTGTACGGATAGTCCTCTATCATGAGTAGCTGGCCTTCCATCCAAGTGAAGAATCTAGGACTGTACCCGATGATAGGACCCCCTCCACCATGGAGGGCCATCACCTCTGTCCATCGGACCATGTGAGGATCCCTGTCATCCATAGTCACCTGCGGGCGTAGAAGGGGAACCCGCTCCAACAAGAATGAGATCACTATTGATCCATACCCGAACTGCTTGAGCTCTCCGCGCCAACACTTGGTCAGTTGAGCTCGCAGGTTGGTGAGGAGTCCCTCACACCAGTTGAACACCTTTGAAGACATGCAGTCCTTCGCATACAACATCTGGGACCTGGTAGCTAGATGAGCTGCTTGGCTCCATGATATCCTCACTATGGTGAAAAGTATAGCACGCAATGGATGATCTTGTACCTCTTTCATGGGAATCTTCCCACTAGAGGCACGGGTATGTGGAGTACAGTGCTAGACAATCAACTCGTCTACCGTCCAGTCACTCCCCCGTGATCCGGTAAGAGCCATAGTGTCCCCCCTCCGGGACAACCTAGTCAAGAAGTAGATGTCCTCGACATCTATAGTCAATACGTGCTCTCCGATCACGAAGTACTGCTGTGCTGCATCCCAACAACGAACCATATGTTCTAGCAGTAGGACTTGGGCCCTCATGCCCTGGACCTGGAAGAACTCTAACAGCCCACAGTTCCGCAATGCCTCCACACATAATGGGTCATTTGTTGCTTGCACATCATCCACCTCATGTTCTCGCTCGCGACACTCTAGAACCATGTTGGTGGCCACAAACCTGTCAATAGGAGCATTTAAACATCATTAGAACTCACTCCAACCATTAAAATTTTGTCTTGTGGCTTGGTTTTGATTTGTGGGATGGACGTTTCCGCCGTCGCACCTCGTCCTTATGGATAGAGATACATCATCGCAAGACACCCTTGTGGGATTTGCGACAACTCGGGTTCGTCGCAATTCCGTAAGGGATCCCTGCAACAATCCGAGGGCGCACAAACTCCCCACAAATCAACCCCAAAACCCTAAAAAATGAACAAAAATTGAAATTCTAAACCACTAGAAATATGCTGGCTGAGATTTAGGGTTACCTGCTCCAAACGGCTCGTGAAATGGTTGCTCGTAGCTCCGGCAATCGGCAAATGAAATTCTGCTCCAAATGGCACTTTTTGCTCCCCAATTTGGCAAATAAACAATGGTAACTATATTTGGTCATGTTTTCTATTTTATAAACAAAAAGGGAATATTCTTTTTAAAATATTAGATGCTCTTTGGGTTATTTGCTATAGTTTGGATCATTTTTACTGCATTTGAATGCTTGGTTGACTATGTGACCTAGTTTTCAAACGTGTAGGAGACATTAAGTGTTCCATTTGCGTCGTTTTCACATTGTAGTGATCATCTCAGGTATGAACAACCCCTTGAATATTTTGTCGTTATTTTTCATCCATTAGATTTTAATTGTTTAATGATGAGGTGCTTAGTATTTGTTCTTTCTCGTGCTCTTAAAACCATGAGAATAAGTCACTGAGTTACGATTTATCACTTTTTCGGGCTCGTTAAACTCCTATGGAAAAGGAACCCCCCCCCCCCCTGGAGTCTATCTTTAATCTCTTTTCAGGCTCTCGAAATACGAAAAGATTGCCAAGTGAACTTGTCTCATTCACGCTTGTTAAAGAATTTCAATGGTCATCTTCCTGGTGATAGTTTACCCCTTTTTCGGACTAGGGGGCACTATTTATGAAAAAGGTATACTCCATCCAATCATGACTGGAAGAGTCCTCTCCCGCGTTGTTTTACCTTTTTTCGGGCGATGAGGCTAACTTTACGAAAAAGGACCGTTGGAGTCTTCTTTAGTTCGTTTCAGACTCTCTAAACATGAAATGACGACCGATTTTTACCTTCTATGGACTCGTTAAACTTTCACATCGAAGGGCCCGTCATGGGACGAACCCCTCCTCTCCCAGGTTCGGAAAACATTTGGGATTGGACTCATCTATGAGATGAGCTATACCGAGCATCTGGTTACCCTCATCAAGCTCGTTAAAAACACATGAGACACTCATCGTTCATGATGGGGAAAAAGGAAAGCTTTTATGTTACACCCTTTATCTGTGGCAGTACCTAGTCGTTCTTGAACATGGCACTCATTTGCATTTGCATACTGCACTTGGATCATCCGTTTGTCCTCTAGTTTTGCCTACTTCCTGAGTCTAGTCACACCTTTGAGTCATTCAAGGAATGCTTCCATCATCAGTTGCATTAAGAAGTTAGTGGCGTACTCATCATGTCAATACTGCCAAGTCATGCCATGCCCATGTTCAAGAATACTTTCACCACTCATTTTCTACAGTCAGCACACCTTCCACCATGTCGGTCTATTCGGAGTCAGTCTTGCATGTTACTGTACCATCCGACCTACTTCAAAACATCATTTGTCGTGTTTCGTGTCGATGATGGGGGATTCATCATGGCCCTCCTTCGACGAGTTCATCCTTGTCAACTTCAAATCATCTTCCGAGGATTGAATCTAGAAACCAACCAAGTACCATGGGCCTGCATGCCTCAATGGAAGGTTACCTCGCTTTCGACATGAGTTTACATCATTGACTCTTGATTGAAATATTTCGTTAAGCATTCGACTTCAACTCATTTATTCACGCTTAATGATATGTACTGTGATACCTTGGGGATCATTGACATTAATGGTGATTTCCCTTGTGCTTGTTAACGGTATACATCAATGACCGGTAAACAAGTGGTTTCTACCATGTTCGACGTCAAGACATTTGTAATCACATGGATAGATTTGTATCATTGTGGGTTCGGCTTGAAGACCCTGGGGAGTCATGTGTTACTCAGGTTGCGATGGAGATTGTTTTGAGTCATATCACACGGATCCACATTTGTATTGGTCGTGGCTGTGTTATCATCTCATCATGGATCTACGCTTGTATCTAGTAGACATGATTGTGTTCAGTCGGTCATTACTATCATGGATCTGCAATGTATTGGTCGGAAGCCATGTTGTATGTCATATGAGACTGTGTACTCAGAGTCAATTGTATTGCAACAGTGTCCTTCATCTGATGAGCCATTGCCATTCCTTCTGTCAAATTATTTCACCTTTCTAGTTTCAAACAGCTTCATGTTTTGGGGGGCATTCTGTTACACCTAAATCTTACCATCATGAGACTCAGTGTAAACATCCCTAAATTTCCTTGACTAAGTCATTAACTTGGACGAGATGCAAACCCTTTTATACTAGGTTTTGAGAGGTCGTCGCAAGTTGTCCTCATGCATCCTGCGACGTCGCAGCTTGTCCTCTTGCAGACTGCGACGATGTCAGTTAATGGATTAAAATAGCTTCTTCGAGCCCATTCTTGAAGCTAGTTGATGTGTATCCCTATCCCTAGAATTTGGGGAAGTTGGCATTCGGTTCCTAACCTCTTGGAAGGATCCCCTATCTCTCTCCTACCATATCTCAACCTACCCTATCCACTTAGTCCTATACAAGTGAAGCTCACTCCCATCCCAAGGGGAGAAAGGCTGTAGTATCTAATTGTTGGTGAAATTAGCTTAGGAGAGATCTCTACTCATCCTTGAGAGATCCATCATCCCTTTGGAGGCTTTGGCATTGGCTTGATCGGAGAAGGATTGCTACGTTAAGTCATTGGTTGTAATCTCTTCATCCTATGTATTTCCCTTTTAATATAGTAATATAAGTGCTTTCCACCAAATCTCATTGTGTTAATGATATATTGTGTATTTTGCTTACTTAGATCTATTATTGTGTAGGTGCATTTTACTACTTGTTTTGTTGTGTTGTCTTGATAGGTTTTGCAGCTTAGATATGAAGACCATCAAGCTTTGGAACAGCATTCAAGGAGAAAGGATTAGCGATTCAAAAGGTAAAGCATCTAGTTCCTTGATCTCTAATTAGATCTAGGAGAGTTATTTATGTTCTGTCTCTATTTGTTCTAGACTCACGTTGAGCTAGGGAGATCATGCCTCGATTCCGCTCTTGGTAGATTGTCCGTCAAACAACTAGTGCACCCTCATGAAGGTTTGGTGGGTCCCACTTGGTGAATGTGCCCTCCTTGAATGAAAGATGCTCTTTTGTGAGCCCCACTTGCACTAAGGTGCCCTATCCCTAGATTCTAGGAGCTGAAAGCATGATTTTAGCTTCCACCTCCTTGATTTTAGCCTCCACATCCACCCCACTCCCCTATTCAAGGAAGGTGCTCCTTATTTTTGTGCTTCGAGCCATTTATGACTCCAATTAGATCCTCTCCCTCGCTTCCATTGACTAGCCCTCATTAAGATATTCTTGGCCACCACTGCTTGATCTGTGATAACCCCTCATTATGGTGCCATTCTGGGTAAAGGAATCCCCTCATTTTAGCCTCCACTTCATGAATTCGAGTTAGTGATCCTATATCTCTCTCTAATCATTTCGAGTTGGTCTCTTTGAGTTCGAATTGGCCTCTTTGAGTTCGAATTGGCCTCTTTGTGCTATAAATCAATGTGCTACCTTATTGTGAATGAGATCTTGTGAACTAGTGTGTGAAGAAGAGGAAGCCCTGTGAGAGTCTTGGCTAGAGTTGTGATGTGAGAGATTATCTCATCTCATTGTGCCCTATGTGTTGGGTGTGATATTATGTGTTGATATATTGTGATTGCGTTGTGATACCATAGGGTTTTTGGTTTTGCTTCTACAACAAGAGTTCCTCATCTCCATTGCTTATCTTTGTCCAATCTTGCACGTGAATCCTGAAGGTGGATGGTGATGTCTTGAGGGACTTGTGTAGTGAAGGGAGTCTCATTGCATCGGGTAGTGGGGATGGAAGGGCAAGTATATGGGGAGGGAATGAGTTGTGTTTTCTCAGGTTGTGTGGCTTGAGATTTTCCTATTGCTTAGAGATGAGAGTACCTCTACCTATGGATTCCATGGCCTCAGCTTGGGGGTGATTGTCATGCTAAGACATTGATGAGCATGACATGTCAATGGCTAGGTGGAACCTTTTCCTATTGCAGCCAGTTGTACTTCATTGAGATAAAAACAATTTGTATGTTTATTCATTATATTTTGCTTATGCTAATATCCCCTTGGAGGTTGAATTGATCTATGTTTATGTTTATGGATTGCTATGTTAATAGTTGAATGTAGGATGGATGGCCTTCCTTTCGAAATCTCGAAATCTGATTTTGTTCAAGTCTCTATGGTAGCTCTCTCTCTCTCTCTCTCTCTCTCTCTCTCATATTCATAGATTCTATGTTTATACTATCATCTAGCTCTTCTATCTCTCTCATGGATATTCCAGCTGTAGATGGCAACATTTTTCTTTCATTTCTTTATGGTTCTAATGGATGTAGGTGGAAACCATGTATTCTAATTTTAGTATTGCTTAGCTGGTTGTAGGTGGAAGCCATGTATTCTGATTTTAGTGTTGCTTAGATGTAAATGGTAGCTTTAGATATTATTTTGTTGATGTTTATGTGGTTGTAGATGGCAATATGTAGATTTAATGTGAACTAATAATACATTGCACATGCTTAACGGACACAACTTTCAAAAAAGATAAACCACTGCATTATCTAAACCATGTTTGCTTAACAAGTTGAAGATTGTAAACGGGAACAGTTACAATTGAGAATGAGGCATATGCAGTCAGTTTGATGAAAAAAGACTCACAACTTAGATCAAATCCTCAGTTTAAATATATGTTCAATTATTATGTTCAAATCTGCATTACCTTAGCATGTGCATTGGGGAAATGTTATGCATTCAAATGCTTGCATTTCATTTTAAAGGGTTGAATGATTACTTTCATGGCTTTTGGCATGTTTCCCTAGCCTTAGTTATATTTATTTCCATTGTGCATTACCTCTAACTAGCCTTCCCCCTGGGTGTTTTGGTGTCTTTGGCTTTGGTGTCGGGGCCAGGTACACTACAGAGTGGTATCAAATCTTAGGTTTCAACTTTGCGTCTGTTGGGCCTTCTACAGATTTTTAACTCCATTTTTATGCATTTGGAATATGATTGTTGTGGAAGGGATTTACCTCTTAGTTTTTGGAATTATGTCGATAATTGTAATATCCATTTTGCTCAATGAAATATATAGAGAGAAGATTTTGGTTGATTGATGTATGTTTTATTTAGCTTCTATAATTTGCTGGAATGCCAGCCTCAAGAGCTATGCAATTTAATTGTTATATATATAATCTATGTTGTTATATCTGCAAACCCAAACACATTGGTTTGTTCATGTATTATTGTATATGTAGAGCTTTGGAGAACGTTGCTTTATTTTGTGAATGTTTCATATATTTTTGTGATTTGGATTGCTAGCTTGGAAGGGTGTCTCCTTGGGGAGAACACAACCCTCATTCAATTGTTTTAATATATATTAATTAATTGGTATGATGTTTGGAAGGGGATCTCCTTGGAGAGAATGCAACCCCCATTCAATTGTTTTAATATATATTAACTAATTGGTATGGTGTTTGGAAAGGGCATCTCCCTGAAGAGAACACAACCCTAACCTCGCAATTGTTTTAATTATTTCATTTGTTTAATTGTTTATGTATTGTATTCATTATTCAATGCGTGGATCCCTTTGTTGGTATGTATTATTTATTTTATTCATTACTTAATGCATGGAGCTGGATTGTATTATCTAGAATACACAAAATGCATGGAACTCTTATAAATAGATTCTTAAATGCATTTTAACGATGTTGCCTAGAAATAGATTTGTTATATGCATTTTATTGTTGTTTGCTAGCTATTGGGGATGGCATCTCATTGGAGGGTCAAAGCATTTGTTTTACATGTATCTTGGTTTGTATGTTGTGTGGGAAGGGTGTCTTCCCAAGAGGAGAATGCAACTCCTTCTCCCAAGCATTGGCTTGCAATGCTTTGGTTTACATTATTATTAAATGTAATTTGTTTGTTTATATAATATTGAATTTATCACCGCATGGAGTTATTGCATTATGCATAGAATTATTGCATAGTGTGTAATTAGTGGAATCTTCTCCCAGGCATTTGTTTGCCTGATTGATATTGTATATAGAATCTATGTTGATTGGTATTGCATATGCATACTATAATGCTTGATGGATAAATGGTAATTGTGCAGTGAATTGATTATCTTACTATGCATGGAATTGATGGATAAATGCTTAATGACTGTGCATTGCATAATTATTGAGAATTTATTGTCCATTGCATTTTACTGTGTAATGATTTGATGGATTGGTATTAGTATACCAATACCTTGTGCTAAAAAAATAGTGGCATTGACACATAAATTGTATGCCTTAGATTTAATTAATTTCTCATATTTACTATTTAATTGTTCTTTGTTGTTTAATGTTTAAGTATTATTTGTTTGTTTGTTGTTGTTTAATTGTTATTTGTTGCTTAATATTTAATTGTTAAATGCTTATTTAATTATGCTTTACATATAGTGAATTGTTTGGTGAATGCTTATGTATTATGCATCACATATAGTAAATTGATTGGAAAATGCTTGTTACTGTGCATTGCCTATTTTACGATTAATTGATTGGTAAATGCTTGTTACTGTGCATTGCTTATTTTACTATTCAGTGAATTGATTGGTAAATGCTTGTTACTGTGCATTGCATATTTTCTTTTTCAATGAATTGATTGGTAAATGTGTGTTTATTGTGCATTGCCTATTTTATTGATCAATGAATTGACTAATAAATGCTTATTTACTGTGCATTGCATATTTACTAAGAGTTGTCTTGATTGGTAATTGCAAGAAATATGCCTACATACTATGTGTTGGCTATGCTTTGCATTGATATGCATTGGGTGTGAATGCATTGAATAGTGCATGCATAGTGTGAATATTGAGAAATCTAGGAAATGAGGGGCAGATCCCTAATCCTGCTACATAGATTGCATTTGTATGTTTAGGGTGCTTCTTGAAAGGCTTGATTGGATATGCATTGAATTAATTAATGTTGGAATGCATTTATTCTGGGTTAATATTGTAATTGACCTTTTGTTGTGTGTTACATTGATTTAGTATTGGAAGGCATTTTATATAAATTACATAAACGATATGCATTGGATTTGAAATACCATGTGTTGGATTGTTACACCATGGGATGGGAAATGAGGGGCATAGCCCTAATCCCTTTACATGGTCTACATGGTTGCAAATGTTATTGTGTATTAAACTGATATATGTATACTAGATATGAGTTAGGGAATGAAGGAATAGCCCTAATCCCTTTACAATAATTGCTTTTATTAATTGAATGCACTAGATATGCAATGGTATGCATGAGACATGCAATGAGATTGCATAGTGCTTGCATATTACATGTATTGGAAGTGGAATGGTATTGCATGAGCGATTGTGTGCATGAGAATTGGATAGTAGGTGCACATTATTGGAATTGAATAGTGTGTTCTTATCATATGCCTTGAATTGAATATTATCTTATATAGATACATGTGCCTTGATGTCATGAATGGACTAATTAAATGAATTGTTGAATAAAGGAGCATGAGAGGACTTACTCCTCTAGGAAAGCTCTAGGTAAATAATAGCTTGTTTATATTTCCTGGTAACAGGTTCATGATAAGTATCGATAAATAGGACCATTGGTACGATATGATGATTCTATGTGACTAATTCAAGTACTCTTATGTGTTTTATTGAGATGTGGTAAAGGTCTTGTTGAGATGTAGTTCCTATAATTGGTGTTAATGTGTAAGGCATTGGCCTTGCCAGGTTGGTAGTTTCAAGACAAAATATGTGTGTACAATAGTCAATGTTGCATACATTAGCATTTGTTTATATTGTCGTGTTGTACCTAGAGTTAATATGCTGTTACATGCAGGTTATGGTATGCATGTTGATAAGTTATTGCGTGCTTATGTGGTTAAAGGGTTGTGTGCTATGGTGTTACATGCATACACTCAACACGTAACTTGTGATTATGATATTGTGTGACTCTAGCATATAAGTTGGCTTCATTCAAAGTGCAAAATAAGTCATGGTATGGTTTTAAAGTAAATGTGCATCCTATATGTGTATATGTAATGGTAAGTGGTGATGTCCTAATGGTTAAAGAGCATGATGAACAAAGATGTATGATGAAAGTGTAACATAGCCGGTATAGCCATGTTAATTGTATATGAGTTATGCTTATGGGACTTGTTCCTCTCATGAAAAGATAATATGCATGTTAGCCTAGCCTTTATGATGTAATAATGTTATTATTAGATGTATGTCCTCCTTATGTAGAGACATGAGTGCTAAATGAATGGTGTTGTTGTTGCAATACATCTTAAGAAAACCTTAAAATTTCATGTATCTTTGTTGGAAAAGTATATACCTGACACTAATTATGTGATTGATTGGGATGTGATTCAAGTGGAACCAGAAGGGAATTTTTCAGTACAACCAATTTCCAATTGGGAAGAAAAGTCAAGCTGCTCCAGTTTCTGGTTGTTTACCTTTGTTTCCTCATGAACCATTACTTATCCCTAGTCTAGCACGTAAATCCATTGGGTGAGGGTGGTGATATCCGAAAGGTCGTGGTGAGCGCGGGTAGTCACAACTCACTAGGTAAGACGAAAGGGAAAGCAGATGGTGAGGAAATGAGTTGCGGCTATTCTGGTTGACGGAGCTGGAAGATGTTATGAGGGAGGCATACCCTCATATATTTTGTAATTTTCTAAAGGAATAAGTATGCATCGAGGGAAATGCATTGTTTAATGGGAAGGGGAATGTAATACCTCGACTTTTAAGCCTCAAACATATGTAATTGTTATTTGTTTATTATTTTGGCACTAGGTGTTGGGACAATGGTCGACTTTAAGGATAGAGACACTATTATGTAATTAATAAAATAACTAGCTCAACATGGAAAATAAACGAGAATGGGGGGGCCTGGATTTGGGGATGGGTCATGTGGAAACCAGGTGGATGTGAAACGTGTCGAGGATGAGAATACACATGATGAGTCGGAAGGTGATGATGGGGAGAGGTGGCGTTGGCTTCGCATGCAGTGAGAATATTATAAGGGTAGGTGCTTTGTGGGAAGATAGTACAAGGAGGTTGGAAGATAGTACAAGGAGGTTCGACATTCCACGAGGTGGCAAGTCGGAGTTTGGAATTGGGTCTCGGCGGGAAATCCCATTGCGTAATTCTTAGGCTACGTGAATGGAGTCTAATATGGAGGGCGTTGGAAAGGAGAAGAATACGAATATTCGGGCAAACCATGAGCAGCTGCGTGCTACACAGGTTGCATGGTGATACAAGGCCTCTATTATGCCCTCGATATGAGCTGATATTGAGATGGGATAGTAAGAATTATGGCAGGTGTTGGAGGAATCAACTCCTAAGGAGGATATTCTTTCCTTGGAGCAATGGATACATGACCCAGGATCGATGCTTGCAAGGTAGGCTTTATTTGAATGCATGGTTTCCCTATTCTGGGTGATTAAGGTCCTTCTTGGGCGGGTGCTGCTGGAGCACACGAAAAAAAATAAGGGGGATGAGGTCCAGGTGGAATTCTGGAAGGAACTATATGCCGATACCAGGCTCATGCATATGAAATCGACGTTCTGGCCAAGGAAATGGGTATTCCTTTCCTTCCACAAATGGGCATGGAAGGGGTTCCAGATATGGTGGTGATGGATCGAATGTAATACCCCTATTTGGCCCTTATGGTTTATTGGCCTTAATGTAAATATTGTGTAAATATAGTGTGTAATTTTCCTAGTGTGGAGCTCAAGGCCAAGGCCCCACTGGTGGATGTTCAAGTTAATTGCATAGGCAAGTATTTGACAATTGATTGTTCATGAGTTGTTAATCCATGAAAGAATTGTAAATGATGTAATTATTAATCATCATGCAATAAAATACCCAAGGAATTGGCTAAGGAGGCAACCAATGAGAAGGGGCCATGTGTATCCATTAGTGAGAGGTGAGGGGGTTATGGGATTGGTATCCATGTTGCCACATGTCCGTTTGTGAAGCCATTTGACCTCCATGCCACCATTAATGCAACTGTAAGAGAGTGGTTGAGAAAACCAAACTTGGAAACCCGATGGAGTATGGGCAACCTGCGAATCCGTATGGTAGGGTATGGCCTGTGTTTACTTGTCCCTTAAGACACTTAACCACCTGAGAATTCGCATACCCGAATGAATACCCTTTGGTTGACCCAGATGGAGTGGAAATGAGAGGGAATCATTCACATATTCAGGGATTCACCACCATCATAGAGCTAAGTCGTAGAGCGGAGCAGGGAAATAACACGATTTCTATGTAATCTGAATTTACACAGTGGAATGCCCATAGAAACTCGGCGTGTAAGTCACATATATTTGAGAAACCCATGAAAGTAAACCTTGAGATGAATTACGAAGTGTGAGTAGCTCAGGGAAGTCATGAGGGGACTTGGTTTGGTCTGCCGAGAAGTCGAGTCATGAGATAGAGTTCAGTCTGCAACCTTGTGAAGATCCCAGCTTATTAGCAGAGGTAGAAGGTCAAATTAGGGTTGGATTGCTTGATAAACCCAATGAAGGTTGTGGTCTCATAGAACTAGCAGTTGGACCTTTCTATGCCCACCCTAAATAACACTGGAGGGAAGGAGCCTTGAGGGACTGTGCAGCAGAGAAGAGGTCCTTCCTTGTGTTGGGTGAGGTAGGTATTGTGGGTGCCATGTCTGTTGAGTGTTGAGATTTCCTGCAGCTCTGTGGTTGAGCTCACTAGCTTAGCAACATCCTTCTTATTTCCTTTGTATGCTTGATAAACCCAACTGCGGGATGGCTTAGCATGGGTATTCTTGATAAACCCAACTGCAGGTTGGCTTAGCATTGGGATGAGACCTTGACTGTGACAGAGAGTTCCTTATCCCTCCTTAGTGGATACAAAGCCCAACTCGAGGGTGGTCTCTCAACTGAAAGTGTACAAGCTGGACAGAGACCTAAGGTTGGGTGGAAAGTTGTCCTCACTTAGCCAGTTTCTTGGTAGCTTCAGTTCCAAGATAAGTGTTCCATGTTGTTAAATGATGTTAATGCGTGTGTTATATCCATTTGATATGTTATGCTTGTTATGATCTAGAATATTGATTGAATGATTACATGGATTGAATCAATAGGAAACTATGTGTGATCTTGAAGATAAAGTTTATTGCATGTTGAATACTCCATTATTTACTGGAATGACATGTATGACTAACCTTGCAGGTTGTGGATATGTTAACTAGTTTAGCTCATTATATGTGTTGTTATGTATTGTATTGTTAAGATCCTAGTGGACGGCCTTCACTAACACCTCGGGGTTTTGGTGTAACGGTTCGTAACATTTGGTATCAGAGCCTCCACCCAAGTTCAAGTCACAGAGCGGGTGGCAACGTCGGCATTGCAGTGTTCGCCCGAGGCTCATACGGCGCAAAGGGGACACCACCGTATGGGCGCACATCCATCCCAGAGTCTGGACTGAGGAGCGTGGTGGGATGTTAAGATCCTAATGGACGGCCTTCACTAACACCTCGGGGTTTTGGTGTAACGGTTTGTATCATGTATTCACCCTTCAAGAGGGTGGACCTTGACTTCATCTAGTCTTGTAAGGAAAAGGGATATCCCCCTAATGACTATCAGAACCCCTCTAAGTGACAGAGTGGTATGGAGAAGTCATGGTAGAAAGGAGGTAGAGTCTCCTGGGGAGGATGAGCCACTTAGCTGGGGAAATTATGAATAGATTATAAATCATAAAATTGGCATGGTTGAAGTGCCCATATGGAGTTGGGATTGAACCAGTGGATAGAGCTCTCCAAGATCTTTCCAACGGTACCGGACCTGCCTTATTTGGCTTAAGGATGAAGGAGAAACAAGTCTCGGAAGTTTCAGGCATAAGGGGAGTGGTTCCACATTTTTCGCATCCGCAATGCGGATTGCGGGTTGTGGGTGTCGGGAACCATCCTTGGAGACATGTTGATTGGACTTCTGCAATTCTTGGATCTGCAATGCGGGCTGCGGATTGCGGAAGGGTAAGTTGGCGGAGCAATTGGACTTCCACAATTCTGGGTTCCACAATGTGGGCTACATATTGCGGAAGGGTCAGTTGGTGGAGCAATTGGACTTCCACAATTCTGGGTTTCGCAATGCGGGCTGTGGATTGCAGAAGGGTAAGTTGGCAGGGCGATTGGACTTCCGCAGCGTGGAATGCGGATTGCGGAAATGAAGGATTTACGAAGGATTGCGGTGGGATGTCCACATTCCGATTTCCGCAATGTGGATTGCAGATTACGTAATGCGGAAAGGAAGATTGCGGATCCAATCCCATTACGGTTGTGTGTGGATTTGGAAGTTAAAAAAAAAAGAAAAAAAAGAATCACAGGGTCTCCCATGGCCTCTAAATACCAAAATGGATGTGTGGGGACGTCACAGAGTGGTATCAAAGCTTCAGTTGCAGCACTGGGAGCTGTTTGGGCCAAGTCGTACATGAAAGTTCAGTCAAGAAATGCGCCCAATGCATGGTTTTGATGAACTTAATTGGTTAATTGATTGACCAAATGATTAATTCCAAGTTTGAACAGAGATACTAGGGTTTGTTTCCATGCTTGTAATGTCTAATAGATGTCTTTGTTATGCATAGTGACAATAGCAGCAGTAAACCGAATTGTATAGCAGGGAAGCATACAGAAAGGTGGGATAATGGTCACCTTTAACAATGCACAAGACTTGTTTGGGCCAAAGGACAATGTGTTGGATCAAAACGTGCAAGAGGCACATATAGAGGTCAAGTCTGATGGAAGAAGGGCACAAGTAACGCCCCCAAACTTGGTCAAGACT
The DNA here is from genome assembly GCA_027924585.1 of Larix kaempferi. NCBI lineage: Eukaryota > Viridiplantae > Streptophyta > Pinopsida > Pinales > Pinaceae > Larix > Larix kaempferi. The sequence continues at coordinate 194,848 of BSBM01000841.1, forward strand.
ATGGTAAGCTTCAATGAACGAATGATGAAAGCGCGAGAAGAACAACATCAACTCAGCGTGGCCATCTTGCAAAGCCTCATATACCTGCACCAGAGAATAAATGGTCGATCTAATCCAAGCAACAAAGGCCGAGAAGAAAGAAATGCAGAAAGTCAGTCTAGGGGTAGTTCTAGGAGAAGAACTCCAAGCCATAGAAGGAGTTCTATGAGAAGAAGGCACAAAACACCCTCTCATAGGTCTTCCTCCAACAGGTTAGATGATCCTGAGGGTTCCCAAGGAAGCCCAAGACATACTTCTAGCAGGAGTAAGAGAAGGAAGAAGCACCGAGGTATACCATAGGGTGAGTTTAGGAAGGCAAGGCCTCCCACTTTTGATGGAGAAAGCAAAGAAGGTCGGGAATCAAAAGCATGGCTTCTTGGAATTAAAAAGTACTTCAGGATGCATGAGTATTTCAAGAATGAAAAGGCTAGGGTTTCCATCTATAACCTTAGTGGAAGAGCTTCAATTTGGTGGGAACACCTCATGCAAGTGAAGGGAATTAGTGAAAGAAGGATCAGCTTGGAAAGGTTTAAGAGATAGTTCCAGGAGAAGTACCTATCTGCTAGGTATTATGATAACAAAAGAAAGGAGTTCAATGAACTCATATTAGGGAAAAATGCCATGGATGAGCATATCCACAAGTTTTTGGAGTTGTTGAGATATGTGGACTACATCAAGGATGAAAGGGTGAAAATACAATGTTTCCTTAGTAGTATACCACAGAGTTACAAAGACATAATATATTTTGTAAATCCACCAAGCTTGGATGGATCCATTAGAATGGAAGAACATTGCTATGAGCATGGTAAAGGCAAAGCATAAATGTAGCCAGCATGGAAGGGTAATCCCAAGGGAGGGCTTGAACACAAGAGAAGTGGATTCAAACCATTATTCATAAATTAGCCCAGGAATCTTCTGCAAGGACAGCAAGCAATAAGAGGATTCAAGCCAGTTGTAGTAGCGGAAAAGGCATCGAAAGGGCCACTCCAATGTTGGGGATGCAAAGGAAACCATATGCTTAAAGATTTCCCACATCAAAAGGAAAATCCAAGGAGCTTGCACAGCATTGAAGGAGAAACTACAATGGGAGATATGACAAGGGAAAAACCTAAAATCTATGCAGCACTGGATGATCTCCAAGCAAACCATAAATCAACAGTGGCGGAGATTGAAGGTAAGATTGTTAAGCAATCTATTTCTGTTTTGATTGATCCAGGGTCTACTCATAGTTATGTGTCTCCCGAGGTAGTTGAAAGTTGTTCTCTTGGTAAAGTAAAGCATAGTAAAGCTTGGCTAGTTCAATTATCCATGGGTACCAAGAGGAAGGTAAGTGAAATAGTGAAGGAGTGCCCTATATAATTGAATGGAATCCTCACACATGCAGAATTAAATGTCTTACCATTGGGATCCTATGATGCCCTAAGTGGCATGGATTGGTTGGAAAGACATAGAGCCAAGTTGCACTGTTATGAGAAAGCACTTGAATGCCTTGATGATGAAGGAAGGCCAAGGTTGGTAAAAGGAATTCCAAAGCATGTTTCAATAAGGAAGATTTCATCCTTACAGCTAAGAAAGTTCTATAAGAAGGGTTGCCAACTATATGTCGTGCATATATCAGAGTCAGCAGAAGGTGAAGGACCCAGGTTAGAGGACTTCCAACTGTTACAAGAGTTCCAAGATGTATTTCCGGATGAAGTGCTAGGGATACCACCCAAGAGAGACATTGAATTTTCCATTAACCTTGTTCCAGGGGCAACACCAATTTCCAAGGCTCCCTATAGAATGAGCACACCAGAGTTGGTAGAATCGAAGATGCAGTTGCAGAAATTTATGGATAAAGAATATATCAGACCTAGTGTATCTCCTTGGGGTGCACCTGTGTTGTTTGTCAGAAATAAGGATGGGGCATTGAGGCTGTGTATTGATTACATGCAGCTCAATAAGGTGATGGTTAAGAACAAGTATCCATTTCCTAGGATTGATGACTTGTTTGACCAAATGAAAGAAGCTAGAGTGTTTTCCAAGATTGACTTGAGGTCTGGGTACCATCAAGTGAGGATTAAGGAAGAATACATTCACAAGACAACTTTCAGGACAAGGTATGGCCATTATGAATTCATAGTGGTGCCATTTGGTCTTACCAATGCACCTGTCACATTTATGTGTCTCATGAATAGTGTCTTCAACAAATATTTAGATAGATTTGTGATTGTATTCTTGGATGACATCCTTGTGTATTCAAGGAATGAGAAAGAACATAATGAGCATTAGAGAATGGTATTGAAAGTCCTTAGGGAGCACCAGTTGTTTGCAAAGCTGAGTAAATGTGACTTCTATCAGCAGAAAGTGTAGTATTTGGGTCATGTTATATTAGCAAAAGGCATTGCAGTAGATCCAGAGAAAATTGAAGCCATCATGGATTGGCCTACCCTAAGAAATGCAACAGATGTTATATATTTTATGGGTCTGGAAGGTTACTACAGAAGATTCATTGGAGTATTCTCCAATATAGCTCACCCAATCACTTCATTGCAAAGGAAAAATATCAAATTTGCATTGTCTGAAAAATGTGAGAAGAGTTTTCAGCAACTGAAGGAATTGCTTACCAATGCTCCTGTTCTGAAGATTGCAGATCCAATGAAAGAATTTGTGGTATGCACAGATGCTTTCATTGAAGGGCTTGATGGAGTGCTCATGCAAGATGGGTTTGTAATCTGCTATGAGTCCAGAAAGTTAAAGGAACATGAAAGGAACTATGCCACCCATGACTTAGAGCTAGCTTCCATAGTGCATGCTCTCAAGAGATGGAGACACTATCTCTTGGGAAGAAGATTTGAACTCAGGATTCATCATATGAGTTTAAAATACTTGTTTGACCAACCAAATATGAATGCTAGACAAACCAGATGGATGGAGTTTCTTTGTGAGTTTGATCTGGAGATCAAGCATGTCAAAGGTAAGGAGAATAAGGTTGTTGATGCACTCAGCAGAAAATTCCATATTGCAGCAGCGAGTATGTGTAAATCAGACTTGAAGGCAAGGGTTCTAGAAGCTCAAAACAATGATGAAGTCTACTTTCAAGTCAAGGAGAAATTGCAGCAGGGTGTTGTGAATGAAAACTATGCAAGATATCGACTGGGCGAAGATGAGGTTCCAGATAGTGCAGACTCGAAGAAGCTTGTGATGGATGAGATGCATCAAAGGCCATATTCTAGATATCCAGTATATCAGAATACTATAACAGTAGCAAGGAAACAATACTTTTGGCATGGTATGAAGAAAGAAATAGCTGAGTAAATTTCTAGGTGTCACAAGTGCCAACAAGTCAAGGCAGAGTATCAACATCCAACAGGATTGTTGCATCCATTACCCATTCCAGAATGGAAGTGGGAAGTGATCTCTATGGATTTTATAATAGGTTTGCCAATGACATTGAAGAAGCATGATTCAATCATGGTAGTAGTGGACAAGCTAACAAAGGTAGCTCATTTAATTCCAGTCAAGTCCACTCACAAGGATAATGACATTGCAGATATATTCATGAGAGAGATATTCAGATTGCATGGATTTCCCAAAGCAATAGTTTCAGATCGGGATACTAAGTTCACATCTAATTTTTGGAAAGGATTGTTCCAAGAATTGGGAACTCAATTGAAGTTTAGCACATCCTATCATCCTCAAATTGATGGTCAGACTGAGAGGGTAAATCAGGTCCTGGAAGACATGCCGATGATGTATGTGATGGACAAACCATCTAAGTGGAAAGACTATCTATATTTGGTAGAGTTTGCATACAACAATGGACAACAATAATCGATGAAGATGAGTCCTTTCGAAGTGTTATATGGAAAAGGATGCAGAACTCCAGTGAATTGGGACAACCCAGTGAACAGGGTACTGCTTGGACTAGAAATGATTAAGGAGATAGAGCAAGAGATTGTTAAAATCAAATAGAATTTGAAGCCAACACAGGACATGTAGAAGAGTTATGCAGATCTGAAAAGAAAGCATAAGGAATTTCAGATTGGGGATCATGTCCACTTGAGAGTGAAACCAAGGAAGAGTTCCATGAAGTTGGGAAGTTGTGCCAAGTTGGCACCAAGATATTGTGGGCCATTTTAAGACCTTGATGGGGTAGGACCAGTTGCATATAGGATTGCATTGCCTACTAACATGAAGGCTCGTAATGTTTTTCATGTCTCTTTGCTTAATAAATATGTACATGATCCTAATCACATCATTAATTGGAATGTGATACAAGTGGAACCATAAGGAGAGTTCCAAGTGGAGCCTATATGCATCCTCGACAGGAAGGTCACTTTGCTCCAGAACAAGGCCATAGGGCAGGTAAAGGTGCAATGGAGGCACCTTAGCCCCAAAGAGGCTATGTGGGAGCTGGAGGATTCCACGAAATAGGCATTCCCATTTTTGTTCAGTTTTGAGAACACCAAGGACGATGTTATTTTAAGGGAGAGGGAGTTGTAATTCCCCTATTTGGCCATCATGGTTTATTGGCCTTAATGTAAATATTGTGTAAATACAGTTTGTAATTTCCCCAGTGTGGAGCTCAAGTCCAAGGCCCCATTCGTGGATGTTCAAGTTAATTGCATAGGCAAGTATTTGACAATTGATTTTCCATGAGCTTTTAAGCCATGAAAGAATTGTAAATGATGTAGTTATTAATCATCATGCAATAAAATACCCAAGGAACTTGCTAAGGAGGAAACCAATGAGAAGGGGCAATGTGTATCCATTAGGGAGAGGTGACATGGTTATGGGATTGGTATCCATGCTGCCACATGTCCGTTTGTGAAGCCATTTGACCTCCATGCCACGATTAATGCAACTGTAAGAGAGTGGTTGAGAAAACCAGACTCAAAAACCCGATGGAGTATGGGAAACCTGCGAATCCGTATGGCAGGGTATGGCATGTGTTTACTTGTCCCTTAAGACACTTAACCAACTGGGAATTCGCAGACCCAAATGACTATCCCATGGTTGACCCAGATGGAGTGGAAATGAGAGGGATTCATTCACACATTCAGGGATTCATCATCGTCGCAGAGCCAAGTGGTAGAGCAGAGTAGGGAAATAACGCGATTTCTGTGTAATCCGAATTTACACAGTGGAGTGCCCATAGAAACTTGGCGTGTAAGCCACATCTGTTTGAGAAACCCATGAAATTAAACCCTGAGATGAATTACAGAGCATGAGTAGCTCAGGGAATTCATGAGAGGACTTGGTTTGGTCTACCAAGAAGTCGAGTCGCAGGATAGAGTTCAGTCTGCAACCTTGTGAAGAGCCCAACTTATTAGCAGAGGTAGAAGGTCAAATTAGGGTTGGATTGCTTGATAAACCTGGTGAAGGTTGTGGTCTCATAGAACTAGCAGTTGGACCTTTCTATGTCCACCCTGAATAGAACTGGAGGGAAGGATCCTTGAGGGACTGTGCAACAGAGAAGATAGCCTTCCTTGTGTTGGGTGAGGTAGGTATTGTGGGTGCCATGTCTGATGAGTGTTGAGATTGCCTGCAGCTCTGTGGTTGAGCTCACTAGATTAGCACCATCCTCTTGTTTCCTTTGTATGCTTGATAAACCCAACGGCAGGTTGGATTAGCATTGGGATGAGACCTTGACTGTGAGAGAGAGTTCCTTAGCCCTCCTTAGTGGATACACAGCCCAGCTCGGGGGCGGCCTCTCAGCTGAAAAAGTACAAGTTGGACAGATACCTAAGGTTGGGTGGAACGTTGTCCTCACTTAGCCAGTTGCTTGGTAGCTTCAGTTCCAAGATAAGTGTTCCATGTTGTTAAATGATGTTAATGCATGTGTTATATCCATTTGATATGTTATGCTTGTTATGATCTAGAATATTGATTGAATGATTACATGGATTGAATCAATAGGAAACTATGTGTGATATTGAAGATAAATTTGATTGCATGTTGAATACTCCATTATTTACTGGAATGACATGTATAACTAACCTTGCAGGTTGTGGATATGTTAACTAGTTTATCTCATTATATGTGTTGTTATGTATTGTATTCACCCTTTAAGAGGGTGGGCCTTGACTTCATCTAGTCTTGGAAGGAAAAGGGATATCCCCCTAATGACTGTCAGTACCCCTCTAAGTGACAGAGTTGTATGAAGAAATCATGGTAGAAAGGAGGTAGAGTCTCCTACGTAGGATGAGCCACTTAGGTGGGGAAATTATGAATAGATTCTCAATCAAAAAATTGGCATGGTTTAAGTGCCTAGATGAAGTGGGGATTGCACTAGTGGATAAAGCTCTCCAAGAGATTTCCAATGGTACCGAACTTGCCTTATTTGGATTAAGGATGAAGGAGAAACAAGTCTAGGAAGTTTCAAGCATAAGGGGAGTGGTTCTGCATTTTCCGCACCCGCAATGCAGATTGCAGGTTGTGGGTGTCGGGAACCATCCTTGGAGACGTGTTGATTGGACTTCCACAATTCTGGGTTCCGCAATGCGGGCTGTGTGTAATGTCCCCATTCCAATAATTTCATAGTAGACAATCCCATCAATCCTACTAGTTTCCTAGGTTGGATGGGCACATGTGGAATGGTAATAAGGAAGCTAATAAATGATGTTTAGACATTAGAAGGGTTCAAGTATTTAATAGAAAGAGTGAATAAATAAATTCAAGAGAAATCCTAGGTGACAAATGGTTTTGGAGACATATGGAGGATGTGGGACCCACACTAGCTTGATTTTTCATAATACATGGTATCTCTCTTTTGCAAATTCGAATTAATGGGAATGTGAACACTCTTGGGTGAGTTGGTAAGTCATAACACATGTCATTGAGCATCTTAGGTCGAATTGGGAAGGATTGGTAACCTCCATGGAAGATAAAGAGTCAAAGTGGAAGTTTGTGGACACTTGGGCTAGATTCCCTAGCCCCTATGACACCAATGATGGAGCATCTATGACAACTATGACAAATTGCAGACCTGGCCTCTGACATCTGGCCACTATGACATGTCAGCACCAAAAATAGGCTCAAGGAAGGCGAATTTGGGAGTTGGAGAAGCCAAAGAGACTCAAAATCGAATTTGGGAGAAGATGGAAGGTTGGAACTAGGAGACAAGTGGCAAATGTGGAATATTTCCTAAATGGAAATCTATTGAATCTATTGAGAGGATTTCGACCCTTAGAAGGCTAATGTTGGTTATAAAATGTAGAAATGAAGTATGAGAATGGCTTTTGATGATTTGAGAAAAATTGCATTTGTGAAGAGAGAGCTAGTGGATGACTAGTTTCTTGCCTTAGCCAATTTCGAGGGTGAAAGATTCCCATCCAAGTTGGTGTTTGGAGAGGCCACTCAAGTCTTTCATGGTGCTTTAATGGAGTTTTTATTTGCAGGTAGCAGCTACAGGAATTTTCATGGTTTGGTTTAGTGCAGCACTTTCTCTCCACCGTTTCCAGTTTTGAAGGCATATTCATGCTCCTTGAGGGAGGGCGTTTTTGGTGAGCACTTGTGCTTCTTGAGAGAGCTTCTCATTATATATTTTTGATTGTAATAGCTTCATATCCTCTTTTATTAATATTCAGAAAGTCTCAGGTCAAAATACCCACTGGTTGTATGCAAAACTATTGATTAATGAGCAAACAATGTCCATTTCCCCAATGCATTGATGTATGACACTATAATGTTGATTATTTCGAATGGATGGATGATTCTCTGATATATTTGTGATCAATATACTGCCATGGATGTCTTCTACAAGTTTCATGTACTGTACTTGAGCATTTGAAGCATTTTTACTCAGTTTAGTTGTATTGGGAGGTGAAATAGTGCCATTTCCCCAAGGGTCGAGTTGGGGGTTTTTGCTGTTGAATGTGAGAGAGTTAGAACAGTATTAAAAATCAATTAATGGTACATATGAGACCTTAATCACATAATTAACACATTATATACCTCTGTTCATAAATTTGTGGGAGTTTGGAGGCATTTGGAAGGCCATTTTCAGTGTTACCCAGGGGGGATTTGATGCACAAATTACTAGTCAAAATTACCTATATTGATCAGAATACAAATCAAGTTTGCAGCAGTATTTGTAGGGCCATAAAACATCCCTGAACCTAATATTCAAGTCTAAATACCATTCATACACTCCTACAGAATATTTGGGAGCATTTGGGTTGATTTGGAGGTCAAAACAGTTAAACTAGTCAAAGGTCGAAATTGGGGAAAAAGTAGAAAAATTGGCATTTTAATAGAACTTTGAAAAAGGGTCATTACACTGTGGATTGCGAAAGGGTAAGTTGGTGGAGCAATTGGACTTCCGCAATTCCAGGTTTCGCAATGCAGGCTGCGGATTGCGAAAGGGTAAGTTGACGGAGCAATTGGACTTCCACAATTCTGGGTTCCGCAATGCGGACTGCGGATTGCGGAAGGGTCAGTTGGCGGAGCAATTGGACTTCCGCAATTATGGGTTCCGCAATGTGGGCTGCGGATTGTGGAAGGGTAAGTTGGTAGGGTGATTGGACTTCCGCAATTCCGAGTTCCGCAACACAGAATGCAGATTGCGGAAAGGAAGGATTCTGAAGGATTGCAGTGGGACGTCCGCATTCCGAGTTCCGTAATGCAAATTGCAGATTCGAGCCCATTGCAGCTGTGTGTGGATTTGGAAGTAAAAATAAAAATAATAAAAATAAAAATAATCACAGGGTCTCCCATGGCCTATGAAGACCAGAATGGAGGTGCGGGGACGTCACATCAAAGAGGTGAATCGAAGGGCACCCATGGGCATACTGGATTGGCATACAAACCTTTCGGGTTCCGCAATGCGGCCTGTGGATTGCGGAAGGGTCAATTGGCAAAGCAATTGGACTTCCCCAATTCCGGGTTCCGCAATGCGGGCTGTGGATTGCGAAAGGGTAAGTTGGCAGGGCTATTGGAATTCCGCAATTTCGATTTCCGCAACACGGAATGTAGATTATGGAAAGGAAGGATTTATGAAGGATTACGGTGGGATGTCCGCATTCCGAGTTCCGCAATGCAGATTGCAGATCCGAGCCCATTGCGGCTGTGTGTGGATTTGGAAGTAAATTTTTTTTTTAAAAAATCACAAGGTCTCCCATGGCCTCTAAAGACCAAAATGGAGGTGTGGGGACGTCACATCGAAGAGGTGAATCGAAGGGAACCCTTGGGCTTACTAGATTGGAATCCAACCCTGCATCCTTTCAGGTTTCGTCTAGGCATTGTCCTCAGCCCAAACGTTTCGGTTGATGTCTAGTGTCACTAGCTAGTTCTTCTTTTTTGGTTTTTTTTATGTTGCGTCAGAGGTAAAGTGTCAGCTGATAGGTGTTTAAGTCACGAAGTCCAGTCTTTTGTAAGGTGTATGCCACTAGGAAATAAAGGGATCGAGTTTGTTTATGTTTGTGTGGTTTTTATTAACAGTTTGGATTACATTTTACCATATTTTCTCCTATGGGGGTGAAGTTTTTTAGGTTGAGAACTGGATTAGAATGTATAGACCAACATGATGCAAAGGCAGTCTCAAACAGTAATTGTGAACACTGGAAAATGTAAAACCTTTGGTGAATGTTAATATAATGTTACTTATTAAAAAAAAACAAGAATGGGCGACATGGATTCCACTAGGAGAGGGGAATGCATACTAGGAGTTATGGGTCACCCAAACATTATATGTCATACCCTATTATTGATTATTTTGGACCTTGGAATTACTATTGCACCTTATTGTTTAGTGGACCCCACTTGCACTAGTGCACCCTCATGAAGGTTTGGTGGGTCCACTTGATGAATGTGCCCTCCTTGAATGAAAGATGCTCTTTTGTGGGCTCCACTTTCACTAAGGCACCCTCTCCCTAGATTCTAGGAGTTGGGAGCATGATTTTAGCTTCTACCTCATTGATTTTAGCCTCCACCTCCACAAGTGTGCTGCACTCCTCTATTCATGGAAGGTGCTCCCTATTTTTGTGCTTCGATCCATTTATGACTCCAATTAGATCCTCTCTCTCACCTCCTTTGACTAGTGTGCCCTCCTTGAGATATCCTTGGCCTCCACTCCTTGATTTGTGATAACCCCTCATTATGGTGCTATTCCGGGTAAAGGAATCCCCTCATTTCATCCTCCACTTCTTGAATTCGAGTTAGTGAGCCTAACCACACTCTATCTCTCTCTAACCATTTTGACTTGGTCTTTTTGGGTTCAAATTGGCATCTTTGTGCTATAAATCCATGTGGTACCTTATTGTGAACGAGAGCTTGAGAGCTAGTGTGTGAAGAAGAGGAAGCCTTGTGAGAGTCTTGGCTAGACTTGTGATGTGAGAGCTTATCTCATCTCATTGTGCCATGTGTGTTGGGTGTGAGACTATGTGTTGAGATATTGTGATTATGTTGTGATACCAAAGAGTTTTGGGTTTTTCTTCTATAATAAGAGCTCCTCATCTCCATTTCTTATCTATGTCCAATCCTGCACATGAATCCTGAAGGTGGATGGTGGTGTCTTGAGGGACTTGTGTAGTGAAGGGAGTCTCATTGCATTGAGTAGTGGGGATGTAAGGGAAAGTATATGGGGAGGGAATGAGTTTTGTTTTCTCAAGTTGTGTGGCATGAGTTTTTCCTATTGCTTAGAGCTGAGAGTACCTCTACTTATGGATTCCATGGCCTTAACTCGAGGGTGACTATCATGCTAAGAGATTGATGAGCATGACATGTCTATGGTTGGGTGGAACATTGTCCTGTAGCATCCAGTTGTACTTCATTGAGATAAGTGTTTTATTTTATGTTTATTCATTATATTTTGCTTATTTTGATGCACTCTTGGAGGCTGACTTGATCTATGTTTATGTTTATGGATTGTTATGTTAATAGTTGAACGTAGGATGGATGGTATTCCTTTCAAAATCTTGAAATATGATTTTGTTCAAGTCTCTATGACAACTCTCTCTCTCTCTCTCTCTCTCTCTCTCATAGATTCTATGGTTGCAGTGGCAGCCATCTCTTCTATCTCTCTCATGGATCTTCTGGAGTAGATGGCAGCCTTTTCTTCTATTTCTTTATGGTTTTAATGGATGTATGTGGCAGCCATGTATTCTGATTTTAGTATTGCTTGGATGGTTGTAGGTGGCAGCCATGTATTTTGATTTCAGTGTTGCTTAGAATATGTAAATGGTAGCTTTAGATCTGATTGTGCTGATGTTTATGTGGTTGTAGGTGGAATAGTCTAATGGGTTATAAACCCATACATTTATATAATCTTATCTCCATCTCCATATTTGGACATTAACATTGATAGGAAGTACTTAGATTGCATCCTTTAAGTTTGAGGGGAACCTCTCCCTAGATTAAAATCATACATTCATATCCGGTCATTCAATATGATAGTAATGATAGCTTGTCTTGTATGCATAATCTAGTTAGCTTATTTTACCATTTTTCTCTTGTTGAGACATGCATTGTTATTACTTAAGTTATATGCATACTTTTAGTCAGCTTTCCCTTTTGATTACTATTCATACTTGATATATATTACTGATCCATATCTGCATGTTGTATGTAGGGATCCTTAGACAAGTGGCCACTCAACACCTAGGTGATTATGTATTTTAAACTCTTGTCATTATTTTAAATATTATGCTTTAAAAATATTATGTCCCCAAATTGATGGTAGTTCTTCCTTGCAAGTGGGGACTACTCTTCCAGAGGTTGTTCAAGAAGGTCTCATCTCCTCCATCTTTGCTTACTCATTTAAGTAAAGATCTTAGCTATAATAAGCCCCCTAATTATTTTATTTAACAATTAGCTTATAGGGAGCCTTGATTAAAATTAGGTGATAGTATGTATTAAGTATATACATAAAATTACCATTGACTATTTATCTGGATTGTGATTATTATTTTATAACTGGTCGTGTTTCCCACGAGGTAGCCATACATATAGGACTATTGTTAATTTCATTTTCAGATAGAATACGTGCAATCATGTTAGATGTATCTGTTTATTGTATTGTATTGTTCAACTATCTATTCATAGAGGTACTAGATAACTATATGTTTGATCAATCAACAATCTCTTACTACAATAGTTTAGATATATAAAGTTACATGTAGGTGTATCATTACTAATACCTCTTAGGTTTTGTTTTCAGTTTTGATTTCTGGTAGATTTTGTGTCCCAATGCCACAGTTAGGTAAAATCAACTCTTGTAACAATATATTTTATATTGTATTCCCAAATGTAGCTATTGTCCCTAAGGTTTGCACTAGACTGATACAGGGAAAAGCTAGGGCATTTGAGTTTAAGTTTGGGTTGGAAATAAATTTTTGTTTTCTGAAGGTTGGATATTTTATTAGTCTTGAAAGGCTTGAAGCAAAGAAATGAAAAATGACAATAATATAACATACATCCATAGGTTTTACAACACCAATATAGGTAACTTATTTGTCGACTTACTACTAACAATTTAGCATATAAAATAAGATATATGTTTATTCATTCATGGTCTTCATTCCATAACAGAGTTGTAATCTGAAGCGGTGAAAGAAACATGACAACTTCAGTTCAATGAACAATAAAGCTTAGAATCATTAAACTGAAAATAGACCATTATGCAGCGCATACAAACTTTCACTTTCAATTAGAAATTAGTAGTAAAGTCAACATATGTTTCTATTACTATATGAAAGAACTTACAGTTTTTCCCAGCACTATACAAGCCAATATAAAAAATCGAACCCTTTTTTCCGTTACATCCTTCTACATATACGTTCTTGATCTTTTACGGTTTCGAAACTATAGTTTTTTTAACTAAAACTAACTTTTCTTTATAATCAAAATCAACAAGTTCGAAACCATGCATATGTCTTCAGTCTTTACTTCATGAATGTTTGGACTATTTAGTGATAATATTTAACAAAACATAATTACGCCTAACAAGTCTTTTTAACCAAAATACAAAATGAACTTAGATGGACTCAGGACACTATGAGGAAACAGACTTTGTATACTCCACAACAGAAATAGAATCGGTCTTCAATAAAATGAAACTGCATCTTGATTCTCATGGCATCAGAGGTACATTCAATTTGGTTTAGCTCCTTGATTTTGGGAAGGCTCGTCTCTTTGACTCTGTAATGTATCTTGAAGAATGTGGGTTCCTAATTCAGTCAGAATGCCCAATTGATCATTGTCAACCTGATGTTTCTTTCTCTCAAGCATGCATTCTTTCTTCCAATACTTCTTTTGCATAAAAAAAATTTCATTGTCCTTCTTTAACCCCTGAGAAAACCTACACAATTTGTTGTATTTCATAAGTAGTTTACTCCATTCTTTATTGGTCTCATTCAATTTGTCCTGTACTTGCTTATTTTCTTGTTTCAATTCTTTAATTTGACCCTTAGATTTCTTTAGCTTTTTCTTGAGCCTTTGACTAGCCTGAAGCTCTGCATTTTCAAGTTGTGTCACGTCCAATTGATTGTCTACCTGGGCGGTCGAAACTCCAATCTTTGTCTTTGGAATGCCATCAAATCCTTCATATTGAGTACTATGTTCTTCTCCAAGAGCCATGGTCATATTGGGATGAACTAGAGATGAACAGGGGATTGCGTTGATAGATATCTCCAAATTAGTTAACATTTCGGTCGCCTTCTTTTCTACTTCCATGGATGAATCTAATTCCTCATTAAAATTCTCCTAAGCTTCTTTTTATTTTTTTAAATTGTTCATTAGTCTTTGCCTCCACACACTTATTCTTTTTAATGGAACCCGAGTCCATTACTTCTTTGTTTTTGTTAATTATGGGACTCACCCTTGTCTGCGTAACCTTGGAAATTGAAGCTTTGACTTTTGATCTCTTGGTTATTTCGAATTCTTGATCTGACATACTGTCCAAATCTATAACCTTTTTCTCTTTTAGAGAAGGGTCAAATATTTCCCGAGAATTCAGCCTCAATTTGTTCGTAGCTCTAGTATGTGGTCCCCTGAGGTAATAGGGCTTAGGAGTTTCAGACTTCCTCTTCTGAGTTTTAGTCTCTCCTTCATCATCTAAAGGATTGTCTGAAATTTTTGGCCTGTGATAATGAATATTTTCAAGTTTTGGCAATGGCTTTACATCCCCTCTCACTCTTATCCTTATTCTCCTTTCTTCCTGTTAGCTCTCCAGGAGTCATTCAAGGTTGTGATTGAAAGAGCCTGGTAACTTAAACTCACTTTAAAGGGTGGGGTATGTTTGGATCAATTTGGATGACTAAATCGAAGCTCACACACTCAAAACACGCATGGAGACACTCAGGTAGACAAGGCTTTTAACTACTGCTGTTCAGAGAGTTGATAAAAGATAAATGAGAGTAAAATCTTTATCGTGCTAGCAGACTCATACACAAAAACATGTATATAAATGGATAATCACAACAAATAAATGACATTGATGTTCAGTTATCAATACAAAGACAGGATTACAGCTATCTGGCGTAGACAAGTGAACACACATAAAATAAAACAATCCACTGCGAATACAGAAAGGTAAGAAAGGAAATATGAACGCCAATAGTAAAAGAAGCTTATATAACTGAGATGCCACTGAAAGTCTGAGAGTACAAATATAAAAAAGTCTCTCCAAAATAGAACCATTGTTCTACATACTTCCTGGGCTTTATAGCCTTTACAAACTTTTAAGATCCTGAAAAGATGGATCGAATCTACTAAAAAAAGTAAACTAAAACAATTTTTTGCAAAATATGACAACATCCTACATTCCAAGTAACTAGCATCTTGTTAAGGCACCTATATTCGACAACATAATGAGCCTCTGGAACCTACAGAGAGAGGTTGAAACTACTGCCTAGATAACCTGCAGTTTGTCTTTTTCCCAAAATAGACAGGAATATTCCTCCTTTCGCATCGCTGCAGCCCTTCAGTCTAGAAATGAGAAATGAGAAATGATTCCTTTAATCGTTTTGTCTATCATTGAAGAAACGCCCTTGGGGTGCTTAGATCAGCGAAAGCCGGGTTTGGTGCTCAGAGCAACCCTCTGCATAATCTGCACTTTCAGTAGCTAGAAAGCTGGGGCTCAAAATTTATAAGCTACTGAAAATACCTGCTTTCGGTGGTTAATGAATTAGTCTGACATTTCGCCTAAACCATCGAATCGACTTTGGGTTTATGAAGCCTGCCTCTCCTTTAGGTAACTAGGAGCGTCATGTACGTTGTAAACTGTCGAAACTGAAAATTGGCAGCGAACGAACAATTTCCACGTTTGCCTAAGCCACTGAAAAGCTATGACTGGTCCAGCCTGCAAAATTTAGACAAAACTACGTTTCTAACCTCTGCTACTTATCTTCTTGCTACTTGCTTTTCTCTTCGTCCCGGGCCAAAACTGGAGTGTCAACAAAACTAGTTGCCACTGCTGCTAAGGTGTCAAGATCTGAGTGCACCTTGGGCTGGGTTTTCTGAGTTGTTCCCTCGCCTCCTAGAAGCTCGACCTTCCTCCTCAGCCTGATATTTTCTCTTAACAATCTTATATTTCTTCCTCTCAGCTTGCTATGTTTTTTGGTCAAACCTTGAAAAGAAACATATAATTCATTATGCCTTTCAGTCAGCCTTTCATTTTTCTCTTTAATTACCCTCTGGAGTATTTCAAGCTCATACACCTGCCTCAGAAGCTGATTAATTTTCTGTGTTGAAGAACTTTTTGTTTTGGTTGTTAATACCTCAGCCACCTGCTAATCTTGTTCTCCCATAGGTGTAGGGGAAGGTAAGTTCACACATGCAGTCTCCTTCTCTTCCATAGGCGTAGGAGAAGGCAGGTTTTCATAGGCAGTCTCCTGTTCTTCAACAGGTGTAGGAGAAGGCAGGTTCACATAGGCAGTCTCCTATTTTTCAACGGGTAAATCTACTTCCTGAAGTTCTTGTTCTGCCACCATTTCCTTATGATCTGCTCTCGTTTCCTGCAGTTCATCATCCTCAGAGACGGTGTAGGGGAGGCCTAACAGGTTCACATTTTTTGAAGAAGTTCCACCTCCTTTTCTGAAAATGACCTTTTTCCCGATCCTCTCAAGCTCAGAAGAAGGGGTAATCTGGACTGCTGGCAACGAAGAAACGACTCGTCTTTTCCTCTTTTCACTTCTCAGAGTGGATGGATTTTTAGAGGAGGTTTTATCCTTGTCTTTGGGTCGCAATTCTGTGTGAAATTCATTCCATAAAAGGAAATAAACCCACTCCTCATTCTTTCTCCGTAGATGTTTTGATACCAAGATTTTAATTAAGCCATGGTGGGATAACCTGCTTTGAACCTTGCTCGCCTTTGCATGGACCTGGTGAGCAATCTTTGTTAGGTTTTTATGAAGATAGAAGGGAAGGTTTAGAGGGCTCCTGCCAGTGAAATGGTCTAACAGTATGAAATGATAGATCAGCACTCTGGAATACCTGCCCTCACATGTAAAGTAGACCAAAATGGCCTTTAACAGGTGCTGCCACATTTCCTCCAAGAAAGACATAGGGACGTCTTTGTTCAAGGTGATTGACTGGTGCACAGGCTTGAGATATGTCCTGAAATCAACCTTCTGGGTGGTGGTGGTTTTGAACCATCTTTCTCCTGTCCCTGGAATTTTCGTGGCCTATTTCTGGGTGCAACTCGAGGTAGCCGATGTCATTCAGATCCTTCCTAAGCACAGCTCCTCCCTTATTCATCTGTAAGCCCCTGTCGACACCTGCGTTTCAGAAAAAGCAAGCCTTTGGTAAAAAAAATGACGCGGAATCGAGGAAGGAGCAGCTCGTTGACAGGTAATAACACAGGATGACGTATGACTTGGATCAGGGCCCTGACTTCGAGAGATGGTACTGAAGGCCAATCATGAATATTTACACGACCTGTCAATCTTGCCCTTTTACCCAAGAGCGATCATCGTCTGTAACTGGTCTTGAAATGAAAGGATCATGTTTTCACTAGCGGTGCCCCTTTTCGGTGGTTAAGAAATGATGAGCTACCTTTAATTCGCGACTATCCCTTGATTTGATGTTTCCACCGTTTGATACCGACTCAATTTCAGTAGCCGAAAACTTCACCCTTAGAACCATCGACTGCCGGAAGAGTTCACACATGACGAGGCTTTTGGTGGTCATGGACGATCCTGTCCTTTGACTGAGAGCTGCGGAAAACATCTTCCTTTCAGTGGCTAATGAACACCGTCGTATTCGCCCAAGCCACCGAAAACAGTTCCATGAATCCCGGATATGTCCCTGCTTTCGGCAGCTGTAGAAGACTTCATTCTTGAACTGCAAACTATGAAAATCATCTTCCTTTCGGGGGCTAATGAACACCATCGTATTCGCCCAAGCCACCGAAAACTGCCCCATGGACCACGATATATGTCTGCCCTTTCGGTAGTTGGAGAGTTTCATCTTTCGCATAGTAAGCTGCCGAAAGTGGGGTTTTCGGTAGCTAATGAACCATCGTCAAGCCCGCCTAAGCTACCGAAACCATGAAAATTCTTTTTTCGGAGTAGAGCAACATCAAAAGTTATTTCAAGCTTCATTACATAATCCAAACTTATGACACACAACTTCAAATGCATCTAAAATAAAAAGACAAAACTCCTATCACCTAAACAAACGCCTAGTCTATTTTATTTGGGGAGATAACATCTGGCTCCTACTCGGGGATGGAAACCTCCCTGTGAGGTTCCAAGAACCACAGGTCTAATGCCTTTCCCTTAAAACAAAAACTCAAAACCTATCTTCTAGTGTTCCATTGGGCATGGATTTATTTTGCAAACAAAAACAAAAACTAAAAGTAGAAACGGTAATTACAATGACCAGGATTTGAAGCCTCAAATGAAATAGAGTTTCAGAAAACGCCCATTGACTGGGCCACCAAACATGTCTTCACCTTCTAGACTCTGCAATTTGAAGGTGTTGTTTTGCTGTACTTGAGTTGTCACAAAAGGACCCGTCCATAGAGAATCAAATTTTCCATGCTTGCCCTTATCCTACCTCGGGGCATCTCATTTCAACACCCAGTCCCCAACCTGAAAGCTCTCCATCTTTTCCTTCTTATCAAAAGTGTTCTTTATTTTTCGATGATGAGCTTCTTCCCTTTCCACTAACTGTTCTCTAGTTTGCTGCAATTCAACCAAATCGAGCATTCTTCTCACCATGTCATGTGGTTCATCCTGTTCCTCCTGAATAAATTTAGTCACTAGCAGGATTAGCTGCACTGGGAAAATGGCATCAGTACCATAAACCAATCTAAAGGGGGAAATCCCTATGGATTTCTTATTCGTCACCCTATCAGCCCAAAGAGCAAACTTTAGCTTTGAATCCCAACTCTTTTGATTTTCTTCCAGCAGTTTTTTGGTGATTCTGACTAAAATTTTATTTGAGGACTCAGCGAGGCCATTGCCTTGAGGGTAGTAGGGAGTAGAGTGAACCAATTTAATGCCCATTGACACGCACATGTGGACTAATACTTTATCTTTGAAAGCTGGTGCATTATCAGTTACCAGCCTTTTTGGGCAACCAAATATGATAAGGATATTTTCATAGAGAAATTTCATGATAACCTGATGATTAGCTTTCCTGGTGGGAATTGCCTCTATCCACTTGGTGAAATAATTAGTGGCTACCAGGATCCATCTATGTTGATCATTGGATGAAGGATCGATCTCCCCTATGAAGTCGTGGCCCCATTGCTGGAAAGGACCATTAACCACAATAGCCTTCAGGGCAGGGATTTTAGCTGTTGTTTTCCTGTGAATCTTTGGCATTTGTCACAAGCTTTCACAAAATTGTATGCGTCAAAGAACAGATAAGGCCAGTAGTACCCAGCCCTTAGAATATCGTGGAAAAATGATGCCCCCCAGATATGCTTGAATGGAAATGATGCATGACTTGAACTGATTCTTCTTTATCAAGACATCTTAAAAGAACTCCAGCAGGATCTTTCCAATACAGTAGATCATTACTTATGCAGAATTTTACAGATTTAAGCTTGAGAGATCATGCCTGGGTTGTGCTAAGTCTAGGGGGGACTTCTAAATTTTGTAGGAAATGAATGATACCTGAATACCACTCGCATGAGAGCAAATTGTCAGCCACATGTTGGTTGTTATGTTGTTCTGCTGCAGCTACCTCTGTCGGCAAGTTTGCATAATTTATCGCGACAAAATTTATGTCTAATAGCTTGCAATTTTCTTCAGCCATCAACTTGGCTAGACCTTGACCTTTTTCTAACCTAGTGGTATTTACCTCTATATCGAATTCTATCAGCTTGGCAATCCATTTGGCTCTCTTGCCATCAATTTCAAGTTGAGTTAACACGTCTTTCACGGAAGCTGAAGGGACATAGGCTATGACCTTTGCATGTAGGATATAAATTATGAACGCTTTCAATGACTTGATTGGAGCATAGGCCTTTTTTTCTATGGGATCATATTTCAGTTCAACGTGCCTCAATGTTTTGCTGAAGAAGGCAATTGGATGATCAAGCCCTTCGTTGTCTTTCTGCAACAAGACTGCTGCCACTGTATCATAGGAAGCAAAAGAGAAAATATAGAATACCTTGGTGTAATCTGGACTAATCAGAGTAGGAGCTTCCATGATAGCCTACTTGATGTCTTCGAAAGAGTGTCTTGCACTTTCTGTCCATTTGATTTTGTCTCCCTTTTTTAGCATGGATGTTATGTGTTTTACTAACTCAGAAAAAATTGGAATAAACCTCCTGACGAAATTTATCTTACCGAGGAAAGATTGGATATCCTTTTTCGACCTTGTTATAGACACCGTTTGAATTGCTTCAACCCGAACTGGATCAATCTTTACACCCTGTTCTAAAACTATGTGACCTAGGAGCTTTCCCTCCCTGAGAGCAAAATGACACTTCTTAGGATTCAAAGGAATTCCAAATTGTCTGCATTTCAGAAAAACCTCCCTTAAGTGTTGCAAATGTTCTTCGTGATTGTTTGAGTATACTGTGATATCATCGAGGTATATGAGGACAAATTTATCCTTTATCCCCACAAAGGATATGTCCATGGCCCTCTGAAAAGTGGCCCCGGCATTCATCAACCCAAACGGCATCTTGGCGTACATGAAAGTACTCCAGGGAGTGGTGAAGGTTGTCCTCTCCTGATCATCAAGGTGTACAGAAATTTGATTATAGCCCGAGAATCCATCTAGGAATGAAATGACCCTGGCTCCTGACACTCTCTGCAGCAAATGCTCCATCTTAGTCAAAGGGTAGTTGTCTTTTTGGGAGCCTTTGTTTAGGTTTCTGAAATCGACACATAACCTGACCTCACCATTTTTCTTCTTTACTATTACCAAATTTGCGACCCATTTAGAATATCTTAGTGGGATTATGATCTTAGCATCTAGGAGTTTTTTTATTTCTCTCTCGATCACAGGCAACAAGAGAGGTTTTATAGGCCTTAGCTTCTGCTTAAAAGGGGTGGTGCCTTTTTCCAGTGGAATTCTATGTTGAATGGTATCTTCGTCGTAAGTTTTTAGATCATTGTATTCCCAAGCCAACACGTCTGTGAAATCCTTTACTAGGCTGCTATAATCTGACCTCTGATCAGTTGTCAACTCAGTAGACAGATTTATGAATTTAAGGTGATCCTGGCTGCCTATATTATGTTCATGGACAGCAGGGTCTTTTTCCTTGTTCACAGGTTTGAAAGGGATGTCATTATGGTTAAACAGCCTTTTGAGAGGTACTAAGCCCCGAGGTATATGATTTCTTGGCAATTGAACAATGTCATGCTGGCCTATTTTCCCTTTCAATTTAGACCTCTAGGATTCCTCTATGTTTAGGTTTTTTTGGTCAATATGTATATCAGAAAATTCATCAACCACCTGGAGAAATCTACTAAGCTCATCATCATCCTCAAAGACTTTCCAGAATTTGACGTTATCTGGTAGGGATGGCCTGTACCTGACTTGGATATCATAGTTCAACTTAGGAGGCATGGGAGGGATGAACGTGCTAGCAGAGACAACAAGGGAATCGGCCAGGTGATTCATAGCTCGCGGGATATAAGAAATGTCAAAAAACATGAAGGAATCTCTAAGTTTCCATACCTCATCTCTGTATGAGTTCAGTCTGACATTCTTTGCCTGATAATTTTCGTTCACTTGCTGTATAATAAGCTCTGCATCTCCAAATATTTTCAGGCACATGATTCCCATCTCTTTAGCGGCCTTGACCCGCAACAGCAAAGCCTCGTACTCTGTTATATTATTAGTAGTTTTGAAATCCAGTTTATAAGACAAATGAGTAACGTCCTTCAGAGGAGAGATCAAGACTACACCTGCACCTGTTGAAGCCTGGGTACTGGCACCATCAAAAAACATACTCCACATAGTAGTGGTTACTTCCTCGGATTGCTAACTAGTAGGTTTTGTGAGTTGTAAAGGGGTCGGCTGATCGTCATCTATTTGCAGAATACATGCTCCAAAGTTTGTATCCAATGCGTAAATGGGATGATTTACCGAATTCTTTTCATTGCTAATGATATAGGCAAGCCGATTTTCCCTATAGAGCCTTTTAGTTTCACCTCCAAACATGGGAATGGTAGCATAAGTCAGATCCATCTGTAGGGTACCCCCTAGGCGTTTAATCCATGATCGGGACAAGAGGATGCCAAACTTCGGTGGGATGTCAGAGACCACTACATCCATTACCATGCTTTTTTACGGCAGCTGAGACAGGTTTATGACGAGATCCTTAATGAGGCCCATGCATCTAACTTTTCTGGAGTCAAAAGAGAAGAGATCATGGTAGGGTTTTGTGATGCTAAGCCCAAGTTCGTCCATCACCGCTTTAGGCATGAGGTTGTGGGAGGCTCCTAAATCAAGTAAGCAATTGTGAAGAATTTTGTCATGGATGTTTAAGGATATATAGAAAGGTGGGCAGGACCCATCCTGTTCTGCAACCATGGGACCTAGGGTTACTGAGGGCTTATCATCTTGTAAATTCATGAAGTCAGCATCTATGGGTGCTTTTGGATGGAGGGATTTCAGTATAGATGACTTGAAGGAATCATTTTTCATAAGCTCAATCAGTGGAAAATGGATTTTTAGCTTCTGAATCTCAGTTTCGAGGTTGAAGGAGTAGGACAACTTGTCAGAAATTCTTGCCTCTTGAGCTGGAGCCTTAAGCTGGACCGGATCGGGGACAGTTGGTTGTGATGGTCTTTGCTACTGTTTTGAAAGAGAAACCACCTGTTTTGCAGTAGCAACAGGCTGCTGTTTTGAAAGAGTAACAACCTATTTTGCAGGAGCAGCAGGCTGCTTTGTGAGGACAGGATTCTTCTTCCCAGGAGCAAGGGTCACGGGTTTTTTAGCAATAGTCCTGGACCTCAAATCGTAACTTCTTTAATCGTCAGCCTAATACAGTGATTCCTCAGTGATTTGTTCATTCTTGAGGGATTCCTCATAATCAGATTGCGTCAGGAAGGAGGGGTCAACCTTATCCTCCATGCAGTTGACATTGTCTTATTCCTCTTCTCCTCCCTGAATAAGCTCCTATTCTTCTTCTAATACCGCATGCTGGAAAGGGGCTCTGATCCTTTGTTCTTCAGCAGGATTCCTGTCTCTCTGGAGGATTTGAGCCTATGGGTTGCTTCTTCTGTAATGGGAAGCATTAGTGTTCCTGGGAACAAATTCATTTGGACCTTTACTTCTTGCAGGTTGTTGGCCTTGCACATTCAGCTTGGACATTTCGGAGGTCAAGTTGTCCAGTATTTTAGCCATTTTTTCCAGGTTGGTTTCTAACGAGGAGGAGGAATATGGAGTCTGCCTTTTTTTATCGATTTTCCCTTTGAGGATCTTAGATGCGGCCATATTAGAATCAACTTCGAGTGCGGCATCTTGCATGAGCAATAAAGAGGCAAATCCTCTTTATCGGAGATGAAGACAAAAATCAGGATTGAAAGCATTTGCATAAGTAATCCTGGCTGAGGTATCTGTGGATTTGATCTCTGTAGGGATTTTGCTAAACATTTTATTAAACCTCTTTGTGAAAGCTAACACAGATTTGCCACTTTCTCTCTTCAAATTATCAAATTCTGTGAGGTAATAAAGGTGGTCTCTTCTTTCCCCCCAATGCTTCAAAAACAATTCATCTAGGGCTTCGTGATCCAGCAGGTAATTCTTTGAACCACTTTCTGGCCTGACCATCTAGACTTTGCACAAACACCCTAGTCCATACATCTTCGTGCTCAATATTTATGTTCTCGGCATAGCTATAGAATGCCTCTAAGTGTTCTTCAGTTGTGAAATCTCCCTCTCCAGTGAACTTAGGCATGTACTTTTGGTAATCTCCGGTAGGCATAGCAGCAAGGGGATTAGGCAAATTTAGAGGGGCATACCTAGCAATGAGGATCTTTTCCATTTTGGTTAGAGGGACAGCCATAGTGGATGTGGGTACTAAAAGGGTAGCAGAAGGTAATTTTGGTGTGGACGGTAGCTGAGGAGGTATAGGTGACAATGAAGGTGTGGGTTTTGACTCAGTGGAGTCGCCAAGAGTTGGGGTGAAACAATTTGATGGCTGCTCTAGAAAATAGGCACCCTTACCGGATTGTGCAAGTAACGAGGACAACCTTTCTTCACGCTGGTCTAAAAGGTCCTGGAAAATGTTTTCAATGGCAAGCACGTTGGTGTAAACAAAAGGGTACTTCTCTTCCGGTTCAGTCAGTAAGGGCTGCAGGTAGGAAGAACATCCCTCTTCTTTGATGCATTCTAGGATTTCCTTTCCTAGATCGGCTCGGGTAGCAGATTCAGAACTAGGGTATTGGACAGTAGAAACGGGTGAGGATACTTGAGCCCTCAAGTCTTCTGATCTACTTATAGTTTCTTGTGAACTAGCGGCTTCAGGGAATGGAGATTCAAAAGGAGTTTCATTTGATGAGACAGAAGAAATACCTCTGGTAGTGCCTGATGTAGTTCCCCTTGTGGATCTAGAAATCTGTCTCTGTGTAGTCCTTCCTCTTCTTATAATCTGTTCGGGATCTGAAACAGGTGTCACTGGTGGCCTTTGAGGATTTGCTCTGGTACTTGGTCTTCTCGAAGCCACTTCGTTCCAATGGAGTCGCTAGATAGATGATTACAACCGAAATAATGTCCAGTCTTTGTCTATCATCAAAGCTGGAACTATGTCGTCTCCCAGGGAAGCTGCTGCTTCAATAATCTTCCCCGGCAACGGCGCTAATTTGCTAGCTCTCCAGGAGTCTTTCAAGGTTGTGATTGAAAGAGCCTGGTAACTTAAACTACCTTAAAGGGTGGGGTATGTTTGGATCAAGTTGGATGACTAAATCGAAGCTCACACACTCAAAACATGCATGGAGACACTTAGGTAGACAAGGCTTTTAACTACTGTTGTTCAGAGAGTTGATAAAAGATAAATGAGAGTAAAATATTTATCGTGCTAGCAGACTCATACACAGAAACATGTATATAAATGGCTAATCACAACAAATAAATGACATTGATGTTCAGTTATCAATACAAAGACAGGATTACAGCTATCTGGCACAGACAAGTGAACACACATAAAATAAAACAATCCACTGCGAATACAGAAAGGTAAGAAAGGAAATCTAAACGCCAATAGTAAAAGAAGCTTATATAACTGAGATGCCATTGAAAGTCTAAGAATACAAATATGAAAAAGTCTCTCCAAAATCAAACCATTGTTCTACATACTTCCTGGGCTTTATAGCCTTTACAAACTTTTAAGATCCTGAAAAGATGGATTGAATCTGCTAAAAAAAGTAAACTAAAACAGTTTTCTGCAAAATATGACAGCGTCCTACATTCCAAGTAACTGGCATCTTGTTAAGGCACCTATATTCGACAGTGTAATGAGCCTCTGGAACCTGCAAAGAGAGGTTGAAATTGCTGCCTGGAGAACCTGTAGTTTGTCTTTTTCCCAAAATAGACAGGAATATTCCTCCTTTCGCATCGTTGCAGCCCTTCAGTTTGGAAATGAGAAATGATCATGATGCCTTTAATCATTTTGTCTATCATTGAAGAAACGCCCTTGGGGTGCTTGGATCAGCAAAAGCCGGGTTTGGTGCTCAAAACAACCCTCTGCATAATCTTCACTTTCGGTAGCTAGAAAGCTAGGGCTCAAAATTTATAAGCTACTAAAAATACCTACTTTTGGTGGTTAATGAATTAGTTTGACATTTCGCCTAAACCACCGAATCGACTTTGGGTTTATGAAGCCTGCCTCTCCTTTCGGTAACTAGGAGCGTCATGTGCTCACGTTGTAAACCGCCGAAACTGAAAATTGGCAGCGAACGAACAATTTCCACGTTTTCCTAAGCCACCGAAAAGCTATGACTGGTCCAGCCTACAAAATTTAGACAAAACTGCGTTTCTAACCTCAGCTACTTATCTTCTTACTGCTTGCTTTTCTCTTTGTCCCGGGCCAAAAATGGAGTGTCAACAAAACTGATTGCCGCTGCTGCTAAGGTGTCAAGATCTGAGTGCACCTTGGGCTGGGTTTTCTAAGTTGTTCCCTCGCCTCCTAGAAGCTCGACCTTCCTACTCAACCTGAGATTTTCTCTTAATAGTCTTATATTTCTTCCTCTCAGCTTGCTATGTTTTTTGGTCAACCCTCGAAAAGAAACATATAATTCATTATGACTTTCAGTCGGCCTTTCATTTTTCTCTTTAATTACCCTCTGGAGTATTTCAAGCTCATACACCTGCCTCAGAAGCTGATTAATTTTCTATGTTGAAGAACTTTTTGTTTTGGTTGTTAATACCTCAACCACCTACTGATCTTGTTCTCCCATAGGTGTAGGGGAAGGTAAGTTCACACATGCAGTCTCCTTCTCTTCCACAAGCGTAGGAGAAGACAGGTTTTCATAGGCAATCTCCTATTCTTCAACAGGTGTAGGAGAAGGCAGGTTCACATAGGCAGTCTCCTGTTTTTCAACGGGTAAAGCTACTTCCTGAAGTTCTTGTTCTGCTGCCATTTCCTTATGATCTGCTCCCGTTTCATGAAGTTCATCATCCTCAGAGTCGGTGTAGGGGAGGCCTAACAGGTTCACATTTTTTGAAGAAGTTCCACCTCCTTTTCTGAAAACGAGCTTTTTCCCGATCCTCTCAGGCTCAAAAGAGGGTAATTTGGACTGCTGGCAACAAAGAAACGGCTCGTCTTTTCCTCTTTTCACTTCTCAGAGTGGTGGCTTTTTAGAGGAGGGTTTATCCTTGTCTTCGGGTTGCAATTCTGTGTCAAATTCATTCCAGAAAAGGAAATAAACCCACTCCTCATTCTTTCTTCGTAGATGTTCTGATACCAAGATTTTAATTAAGCCATGGTGGGATAACCTGCTCCAAACCTTGCTCGGCTTTGCCTGGAGCTGGTGAACCATTTTTGTTAGGTTTTTATGAAGATAGAAGGGAAGGTTTAGAGGGCTCCTGCCAGTGAAATGGTCTAACAGTATGAAATGATAGATCAGCACTCTGGAATACCTGCCCTCGCATGTAAAGTAGACCAAAATGGCCTTTAACAGGTACTACCACCTTTCTATTCATTACAACTTCTTGTATTCTTTCATTCAAATTATGTGATCATCTTTCATTTCATATCTCTCTTTCTTTTTCTTTTTTAGATTTCGATCTTTGATATGTATTACTCTTTCTTGTTCCACCAAGAGAGATTAACCCTTGGCATTCTTTTTCCCTTGTTTCGTAGAAGAGGCATTTATTATACTTAGCCAATTTCTTAGGCGATGCACCTATGTAAGAGATACAATTCTAGAAGAGTCTATTCTTCTTCTTTTCATTCTCTTCTTATTTACTTTATTCATTTTTTTTTATTTTTTATTTAGATTTTAGTTTAATTCCTTTTTATATTTAGTCTTTTTAATTATTTTTGTTTATCTTATTTCTTTCCCTAAAGAGACCAAGACCCCTCATTTATCAGTTAGCCCCGAGAACACAAGCATGTTTTTAACATATTTCAATAAACAAAGCAAATACATATCACTATCAACCATAAGGTTCCATTGTTTACAATACTTAGCCGCATACAGGGGTTGGCATTCCAGAGTACACTACAACAAATCACCCTTTAGGGGTGGTTTTGGCTTGCGGCGATCTTGCTAAAGTTGCCTCCAAAATTATTTTTAGGCCTTTGGGGGAGGTTTTTGAAACTATCCCCAAAAGTCGTGAGAATTGGACTTTTGGGGGCGGTTTTTTAAAAAGTGCCCCCAAAAGTCCAATTTTCATGACTTTTGGGGCCGAGGGGGGGGGGTGGTTCACCCCCCCCTAAAGGTGTTTTTGAAGGCGATTTTTGGAACCCCCCCCCCTCCCACAAAAAAAAGAGTCATGAGAATTAGACTTTTGAGGGCGGTTGTTTTAAAATCGCCCCCAAAAGTTCAATTCTCATGACTTTTTATGGGGGGTTTAAAGACCCCCCCTCAAGATATTTTTCAAAGTGATTTAAAAAACAACCCTTCTAAAAGTCTTGAAAATTGAACTTTTGGTAGAAGTTTGTAAAACCTACCTCCAATTGTTAAATTTTCATGATGTTTTGGGGGGGGGGTTAGAAAGATCGCCCCTAAATATATGTTTCAAGGCAGTTTTCTAAAAGCCCCCCCAAAAAATTCAAGATAATTTTATTTTTGGAGGTAGTGTTATAAAGACCCGCTACCAAAAGTTCAATCTCATGACTTTTGGGGGGGTTTAGAAGGACCACCCCTAAATATATTTTTTAGGTATGTTCTCAATATCCATCCTCTCAAAGAATACTAAAATTTACCACTAATTACCCTATAATTGATCCCTAATTAACCTCTCAATTGAACCCTAATAACCCCCAATTAACCACTAATTGCACCTAAATGATGCCTACTTGACCACTAATTACCCCTAAATAATCCATGCTTGCCACTAATTAACCCTTGATAACCTCTAAAATGACCCCTGCTTTTTTCCAAGGAAAACATTGTGGATATCAAACCCAAGGGATGCTTCCAAACATTCATAGATGACATATTCTCTAATAAACCCATCGATGTAGACTAGTGTGCCTCACACACAGGTATTCGAAATGGGCACATGTCGCCATGAACCTAACTAAATTCCCAACATCATGGGAAACCATTGGTTTAGCTAAGACCTTGGTCTTAAATGGCCCCTACTTACCCATAATTGATCCATAATTGCCATTAATTACCCCTGGTTAACCCATAATTGACCCCTAATCACCACAAATTACTCCATAACTGACCCCTTATCAACCCCTAATTACCACAACTCATGACCCAATAATTACCCCTAAATGACACTTAATTATCAATAACTGACCACAAATTACCCCTAAATTATTATTAATAAAGCCCTAATTACCCTTTATTTACCCATAAATGACCCCTAACTCTGGGTTGGGTCTGAGTCCATCGCATAGGCTTTACATAGGGAATTTTTTTCTTGTGAGTGGGATATGATGGCGATTTTGGGATGTATAACACCATGAATAACACCATATTAATAAAACTATATTTGTTGGTAGGGACTACTAAAGGAGTAAGTTAATAAGTGAACAAACTTAATCCCTTTCTCACTTAAACTCTTTCCCAAATCCCTTAGAAAGTTTGCTAGAATTTATAGTTCCACCTCATTAATGAGAAGTTTAACCATGGAACTTTGCTCTTCGGGGGTTTGGCCCATATTAAGATGACCTAGACTGTTAGAATTGAAAAAAATGAATAGATCAAGGTGGAACTTTGTTTTACTGGAAAATGAATACTCATTTAAAAGTTGTGTTTCTTTGCTTATTAACTTGCTCCTAAAATAGACATGTGTAAACACACACACAAATAAACATATATTTACATAATTAAAAAAATTAATGCTCATTATGAGTGGGCCTAATGGTGTTCAACAAACTCGAAAGGGGATAAGGTATGTACACCTCCATGGCTAAGTAGGCTTTGCCCTTATTTTAGATTATTATTATTATGATATAAATGCATGGTTATATATATTTTGTAATTTACATTTCATATCTAAGGTCATAATAGTGAATATAATTTAATTTTTAGGAGTAGGATAATGTGTTAATATGTTTGCCCTTTTTCCAATAACTACATACTTAATCAACTTTTTAAACGAAAAATTGGCCAAAAAGTATTTTTTATTAATGCGATTACACATATTAGATGCATATATTGCATATGTTGTGTGTATTAGGCATTTTTGAGGCAGTTGATTCTGTATAAACTACTAACCAAAATAATGGTTGCTAACCTCAAGGATTCAACAAGATTTGAATTGTTCCCTATAAACTCCTTATCGACAACATGTTTCGAGTATATAATTCAATTTATTGAATTAACACTCGAGTTAACTATTTATTCTCTATATAATGAAACTCTATAATTTTAATCGGTATAATAAAAAATTTCTATAAAAAATGATTCACAAGATTCCAATGCAAGCAATCTTCAAACACAAAATAGACAAATAGTCAATCTATCATCCTACTCCATTCTTAAATATATATTAACATTCAGTTACACACCTTATAATGACTATTATAAATAAATATATTTATAGCAATAATCTAAACATGTGATTATTTATGATTTAACCATTAGTTTTGAAGTTCCAAAATTGTCCTTTGGTTTAGGGTTTAGGTTTTTTGTCTCCTTCCATGGTGTTTCCTATGCTTTTCTCCGATCCTATGGATGACAGTTCAGGGCATGGGTTTTTTTTTCCCAGTGTCGCTCTAACTTTTACGCCAAGATTTTTTCCCCCATATGTGGTTTTTCCGGTTGATGCTCCTCATTTATTGCTCCTATTGATTACGTCATGTCATTGCTTTTGGGCCTGGTGATGATCTGCCATCTTTGCTTATCCTTCTCAAGCTTGCTTTTTTTTTGGTAGATACTTGTAGAATTCATTATTTCCTAACATTTGGTTTTTTTTGTCATCCTAATGAATTGTTCATCGGGAGGGGCATGTTCAAGGTTCCCACCGCATGCTCTGAGGAATTGCTCACCCTCTAAGGATTATAAAATGTCTTCCCATGTTTATGAGAAGGGTTTTGTCTTACATAGCCCTTCTTCAATCCCTCAGAAGCTCTCTAATAAGTTAGGTTTTCGCTTTGCTCCTCGCCAGCTGCTTGAAGTTTTTGCTGGTGAAGGGGAAGTCCATGAAGTCTCTCCTCATGGAGCAAATGAAAATTCAGGTTTAAAAGGAAGCCGTCGAGCATTTCATTGGATTTGGGTGAGGATATATCGATGAATCAAGTGGTTTCGATGACTGATTTTTCTCTAGTCGACCATGTTGGCAGGTGAAGTATGAGGATGTTGACCCTTAGGAGGTGGGTGGCGGCCACTTGGGGTGAGCTTTTGGGTTACCTTCCTACATGCTATGATTTGGATAGGAGATGGGTAGGAGTGAAGCTTGACAAAGAGGAAGATGTGAAGACTCTTTTGGATGGTGTGTGGTTTTGGGGGTCCATTGCTTTAGTTCTGTGTAGATGGACTCCATTTTTCAATGCAAAGAGAGAAAGGAATTTTGAAGGCAGTGTGCGTGAAGCTTCCCGTCCTTATGCCAGACCTATGGATGGAGGAAATATTTCGCAGAATAGGCACTCTATTAGATACTTATTTATTTGTGGATTTCAACTTTCTTTCCTTTGGCATTATGACAGTTGCCAGAATTCTTGTGGAGTTAGATTTATGGGAGGGTCTTTCTGATTCCATGAACATCTATGTGGGTAACTGCGTCTTTTATCAACCCATGGACTATTTTGGCCACCCTTTAAAATGTAATTGATGCCACTCAATGATCCATTTGGTCAAGGATTGTCCTCTCCTTTTGATGAAGCATGTATGGAGAAAAAAGGGGGACACACAAGACCCCTCTTCCCTCGTTGCTGGAGCAACTAGACCTCCTGAGGGGTTCCATGCCTCGAGAGACTAGGGCCATGGAATTGATAGGGTTAGAGGAGGCTCTTCTATGAAGCTTGTTAGTGGAGATGATTCTACAATCGACAAGGCAAAATTTGCACTAAGTATAGAGATGCCTCAAGGTTCCTCTCTTGTCGACTCATTAAAGACAATCGTGATGGTTCTGGAGTTCGCCCTCGGGGATGATCTAAGGCCATATCTGCTTTTACATAAGGTATGTCTTATTATAGACCCCTTTATCCTTTTAAAGATTTTTTAGAAGTGACTCCCTCTTGGTTTTTGGGTATCCCCCCCATCAATTTATTTATCCCTACTGAGATTAAAGGGTTTTGTTTCCACTTTGTTTTAGTTTGGAAGGTGAGAAGGCCTATTCATTATTTTCTGAGAAGTCTTCACTTTCAATTTTTTAGCCCTCCATGTTTACATTTGTGGCGGATGTTATCTCACCGAGTCCAGTCTCTTCTCTCATCCCCTCTCTCTAGAGGGCCTTGTAGACATGCTATAAGCATTCCCCTCTTGCTCCAAGCTTTGAATCCCTGGATACCCTTTCCTTTGAAATGGGATTGTTAGCCACTTCTCATCTTGATAGCTTTCTAACCGAGTTTACTGAAGTTTCCTCAGATGTGGGTGATTCTAGGGGCTTGAAATTTTATGTGTCACAGTGTTTTAGCTCTTTGGGTGGGGTCTTGCTTTATTGTTCATGTGTTTCTCTTCTCTCTCCGCCCGAACGGATTCAACTCCGAAAGTCAATGGATAAGGACATAAGTATAATTTCTGAGTTGTCTTCAGATCCTGTTGTCCCAGCCTTCCATGTTTATGAGGAAGGGGTCTCTCTATAATAGACTGAAGTTTTCATTTTGAATGTGGACTCTGCAGTTGACTCGATTTTCCCAGGACCCATTGATGTTCTGGGAGAGTATACTCCTCAGTTGACTCAAGATGAAGATCCATATGGTGACTTGATTAGATTCAATTCTCTAGATGATTAGAATGTGTGTCCTCCTACACAGTCCTCAGATTTCTTATCCCATACCACAGGTGGCTCAAGATACAACTTCAGATCTCCTTTCAAGTCAAAATCCCCCTAGGGTGTATTGAAGGGGGGTATTTACCAAGTTTCTCTGGTAGTCTCTCCTAGACTGTGGGGCCAACTGCCCATTATGGATTCCTCCAGGGAACAAGCCAAAAGAGACGTTAGAGCAATCCATCAAAGTACCACCAACAAGACCCTTAGAGTGCATTGTCCCCAGTCCGAAGGTTCCTTAACGTTATTGATGTCCCTAAACTATCGTGGGTTGGGGCTTCCTTCCAAAAATCTTGCTTCGAAGATATTAATTCTCTCTAAGTTACCTTCGATCATTATGCTTCAGGAGCCTCTTGCCATTGGAGATAGCATAATCAAGGACCTAAAGGTTCTTATTCCTGGATGGGATTTTGTTAATCAGGATGCCCCTGGTAGATATGGAGGCATCATTACAGGACTGAAGATTAGTTAGTATCTATGTATTAAAAATTGGTCATTTCATTTTGGTTTGGGTATTGTGCTTTTTTCTCATAAACTAGGACATGCTTTGACCGTTGTAAATATTTATGGACCTTACATCAATCAGATTCCGCACATGTTTAGGAATGGATTGTTGACTACTAATAGAGTTATTTTGGGGGGTGAACTCAATTTCACTTTAGGCGAAGGTGAAATATGGAGCCCTAAAGCTCACAAGGATACTTTATTTGATTATTTTAATAAATTATTGGATGAGTTCTCTTTGTTTGATATAGTCCCTTCCAAATTCAGAACTACTTAGCGGAATAAACAACTTGGAGAGGGTAGAATAGCCAAGCGACTTGAGAGATTCCTTGTTAATGAAAGGATCATGGATTATGCTATTAGTCTCAGACAATGGTGGGTGAGGGAGGTGATTCCGATAATTTCCCTTTTTTATGGAGGCAGTTATGGTTATGAACAAACCACCTAGCTCTTTCAAGTTTAATTCTTCTTGGTCAGAGGATGATGATTATAAATCTTTGATTAAGAGAACATGGATCACATATGATGATAATAGTCGTATCTTTGTAGGTTTACAGTTTCTCAAAAATTTGAAACGAATCAAGGACAGATCAATTTCCTAGGCTATGGACAAAAGGTTAAAACAAGATAACGAGTTAAAAAGAATCGAGGATTTATTGGACCAATTTCATGAGTCACACCTAGAAGGGTTTCTTTCCCAAGATAAAAAAAAGACAAGTTATTTCTCTAGAAATGAGTAGGACCATATACTTGATGAAAAAGAAGCTATTTGGAGACTCAAAAGTGGTGCTATCTAGATTAAGAAAGGTGATGATAATTTAGACTTTTTTCATAATTATCTAAAGCACCAAAAGCACTCTAATTCAATCTGGAAGATTGAGGAGGAGGATGATAGTAAAGTGACTAGTTTTAGGAATCTTGCTCAGGATGGTGTTAATCACTTCAATTCTTTATATAAGGAAGAGCAGGGTAATCATATTGGTTAAATGATGAATGTCATTGTTGAATATTCTACTCTGGTGAATGAGGAATAAAATGAAGATCTTATGTAGGAGGTTTCTTTGGAAGACCTTTATGTTGTTGTAAACTCTTTAGAGAAGGACAAAATCCCAAGCCCAAATGGCTAGTCTGTGGATTTTTTCAAAGGTTTCATGGACTTATTTGATAAGGATCTGCTAGTAGTCACTGGGGAATCTAAAATTAATGGAAGGGTCCTTGTTGCTTTCAATTCTACTTTCATAGCCCCCATTCCAAAAGTGGATAATGTTAGCCGATGAGAGGAATTCAAGTCTATCTCTCTTTGCAACTGCATATACAAATTGATAGCCAAAGTTATAACCAACATGATGAAGCAATCCCTTTAAGGGATAGTTTCTCAGGAGCAGTTTGCCCTCCTAAAAGGTAGATAAATTCATGATGCTATAGGGATTGCTCGGGAGGTTTTGCATTCAGTTAAGATAAAAAAAAAGTGCCTTTTGTCACCATCAAAGTGAACCTTTCCAAGGAATATGATAGAGTCAGCTGGTTATTTTTGAGACTGTTGATGTTAAAGGTTGGTTTTCAAGTGCAGTTTGTGAATTGGGTTTTCGCTTGTGTTTAATCAATTTCTTTTGCAGTTCAGATTAATGGTTATCCATCTTCTTTCTTCGGACCTGGTAGGGGGATGAGACAGGGTTTCCCCATGACACCTATCCTCTTTATTCTTGTGGTTGAGGGCTTAATGAGAACCATCATTCATGTCAGATCCAATGGTTCTCTCAGAGGCTTTAGGTTTGGTGGAAATGTGTGCATAACTTATCTTTTATTTCTTGATGATATTCTCTTGTTTTCTGATGGTTCTAGAAGGCATATAGAGTGTTTTAAAGCAATTTTAGTAAACTTCTCAACAGCTTCTAGTATGATCACCAATGATAGGAAATATTCTATTTCTTTCATGTATCTGGATCAGTTGGATCAAGAATGTATCAATTTTGTTTTTGAATACATT
Organism: Larix kaempferi; assembly: GCA_027924585.1. NCBI lineage: Eukaryota > Viridiplantae > Streptophyta > Pinopsida > Pinales > Pinaceae > Larix > Larix kaempferi. Next base: position 229,325 of record BSBM01000841.1, read on the forward strand.
GTTGTGGATGTTTAGGATGGTCTAAAGTATTTGGGTTATGTGCTCAATCCTAATGATTATCAAAGACGTGATTGGGATTGGTTTATTAGGAAGGTAGAGAGAAAGTTTCATATTTGGTGTAATAAGTGGCTTTCTTGTGGGGGTAGACTGGTTTTGGTTAAATCCGTTTTAGAAGCAATACCTATTTTTTTTGTTTTCTCTAGGTCAAGTTCCTGTTAGTACCATGGATCATATTAGGAAACTTTGTTATAATTTTATTTGGAAGGGGAATGATGATGTTTTTCATATGCTTGGGTTGCATTGGAGAAAATTGCCCTGCCCAAAGCTTTAGGTGGCCGGGGATTGAAAAACCCTTCTTGTTTTTCCAAGGCATTGTTAGCAAAGGGGATCTGGAGGATTCTCAAGAAAGATGGCTTCTGGGTCTCAGTTGTTCATTAGAAATACATTACACCTTTGTCTATTGAGGAATGTTTTCAGTCCCCTGACAAATACTCTCGGGATGTGTCTTCCATTTGGAGGGCCCTCTTGAATTCCTTCGATTTGATCAGCTCCTAGCTCGTTTGGAGGATTGGCAATGGTAGGAAGATGCAAATTGTTTTGGACCCCCAGATTGGTAGTTCTGCTCATCGGATCCATGATCACATGATTAATGCTTCAAGCTATTAAGGTATTATTTTATTATCCCAGGTGGAGGACAGACTCCAATCTTCTCTACAGAATCAAGTATGGTTGAAAGCTGAGGATCTGGATTTTGTGAATGAATATTTTCTAACTTGGAATAGATTCATAAAAAACCTAAAAGAATGTCACATCCACTTGATGGATTGAGAGGATGATCTGGTATGGTGTAGAAATGCGGTTGGTGGTAGCTACAGTCCAAAACTCGGCTACAGAGTTTTGAGAGAGGAAGAATACCTCCCCAGGATTCCATGGTGGAACACATTTATTTGGAACCTTAATTGTCCCCTTAAAGTTCAAATTTTCATGTGGTTGTTTTTTCACAAGAAAGTACTAGTTTGGGAGGTTATGATCAGAAGATTTTGGATCAGTCTTAGCAGATGCCCTCTTTGTTTGAACTTCCCTGAAGAGTTAGATCACCTTTTTGTTCACTATTCATATATAAGGAATTTGTGGGCTCAATCATCACAAGCTACATGTGTCAATTTATTTGGGAATATATGTCATCTTCAGGAAGCCTTTAAAGATTGGATTTCAAATGACTCTTTTTTTCTAAGTTCAAAGCTCTTCCAACTCTGTTGATTTGGGGAACTTGGCTAGCCAGGAACAAGGCTATGTTTTGTTGATAGGGTTCTTCCTCCTATGTACGATGTTTCTACTAGTTTGACCAGCCTAAGTCTTTTCCCACAAAAAAAAGGCACCACCTAAAATCAAAAGGATTGTGGAAGAGTAGATTGACAAATCCATTTGTTGAGCCTATTTCAATAGAGCTTCATAGGGAGATCCAACTATGGGGGTGGATGTGGCATTATATACCTCTCTGATTCTCACAGGTTCAATTTTGCAGCAAGGATTGGGGCCATGCACAAACAACTGTGTACAATTGAAGGTTTTGATGATGATCCTGAATATCGCTCTTTCCAAAGGTATTGGGATTTACATGTTTTTGGTGATTCAAATCTAGTGATTAACTCGATGAGACTGAAAAGAGCTTTGAAGAATATCTTCCTAGTGGCCATCTATGAAGAACCGGTTCATCTTCTTGGATTTTTTCAAAGTATCAGTTTTCATCATATATATCATGAGAGGAATGTTTAGGTAGATATTTTATCCAAGCAGGGTCTACAAATGGTTGCAGGCTCATGCTCACAATGGGAACACATTGATGACACCCTCAAGGATATGGACCCTGGTCCTTTCCCTTTTTGAATGAAGGTGCATTTTCTCAGGGATCTTGAGACAGATTAACAATCATATCTAAATATAGATTTCTGTCATATTAGTTTTGTTATTGGTCTTTGTGCTTGTTAAAGGTAGGACATATCCTTTTGATGGGGACATATTTTTGATGCAAATACTGTATTGTAAAACTCTTATGAGTTATGTTTGGACTGTTTCATTTCAACATACTCTTTTGTGTCTGAAAGAAAAGGCTTTTTAATGCAGTTTGTTAACAATTTAATAAATTGCGAATTTTCTTTCGAGGAAAAAATGTGATGATTTAATCCTACATGTTTACATAATCCATTTTTTTTTCAATCAGAAAAATATCTATACTTTATTAACAAGTATAAGAAAGATAGAAATGAGTACACCTCCCATCCCGGGAAAAAATTCTTAAAGAACGACCCTCCAAGCAAAGGTAAAAACAACGCTCACCTCCTGAGCCAATAAACACATGCCCCACATGTAACCAGTTGCCCCCCAGCCATAAGAAAAGAAAGACAAACTCAAACCAATGAGTCGAATGGAACACCCACAAGAGAAACATCACCAATAAACCTAAACAAAAAAAGAAAGAACGCTAAGTATCTACAAAAGAACAAGAACAAAATATCAAAACATCTTGTAGCAGTCCACTTCCCGAATGACATCGCCAGCCCAATGCTCAAAATGGAGAGTACCATTTAATGAGACGAGAGCACGTTTTGAGAGAGTGTCAACTTTATCATTTTCAGCACGTGGAATATGCAAAAACCGGACATCAGGAAAATATGGAAGTAAGGATCTAACCAGACCTAATCCATTGAATGTACAACATTGGAATTGAATATTAAAGCTTAAAAATTATGTTTGGGCATTAATTACAAAATTCAGTTTGGGCATTGGCAATCACATTGTAGTTTTTGTATTATGTTGTTTAGTTTGTTATTCATTTATAATAATAAAAGACAAAGTTGTTAAAGGTGTTATTCATTGATTGTGACTTTGTCATATTGGATTCATGCCTTGTTGTATCTTAGGAAAATTATTTTATGTGAAATTACTTGTTTATAAGTGATTGAAGAGGGTAGACTTCCATGTCTAGATTAAAGAAGACATGTTTTAAATTTATAAAAACAGTTTTAGCATTTTGTCTATTTTATAAATATATTTAATTTTTAAAAGAGCTTACTCGAAGGATAGATATGTTAAATGAATCCATGACGTGAATGATGAAGTGTATATTTATAGCAAAGAATTTACCCCCTTGGTGTTGATTCCATGCAACGTTCAAATTTGAACCCATCCCAACCCTTCCAAAGGGCTTTAGCCTGTTCCATAAGTGCAAAGTTAAATTTCTCTTAAAAAAATATAAAATCCTATTTTTACCAATCCAATTAAGAAGGGCATAATTTATAACAACATTCCAAAGGAAGGGCAACTTTTTAAATTACTCGTCAATATGAATTTCAATTTTTTCAACTGATAGTTGAATGGTTTTATGGAGATCTGTTATTGCAGATTATAGGTTGTATTGATGGTAGTTTTTGATAGTTTAGACATAGGCAATTGCAGTTATAAAATATTTGTGAGATGAACAACATTGATTATATTCATATGACAATCATTCTGGAGTGATTTTGTTTGATTGACTCTTTTTGTTTGATTTTGTAAATTTTTTGTTATATTTGATTCAATGAATAGCAAGATACAAGGTTTTTTTTTGTCGAAAAAAAAATTATGGACCCTTGGACAATGGGAATAGGGAGCTTACCAGTTACCATCTCCGAACATAATATAAATGTATTCATAAAATATGGAATGATATCACAGGTCAGAGCATGATCTCCCAAAAGAAGGAATGAATATCAAAACAAGCACTTCGTATGCAACACGATTTCCCAAAAGAAGGAATGCATATGAAAACTAATCCACATGCAAATGCAATCTCTCCCTCCATATTTGCATGACCAGACGTCAATTTAGAGTTCATGCCACGTGTGACAAGATTTCATAAGGAATCCCAAGTGTACAACAAATCGAGCATGACATAGTAACTTGGTTCTTGGAGAAGCTCATATGGGTTTTGGATTTCTAAATAAGCCTCAACTGTCCAATCCCATCAAATTAAATAAATTTTCTTTAATCTTCATAATTAACTGTACAAAAAATCAGAACTTTTATGGATTTAAGATTTTGATTATGTCCAATCCCATCTAGCAACATTATTAAAAAAGACAATATCCTTATGAGTTCAAAATTTTGATTGTCCAATACCACTGCACAACATTATTTTTTTAAACAGAAACTGGAATAAGATTATATTACAAATATGAGTACAATGATCCTTTACATAGATTTAAACATCATCAAAATGCTGACTGAGACTAGCAGAGTCCATTCCATATATTTCTCTATTGTATACAAAAATTTCCCCACAGTTTTTTCATCTACTTTTATCGCATGGGTGTTGTAAAGCCTTACAAACTGCTTACAAAACAAAGAACACAAAAACATAACTAAAGGAGCTATAGAAGATTGTCATCTAAATCCTATCCTTACGTGTCCATTTTTCCTCGAATTGGCTAGATCACTAAAAGTTCGTCCACGGTCTTGGCTTCATTCGAGGGAGATGCTTGACTGTATTCGTTCATTTTGATTAGTTTCTCCAGATCCTTTATGACTTCATCCATCAAAGCAATTTTCTCATGCATATTTCCATCCAGATAATCAATTCTAGACTCTAGTAAAGCTATATTGTTTCCATTGAACCATGCCTCCTCTGTTAGGGTTGCTATCTTTTGTAGCACTCCCCCAACCCCTTCCTACACCACTCTCAGCATTCTTTTGAAATCCTCCAGGTAGCTCTTGAAGCTTGTGTAGATTTCATTCCAGGAAGGCATGACTCCTCTGTCCACTGCAAATAAGGGGGATGAGCTCCAGACTTTGGGTGATTTCCTTCGTTCTTTAATGCTTGAGAAAACCGTATGCCCAAAACTATATGAATGTTGCAGAAGAAGCTCAACTAAAACCATAGGAGAATGCAACACAAGCTCTTTCTCCATCCCCAAAGGAAGGTTCTCTCTCAAAGGATATGAACTATCCCTCTGAGAGATTACAAATCCTATTGTAGTAAGGCTATGACAGAGTTTTTATCCTCAAGATGATCCTCAGATTGCTTCTTCCCCCAACCCGCTAGCATATTCTAGCAATTATCAAGCGAATGCCCCTTGAAATCTCCCATTACAACCGCCAAATGCTTTTCACTTGTGTGATATTGAACAAGTCAAGAGGTGGAGAGGACATCCCTTGTAGTGGCCTTAATGGCGTAATCAACTAGAAAGACCATATCATTAACTCCAGAGCGTACTCGTCTCTTCTGCAGGCCACCACCTATCCTCCATAGGATTGAGATGCCATTTCTAATGTCTAGATGGGAGTACCAAATTACTCCCCTCCTAATCTGCTTGCTCCTATGTTTAACCATGCCCTTGCCTCAGGTCTTCCCTAAGCCAACAACCCCATTACTTATTTTTAACATGGAATCCATTTCCTAGTTGGGAGTTGGGATTCAAGGACTATCATGCCTTGGTCTAACCTAGCTCCTTGATTTGCCAGGTCGTTAGAAAACCTATTGTTTTCTCGCTTGATGTGATAAAACAAAACTGAGCTTGGTCTTATGGGAAGGTTGTGAATTCTTTTCTGCACTCTTCCAAAATTGAAGGGATTGGTCTTGAAGTGATTGTGCATTTTTTAGATCACAATTATGGAATCTCCAAAGATGAGGATTTTTGTAATGTTGAGTTGAATGAGAATTTCCATGCCTTGCAATAGGGCCAACCATTCTGCTTGATTGTTTGTTTTTCTTCCCAATCCCCATGCAAATGATTTCACTATATTTCCTTCAAGGTCCATTATAACCCCTCCTCCTCCTGCCACCCCAACCACTTCACAACATTATTAAGGAGAACAAATTTATGAAATTATTTTTTAGTGTTAAAATTCTATGATACAAAAAAATTATAGATCCAAAATTTTAATCGTATAGAAAGTCATAATTATTATACATCTAGAGTTTCAATTGTGTCTAGTCCCATCTAACGGAGGTAAACCAAATTCTTCATATTCAAAATCTTTATAGATTTATAATTTTGATTGTGCCTGGTTCCATTTCACAACATTATTAAAAAGAAGACAATAACAATACAATAAGGTTGCGACTCTTATATGGGTTGACCTATGTGCGGATTCAATGACTCACTTCAATAATCCTACCTGAGGATTTAATTCTTAAAGCCTCATGGTCTTAATTTCTCAAGCCTAGAACCTTCCCAAACCATGCCATTCACAAATTGCTTTTAGTGTTTTGGGATAATATTTAAAGGGCAAACTGTTGGAGACTCATATGCTCAATTCGCGAGTTGTAAGGCTCACAGGATGCATACATCTCGTTGACATGCGCACACTTAGGCTTGATGCCCCTCCATCAGAGTGTATCTCATAAACCAAAGTTTTGAAGAGAGAGTATTGTTGTTTCGCATATTTGAGATCCTTTTCCAATATGTTACATGTTTTGCTCACATCTTATCAAATCTCTAATTCTTAAGATTTGATTGACAAATTAGCCTCTTCAATTCCCAAACTCCTCATTTCACTATTTCTTCACCCATCCAATAAGGAAAGTCAATCTCTTCAATCCAACCAACATTACAATATATCTCTTCTCCCTTCTAGCAAGAATTTCATAATGCTTGATATTTGCATGAAGTCAGACTCTTGTAGTTTGTGATATGCATTCTCATCATAAATCACACACTGATTTATTTGATTATCTAAGTATTTGAAAGGGCTTGGTTATAGATTATTCTAATAGACAGAGAGGCCTCAATAGTAGAAATAACCTACGTGATCATGTGGCGTAGAATTTCCCTTAATTTGATACAATGAAAAGATACAATATCTCATAACTATAACAGCTGAATACTGCTCAGAATCCGAAAGTTGCTTTTGCTATTCTACAAGACTAGCTATTTTATGACTTCTCTTAAAAAAATATAATGCTAACTGTATGTTTCCAATTATGACAGATTCAGATGCACCTAATCCTCGTGACCCGATCGAACGTGAGTATTTACATTGGCATTTATTCATATTCTCTGATAATAAGCATATGATTTTTAAATTTGAATGATCTTTCGATATATACAAATTTTGTTGAGTCTAAATATCTAGTCAACATTGCATACCCTAAACAGCATATGTTTGGAACAAAAGATATATGTGGAGATTAACCTAAAAGGTTCGAAGGCATTCCCTACTTGATGCAATTATGACAAGCTATCCTTATTATTCCAGCAAAATGATGATAGAAAGACTTTCATTGAAGACATTGGATATGTTAATGTTTCTCTCTCTTAGTGCACCTCATGTTTTAAATGAAGTAGGTTGGAATGCTATTTATGATGTACGGTAACACGTGAAAATCATAAAGCCTTAATGATGTAAGCTCAAATACTTTTGAAGAATATCAAATGAATTGAAGAGAAATAAGTTTTTTTATTATTTTTGTTGGAATGTGCTCAAATTTTATGTAAAATAACAATCATAATTTTGTAAACTTTACTAATTTCATTTTTTTTTGTTTATTTATTAAATTTTATTGAAAATTTATATTTTTGATGTAACCAATACTAAATTGTTTAAGATTATAAAATATTAGAAAGACCATATTTATTTTTACATAGTTAATTTATACTTCTCAATTGAGATTAAATTATTTATAATATCCTAATTATTATTATTTTTTCACAGAAAAATTTAACTTACTATTAATATGCGAAATAGTAAATAAGTCCAGCTGTCAGATCTTACAAAGTATACTATCCCTATCAGATAGGGCCAAATGTCAACAATAGACAGTATTGTGTCATCAACCATAACAGAATAGTCTAAAAAAAGAACCATAAGTCCCCAGGTCGTCCACAAGATGGACCAGAAATATCCAGTAGTACAGTCCCCAACAGTCATCTAAGCAAAAAATATACAACCCAAAAATAAATAAGACTCAAATACAGTCATCCTCAACTGCCATCCACAAAGGACATCATATAGACTAGGTAGCTGAAATAGATGCCGAGCAGAACCAATAGATAGCTGAAATAAATGCCGCAAAAATATGGTGAGTATACATGCGCCCAACAAGAAGTTGGACCCAGAAATGATCAAGAATCTGCACATAGCACTATAAGTCAAGTAAGATATGAAAACCACATAATATAGGTAGAAATAAACAAAAAGTGTAAGTACAAAAGCTCAGAAGCCTCAAGTCCAATGCAAATGATATGAGCCGTGTGAAAACAGTATGTCCTCCCTCCACTCCTGCCACATGATGACCCCAGCCCGAGAAGTAAGCGCCCGCTTGGAAAGCATATCCGCCTCCACATTAACCTCTCTAAATACATGTTCAAAATGTATATGTTCAAATTCCAGGATAAGTTTACGAGCCGCTTCCATCCAGTGAGAGAGAAGAAGTACATTGAGTGATGCCTTGCCACCAGCCCAAGTGATAATAGATAAGGAGTCACCCAAAACTACAAACAAAGTGATCTTTCTCCAACGGGCACAGAAACAGAAGGAGCCAAAGGGCACATAATTCGCCCCTTGTATTGGTTCCATTCCCCAGATTAAGCCAGATATGAATAGAGACGCAGTTGGAAATGTGCAATACAGCACCCGCTCCACCCATCCCATTTCGACCCACAGCGGCTCCATCAAAGAAACCACAAGGGAAAAACAGCACAGGAGGTGCCAAATGATATATCTTATTCAGATTACCCCTGCCCCCGACAGCTGCATGGATAGAGGTAAATTCTTTGTGTGCAGCAAGTGTTTTATAGCAAATCCCATCAAAGAAAGGTGTCCTATCTTCAAAGATAAGAGAGTTTCGTGCTTTCCATACCTCCCAGATCATATAGTAAGGGAGTTCCGACCAGCCAGACGAAACCCGTGACCATGCCTCAAGACATTCACATAGCGAAAGATGGTTCCAATTGAATTGAACGCCCGCTTTGTTTGCAATATGTCTCCAAAGATCCCGAATGAATTGACAAGAGGAGAATAGGTGATCAACTGATTCCACCTGTGAGCAACATAGGGAGCACCTGCCCGGTCCACAGAACCCACGCCGGCATAGGTTATCCCACATTAGAATCTTGTTCCATAATGCCAGCCAGATAAAACATTTTATCTTGAGGGGTAATATAAGTTTCCAAATAGCTTTATCCCACCAACGTGTCGCATACTGAGACTCAGCAAATAATGCCTCATATGCCAATTTAGCTGATACATTACCACCAGCCACGTCCCATGACCAGACAAGTTTGTCAGCAGCACCAGATAATTGAATATGTGATTGATATAGTGGTCTGATATACTCATCCCATTCATTCCCCAAATTACCCAATAACCCGAGCTGAGTAGATCCTAATTATTATTTATATAACTCAGATGGATAAATAATATGTGCCATATGACCCACCCTGACCCACCCTTAAATTCGCCATATGACCCACCTTGACTCACCCTTAAATTCGATCACTGGCATGGCATGGAATCTGTGCCATATGACCCACCCTTCAAATTTGATCACTTTCCCATGCCAAAGCTGTGAACTCTACTCAACTGGTACCTACGCTCTGTTACGTAATTTTTTGATCCCATGATGACAGCCCGGAGATGACGAAACATATTCTCGCAACAGGTTATCACATCTTTTACACGCATCAAAGATTAGGTAATTCATATTAGTTTCAAAATATTAAAATTAAACGCATCGAAGATTAGGTAATTCACTTTAATCTCCGAAACATATTCTCGCAACAGGTTATCACATCTTTTACACGCATCAAAGATTAGGTAATTCATATTAGTTTCAAAATATTAAAATTAAACGCATCGAAGATTAGGTAATTCACTTTAGCTTCAATATATTAAAATAAAATTAAACTTGGAAAATTGATTGCAGGGTTGGTTTAATTATAAGTAAAAACGAGACTAATTGTATGTCAAAGCACTTGGTGGAGTAGTCGGAGAGTAATAATGGATAGCAGTATCGTGAACCGTGATTAAAAATGGAGACTTCAATTTTGGTGACCTTGGATCACTCCGGTTGACGTGGCTGTGGCCGTGGATGTGGATGGGAGTGGGCGTGGGTATCGCAGAAAGGCGGATAACGCGAAGAGACCCCACAACGGGGAGAAACCAAACACACCACAAATCTGAATCGTCATTCTTCCTCAATTACAATGGACAAAAACACAGAGCAGTTACAATTGAAACTAATCCAATCTATTATCTGAAAAATGGGCAAACACAATATACAATTCTACTAGAAGCTTAAGCTGTGAATAACTAAAATAATGGCCGCTACACTAGTACCGAGTAGCTTATGTGGGGTGGCTGTACTAGGCGGAGGCTCATCTTTTATGGGCAGAAAGCTTTTGAATTCAAAAACAGTGACGAATTGTAGAGACAGAGCGGGGTCGAAGGCGCAGAAAGAGTTAAAGCTGTTGAAGGGCGGGGGTAGTGCTCGGGCAGAATGGGGGCCAGGGGATTATAATGGATTGGTGCTGGGAGTTGGGGTGGGATTGCCTTGCACAGTTATGGAGTGTGGGGATATGATATATCGGAGTACGTTACCACAGTCCGATGGGATAAACATAACGGCGCCGGGGGTGTTGCTGGCAATGCTGGCAGCTTCCTATTTATGGGCAACACCGGGAGTGGCACCTGGCTTCTTCGACATGTTCGTCTTGGCCCTCCTCCAACGCTTCTTTCGTCCATCCTACACCAAGGTATCTATGTAGGAAATTGTATGATTCCCATTTTCTATAGGAAATTGTAGATTCCCATTTCCTATTGTGTTTTGTGCTTATGCTATTCTACTTTCTTTTATTATTCTTACTGCTATCTTCGACAAAATAATTTTGATCGACATATAACTTTCGATTCAGTTGGGTTGGGATGATCCCTACTTAAGCTAAATAGGACATGACAAATTTCGTGTACACCTTTCTCAAATGGTAGCTCGTCTAACCATGCTTGATTGACTTCTTATGTAATTCTCCTGCTTGATTGGCTTCTTATGCAATTTTCCCTTTTTACAGGTCGATGGCCATTTGAATTTAGATCATTTGAAAATTTGCCAAATTTCTATTTCTTACATATTATATAAATTGTAGGGCTTGATGATTGTTCAAGGATCAAAACTCTTCAATGATATACATTACACACTCATATGATTGTTCAAGGATCAAAACTCTTCAATGATATACATTACACACTCATATGATTGTTCAAGGATCAAAACTCTTCAATGATATACATTACACACTTATACATACATAAGCTGTCATGTCCCCAGTTGCCTTTTGACACTGTCAAGTGGTACTCAATTTCAACATAGAAAATTTTCTTCTAATACCTAATTCGAATTTCATCGGTTCGCTGTAGAATTTAACAGAAGAAGCAAAACTACAGCAACCCAATTAATTAAATTCCCACCCCAAAATAAGTATGCAGCCCTACCATGAATTCATCCATAATTATGGTAATTAAATCCATGCACACATTTACCTAACTGTAAAGTAAAAAAATACAGAACATAAATATAAAACATAGCCTTCCATAACACATTTAAAGAACTTATCTTTTTGAGAGATAATCCTCCAATTGGCTGCAAACGAAGGATGTTCCTCCCAGCCTTAGGCTCTCATACTTAATCTCTCTAGTATCTACTATAGAAGCCACCCCCGAGTTGAGGCTAACATTTCAGAAGGGTGAAGTCCCTAAAATCTGGCTCTAAGTTCTCCTGCTCAGCCCATAACCTATAAAACTCATTGGTACCGAAAATTCCCTCTATAGCTATCCCAATCAACTAGCACTCTTCCCCCTTAGGTTACACAACACTAGGAATAGGATCCCCTTCTCTGCAAGCAGTCCCTCAGGCTATCCCAATTCCCTTCTAGTGCTCCAGCACAAGTTGGCCAAGGAATCTTATTGCTGGGACTTCAAGGATTCTCAACTGCAGGCCAATTTCCTCACAGCAGCGCCATAATCATTAACAGCGATCTGATTGCCAATGGTATAAGCTTCCATGATAATACAATCCTTAGCTTCTGGATATTGGTTGTCCTATCCTCTCCCCTACAGTTCGAACAAGCAAGCATCATGAATGAATGATTGAATGTTCCAATTCTGAACATTATATTTGCAATTTTGCATGATTATAACTCTCCACATGGTGCTCATGAGGAGCCCATGCTTTTCCCTTAATCCCCAAGCTTAAGATGATAATACATAAAGGTTAATTAATCAACATTAATAATCATGAGGAGCCCATGCTTTTCCCTTAATCCCCAAGCTTAAGATGATTATACATAAAGGTTAATTAATCAACATTAATAATCATGAGGAGCCCATGCTTTTCCCTTAATCCCCAAGCTTAAGATGATTATACATAAAGGTTAATTAATCAACATTAATAATCATGGGTTTAAGGATCTTGAGATATATCACTAGTTAAGGTTTATAGTCAAGGTTTAAGGGCTCAGGTTAATGACTCAATAGGTCCTCTCTCCTTAGGTTAATGACTCAATATCTCCTTAGGTTAATGACTCAATAGGTCCTCTCTCCTTAGTCCTTTTTTTCACTTCCCCTTGTGGAATCATAGCCCCCCATATCTTTTTTTGTCCTTCTTCATTTGCATCCGTTGGGGTTTTTTATATTATATATAAATGTACAACATTACAATATATTTGGTCATCCTAGACCATGTATGTTCGGCTTCTAGCTATTTCATAATTATATACATAATTACTACATTTTGGGATAAAAAATGGAGTGTTACATAAGCCTTGGCCCCGAAGGATGGGCGATATGCAAAGAATCTCAAGGTTCAGTCAAAAGAAGCATGCTTGATTTACTTCTTGTAGGTTTTCTTAACATATTTGTTTTTGCCAAGTGCCACTTGAAATTGATGTTTACGGTTGAACATTTTATTGAACACTTTGAATTTCACGTTATACTTTGCTTATATTCCTTCTCAATTTCTTACACATTATGGTTGATCTTTGCACTTGATAATGGTGGTATGAACCGATAGGAAATTTAAAGCAAGGCTTCCTGGTTCTTTATTTTTTTTCTTCTTAATATGATATCTCTGAATCCTTCTATCACTTTAATTATGCTGGCAAGTTTGATCAAACTTCGTTATTTTTTTCTTCTTTATGAAAGTAAAATATGTTGGACCCATGGTAAAATACCCATTAAAAATAAGTCAGATATGCCTAACATCTGTGTGTCCTGTGAGTTCTCATAGGGCTGGATACTTCTATTGACTTCAGAGTTTTTGATTGTTGTCTCTACATTAAGTATTGATAGTGCGCTTGCTTCCTTGATCACTTTTTAAGGTTTTTTCTAAATGTTGTGTGCAGACGATTTCTTTGGTCATAGTTTTTCTGCCTGCCTCCATCCTATGTTTTCTGAATATCAATCTTCAACAGATGCTTGTTGGCTGGACAAGGCTTGCTATTTTTTTGGTCTTATTTTAATTCACGTATTTTGTATAGTTGCCTGTTATTGACAATGCATTTTTTACTTTCCTTTATAATATTTCCTCTTATGTTTTGAGATCTAAATAAATGAGATTGTAGGTTATAGAGCTACGATAGCTGTTCCCTCATTTTTGGGATGTTAGGCCAGGCACAGTTACAGTCTTAATTTCACCGCTCAAACATTGAATGGAACTTGAGAGAGGCAGATCAAATGACCCTCTAGCTTGAGGATACACATGAGACTCCTGACTCTATTTTATCTTTTTTATTTTAACTTTGTTTTCACATAATTACCGCTTAGTCTTCTATTATAATGTATTGTACTATTTTCACAGTCCCATTGGTCGTTTTTGGCTATTCATGGACATTAATATAATCTCTCGTTCTTTCAGGAGGATTTTGTTCTTGATAAGAAACTTGGAGAGGGTGCTTTTGGTGTAGTTTACAAGTCTTTCTTAACCAAGAAGACACAAGGAAAGGTATTTTCTATTACCTCAAATTAAGCTAGTTGTTTATAACTTTAGGTCAATTTGTAGCAACCGTATCAAGATAAGTCTTCGAACTCCCAGTTGTTTTCTGTTTTTATTTGTCTGGAAACAAGTTTTTGTTATTTTACAAATATATTACAAATTTGGTTTGCTCACAAATCTGCCACACCCATACCATTTCCTTCACATTTTGAGTTTTATAAGTTAGAACACTTCTCGCACTAGGCTGCTCGGACTTTATAAAACCCAGGTTGGTATTTAATATTTATGACCAGACCTAGGTAGTTCTTAAAACAGACCAACCGGCTGCTTATAACAAAACCATAGTGTTATCTCCAAGGGGACTATCATGTCTCCATTGTCAAACCACAACCATGGTTGACCATTGGACAGGCACTGGATACATATATCTACTCCCTCAACCTCCTAGAATGAGGTTGACCATTGGAGGGCACTGGATACATATATCTACTCCCTCAGCCACATTCACCTTCTTCAAACCTTCTTAGATGGTTTCCAGTTCTACTTTGCACACTTTCCTCTAGCAAGAAGTGGAGAGACTCATCAGCCCAATCTGTTCTTGCAAGTTCCTCAAAAGGGACGTGTTTGTTTGTGCTTATTGGGAGTCGGGACAGTCTACCTACTTGGTTGTGCATCTCCTTAACCCCATCCAACTGGCCCCGCAGATGGAACAAATGTGCAAAATGTTTTTATTTCATGTGCAAAATATTTGGCTAATCCTCTCTCTCTTTCTCTCTCCCCTGTGTTAGTGATGCTTCTTCATTACATAGGAAGAATGACCGACAGTTTGCAGACTCAGTCACCCATAAAGGGTCATACTTATGTTTGGCAAAGATGCCGTGAGATTTGGTAGCTCCTACACCAAAATTTCCCAGGATTTACACTTGGTGCTAACCACATGGTCGGGAATGGGGAAACCTTTGTTAGATCGGAACCCTGGTCGATGGTGTAAGAAGCCATCATCCTCACTAGTGAATGAATACCTTATTGGTGATGTCTCTTTTCCTCACTTTGTCTGCTAGAATGTTGACACTCTTCCTTCCCTTCTTTGACTGAGTGTTTACCACTGGTGCTTGGTTGTAGCTTTCCTTAGCCAGTTCCACTAGAGGGCAGCCTTGTACTGCAATTCACCACCTCTTTGAATGTATTCCGTTCCATGTTAATTTGCATTCTTCTTCTTACTGCTATGTATTCATCTCATTACAGGCAGCAGGAATGATATTCTGACTGAAATGTGGCTTTTTATAATATTTGCAGCTGTTATTGATCTAATACTTTTATAATATTTTCTGTCAAAACCAATGTTACAGGCTGATGCTTTGGTTGTGAAAAAGGCAACTGAATATGGTGCTGTGGAAATATGGATGAATGAACGAGTTCGTCGGGCTTGTGCAAGCAGCTGTGCTGATTTTGTTCATGGTTTCATTGAGGTGTAGCATTTTTCGAGAATTAACATCAATGTTCATGATCTGCGATTATTTTTTAAGATAATCAATATATTTTGAATAGGCTTGATTGACCCAGCTTTCTTGTTTGGCTGCTAACTCTAGGTGCGAATGATGTTTTAAGTGCTCCATTGCAGAGTTCAACAGGAGGCAAAGGAGATGAATACTGGCTTGTATGGCGTTATGAAGGAGATGCTACACTGGCAGATCTTATGCTGAGTAAAGATTTCCCCTATAATGTTGGTATCATATCTGAAAACAGTGTACACACCTATGGTTTCTTTGAATTTTAGAAAGGTGGAGAATGCTCATGTTTAATGTCTTTGCCTGACTTGTATACAAGAATGCTATTACCTTTCTTTGGCCATATTTCAAACCCAAGTTCTTCAGTCGATTTCTTTATGTCTACCACAGTCGGTATGCCTTCTCCATTGACCCTCCATTCTCCATATATGCAGAAGACCATGACACCTCCAACATGGGGTATACTCTCACTGAATTTCTGTATCCATGGTTTTGTTTAGAATTGCAGTTCTTTCTATGTTTCCTTAGGGGTATTTGATGAGACTGGTTCTCTAAGTTCATTGTGGACTTAGTTCCACAAATTTTTTTCTTTCTATTTCATTGTACATAATTCATAAGGGGCTTCGTCACACTTGATCACCCACCTAAATATGTATATTTTAATTGTAACCCTATGAAACTTGGTCAAAGATGATTACTCTGAAGTTTCCACTAATTTTATACTTTCATATCAATTAAGACGTTAGGTGAGGTAGCAGGTTATCCCTAAAATATATATCTCATTGGTTACCCCTAAACTAGATATCTCATTCTATGAATCTATTCCACTTCGTTACTGAATTCAATCGAGTGATAATACAATGAAGATTGTATGATATGTATACATTGTGATCGATATCTTCTTCACCGGGTTTTAATCTCGACCCCCCTCTTTTTGGATGACACAGTTCTCTTCTCCTCCAGACTGGAAGGGTTGCAGAGACAGCTTGATTCCTTGTCCTTATTTTGTGATCTTCGTTAAATGATGGTCAACTTGAGCAAAAACAAGGTTATGATTTTCAATGGGATGCAGTTCGTTCTTTCAGACTATCAATTTTATTTCCAGGGTGTGGAGATTGAGATCACTACAGCTTACACTTATTTGTGTGTTTAGTTTGCAGGGCCCAGATTTGGTTTGGTTAAGCCCTTCAACCCGGATCAACAAGGTGTATGGCTCCCTTGCTCTCCTTGAGCATTAGTGTTTGCAGAACCATTTTTCAAGATATTTAGTCCAAGATGGAATTTGTTATCACCAATCTTGTAGTTGCCCCTATAGATGGATCCAAGGTGGATGGTAGAGGGGACAGGCAACTAAAGTGGTGAACCAAGAGAGCCTTAGTTCCCAAAATGATGGTTGTCACGCCAACCAAGGCACTCTTCGCTTTAGCTATCAAAGCCAAGATAGCAAGGGGGAGACCCATATCTACTCCCGATAGGAGAGATTAACCCAATCACCAGATCAAATCAATCTAATGAAGTACGTAGGGTGACAAGTATGGAACCCTAGAATTGAGAAGTAGGACCACTGTGGAGGCTTAGGAAAGGTGTGATATGATAAGGAAAGATGACACACAATGATTCTAGGATTAAGTATGATTCCAGGATTCAAAGCTAGTTTCAAATGGTCAAAATCAATTGCCTTGGGAAATATGACCCTTAAAACAGGGAAGGTGTCCCAAATCAGAGATCTGACAGTTAGGGCTTTCTAGCTATGCTTGATGAAGGGATATGACAATATCTAAGTGTGCAAGCAACCAGACAGAGATCAACCCACAAGGAAATCTAACAACCCAGGAAAGTCGTGAGGGCTTGGAGAAGTATCAGTGTCTTGGAAATTGGGCCAAATGGAGTCGGATGTCCACCAAATTATAGATCGGTGTTGTCAAGGTGCAAAGCAAGGTGGGTTTTGAAGATCAAGGTCATCCAATGGCTAGATCTCAGTAGATTTGAGATTCAAAATGTATCACCAAGTGACCCAAATGGGGCACAACCCTCAAAATGAGGAATGGGGCCCACAAGGTAAAAATCAACAAGGTGAAGCACTAGGGGTAGGTTATCAAGTGAGAGGAGTTCAAATCAAGTGGGATCTCACCTACCCAGATCTTGGAACCTAGCAAACACCCTCTCTCAGGAAGTGCGACCTCCCTTGGAGAGGCTAATGTGCCTTGGGAAAGGGGTCAAACAGAAGCCAATCCACACCAAACTATAGATACGAATTTCCGTGGATGCTATAGAGGTGGGTTTTCAATATCTTACCCAAAAGCTTGCTAGATCCAAGTAGATCTGAAAAAATGTAAAATGAGGGTTTTAAGCAATGAGGGTTTTAATGACTTAGACAAATGGATAGATCATGGAATGAGAAATCTACCTTGAGATCATACTTGTGTGATGGGTGAGGTTGCCATGTTGTTGAAGAATGTTTCCGCAGAGATCAAATGAGAGATTGTTGATTTGCCTTGCCAAAATTTGATGCCCTAGCTCCACATGTGCGCCCTCCTCTTCCTGTCAAACCAAGGAAACAAGATTCAATCATTAAGATACAGAATGGAGGAAATACAAGCATAAGCAAATGATAACATGAAGTAGAAGGTACAAAGATAGTAATACTCCTTGTTACCGATGAAACAACCCAATGAAGAAGCAGGGAGGGTCCTCCCCTACCAATGCATCCTCCTTGAACCAATTCGGCCTCCACCTGTAGATGACAAAATCATGGAACAAAATCGATAGTAATACAATCTCCAATAACCCAGTGCAAAGGAAGAACAAACGAACGAACTCCAAAAGCATTCACCACAACACAACAAGTAGATGCAATAGTATTTTTCTATTCCAATAATCCAGAGCCAAAAGTCCCCTTTACAATGAGGAGCTCTCTCCTTTAAATAGGATGGAGAGACACCAGAACCCTAACCACCTTTTGAATGGATGGCTAAGATGAAAAGATCAACATGATCTAATCAATGGTTGAGATGAGCTCAACATAAAAGTACATGGATCAATATAACAACATAATACATCAATGGACCAAATCGCCCTAGGAGAGGGGGTCCCACCAAATGTCAATGGTAAAATATAAGATCTAGCTCATGGTGTGTCCAAGGGGTAATTTCTAACTCCCTTGGTCAATCCCCATGGCACAATATCAATAAAATAATGCTCTAAGCACCAAATCGTGCCTCTTTGGGAAAGTTGTGAGCCTTAGGAGGCTCCAAAAATCCATATAAAATGTCGGAGTGATGGGTGTGGGTCCCACTGGAAGCTGAAACTGCTGGAGAAGGTGTGGAAGACATCCCACTCATCATCAAACATCATCCCATGCCAATCCCTTGCCTCAGTAGCCCAAATCGAATCCCTTAGTAGCCATTTTTACCATTTCTGATCTGCCTTGGGAAGTGTGAAACTGCCCAAATTGCCTCCTGGAGTGCCTGCGCTATCAAGGTGAGCTCACCAGGCTCTCTGGGATGGGGGTAATATGGTAATATCAAGTGGCTGGACCACCCCCTCCATGCACAGCGCCCTAGGTGAACCAATCAAATCTCATCACTACTCAGACAACCCATTTGACAGGCTAAAACTGCACTAGGATAGCCAACTGAGGCTAAAAATCATTGTAATTGCCCGAACTGAAAACAGACTGTCTCATTGGACTCAGGGAGCCCAAATCCATCTAAGATGTGTACTCATACACCATATAGATCTCTGCATGATCAAAAATAAATATCCATCATATCTGACAGACCAGATAATAATAATCTGTAAAAGTGCTGAAAAGCACAAATCATCATCATAAGCCTGAAACCACTGCATAGAACCACCTGGTGACCTGTAACAGACCATATATCATATCTCTGTATCATCTGAGGTCTGCCACCTCATGTCCTGTGTTTGACTTTTGGTCAAACTGGGTTTGACCAAGTCAACATGACCCAAAATATAACTCAGGCTATCATAAAACTGCTGCAAGTGTCAAAGGTTAATGCAATGCTCTACAATTCATTCAAGTAACAATTATAACAAGAAGTAATCATTACTGGCGATCTAAAACCAAATATATAAAGTCATTAATTATTATTATTACTCAAACTAGACTTTCAAGACCATACTCACTTCACAGTTGTGATCAATTTGCTAGTGAAGGGTGAAGGCTAAAAGTCAAAAGGCTAGGCTAAGAGATGATTACTGACTTGACATTGTGACACTTTGGAAATCGAAAGGGGATACACACTCTAACATATGTTGGACAAGCAGTAACACGGGGGATGGCAGTGTCTCACAGATGGGTAAGTTGTTCAAAGAGTGCTTATTCAACTTAGGCACCATGTCTACTTTTATAAAAGATGATCCAGTTTCATTAGGATCCATTGATTTCATTTCATGGCCTTTTTGGCCTACATAACCCTTCGGATCTCAGGTGTGCTAAGAAGCACAACTAATCGTAGCTTGCTTCCAGGGCATGTTTGTACATATACATATAAGGTCAGCAATCGTTTAGATATAGAGTTTAAGAACCATTGCTTTTTGGACCTTTCATTATACTCTTCAAGGAGTATTTATTAGCATTTCATTGCTTTTGCCCTTTACTCACGTGTGTTGATAAACACATTCTAGAGTTTACAGTTTCCTGGGTGAATTTACATAAGTTTCCATAAGTAGTACATGAGCTTTCAGCTTTAGCCAACACATCTTAAGTGACTAGGGGGAGTTCGTACCAGTGCCAAACATTAGGACAACCGACCAGAATGATTTAGGACTACAATCCAACTCACCATAGGTAAGTTCTGTCACCAACTCAGAGCTGAGACACAAGAAACATGGAAGCTCATCCAACACAGAGGCTAAAGCGGGGGAAGGTCCTCCATGCCACTAGTCAAGTAGTAAGTCAGGGTAATAAACAAACTAGTAGGTAATGGATGGGTGAAGACAGTGAATAATGAGACCAACACTAGCAAGACAAAATATGGTGGGAATGATCACCTCTATTCTCCCTAGGGAGGGTAAAACCAATGAGTATGGGCAATGAACTTCTAAGTCTGAGTGGGGACAATATAATATATATAAAAGTACAACCAGGTCCACATATCTATATGATCGCCAGATCATGATACTAAATGCTAAGACATGCTACAAGAATGAATATAAAAGCAATATAACCATAACACAAGAACATACCTGCTGAGTCATATACCTGAATGCACAATATCTGAACCATCATCTGTCCTCTGAAACTACTGCTGTAACTCTGGGTAATATTGACTGCTCTGTACAAATGGCTAAATGGCTACATCGGTCATCTCTCTGAGTGTCCTGAAACTTAGTCATGGCATGGGGAACAAAACTGCTGTCCATATAATAATCATGATCCATAATAGATGCTCATCTCAGCATCTCAATGCAAGGGAATTGGTTGAAAAGTGTACTGGAATATGAAAAATAGTGTATGGTAGCCTAGCTACTATATATGTGATAACAGACCTCATGGATAGTCTCATTAGGCCCATGGATCTTTATGGTTTGAAGAACTGAGTGCCCAGTCTATTGGAGTTGGACTAGGCTATGATTGAGAGAGTTCAGGTTCACGTGCTTTACCACATCATTGGATGCAGGAGGATTATTCCCAAGCCAATATTTAGACAAAGTTTGTGGCCTCCCCCTTTAGGATCGAAACCTTTTTTAGATTGGTTTCCCTCTTCCAATGTGTTTGAAAATTTGCAGACTCTACAACAAGCAGGGACTGCTACCCTTATCTTGCCTATCACTCTTTGGAGGCCATTGCCATTCTCTAGTACGTTTGGTTGAGCTCATTGCTAGTTTTCTAAGGCTTCCTGTGCACTTCAATATGTTGGTATCTCAATTGGCCACCTCCTCCTGTTCAAATACTCTCTTGATGCCCCTGGTCGACTCTTGCTGAATAAACAAGAGTTGAATAGGATCATTAGAGAGGACATCATCAAACATTTTATTTAGGTTACATGGGTTGATCCTTCGAGTGCGCTAAGTCCCAAGATGGCATTCTACATGGAACACTTTTTGGAGATTAGAGATGGCCTTATTGTTTGGTCCTTGTACATGCTCGTACATTGGATGCATGCTCTTTGGTTCCCACTTCGATAGTTTTGGGTTGGTTTTCATCAAATTTGGGTAGAAATCAACCACCACATCATCCAGGGGAACATGATTTTCCAACTCTGCCATCTTCGTGAGATCGAGATAGAGGAGCACTTCATCATTAGGTGTCACATCTATTATCATATTAGAGGACGATTTTACTGCCTTTTCTAGGAGTCCCAAAACTCTCTATCCAAGTTTTTTTTGTTTCTTGAACTAGAGATGCTTGGCCTTGTACGTGAAGGACGCCCTTGGATTTAGAGCTCACTTAGTCCACCCTTCTTAGCCTCATCCAGACCCAGTATGATTGATTATAGATTTCTTTTCGGTGCTTCCAACTAATAGAGGCATCGAGAGGCAGGTAGGCAATAGTATTACCTAAGATATCAAACGTGTGAGACCTTGGGAGGGCATCGATACTCGACCAACTAATCCCTTATAGTGTTGTTGCCTCAACTCCTAGGATAGTTCACATTGCAGTAGTGGTTAGGTTACTTCATTTAGGTCACCGTTGTGAACTTCTACATCCAGAGAGCGAAACATTTCTCATACCTTACCCCCCATCTCTTCTAGATCATTCGACCAATCATCTATCCAGTGTTTCTTCCCTTCGGCCTCAGATGTTAGGAGAGAGGGATTCAAGGGATGTTGATTGCCCCCTATGTGAGACCTCCCCTTAGAAGGGTTGATGGCTCTGGTGTTTCAGTTCTCCACCGCACTTGCATGTATTTGCATCATTACTTTGTTTCACTTCCCCATGATGTCATGACTTGGGTTTGGGATTCTTCTTTACATAGAATAGATTTTCTTATATCATGATTTTCTAAGAGTGACTTTAGTGCTCCCACTTTGTAATATCATTGATGTACTTAGTAGTCCCATTGACCTATTTGTGGTCACTTGTTGGACATAAATAAAATTATCTTATCTTATCTTTATGTTTTAGTATCTTTTGTGTTGTTGTTATTGTGCTCATATAATTTGGCATCAACATCTTAAGATTAGGCTCTCTTTAGAGTGCTATGATTTCTTCCTTCTTAGGGATATTTTTCCAGCCTAGAATTCTCCTTGAGCTCAACTCCAAGAGATTCGAGCAATCTATAGGTGTCTTCACACCCTCCTTTGTTGATTTTAGTGCATCAACACTCAATAAAACTATCTTTGCTTAGACTACTATTCTCATTTTTACTTCTCTATAGTTTAGTTCTGTAATTTTTTTTGCCTTTGTTTGTTGGTGTATGTCCATTTCGTTGGTATTCTGTCCATTTTTTTTATTATATCTGTGGAAAGGGGCCATTGCATTGATCAAACCTGTAGAATGGTTCAAACCGTTTTTTTTGCATAGGCCCATTATGCATTTTTAATCTGCAAATTACTATTTCTTGGTGCAAAAGCAATCTATTCTTGCATCACCCATTTTTCTATGGCTCTTTGCAAGTCCCCTAGCGGCTCCAAAGATTTTGTTACTCAAATCCTGGTAGATCAGAAGTAGGGACAACATCTCTTGGTGGAAATTCTTGTTATTTAACAAGGATAACAACTTCAACAACAAAAAGACTTTCAAACCAAAATGATATATATATATATATATATATGAGCTTCCACCATCAACTTCCCCTATAATTGACAATGGCAACGTGGGTCAGTTCAATAAACACTGCCAAAGGATATATATATATATATATATATATATATAGTTTGATGTACAACCAGGTTGCAAAAACAACTTTCAAGCCCCATCTTTCAAGCTCCATAGATGTGATCTTGAGGAACCTTCTGAAGCAATTCTTATGCATGCCTCATCTCTTGATGGTCTAGCTTCAAACTATTTTTGAGTTCAAATTAATGCCTGAAAATGATATTGCCTGTGAAGAAATATGTACTCCGAAGGTTAGTATAATTGGATTTGGCAATCCTCTTGCCATTGCCTCGGATTCTCCAACTGCAAATCCACAGTCATAGAATGTACCTGAGCTTCCACCATCAACCTCCCCTATAACTGACAATGGCAAGTTGGATTTGGCCCATTTCTGTAGAAAGACTCGCTCCTTCCTCTATTTATATGAGAGGTAAGGGAAGCCAATGATACTATATGGGCACAATCCCTTACTAGCAACCTACATAAGCCCTTGTAGGCTAACACAAGTGAGATGTCCACTCTAAAGTACATGTGTCATGCTCCAAGATGATGTCATACACAATAATGGCTCCAAGGTGATGTAGCTATAGAAGGAATGTCCACACCACTCCATCACAAGCCTCCACAGACTCCATCTATCCTCTTAAGTAACACACTCCACTGGGTCAGCTACCCCCTGCGAGAACAATGCTGAAGCTTCAAGCATCCCCAAACCATATTCAATCATTCGAATGGGAATCCAATCCGTGACATGTCATCTAGGGCTTGAAGCCCTCCTCCATGATGCATAACGCTCCACATCCCATGTAGGGTGCTATTCAAGCAAGTGGTTCCTCCATGTTTCCATCATGAAGAGCATCCACCAATCAAGCAAGAAGAATTCAACACCTAACGGAAGAACACCAAGCCATAATGACTTCGAGGTCAAGCATCCACTAAGCAAGCTATCTCAATTGTGCATATCCATCACACACCATCTCTCATGCTGCAATCCATCATAGACCATCCAGGGGTTGACTATACACCATGTACCCCAAATCTCATGAAGCAACCTCAAACATGGTGTAAACACTTTTAGAGTAACCCAAAAATTTAACACATTAAAACAAAATTAGAACTTTTCCCAATCTCTTCATTGGACTATGCTTTTCAATTAGCTTCCAAAATCGAAGCTAAGGATACTCAACCCACATAGCAACTGCCATAGCCTTTGCATACAAAGGGCTTTGCTTCTATTACTCTCTCAACTACTCTCTAGAGATAGCCTGCCATTGGCCATGGGAAGAGAAACCATTTCTCTTATCATAGGCAATATGGGTATTTTGACAATGGATGTTACATCTTAGAAGCCAAAAAGACCAAGGCTCTCCTTGGTCAATTGCAATATGTAATCAAAGGACTTGTCCTCAAGGAAAACCATAAGAACTTGAGTTCCACGATCCTAGTTCTAACTTCTTCCAACCCTTCACTTGTCCTCTTGGCTAAGCGTTATACTTATCTTGAGTTGGAATCTTTCTTCACTGACACGTTTTAGATTGCACAAAAACATAGACAACTCGTCATGGATAGTGGTAGCCAAAAGAACTTGAGATTTGTGAAGGGTTATCCCACCCTTTTAACTCATGGTTGACTTTGCTCAGTCATTCTAATGAACGAAGGGTTAGCATTTCAGTTAGGACCAACCCTTCTCTATGCTCACTTAGGGTTGACCTTTCATTTCAGAACATTATCTTTGTTCCCAATCAATCATTTTGGAAACATAGTCCACCTCATTGACCCAAGGGGATAATCACAATATTAAAGTAGATAGAACCCCACTTCTCATCTTTTCTTTCTCGATTATAATCCAACTTGCCCTTCCCAAGAATTTTGAAGACAACTTTGCAAATTGCACACTGCATCCACAACTATATCATCTTGGATGGTTCAAGGAAGCAGGTTTGTGCACTCCCTATCACCGTTAGGTGTTTTGTCACTTTTTCATTGGACCCTTCATTAATACAATTTACTATGATGTTACACCATTGGATTGTTGTGAAATGCTTCTTGGCAAGCCCTACTAGTTTAACCAAAGGGCATAGTATGATGTGTTTTTCAGCATCTACAGACTTCACAGGGATAGTAAAGGCTACCATATCACATCTTCTTCCTCTCAATCTGTACAACATGCTATTAAGAATCAACCTCCACAAATTCAAAACTCTTTGTTATGCTCTAGTGCTTATTCCTCCCGACCTGTGGCAACCTTTTCCACAGGTTTTAGACTTCGGGAGGGAGATGCCTCTTTAGCGATTGAGTCAACATCCCTCTTCTCTTCTTGCATCAGCCGATATTCCCTCATTTTAGCTTTGAAGCAGATGACATTGCATATTTCTTAGGAACCCCTTGGTTGTGGTTTCCCTCCCCACATGGCTCTCTAGGTTATAACTTCTGTACCTTCCCTTCAATCGCCCATGGTAAGCACAATTGTTCAGTAGGGTGGACATTTCTTCTTCCAACCAACACCAGTGGCTCTACACATTCACATTTCAACAAAATTATACCTTCAAGTATTTTGTCAGGACATTCCAACCAACACAACTCCTATCGATTATGTTTCCCTTCATTGGACTATGAACTATGTTACCGCTCAAATAGCACCCACGATAAAGTTATGGATCATGGTGCGATGAGTGGCAAGCACTAGAGGAGCTAGAGTCCATTGTCACCACAACCTAACTTCTTGAACACTTTAGGTCAACTCCTAAGACCAAGGGGGAGTCCCTAGAACTTGGTGAACACTATTTGCGATTCCCTAGACAATACACAAACACGCTTCCCAAGAAACCTCTCGGCATAGATCAATGCCTTATGGAGTCAAAACAATGAATCATAAATATCATTGAAAGAGAGGGAGGAGTTAAAGAGCTTTATCATGGATCCCAAGAAATATAATATCAAATTGCTACTGCTGTTATAGGATTGCAGCAGTGAATATACCTCAGAAAACTTGATAAAAATTTGTCATAACAATGTCATCCTTACCATATGAAGTGTACCTTGTATAGTAGGGTAAGGGGGATGAGCAATGGGGTGAAGGAGAGGCTTCAAAATAGTTCTGAAAATAGGATATCAGATTTGGCATGAGCTCTATAACATCCCTCAAATAGAGTGTGGTCCCATTCAACACATTTCCCAATGAACCTCCCACCCTACTGCTGAGGCCTTCAAACTTGGCTGAAATGATGAATATACCTGCTGTACCTGCAATAATAGATCTGCAAAACCAAACCCTAGCAAACACAGGTTTCTGAGAATCTCACATATCCACCACAGGAATAAAACGCCCTTAAGGATGCACCATTAAGTCAACTAGGGAGCACTTTTCTATCCGAACATAAATTCCAAATTGCAAATATTTTTTGAGATATGAATTTTTGTAACATTTAGGGTTTTTCCAATATTGTATTTTTTTGATATTTTTGCAATAAATATACAAGAGAATTTTGATAAAAATGCGAAGAGAAGGGGTCATGACCTTAGTCCTCAACCCTAAAACAATTAGAGATTGAGGCCAACGTCCCTATTCAATTTGGCTATTCAAGATTTACCAACTAGGACAAAGTCTAGTAACCAGATACTAGGTC
Source organism: Larix kaempferi (assembly GCA_027924585.1). NCBI lineage: Eukaryota > Viridiplantae > Streptophyta > Pinopsida > Pinales > Pinaceae > Larix > Larix kaempferi. The sequence goes on from BSBM01000841.1 coordinate 256,208, forward strand.
GAAGTAGCCAAACTCTAATTAGGGCAAACAATGAATCCCAAGGTCCACAATGGAGAGCTCCTTAAGAGGAAGGTATCCTCTAACAAGACTAAAAAGATGCCAATAAAGCCCTAATTTACCTTGCTTAAGGTGCAAAAGCAACATCAAACAAAAAAATGGAGAGATCTTATCAACATCAACCAAGAAAGAGAGCAAGAGATACTTCTTAAGTCCTTTCTTGGCCACTAGTTATTACAAGTGAACAACTATTCTTAGGATCAATCTTACAAGATAGCAAACCCTAGAAATTCCACCATTCAACCTCCATTGCATGTAAAACTTGCCAAAGAGAGAGGTGCACACCACTTAGAAGCTCCAATCTACCAAGAGAAAAAGAAAAAGATACATAATTAGAACCCTTGTCTTGTTTATAAATAATGATAGGAGCCTTTATTTATACGAGGTCTCCTAGCCTTATCTAACTTTAGAGCCTACCTTACTAAAAAGTAAAATAAGTAAAAGTTAGGGTTTGTCACCCACAAGCCAGGGACTAAACCACAAAAGACTAAGAATAATGATAAAATGATGCAATTGGCTTCATCTGAATGAAGTAATGAGCCGGGGGAGGACGTCATGCCCCAACTAACCCCAACAATGTAGAAGATCCCTTAACGCCCTCCAGCAAGGCAAAACTCTCTTGAAGAAGAAGACGACATGATGAAGTGTGCACATGTGAACCAAGAGGAGGGGCCATACAAGAAAAGGAAGGTCCAAGTGGGCATGAATGAGGTGTGCTTAATTGGGTATGACAACCCTTACATGCACAATCACCTTCTACATAGCATAAATATGAGTGTGGCTAGGAGTCCCTAAGCCATGTGTCCTAATGGGTCCATCCCGAGAAGCATCGGACACCAACCCAAGGCACAAATGGTCCAACATAATGGGGGATTTCCACCCATCAAGGGGCAGTCAACAATGCCACTAAGCCAATATTCCTAAGAATGAAAACCAAGATGACCTACCATCGCTAGACCATGTGCCTTGAGCCCTGCTAGACCAACACTTTATATAAACAAACCTAGACTTGTCCTTTTACAATGGGAAAAGACCCCCTCACTATGGTATATCCTAGCAAGCATGTTGTAGATGATCTGGGCTGTAACAAACTCCATTAGCCAAAATTGGGGCGATTTTCCTCTTAGAATGGAGGAATTGATTAGACTTCGTCCCCAAGTTCTTAGTGGACTTAGATTGTGTACTATAATTTAATTTAAGCCTTTCACTTTATTTATCCAATCTCACTGTACATTATTCATTGGGGGTCTAGTCACACTTTGTCACCCACTGTCTGGTCACACTTTGTCACTCTTACCAAATCTGTCGTTCTTGCCAGGGAGATGAAAACTTTGACTAGAGCTACATGCCTCAATTGTTATGCAGCAATCTTTAAGCATCCCCGACAACGACACCAAAAAATGTTACCGCTCAAAATAGCACCCATGATAAAGTTACGGATCATGGTGCGATGAGTGGCAAGCACGAGAGAAGCTAGAACCTACTATCACCACGGACTAGCTTTATGAACACTATATGTCAACTCCTAAGACCAAGGGGGAGTCCCTAGAACTTGGTGAACAATATTTGTGATTCCCTAGACAATACACATACATGTTTCCCAAGAAACCCTTTGGCGTAGATCAGTGCCTTTTATGGAGTCAAAACAATGAAGCATAAATATCACTGAAAGAAAGGGAGGAGTTAAAGAGCTTTATCATGGATCCCAAGAAATATAACATCAAATTGCTACTGCTGTTATAGGATTGCAGCAGTGAATATACCTCAGAAAACTCGATAAAAATTAGTCATAACAATGTCATCCTTACCATATGAAGTGTACCTTGTGTAGTAGGGTAAGGGGGATGAGCAATAGGGTGAAGGAGAGGCCTCAAAACAGTTCTGAAAATAGGATATCAGATCTGATATGAGCTCTATAACAACCCTCAAGTACAGTGTGGTCCTGCTCAACACATTTCCCAATGAACCTCCACCCTCCTAGGGGTTAATCTAGGCCCAAAACCCTACTGTTAAGGCCTTCAAACTTGGCTGAATGATGAATATACCTGCTGTACCTGCAATAGCAGATCTGCAAAACCAAACCCTAGTAAGCACAGGTCACCGAGAATCTCAGAAATCCACCACAGGAAGAAAACGCCCTTAAGGATTCACCATTAATTCAAATAGGGTGCACTTTTCTATCCAAATAGAAATTCCAAATTCCAAATATTTTTTGAGATATGAATTTTTGTAATATTTAGGGTTTTTCCAATATTATATTTTTTGGTATTTTTCAATAAATATATAAGAGAATTTTGATAAAAATGCGAAGAGAAGGGGTTATGACCTTAGTCCTCAACCCTAGAGAATTAGAGATCGAGGTCAACATCCCTACTCAATTTGGCTATTCAAGATTTACCAACTAGGGAAAAGCTTAGGTTGAAGTAGCCAAACCCTAATTAGTGCAAACAATGAATCCCAAGGCTTCAAGAGGAAGGTTTCTAACAAGATTAACAAGATGCCAATAAAACCCTAATTTACCTTGCTTAAGGTACAAAAACAACGTCGAACAAGAAAATGGAGAGATCTTACTGACATCAACCAAGAAAGAGAGCAGGAGATACTTCTTAAGTCCTTCCTTAGTTATTACAACTATTCATAGGATCAATCTTGCAAGACAGCAAACCCTAGAAATTCCACCATTTAACAACCTTCATCACATATAAAACATGCCAAAGAGAGAGGTGCGCATCACTTAGAAGCTCCAATATACCAAGAGAAAAAGAAAAAGATACATAATTAGAACCCTTGTCTTGTTTACAAATGATGCCAGGAGCCTTTATTTATATGAGGCCTCCTAGACTTATCTAACTTTAGAGCCTACCTTACTAAAAAGTAAAATAAGTAAAAGTTAGGGCTTGTCACCCACACGCCGGGGACTAAACCACAAAAGACTAAGAATAATGATAAAATGATGCAATTGGCTTCATCTGAATGAAGTGATGAGCCAGGGGAGGACGTCATGCCCCAACTAACCCAACAATGTAGAAGATCCTTCAACGCCCTCCCCTTTAGCAAGGCAAAGCTCTCTTGAAGAAGTGTGCACATGTGAACCAAGAGGATGGGCCATACAAGAAAAGGAAGGTCCAAGTGGGCATAAATGAGGTGTGCTAAACCAGGTATGACAACCCTTACATGCACAATCACCTTCTACATAGCATAAACATGAGTTCTAATGGGTCCATCCCGAGAAGTATTGGACACCAACCTAGGGCACAAATGGCCCAACATGACGGGGGACTTCCGCCCTTCAAGCGAGAGTCAACGATGCCACTAAGCCAACACTCCTTAGATTGAAAATCAAGAGGACCTGCGATGGCTAGACCATGGGCCTTGAACCTTGCTAGACCAACACTTTTACACAAACAAACCCAGACTTGGCCTTTTACAATGGCAAAAGACCCCCTCACTTCGGTATATCTTAGCAAGCATGTTGCGGACGATCTGGGCTATAACAAACTCCATTAGCCAAAATTGGGGCAATTTCCTCTTAGATTGGAGGAATTGATGAGACTTAGTCCCCAAGTTCTTAGTGAACTTAGACTGTGTGCTATAATTTAATTTAAACCTTTCACTTTATTTATCCAATCTCACTGTACATTATTCATTGGGGGTCTGGTCACACTTTATCACCCACCTAAATATGTATATTTTAATATAATTTACACCTTTCACTTTATTTATGCAATCTTATTGTACATACTTCATAGGGAGCCTGGTCACACTCGATCCCCCACCTAAATATGTATATTTTAATTGTAACCCTAAGAGACTTGGTCAAAGGTGGTTACTCTCCACCAATTTTCTACTTTTATAAATAGCTAATACAGTGAAGGTGTACGACACATTGCGGAAATCTCTTCTCATAATTGCATCCTTGCTCTCTTGTGTTCTCTTGTGTATGGGTATTTTTTGCATCCCTGTTATTGTACTCATATCAGTTTTGTATCCAATTCTATGGTTAGTCTTGAAGGATGTTGTCTTTATCAGCTGGTGTAAGAACGAAACATCTGGAAGTATCCTCTTGTCCTTTTCTTTAGCATATTCATCCACTTTCCTTATGGACTGATATGCTTATATTTTCTCAGTGGCCCAGAAAATCATACTGGGTCTCACTTAGCTTCATTTGCTGCAAGTATCTAACTTTGGCTGCAATTATGCATTTATTCATTCATGCTTCTAGTTATCATGTGATCTTTGCAAATCTGGTTTTATATTAGGAAAGTTTGAAGTTCTAGTACATATAATATATACAATTGGTTGCACATTATTAAATAATCATCTCTGGAAAATGTGGTTCTCTAGAAATTCTGTTATTTTCAAAGCTAAGAGAATACAAAATAAACAGCATATACTCTGATATATGCAACTGTTGATGATATGAACTTGTAAAATCTGGACCACGATTGTTCAATGCATTTTCAACAATTATGATCCTATGCTTATAAATTATCATTCACTCAGTGAGATATCTTATATTATAGTTTGAAATTCATGGAATGAGGAAGCATGTTCCTCCCAATTTTCCTGTACAGATGCTCTGCAAAGTGTCTTTCTAACTTATCCTGACTTTTTATGTTTTGGATGGTTGTCTCCTTTCAACATGTACAGGTTCAGAGGATGATTCTTGGAGAAGTTGAAAAGTTGCCAAAAGGAATAGAAAGGGAAAATAGAATAATTCAAACTATCATGCGACAAATTCTCTTTGCCCTTGATGGACTGCATTCTACAGGAATTGTTCACAGGGACATCAAACCCCAGAACATTATATTTTCTGAAGGTTTTTCTCTTACTTGCTTCAAGAGAGAGATTTGTGGATTGAAGGACTAGAAAGGGTGTGATACACTTTTGTACTTTTTGCTTGCTCTTGCATAATACAGTTGCCTTTAGCACTTACCATTATTCTGGGTGTATAATATATATTTGAAATTTTCAAGAGTCTCGTGCTTTCAAGATCATTGACCTTGGTGCTGCTGCGGACTTACGAGTGGGCATCAATTATGTTCCGAAGGAGTTTCTGTTGGATCCAAGGTATCAACACTTTCAATGCACCCTTGTTTAATGCCTTTTGTAGCATGGTCTTCTCTAGAAGCAGAGGATCATTTCGCCTTTGAGATTGTATTGGATGCTATAATTTTACATGGTTTTTTATGACAGAAAAATCTTATATCTAAGTCTCTAATTTCTCAATGACTAGTGACTGGGATTCTAAATATGATAATAGTGATGACCCCTAGCTTAGCATATTAGAATTGAACTGTTGAGAGCATATCATGCAACATCTATGATCATTTACCATGAGAAACAGATAATTTTGAGACAAATGTAATAATAGTAGATGAAAGATTATCTATTAGAATTATAGATTAAGTACACAGATGAAGAAAATCTTGATTTAAAACGTGAATTAGGATGCCTATGCATGGCTACTCCTGCAAGCATATTATAAAATGATAACCATGTTGATTACAAATACAAATGAAGTATGCGAGTATTTGTAGATCATTATACTTGCTTGAATATTGAGCTAGAACTTGTTCCAATCAGTGCCACTTAGCATTCCAATGTTTAAAATTTATGACACATCCTCAGCTAATTATGGGTGGTGTCTAGTTTTGGGCTCAGAAACGTTTTTGTCCATTTGGAGAACCTTGCCCTTGAACTTAGCTAAATAACATGGGATTATACTTTATGAATGCTTCAGCTTATGCCAATCTTCTTTTGGTAGTATTACGGTTTACCTAATATCGTGTAAAAAACATTGCTACCACCTTGTTACACGACTTTTCTTTGAGTTCGAGGTTGCATTAAGATAAATAAGATAAGATAGTTTTAATTAATTTCTGACAAATGACCAAGAAACAGATCATTGGGACTAGAGAGTACAATCAGAAATCAGTAGACTATGGGATACTAAAATGTTAGCAAAGGGAGAAATAAAAATGACAATAAAAAAGAGAGCAGCAACATTAAGAGGTGAGTTGAAGTTGGTACTCTACATTTATTTGATGGTGGCAACATTATTTATCTAGAGGAACATTAAACTAGCTGCTTTATTACTAATTATGAGATAAGATATTATTATTTTTCTAGTGGAAGGCAATTCCAAATAACTTGCCATTTGGTCCTGTTACACCTCATACTGTACGAGGTTTCACATTGGGGTTTTTTGCTGGTACCTTGAAGCATCTTGATGGACTTGGGGGATCTACATCTTCATACAGCTTCTTCTCTTCTTCAAGATGGATATTTGATGATCTTTGGTGGAGGATGTGCTGCTCCCTAGGTTGTACCCCATCCTCAACAAGTATATCATTATGTGTATCTTGCTTCTCTTTCAAATGGAATGAAACTATGCATCAAGGTGCTGCAAATGTAAAGAGGAAAGGATTCTTTGAGAAGGGTTGCAAGGCCAGGGAGAGCTGTGCTATTCATCTTCCCGCGTAACTTTAGGCCATTGAGCCAGTCCTCGGTTCAAGGGACCCTTGATTTCCAAGGCATATATCCTGGTCTGTCATTCTAGGATGACCTTTTCTCCTATGAAACTCGGCAGATTTTATTTATCGTAGGAGCCTGTGGTGCATGGGATCAACCTTTGCTGCTTGTGGGTGATTTTGGACATTATTTTAGAGCCTGTGGTGCATGGGGTCGCCCTTTGCTGCTTCTGGGGTGCCTTAATCATAGCTTCATAACTAGAAGGTAAATGTAACATATAATGTAGAAGAGAGCTTGACATACATTCTATCTAGAATATGTCCATGATAGATAGAAAATCAAATGGGCAAGATATGCATAGATCAGTTGATTTATTCAACGACATGGAATACAGACAACAATGAAAAGAAACATAACAATAAGTTTGAGATTTTATTGTTTCATCTAGTGTCAAATCTGCCTCCGTTCCAATTTACACAAAAGAAACCACAATTGTTCTTTAAATGCAATAGAATAGCACTAGAAGGGACCCGTTGATTTTGGCCTAGGGCCTATTTTTTTTCCTTCTCAAAGAGAGGCTTCGGATGATGTTTACAGAGGGAACAAAGAATGAGATTAAGAAGAAGGAATGACACCGATGTTGCAGATCCCATTGCACTAGCTCATAAAATTTTTGAGAGCCTAATGGTATGAAAATACCCCCCTCCCGTTTTTTGAAGTCGAGGCTTCCCTTGGCTATCTCCTTCTTATCCTTGTGCCACTTTTTCTCTACATCATCTAATTTTTGGCCTTGTTTCATAAGCTCTTCTTTCCTTTTGTTAGCCATGTCTTCTGTTGTTACTGCCTTCATAGTGTTGTCCCTTGCTTTTGCTCTCCATTCAGCTGCATCTCGAGTCAATTGACCAATTCATTGTTGAAGTTGTGATATTGATTTCGTGGATGGGGGTGGCTGACTGCTTGAGAAGCTGGTGTTCTTTTTTTGTGAGCCTCATTGATTTCATGCTTCAGGGAAATAATCAAGGCATTGGCTTCTTCTAATTGGAATGCCACGTTTTTTTGCTTTGCCTTGAATGGTCTCCAAATCAATAATCCTTATTCTCCATCACTTGATTTTGTACTGACAAAGAGGCATTTTCCCTTTTCAAGAAATTCACCTCATCATCCTATCTCTGTTTTTCTTCCAATATCTACTGAGTGATTAGGATAGCAGGGTCCATCTTGGAACTTGTAGGAGGGCAATAGCCTTGGTTTACTCCTGCTTCCCCTTTTCCATAGAGACTAAGCTAGCTTGTAACTTGTCCTTTTCTACTTCCAAGGCCTTCACTCTAGAGCTCAAGAATTGGTTTCTTTTATATTAATGCAATCCAATTGTTTCTTGTAATTGTCACTAGAGGAAGGAGATTTGAGATATTTGCTGTAGACTATGCTGATAGAACCTTCAGCCATAGAGACATTGTCCTTAGGTGGGATCCTTGCTGTTTTGAAGGTGACTTGAAGAGCCCTTCAATCCTATGGCTTCATTTCCCATATGTTTTCTAAGCTAGAGGTTCAAGTGTGGTGACCACAAACTGTCCTGTTACTGCATTGTACCTGTGCAATAATCTTGCTTGTGCTTGGGCCTCAAGTGTTTTTGTTGAAATGATATCGCCTGCCTTTCTGCTCTTCTCCTTTTCTCTTTTGTCAATATTTTGAGTGGATTACAGGTCTCCACGGGCTGAATCACATTAGCCCATGCGATTTGGTGCATGGTTTCTTGAGAAGAGCTCATAGTTTATGCTAATGGAGCTAATAGTTGATGTATTAGCAGCTCCTTCAAAAGCTATAGCAAATAAAATATTAGATGACTTAAAAGCAGAGGTGAGGGTAGTGTGTGAGGTGAAGAAACCTCTTGCTGAGTACTGCTGGGCTTGGGGACTTCTTGTTCTACCCTTTTAGATACCTCTGGGACCTCTTGCCTTGTTTCCTTTGCTAATCCTTGGCTAGGAGATTGTTACTATTCAAACTAGCAGGCTAGGTTTGCAAGTGAAAGGCAATCACATAAGAAACTTGGACTGCTGTCACCTTTGTCCAATCTCCTAACTTCGAGATCCAATGTTGTCCCAAGGGAAGAGCCCTTTAATGTACCTGCCAAGTAGATGCCAAATTCCTTCCAAACACCTTAAAGCATAGATCAGTGCCTCTAATGGAGTCAAACACAGAGTGATAGAGAGAGTTAGGATGGTGCTTTTATAGTAGTTTTGGCAGTTTTGCATGTCTGTCTAGGGTTAAAAAATATAGGTCAAGGATTTCATGCCCAAAATTTTAGGGCCAAAATTTTGGGGTTGCGAGAATTTAGGGCCGAAATTTTAGGGCAGCGAAAATTTAGGGCCGCGATAATTTAGGGTCGAGGTTTTAGAGCCGAGATTTTAGGGCCTCGAGAATTTAGGGTCGAAATTTTGGGGTCGCGAGAATTTACGGCCGCGAGAATTTAGGGGCGAGATTTTAGGGCCGCAAGAATTTAGGGCCGAAATTTTGGGGTCGTGAGAATTTAAGGCTGAAATTTTAGGGAGGCCAAAAAATGAATATTTTTTTTTTTTGATTTTTAGGGTTTTTGTTATAAAATTGCAGACCTAATTCTACCATGAAAATGCAAAATTACACATGAAAATACAAGTTTAATCGAGCAATAATATTTACAAAAAATCAAACTAAGGTTTGATGTAGAGAAAATGGACAAACTTAGGGTTTTAATGGATGTTACCCCAAACCCTAGCCTCAGAGGAAGGTGACAAGCCTTCCTCTTGGAGGTAATTCTCCTTGCTACTAGGCTAGGATTTCTTGAAACAACCACTAGGGTTGGTTTTGAGAGTCTAAACTAGGGCAAAGTTGGAGCTCCAAGGCCAAACTTTGTAAAATCCTCTTCTTGGGATCGTTTTTAGTATGCAATGAAGATAGAATAGCAGGCAAAATCCTTATTCAAAGAGAATGTAGCCCTAGGGTTACCATTCAATCATTCAAGATGCAAAATTGACCTACCATTCATCAAACGAACCTTAAAAATGTAAAAGACTTACTTGAGCATGAGTTATTCCAACCATTCTAGCATCCACAAAGCATTAGCAAGACAAAGAAAGCATCCAACTTCATCCAAGAGCAAGAAGAATCATCCCTCCAAGAGGTGCACATCACTTCATAAGGCCCTTCAAGGGTAAAAGAGTAGCATAATGAATTTTATCCCATAAGTTGTTATGTTCAAATGAAGTGAGGAGAAGTTTATTTATAGCTTTTCACACTCACTTTACAAAAATATCCAGGCCGACATGCCTTTTAAAATGTCAATTTGAAATTATAAAATGTCAACTTAAAATTATAACAAAAATAATATAAAATAATCAAATCTATGGGTAATTTGGGACATTTTCCCCAGAATTTACCCACACATGACTAAAATAGCTAAAAATGAGCAAGACACTCCAATCTGAAGGCTGGAGTGCGGAGGGGGGGTGGTCATCATACCCCATTTAACCCCAATAGTAGTGAAAATCTTTCAACACCCCCCCCTAATCAAGCAACACAACCTGGCTTAGAGGATGACGTCATTATCAAGAACAAGCCAAGGAGAGAGGGCGTTGTTGAGCTGGAGGACTAGGAGGGTGTGGATGGTGGCCTTGAGGAGAGACATGAGCCTCAGTGTTGAAAGAGAGTGCCATCGGTGTGATAAAGCAAGGTGGGGGTTATGTAACCCAATGACCCACCCCTGGGAGCCCTGAATGTTAGTGTTTCATACAATTATAGCATAATAATTCAATTGCATAAAACAATAGGATCACTAGAAGAAAGACAAAGCACAGAAACAAAGAACACGAGAATTTATCCTGGGAAACCCAATCGGGAGAAAACCCAACAACCTTCATATAGAGATGAATAATTATGAGAACAGAGTACAGAGATGAGAGAGAGAAAGTAGAAAGTCTCCCTAACCAAAAACCCCCAAAATAAGCTTCTCCTAGCTGTAGGTGCGAGCTCCTCTCTAAGTGATGCGAACTTGTTGTGTGTGAGTGAATGAACAAATGAGGCATACGACCTCTCTATTTATACACATGCAAAAATGACTTTTTCCCTTTTTGGGCTGACCTGCTTTTCCCAAACCGGGCTGACTTGACTGGGGCAGTTCTGCCCATTGTTTGGGGCAGACTGACCACTGATTTGGGGCAGTTTACCCACTGGGACGACTTGTCTAATTTGACACGGCCGACTTGTCTTGGGGGAATATAAAAATACATTTAATAATTATTTTCTTCACTTAATTTTCTCTCCAATGTTTACATTGATTCTTTCAAGGGTTTACATGATTAATTACATCAATATCAACTCCCGTAGGAGGTACAAATAATTACAATAGAATATACTAAGACTAACTTCCGAAGTTGCACAAAATCCAACACTCCCTCTCAACAAGGAAGGTATTCTTCAATCTTCATCAGCATCACGATCATCTGGGTTTCATCTGTACATCTATACTATCTCAATCATCTTTATACATACTGAAGGTTGTCAACACAGTCTCAGTCCTTCGAGAAGTGTCATTATGCATCAACTCCACGAGTCCTTCGGTGAGTCCAAGAGAGTCCCTCCATCCTACCTGGATGTCCGAGAGATAGGCTTTACCATCTGCTACCTATCCGTCTCATCTTTCGATGGGATCCTCCCATACCTGGCTGAGAACTTGGACGAGCAGAGGTGCATGACCATCTACTACCTGTTCGTCTCATCTGCCGATGGGGTACTCCCATACCTAGCTAAGAACCTGAACGAGTAGAGGTACCTGTGCAATCATCACACGACCATCTACTACCTATCCGTCTCATCTGTTGATGGGATTTCTCCCATACTTGGCTGAGAATCTAGACGAGCAGAGGAACCTGTGTGTAACCCGACCATCTACTACCTGTCCGTCTCATCTGCTGATTGGATTTCCCCCATACCTGGCTGAGAACCTAGACGCGTAGAGGCACCTGGGTGAAAGCAGGGTACACATCTCTATGTCATTTCTCCCTCTCAAGGAGGGACACGTTCTCTTCTACTCCAAGTCTTTCGCGAAAGTATTCGAACTTCATCCTAGGAAGAGGCTTTGTGAGAACATCTACAGTCTGGTCATTTGTCGGAACATACTGTAACTCGACCGCACCTTTCTGCACCATATCACAAATGAAGTGATACCGAATATTTGTATGCTTCGACCTGTCGTGAAATACAGGATTCACTGACATTTGCACACATCTCTGGTTATCACAGTGAATCACGGTTGGCTCTAGAATCTGGCCAAATAATCCTGCAAGGAGTTTACGAAGCCATACTGCTTTTCAGGCTGTTGTACTAGCAGCCATATACTCAGCCTCTGCAGTACTGAGTGCTACTGAGTTCTGCTTCTTGTTGCACCAGGAAATCACTGCAGAACCCAAACTGAAGTAAAATCCGGAAGTACTCTTCCTATTTGCAGCACATCTGGCCCAATCTGAGTCTGTAAACCCCTGCAATCTCAAGTCACACTCTGAAACATATCTCAGACCATATCCCACAGTGCGACGCAAGTATCTGAGCACATGTTTTGCAGCAATCCAGTGAATCTGCCTCGGCTCACACATAAACTGGTTGAGAGAATTCACAACAAAACATATATTTGGTCTGGTGTTCGTCAGATACATCAAGGACCCAATCAACTGGCGATTCATAGTGGGATCAATCAAATTTGAATCTGAAGCAGAATCCCTCAGCGTCTTCAAATTTGCATCCATCGGAGTGGCAATGGACTTGTAGTCCAACATCCCGAATCTCTTTAGAATATCTATGGTGTATTTTCCTTGACCTAGGAAGATCTCCTTATGCCTCTACCATACTTCTAATCCCAAGAAGTAATGCATCAATCCAAGATCCTTCATTTCGAATTCAGAGGCAAGTTTCTTCTTACACCATATGATAAGTTTCTCATTTCTAGTGAGAAACAAGTCATCAACATAAAGGACCAAAATCAGTGGCTCATCATTCACAACCTTGTAGTAAAGGTTGGGGTCTGCATCACTCTGATGCAACTTCCATCCCATGGCTGAAGCAATAGCAATGATTGATCTGATGGAAGTATATCGAGCCACAGGAGCAAATGTCTCATCATAATTGACTCCCTCTTTCTGAGAGAACCCTCTGGCAACAAATCTAGCTTGTGTTTTTCAACACTCCCATCTGCTTCATGCAAAGTCTGTTGTGCCCATCTAGGCCTCTTCTGGCCTACTGCAATATCTCTGGGAACATCAACTGGCTCAACTGGATCAATGGAATCGATGGGTTCATCCTCTTCTGCTAACTCCCTCTAAACTAAAGGGGGAGATGATCTCATCTCCTTTGGTTCTAGCATTTCCTCATCATCGATCTCCTTATCTGATCCTTTGCCTTTCCTGACAGCCATTTCTACTTCAAAGGACACATCCCTGCTAACTTCAATCTGTCTGGATCATGGGATGTAGATTCTGTATGCCTTTGAAGATTCATTGTATCCCATGAAAGTTCACTTCTTGCCTGAAGGTTCTAACTTCGTCCTTTTCTCCTTGGGCACTATTATCACCAATCTTGTAGTTGCCCCTAAAGATGGATCCAAGGTGGATGGTAGTGTTATCACACAACTTGTAGTTGCCCCTAGAGGTATCCCATCCGGGACGGTAGAGGAGATAGGCAACTAAAGAGGTGACCCAAGAGATGCCACGGTTCCCAATGCAATGCGGGAGTCACGTCAACCGAGGCACTCTTCGCTTTAGGTCAAGGTGTAACTAGACCAAGGGGGAGACCCTATACCCCAATCGCAGTTGATTGGACCCAAACAAAGGTTTCTAAGGGTAGGTAAATGATGAGTTACGAAAACCAATGCAAGGCTAAGTGGACCTAAGAGTTAAGGAATGGTTGAAGGTGGTATAATGGATAGTTAGTGTTTCAACCTACGTATGGTTTAGGTCACATGATGGGGTATGATTACTAGGTATAGTACCATGTGTTTGCACAAGTGGGTCTTGTTTTCTTGGGAAGTGTGAAATGGTTCTAGGTGGGCCCACAAGGTGAAGTTAAGTGTGATGTTGGTACTATAGGTTAGGTATAGGCTAGATCTATAAGTTGGAGTTGGTTTTAGGAGTACCCATGTGCTAGATCTAGGGTTTGACACAAATCCCAAGGAGTGCGACTTGCTTGGAGAAGGACTAGTGCCTTGTTGGATGGGCTAATGGGGTCAAGAAGTATGTCAAAGTGTAGATTGGGACACCTAGAAGCCAAGTCAAGTGGGTTGGATGAGATCCAATGGTTGGATCTCACTAGATCTAGGTTTTTAAGTGATTACCCTAAGTGGACCACAATCCCTTGAAACAAGGAATGCAACCCCCAAGGTGGATCGTGACAAAAAGACAGTATGGACCTAGGTTTCAAGACATGGGGATTCCAAATCCACGAAAATCTCCAACACCCACCTCCTAGAAGTGGACCAACTCAAATCTTCAAAGGGGTGCGACTTGCCCAAGGAAGGTAAAAAAATGGGTTTGGTGGACCAAATCAAGTCCAATGGCCACCAAATTGTAGATTCGGGATGCTAGTGTCCCGATCTATGTATGTTCAAAATTTCAAGTGAACCCAATGGCTAGATCTTAGTAGATCTAAGTTTTAAGATACCAAGAAAATCAAAAGGGGGTTTCAACCCCTTAAAACATGGAGAGATGTCCACAAGGTAGTTTTCACCAAAGTAAAGACGTGGGTATAGGTTATCAAGTTTCTAGATTTCAAATCAAGTGGGATCTCACCTACCCATGTGCTAGATCTAACCCAACAAGCTTCTCTTAGGAAAATCGATTTAGGCTCAAGAAGGCTTTTTGCATTGAAAAGTGTGTCAATTTTTAGCCAATCACCACCAAACTATAGATCCAACTAGGGGTGGATCCTATAGAGGTGGGTTTTTGATATCTTTTCAATTGCAAGGCTAGATCTAAGTAGATCTGAAAAATACCAAAAATAAGGGTTTTAATTTGATTAGTTTTTTTATGATCTAGAAATTATGGAAGATTCAAGGAAGAGAAGATCATACCTCTTGGAACATACCTGGATGAAGAGATGAATGCTAGTTGAGACGAGGATTACTTTGCCAAAGATCAAATGGAGAATTGTTGAAGCCCTCTTGCCAAATCGATTTTTCCAAGCCACATGTGATTCCTTCTAACCTGTCAAGCCAAGGAGCAAAGCATCAATCAGTTTAACAAATTGAAGGTAGATACAAGCAAGAGAGAGAGAAACATAGAATAGTTGACACAAAGGCAAAACTACTCCCTGTCAAACCCAAAACGACTTCTTCCAAGCTTGAAGGGCAAGCCTCCCCACCAATTCGCACTTGTCAAAATCGCCCTCTTAACCTGCAAATAAAATATGGCAAATATGCAAGATAGCTACAATAGATCCTCCGGTGCAATGGACAATAGCATTTACAAGCGAAACAACCAACATTCACTCCAATCCAAGCATGTACTCCAAAAGATAGAAATTTTATTCCAAGAGCCAAGAGCCAAGAATCTCTAGATGAATTTTACAATGAGAGGCTCCCTCCTTAAATAGGATGGGGAGAGAGTACAATCATAACCACTTTTTACATGAGTGGCTAAGATTAAAAGATCATAAGATCTAATCAATGGTTGAGATGAGCTCAACAATAAAATACATGGATCACTAATAAAATATAATGTAAGTGGACAAAATCGCCCTACAAGAGGGGAATCCCACCAAATCATGATGACCAAATATCATAAGAGGCTTATGGTGGGTCCAAGGGGTAATTTTATCACTCCTTGGTCAATCCCCATAGCACAATAACCAAAAAATAATCATGAATGTACCAAATCGTGCCTCCATAGTGAAGTCGTGGTCCTCAAAAGACCTCAAAAATCCACAGAAAGTGCCATAAGTGATGGATGAGGGCCCCGATGAAGCTGAAACTGCTGGAGAAGGTGTGGAAGGTCCCGATCTATCATCACTGATCATCCCATGCCATAACTTTGCCTCATTAGCCCAAATCGATTTCCTCAATAGCCATTTCTACCAATCCTGAAATGCCTCGGGAAGCGTGAAACTGCCCCAAACAGCCTCTTGGAGTGCCTGCGCTGTCAAGGTGAGGGCACCAGTGTGTCCGGGAGGGGGGTAATATGGTAAAAACAAGTGGCTGGACCACCCTCTCCATCATCAGCGCCCTAGGTCAACCGGATAAAAATCACATCTGCTCCGACAGGGCCTCCGACAGACCAAAACTGCACTAGGACAGCCCACTGAGGCTAAATCATCACCGTAAGTGCCTGGAACTGAAAACAAACTGTCCCATTGGACTCAGAAGGTCCAAATCCATCCAAGATGTGTACTCATACACCATATGAATCTCTGCATGATCAAAATAAATATCCAATATACCGGATCAAAGCCAATAATAATGCGCTGTACATATACAAACACTGCTGCAACCCCAGAATCATCATCATAACCCTGTAGCTGCTGCATAGAGTCATCATGTATGTATACATAGACCATATATCATCTATCCATATCATCATAAGGTCCAACATCTCATGTCCCATGGTCCTCCATGGTCAAACTAGGTCTAACCAAGACCAAATATAACTCAGATCATCATTAATAGCTGCTGCAAAGTGTCAAGGTTAATATATGCTCTACAACTTATTCAAATAACAATTATAACACAGAGTAATCATGACTGGCGATCTAAATCCAAATATATAGTGTCGTTAATTATTATTATTACTCAGACTAGACTTTCAGGATCATACTCACTTCATAGTTGTGATCAATTTGCTAGTGAAGGGTGAAGGCTTAAATTAACTGGCTAGGCTAAGGGATGACTTAACTGTCTTGACTTTGTGACACTTTGGCAAGGGAAAGGGAATACACCATAGTATATACTGAATGAGCAATAACATAGGGAATGGCGGTGTCTCACAAATGGATGAGTTGTTTAAAGAGGGTTTATTCACCTTCACAGATGCGCACAATCCATAATACAAATAAGGCCAGCAATTGTTTTGATGTAGCTTTTAAGTTCCATTGCTTTTTGGGCCTGAAGTTTCCATAGCCTTGATCTATGTGTGTTTACAAACACATTGCATAGATTTACATTTTTCTTTTAGGCTTTCTGCTGCAGGTGTGTTTTTAAGGCACTTGTTTACCTGAGCACTTCTAGGTGTGTCATGGACAACTTGTTTACCTAGGTATTTATTTTCCACAAGATATAACATTTTATTTTTATGGCCATTTTCATTTGGCACGCCTTTCATTCATGTGTGTTTAAAAACACATTGCATGAATGGGCTTTTCATACAAGATATAGCATTTCATTTTTCCAGATTTTGTATTCATGGCAGCACTAAAAGTTTCAGGTTTAGCCAACACAACTTAAGTGACTAGGGGGAATTCCAAGGAACTCCAACTCACCATAGGTAAGTTTTGTCACCAACTCAGAGCCGAGACACAAATAAACAGGGAAGCTCATCCAATACAGAGGCTACAGTGGGGAAAAGTCCTCCATGTCACTAGTCAAGTAGTAAGTCAGGGTGATAAACTAGAAGGTAGGCCATGGATGGATGAAGACAATGAATAATGGAGCCAACACTAGCAAGCCAAGATATGGTGGAATGATCACCTCTATTCTCCCTAAGGAGGGTACATACCAATGAGTATGAATAGTGAACTTCTAAGTCTGGGTAGGGACAATATAATATGTATAATAGATCAACCAGGTCCAAATATCTATATGATCGCCAGATCATGACACTGAGTGCTAAGACATGCTATAAGAATAAGTATAAAAGCAATCTAACCATAACACCATGATATACCTGTTGAGTCATATACCTGAATGCTCATCAACCTGTACCATCATCTGTCCTCCGAAACTGCTGCTGTAACTCTGGGCACTACTGACTGCTCTGTACCAATGGTATAATGGCTACATCGGTCATCTCTCTGAGTGTCCTGAGACTCAGTCATGGCATGGGGAATACAACTGCTATCCACAATCTGATAGTGATCCAAAGATAGCTTCTCATCTCATCATCTCAAAGTAAAGGAACTGGCTGAAATGTGCTCTGGAATCTGAAAAAAATGTATGGTAGCCCGGCTACTATATATGTGATAACATCTGGCTCCAGCTGGGACAAGTGCTCTAAGGGAGAGAGCGCTTGAGAACCTCAGAATCTCTGGTCTCGAACTGCTCTGCATCAATCTTCAATCTAGCACTGCACCATCCTTGCTTTCAGCTTTTATTTTGCACCTGTTCCTGCTCTCACAAACACTAGAATACCATCATGGAGCATGTATGGGACAAATATAAAATAAAACTGAACTGAAATCTAATCTAAAGCATAAACTGAAATGTACCAAAATATAAATATAACTAACATGGCATATATTTTTCATTTATCATTTTTATTTACTGTGCAGGAGGAAAAAAAAAAGTAAATCAGGCGATCCCAACTTGCACAGGCAGCCAACAATAGAAATGCTAACTACAATTTTTTTAAATGCATGCAGGAGAAGAGACAAGCTTAGGAAGGAGCAAGACTCAACTCAGGCAGAAAAGAAAAATGGACAATACTCGGCACACAGAAAAAGAAAAATCACACAAATCCTATTGCTCAAGTGAGCTTATTCAAGACCTACCTACCCTACTCTAACCAGTCAACACAAATGCTAGGTAAAATCATAAATCCAGTGTAACCATTCGTCAAACAGGTTAATGATTCTTATTTGACTTTTGATAATAGAACAAGTCAAGATCGGGCTAAAGATTAACAAATTTGAGGGCACAATCTTCCTGACTTGTTCAAACATAGAAGAATGGTTTAAATGATGCAGTATGAAAATATGCCAAGGAGAAGATTGTCTGATACAAACATCCTCCATCAAAGAACTGATAGGGTCATAAAATTTATGCAAGTTAAACTCAGAGATGGATGGACGGAAGACATAAGACATGTGATTCGGTTCATTTTCACACAAATTAACTTCTTCATTTGCTTCTCTCACATATTCAATTTGATTCTCCTTGGGACTGATGATCAAATAGAAACCAAGTGGGGACAAATTAAAACTTAAAAGATGAAAAATCAAAGTTAAACCCACTTGATGCTCAAAAATGGAGAAAAGATGGAATTGATCTTTAAACACCTTTTCTAGCCACCCAGAATGATTAATAACTTGACAATAAGCATTATGGTTCAAAAGTGACTGAAAAGGGAAATGAAGTGCTTTTTCTCCAAACATGTAATCATGCTTATACTTTCTGTTGAAAAAAGCAAAAATTTGACTAGAGCACCAACCCAAAGATGATTGAAAGAGTTGGGAAGGGAGGGTGGATTGCAAATATGAAAATTCTCCCAAATGAATAAATAAGTTTGACTTTGGATTTTGGCAAAAGAAAGCACTCTTTACTGTAGGAATGATTTTAATCTTTTGGTCAAGTTTAATATTTACAATCTGAGGACAAGATTGACCATAGCTACCTAACTCTAAGTTGTCTTGATTAAGGATGGGAAAAATTAAAGACTCATTATAAGAAGTGGAACACAGATTAGAGCATCTAGTGTGATTCACTAATTCATCCTCATCTTGAGATTGACCTTCTATTGGTTCATCATTAAAATTATAAGAGGATAGGTGATCATTTTCATTTAATTGATTAGGGGGAAAATTAACAAGCTTATTTAAAGTATCCTGATTATTTGCACAATGATCACTATAGATCACCACTAAAGGATCTTGGTCTATGCTTTCACTTTCTTCTTCTTCCATAAGGTGATAAGGAATTGAATGATCATTAAATATGGAATGATTAATGAGTTTCTCTGAGGGAGGAACTTCAATAGATTGACTGACTAAAGGCTCATCCTCAGAAATTTCCTCAGGATCAAGACTAGGGCTACCTAAAAAGAAATTTGAAAACTTATGATTTATACAATGATTATGGATTTGACTTTCAATCGGCTCAAAAGTGGAAGACTTATCCTCAAAAGAAATTGAGCAGGAGGGGTCATCTTCGGATGTTGGCAATTCACTTGATGTTTGACTATTAACAGATTCAACAATAGGATCAAAAAGGGGAAGGTTTTGATTTGAAAAATATACATCATCGGATTCATTTCCCCATCTTTCTAAAAAATTTTGCTCAAACATGTCATACCCGGAAATGCTGTTGGGCTTCAAATCTAAGAACCAGATCTCAGCTCTTCCTTTGAAGGATGAAGCCAATAGTTTCATACACACATCCTCATGGGTTATGGATAAATCTTTAATAATTTCCCTAAAAAGTTCAAGGTGTCTTTTAGCAGATACTTCATGACTTCCATCAAATTTAGACAACCTTTCACGGGCTTGATGAGGGATATGATGAGGATACCCAACAATTTTTGAGAAGTCAAAAACTTTCAAACGACCAAAAGTCCTAGGCCGCTCCGAAGCAGCCATGGGTGGCAAAAATTTATTTTTTAATTTTTAATTAATTTTTTTTAATTTTTTTTGTTATTAAATCAAGAACCTAAATACAAAAAGATGCACCCCATGGGTTCTAGATAATGATAGGATCGATCACCAGTGGAGTTGCTTATGTGGAGTCGCCAGGTAGATTTTAAAACTCTTCTACCAAGATGTATGTCGTTTAAAGTGCAGGGATAGAGTGAGACAAAACAGGTATGATGAACCAAGGTAGGCCTCTACCTCCCCGGCAACGGCGCCAAAAATGTTATCACACAACTTGTAGTTGCCCCTAGAGGTATCCCATCCGGGACGGTAGAGGAGATAGGCAACTAAAGAGGTGACCCAAGAGATGCCACGGTTCCCAATGCAATGCGGGAGTCACGTCAACCGAGGCACTCTTCGCTTTAGGTCAAGGTGTAACTAGACCAAGGGGGAGACCCTATACCCCAATCGCAGTTGATTGGACCCAAACAAAGGTTTCTAAGGGTAGGTAAATGATGAGTTACGAAAACCAATGCAAGGCTAAGTGGACCTAAGAGTTAAGGAATGGTTGAAGGTGGTATAATGGATAGTTAGTGTTTCAACCTACGTATGGTTTAGGTCACATGATGGGGTATGATTACTAGGTATAGTACCATGTGTTTGCACAAGTGGGTCTTGTTTTCTTGGGAAGTGTGAAATGGTTCTAGGTGGGCCCACAAGGTGAAGTTAAGTGTGATGTTGGTACTATAGGTTAGGTATAGGCTAGATCTATAAGTTGGAGTTGGTTTTAGGAGTACCCATGTGCTAGATCTAGGGTTTGACACAAATCCCAAGGAGTGCGACTTGCTTGGAGAAGGACTAGTGCCTTGTTGGATGGGCTAATGGGGTCAAGAAGTATGTCAAAGTGTAGATTGGGACACTTAGAAGCCAAGTCAAGTGGGTTGGATGAGATCCAATGGTTGGATCTCACTAGATCTAGGTTTTTAAGTGATTACCCTAAGTGGACCACAATCCCTTGAAACAAGGAATGCAACCCCCAAGGTGGATCGTGACAAAAAGACAGTATGGACCTAGGTTTCAAGACATGGGGATTCCAAATCCACGAAAATCTCCAACACCCACCTCCTAGAAGTGGACCAACTCAAATCTTCAAAGGGGTGCGACTTGCCCAAGGAAGGTAAAAAAATGGGTTTGGTGGACCAAATCAAGTCCAATGGCCACCAAATTGTAGATCCGGGATGCTAGTGTCCCGATCTATGTATGTTCAAAATTTCAAGTGAACCCAATGGCTAGATCTTAGTAGATCTAAGTTTTAAGATACCAAGAAAATCAAAAGGGGGTTTCAACCCCTTAAAACATGGAGAGATGTCCACAAGGTAGTTTTCACCAAAGTAAAGACGTGGGTATAGGTTATCAAGTGTCTAGATTTCAAATCAAGTGGGATCTCACCTACCCATGTGCTAGATCTAACCCAACAAGCTTCTCTTAGGAAAATCGATTTAGGCTCAAGAAGGCTTTTTGCATTGAAAAGTGTGTCAATTTTTAGCCAATCACCACCAAACTATAGATCAAACTAGGGGTGGATCCTATAGAGGTGGGTTTTTGATATCTTTTCAATTGCAAGGCTAGATCTAAGTAGATCTGAAAAATACCAAAAATAAGGGTTTTAATTTGATTAGTTTTTTTATGATCTAGAAATTATGGAAGATTCAAGGAAGAGAAGATCATACCTCTTGGAACATACCTGGATGAAGAGATGAATGCTAGTTGAGACGAGGATTACTTTGCCAAAGATCAAATGGAGAATTGTTGAAGCCCTCTTGCCAAATCGATTTTTCCAAGCCACATGTGATTCCTTCTAACCTGTCAAGCCAAGGAGCAAAGCATCAATCAGTTTAACAAATTGAAGGTAGATACAAGCAAGAGAGAGAGAAACATAGAATAGTTGACACAAAGGCAAAACTACTCCCTGTCAAACCCAAAACGACTTCTTCCAAGCTTGAAGGGCAAGCCTCCCCACCAATTCGCACTTGTCAAAATCGCCCTCTTAACCTGCAAATAAAATATGGCAAATATGCAAGATAGCTACAATAGATCCTCCGGTGCAATGGACAATAGCATTTACAATCGAAACAACCAACATTCACTCCAATCCAAGCATGTACTCCAAAAGATAGAAATTTTATTCCAAGAGCCAAGAGCCAAGAATCTCTAGATGAATTTTACAATGAGAGGCTCCCTCCTTAAATAGGATGGGGAGAGAGTACAATCATAACCACTTTTTACATGAGTGGCTAAGATTAAAAGATCATAAGATCTAATCAATGGTTGAGATGAGCTCAACAATAAAATACATGGATCACTAATAAAATATAATGTAAGTGGACAAAATCGCCCTACAAGAGGGGAATCCCACCAAATCATGATGACCAAATATCATAAGAGGTTTATGGTGGGTCCAAGGGGTAATTTTATCCCTCCTTGGTCAATCCCCATAGCACAATAACCAAAAAAAATCATGAATGTACCAAATCGTGCCTCCATAGTGAAGTCGTGGTCCTCAAAAGACCTCAAAAATCCACAGAAAGTGCCATAAGTGATGGATGAGGGCCCCGATGAAGCTGAAACTGCTGGAGAAGGTGTGGAAGGTCCCGATCTATCATCACTGATCATCCCATGCCATAACTTTGCCTCATTAGCCCAAATCGATTTCCTCAATAGCCATTTCTACCAATCCTGAAATGCCTCGGGAAGCGTGAAACTGCCCCAAACAGCCTCTTGGAGTGCCTGCGCTGTCAAGGTGAGGGCACCAGTGTGTCCGGGAGGGGGGTAATATGGTAAAAACAAGTGGCTGGACCACCCTCTCCATCATCAGCGCCCTAGGTCAACCGGATAAAAATCACATCTGCTCCGACAGGGCCTCCGACAGACCAAAACTGCACTAGGACAGCCCACTGAGGCTAAATCATCACCGTAAGTGCCTGGAACTGAAAACAAACTGTCCCATTGGACTCAGAAGGTCCAAATCCATCCAAGATGTGTACTCATACACCATATGAATCTCTGCATGATCAAAATAAATATCCAATATACCGGATCAAAGCCAATAATAATGCGCTGTACATATACAAACACTGCTGCAACCCCAGAATCATCATCATAACCCTGTAGCTGCTGCATAGAGTCATCATGTATGTATACATAGACCATATATCATCTATCCATATCATCATAAGGTCCAACATCTCATGTCCCATGGTCCTCCATGGTCAAACTAGGTCTAACCAAGACCAAATATAACTCAGATCATCATTAATAGCTGCTGCAAAGTGTCAAGGTTAATATATGCTCTACAACTTATTCAAATAACAATTATAACACAGAGTAATCATGACTGGCGATCTAAATCCAAATATATAGTGTCGTTAATTATTATTATTACTCAGACTAGACTTTCAGGATCATACTCACTTCATAGTTGTGATCAATTTGCTAGTGAAGGGTGAAGGCTTAAATTAACTGGCTAGGCTAAGGGATGACTTAACTGTCTTGACTTTGTGACACTTTGGCAAGGGAAAGGGAATACACCATAGTATATACTGAATGAGCAATAACACAGGGAATGGCGGTGTCTCACAAATGGATGAGTTGTTTAAAGAGGGTTTATTCACCTTCACAGATGTGCACAATCCATAATACAAATAAGGCCAGCAATTGTTTTGATGTAGCTTTTAAGTTCCATTGCTTTTTGGGCCTGAAGTTTTCATAGCCTTGATCTATGTGTGTTTACAAACACATTGCATAGATTTACATTTTTCTTTTAGGCTTTCTGCTGCAGGTGTGTTTTTAAGGCACTTGTTTACCTGAGCACTTCTAGGTGTGTCATGGACAACTTGTTTACCTAGGTATTTATTTTCCACAAGATATAACATTTTATTTTTATGGCCATTTTCATTTGGCACGCCTTTCATTCATGTGTGTTTAAAAACACATTGCATGAATGGGCTTTTCATACAAGATATAGCATTTCATTTTTCCAGATTTTGTATTCATGGCAGCACTAAAAGTTTCAGGTTTAGCCAACACAACTTAAGTGACTAGGGGGAATTCCAAGGAACTCCAACTCACCATAGGTAAGTTTTGTCACCAACTCAGAGCCGAGACACAAATAAACAGGGAAGCTCATCCAATACAGAGGCTACAGTGGGGAAAAGTCCTCCATGTCACTAGTCAAGTAGTAAGTCAGGGTGATAAACTAGAAGGTAGGCCATGGATGGATGAAGACAATGAATAATGGAGCCAACACTAGCAAGCCAAGATATGGTGGAATGATCACCTCTATTCTCCCTAAGGAGGGTACATACCAATGAGTATGAATAGTGAACTTCTAAGTCTGGGTAGGGACAATATAATATGTATAATAGATCAACCAGGTCCAAATATCTATATGATCGCCAGATCATGACACTGAGTGCTAAGACATGCTATAAGAATAAGTATAAAAGCAATCTAACCATAACACCATGATATACCTGTTGAGTCATATACCTGAATGCTCATCAACCTGTACCATCATCTGTCCTCCGAAACTGCTGCTGTAACTCTGGGCACTACTGACTGCTCTGTACCAATGGTATAATGGCTACATTGGTCATCTCTCTGAGTGTCCTGAGACTCAGTCATGGCATGGGGAATACAACTGCTATCCACAATCTGATAGTGATCCAAAGATAGCTTCTCATCTCATCATCTCAAAGTAAAGGAACTGGCTGAAATGTGCTCTGGAATCTGAAAAATAATGTATGGTAGCCCGGCTACTATATATGTGATAACAGGTAGAGGGGACAAGCAACTAAACTGGTGAACCAAGAGATCCCTAGTTCCCAAATGGATGGTTGTCACGCCAACCAAGGCACTCTTCGCTTCTGCTACCAAAGCCAAGGTAGCAAGGGGGAAACCCAAACCTACTCCCGATAGGAGAGATCAACCCAATCACCATATCAGATCAGACAAAGTGAGGTACGTAAGGTGACAGGTATGGAACCCTAGATTTAAGGAGACTGAGACACTGTGGAGGCTTAGAGATGATATGACTTGATGAATAGATCTTAAGCACAGTGATTCAGGGATTAAGTATGATTCCAGGATTCAAAGCTAGTTTAAAATGGTCAAATTTAACTGCCTTGGGAAACGTAACCCTTAAAACATGGAAAGTGTCCCAAAATGTAGATTTGACAGTTGGGGCTTTCTAGCTATGCTTGATGAAGGGATATGACAATGTCAAAGTGTGCAAGCAACCAAACAAGGATCAAACCACAGGAAAAATGGGCAAGCCAGGAAAGTCGTGAGGGTAGGGAGAAGGTTACTTCCTAGGAAAATGGGCCAATGGAGTTCCCAAGGGTGAACCCTTGAAAACCCACCTTGGGATTTACCCGATCTACAATACCCAGAAATGTTTTGCCAATTGATCAAGGGGTTTGATCAGGGGAAATTTCAGTAGATTTTTAATGAGGGTTTTGAATTAAATTGACAGATGGGTAAACCAATGGAATGAGAAACTTGCCTTGAGATCATACATGTGTGATGGAAGTGCTTGCCATGTTGTTGAGGAATGTTCCCACAGAGATCAAATGAGAAATTGTTGATTTTTCTTGCCACAATGAGATGCCCAGCTCCACACGTGCACCTTCCTCTTCCTGTCAAGCCAAGGAAAAACGATTCAATTAGATCGAGCAAGAATGGAGGAAATACAAG
The DNA here is from genome assembly GCA_027924585.1 of Larix kaempferi. Lineage (NCBI taxonomy): Eukaryota > Viridiplantae > Streptophyta > Pinopsida > Pinales > Pinaceae > Larix > Larix kaempferi. The sequence continues at coordinate 282,002 of BSBM01000841.1, forward strand.
CGAATAAGCAATGATAACAGAAAGTAGAAGGTGCTAAGACAGTAATACTTCCTGTAACCAACGAAGAAACACAAAGAAGAAGCAGGGAGAGTCTCCCCAACCAATGCGTCCTCCTTGAAGCAATTCGGCCTCCACCTGTAGATGAGAAAAACGTGGAACAAAAAGATAGCAAGATAATCTCCAATATCGCAGTGCAAAGGAAGAACAAACAGTCGAACCCCAATAGCATTCACAACCACAAGACAAGTAGATGCAATAATAATTTTCTATTCCAATAATCCAGAGCCAAAAGTCTGTACAATGAGCTCTCTCCTTTAAATAGGATGGAGAGATACCAAAACCCTAACCACCTTTGAATGGATGGCTAAGATTAAAAGATCATAATGTTCTAATCTACGGTTGAGATGAGCTCAACATAAAGTACATGGATCAATATAAAAATATAACATAACAATGGACCAAATCGCCCTAGGAGAGGGGGTCCCACCAAATGTCAATGATAAAACATAATAACTAGCTCATGGTGGGTCTAGGGAGTCATGTCTAGCCTCCCTAGTGTGTCCCCATGGCACAATATCATCAAATGACTAACACAAGCACCAAATCGTGCCTCTCTGGGAAAGTCGTGAGCCTCCAAAGGCTCTAGAAAACCATAAAAAGTGCCGGAGAGATGGGTGTGGGTCCCACTGAAAGCTAAAACTGCTGGAGAATGTGTGGAAGACATCACACTCATCATCAAAACTCATCCCATGCCATTACCTTTCCTCAGTAGCCCAAATCGAATTCTTCAGTAGCCATTTTCACCATTTTTAATCTGCCTCGGGAAATGTGAACCTTCCCAAACTGCCTCTTGGAGTGCCTGCGCTGTCCAACTGAGCCCACCAGGCTCTCTGGGAGGGGGGTATAATGGTAAAATCAAGTGGATGGACCACCCCCTCCTCATACAGTGCCCTAGGTGAACCAATCAAATCCTCTCTCTGCTCTGACAGGCCATCTGATATGGCAAAACTGCACTAGGATGGCCAACTGAGGCCAATCATCACTGTAACTGCCCGGAAATGAAAACAGTCTGTCTCATTGGACTTAGAGAGCCCAAATCCATCTAAGGAGTGTACTTATACACCCTATGGATCTCTGCAAGATCATATAAAATATCCAATATGCCCGGACAGACCAAATAATAATAATCTGTAAAAGTGCTGAAAAGCACAAATCATCATCATAAACCTGTAATCACTGCATAGAACCATCTGGTGACCTGTACTAGACCATATATCATATCTCTGCATCATCTGGGGTTTATCCACCTCATGTCCTGTAGTTGACTTTGGTCAAACTAGGTTTGACCAAGTCAAAATGACCAATAATATGACCCAGGCTAACATCAAATTGCTGCAAGTGCTAAAGGTTAAAGTATGCTCTACAAATCATTCAAGTAACAATAATAACAAGAAGTAATCATTTCTCTGGCAATCTAATAACCAATTATAAAGTGTTTTCAATATTTATTATGACTCAGACTAGACTTTTAGGACCATACTCACTTCATAGTTGTGACCAATTTGCTAGTGAAGGGTGAGGGTTGAAACTAAATGGCCTAGGCTAAAGGATGACTACTAACTTGACACTGTGACACTTTGGATATGGAAAGGGAATACACAATCTAGCATATGCTGGATGAACAATAACACGAGGGATGGCAGTGTCTCACAAATGGGTAAGTTACTTTCGGAAGTGCTTATTCACCTTGACAAATGCTCACAATCCATGCCAATACAAATGAGGCCAGCAATCGTTTAGATATAGAGTTTAAGAACCATTGTTTTTTTGGGCCTTTGAGTTTTCATAGCCTTTGATCTATGTGTGTTTAGAAACACATTGCATAGATTTACATTTATATTAGGCTTTATGCTCCACGTGTGTTCAAAAACACTTGTTACATGGGCTTTACATTTAACATTTCATTTCAAAGCCAGTTTCATTAGGCTTGCCTTGCATTCACGTGTGTTTAGAAACACTTGTTACATGAATGGGCTTATTTCACAAGATATACATTTCATTTCCATATATTGTATTGATGGCAGTGCTATTTGTTTCAGGTTTAGCCAACACAGCTTAAGGCAACTCAGAGCCGAGACACAATAAACAAGGGGAGGCTCATCCAACAAAGAGGCTAAAGTGGGGGAAGGTCCTCCATGCCACTAGTCAAGTAGTAAGTCAGGGTTAAAACATAACTGGAAGGTAATGGATGGGTGGAGACAGTGAACAATGAGACCAACACTAGCAAGCCAAAGAGTGGTAGCAAGCCAAAGAGTGGTGGGAATGATCACCTCTATTCTCCCTAAGGAGGGTAAAACCAATGAGTATAGGTCAAGAACTTCTAAGTCTGAGTGGGGACAAAATATATATATAAAGATACAACCAGGTCCACATATCTATATGATCGCCAGATCATGATACTAAATGCTAAGACATGTCACAAGAATGAGTATAAAAGCAATATAACCATAACACAATAATATACCTGCTGAGTCATATACCTGAATGCACACAATCTGAACCATCATCTGTCCACTGAAAACCTGCTGCTGCAACTCTGAGCAATACTGACTGCTCTTTAAATGGTTGAATGGCTACATCAGTCCTCAAATCTGAGTGTCTTGAGACTTAGTCATGGCATGGGAATATACTGCTGTCCATAATAAATATAGTGATCCATCCTAGATGCTCATCTCAGCATCTCATATGTAAGGGAACTGGCTGAAAAGTGTATTGGAATCTGAAAAATAGAATATGGTAGCTTGGATACTATATATGTGATAACAAAGCCCACAATGGGTTATCTATATGAGGCCATGGATAGGGCCAAAGAGGCCATTCATGCCTATTATGAGGACAATGGGGATGAGCGGCATGAGAGACAACAATTGATATGGGGGGTGATTGATCAACAATGGAACTATACACTTCATTGCCCCATTCATGCTGCAGGGCTATAACTCAACCCCATGTTCTCTTATTCCTATGGCTTCAGGTTTGATGTAGAGGTAAATGATGGGTTCTTGGAGTGTGTCCACGGGATGGTGCCAAGTATAGTTGATTGTTTAGAGATTCCAAAGGGTTGGAAGTCTGTAGGAGGGCCATGGGAACATTTGGGTTTGAGATGGCTATTAGTTATAGGAAGAACATAATGCCAAGTAAGCTTCACCTTGTTTCAAAATTCAATTTCTTTACTTTCTTTGTTTTAAATTTCAAATTTTCAATGTCTTCTCTTATGTTTTTCCAATTCATTGTAGATACTTGGTGGGAAACCTATGGCACAAGGGTACTTCATCTCCAAAAGCTTGCCATTCGAGTGCTTAGCTAGACATGTAGCTCTTCTAGTTGTGAGCGCAATTGGAGTGTATATCAAAAAATACACACCAACAAGCGCAATAGGTTAGAGAATTTCAAATTAAATACTAAATTAATTATAACTTGTAATTTATGGCCCTTGGGTAATTTATGTATTCTAATTTAATAAATTTATGATCTTCATATAGGTTGGATACCCAATGCTTGAATGATCTAGTCTACGTCTACTACAATCTCACGCTATGGTTGAAGCAGATTGAGAAACAACCAGATGTGGAGGCCATTTCACTGGATGGGATTGACACTACTGTTGCGTGGACAGTGGAGACTGTGGAACTTGTTAGGGAGGCAACCCCTAATTAGTTAGAGGATGATACACAGGACATGGAAACAAGGGAGGACGAGGCGTTTGAGAGTGTGCCACCACCGGAGCCACCAGTTTCATAGCCACAGTCTTAGTTAGAAGGAGCTAGATATATAGGCAGTGGTATCAGTAGCAATGGTAGAGGACCTGATGAGGGTCTACTACCTCATCATTCTTCTAGTTCTTCTAGAGTACATCAGCTTCTAGGCACTTTTGGAGGACGGCATAGTCCACGACGACCTCCATGACTGCCAAGTCCTTCTAGCTCTAAAGCAAGAGCCATTACCAGAGCTATTACCTTTGCCCATAAAAGGGGTAGAGGGAATCGGTAGTTTACTTTATTGACTTGATTCATTGTATATGAGATACATTGATTGTATTTTTTTGGTGATTCATGAGTCGGGGACTCAACACCCAGGACACGATTCATTTTTGATATGTTATGTATCACTAGACATCTTATACATCTTATATAAACTAGACATCTTATACATCTTATATATCAGTTTTCTTTCCATATTCATGTGGCAATGTGTTTATTAAATGTTCTTGTTGCTTTAGATGTTTAGAAAATTGAAAAAAATGAATATTTTTGTATTTTTTTTTAAGTTTGTCGATATATTGTTGTTGTTTGCCGACATTTTAGCCAATAAATCCGGTAATTTCTTTTTGGACCCCGCATGATATATTCGCCAACACGATATTTATAACTCTCTCTTCCCAGTATTAAAGTGAAGATGGAGAAACAGTCTTAAGCCCACGGGGCGAATCTTTTAATCTTCTAGGGGGTAAGAGAGACCTCAACCTGGCCCTAGTTGTAATGTAGCCTATGGAAGATGGTTGCTTTTTGGGCCTGATTTAGGTTCTTATATCTCTCAGTTTGGCTCTCATGGAATAGGATGATTGTTCCCAAGTACGTGCCTAACATTTGGGAGACAAATAGGGCGTTAATGTGGAATAACACAGTTTCGTTGTTTGTGGCCGTGATAGAGGAAGAGGCAGGATGGGAACTACGGACACGAAGCTCCATGCGTTCAGGGAATAGGAATGTATTGGGGACGATTCATTGATTTGTTGGGCCAGCTCAATAGCCAGAGAGTATTGGATTTTATGCATGATGCAACCCTTCCATAGGCAGCCCTTATCAATTTTTTAGGGGACTAATTAGTCATCTAAGGAGTGGCTATGTAGGCCAGGTTGTCAACAAAAGGCGGGCTATGGGATGAGGAAACCTTGCTTGTATCAGACCAAGCACTGGTGGAATCAGTTGAAGAGCTCCCCGAGGTGGTTTTTGAGGCCTTTGGCATGGTTATAGAAATTAAAACTGCAAAGGATTGGCTTGATACATGAATAGACAATCTATAGGTAGACCTTCTATATAAATATAGGAAATTGATTAAGCGTGGAGTTCACATTATGATTTATCAGGCAATTCGTGGTGAAATGGTGCTGCGGGATGGTGGCATTGCAATGACGGTTCAATTGCAAATGCTCGAGAGATTATGGGAGTAATCTTAGCTCAGAGGAGACTTTATTAGTCTGCTTGGAAGCTTGAATAAAATTTAAAATGGACGAGGGAACGACTCTGAGTACTTAATTGCGGGAGAAAATCCACATTAATGGCCAAAGATCTAGGTGCTAAATAACATTCATTGTTGTTGTAGGGTGGTGTAGGCGATTTTTTGTTCAGGTTGGAGGGACACGTGGTGGTCCATCATTGGTTGTTAAAAGATGATGTGGACAAACCTCACCCTCGAGTTCATGTTATTGGTGGGTAGGTCCCCTAATATTCTATTTGAGGTGGTCGGATGATGCCACATAATCTTGTCTTTGAAATTGAATCATACAAGCTACCCTCGACCATTGATTTGGAGGTATGATTAGAATTGAGCCATTAGAGCATGTGTGGCACATGCCAGGGGTGGCTCACATTCCTTTGCGTGAATGGTTTAGATCATTCAATCAGTTGTGCCCGATGTAATTGTTATCACACCATAGTAGCTGGGCTACTATTCTTTCTTAGTAGATATCTGCACTTTTCAGAGCTTGGATTTTTCAGAGATTGGCTATGATGAGCCTATTATTTGTGATCACTCATGGATCAGAGCAGTTTATTGTATCAGATTTTTGGTAGACCTTGTGCCAAGGCTGAGCCTTGAGAGCTTAGATTTGATGACCGATGTGACCTTTTGTTCCATACAGTTTCAGTTTCAGTGCCCAGTGATTATATTGTAGCAGTGTTTTAGATGATTATTGATGATTATTTTGATGTGATGTGACCTATGGACTTCTGATTATTGACTTTGGATTATTATCTTGTTGTTTTAGTCATTTTCATAGCTTTGACTTGGTATATGATTCATGATGTGGCAAAACTATTTAAAATGAAATGAACTATCTTGATGATGTTATAAATTATAAAATGGACCTATTACTTGCACACTTAGGTTTTCTGACAAAACTCATTGGTTTCATTACCCTCCTATGAGCATAGATATGGCCTTTTCTGACATCTTTGTCTACTAGCTTAGGCACCATTTTCACTTGACTCCATTCATCCATGACCTTCCTTATTTGACTTTCACCCTTGACTTGCCTTCTTGACTTCTTGATATTGAGGACTTCCCTATTTCTACCTCTGTGTTGGACCGCATCCATGTTTTTTTGTGTCTCGGCTCTGAGTTGGTGACAAAACTTGCCTTTGGTGAGTTGGATTGTATGCCTAAATCATTCTGGTCGGTTGTCCCTATGTTTGGCACTGTGCAGAACTCCCCCTAGTCACTTGAGATGTTGGCTAAAACTGAAAGCTCATGTACTACCTATATTGGAAATCTTTATAAATACGCCCATGGAAACTGTAAACTCTAGAATGTGTTTTTATACACACGTGAGTAAAGAGAAAGAGCAATGAACTGCTAAAATACTCCTCGAAGAGTATAGAAAAAGGTCCAAAAAGCAAATGTTACTCAAAAGTTATATCTATTATTGCTGACCTTATATGTATAAACATGCCCTGGATGCAAGCTACAATTATTTGTGCCTCTTAGCACATGTGAAATCCGAGGGGTTATGTAGGCCAAAAAGGCCATGAAATGAAATGAATGATCCTAATGAACCTGGATCAACTTGATGTAGACATGATGCCTAAGTTGAATAAACACTCTCTAAACAACTTATCCATTTGTGAGGCACGGCCTTCCCCATTGTTTTTTGTCCAGCACAGAGTGTAGCTTCCCCTCTCCCCGTCCAAAGTGTCATTTAGTTGAGTTTGGTCAAGTCACCCTTTTTGCCTAGCCTTGTTCTTAGCCTTCATCCTTAGCTAGCAGTTAGGCCATGTCCAATGGTGAGTCTGTCATTAAAGCTGTTGTGCAAGTAAGACATAAATAACATTGAAATATATACATGATAAATGCCACTAAATGATGTTTATACTTTATGTTGAGCTGTGAATATGATCTAAAGGAACATGTCTTAGTCTTTGTCATAATATTGTCCTTGGTTATATTTTGACCTAGTCAAACATAGTTTGACCATGGTCATTCTTGGGATCCGTGATGATGTGGACCATGTATGCTTATGGATGATGATTGATGGTCCTGCATACTTTTATTGATGACTCCATATGTTGGACATATGATTTAGATGATGATTGATGCAGTTCATCAGTTTTATTATTATTTCCAGATCATCAGATTATACACTGTCCGTATATGGTGGACCCTACTGTTGACCCCTCAGGTCAACCCATGCTGTATGAGTACACATTTATAGTAGATTTGGGTCTTCTGGATCCATTGAGACACTTGTCCTTCAGTTTCGGGCATTTCTGACAGTGATAGATGCATTTTTCCACTTGTTGACCAGTTTTGGGCATGTTTCCCCAGCCTGTCCAGCAGAGGCATTGGAGGCCAGTTTCACCTAGGGAGCTATATGGGAAGGGGGTGGTCCAACCACTTGTTTTTACCATTATACCCCCCTTCCAGACAACCTGGTGGGCTCAGTTTGACAGCGCGGGCACTGGTGTCAGTTTGGGCAGTTTTACGGTTTTCGAGGAGGATTAAAAATGGAATAAAAGGGTCACTGAGGAATCCGATTTGGGCAATTGAGGCAAGTTTTTGGCACTTGGTCTTCACAGAGGTCTTCCAGGGTGAACCCCCCATCTTCCAGTCATATGGCATCAGTCAGTGGGGTCCATAGTGGCCATAGGAGGCCTTTTACTGCATGTCTCTCACAGATTTTGAGGACAGGATTTGATCATTTGTGTTACTTGGACATGTCATGGTCCTTTTATTTTATATATCGTTGTGCCATGGGGATGAGCTAGTAAGGATTAATGCCTCCTAGCCCCACCATGAGCTTATTGGGTCATGTCCATGTCATATTTGGTGGGCCCTTGTATCTTAGCCCCCTCTAGAAGATGATGTCACCCTCACTTAGTCACTTTTAGTTATGACGTCATCTCTATTTTGAGTGATCCATGTGATATTGTATATTGTCTCATCTTAGCCATTGATTATGTTGTGAGATCTTTTAATCTCAACCACTCATTTCAAAAAGTGGTTTTGAGATCTAGGGTTTTGGTCTTTATTATCCAATATAAGGAGGAGACCCCCTCATTGTAAAGCACCTTTGGGCTCTGGAAAACTTGGAATGAAAATAATATTTTGGAGATCTATTTCTTGGCTTTGATTGGGTTACTCTTGTATATGTTCTTGCATCTCTTGTTTCTAGACATTGTTTGCTTTTTAGGTGAAATCGACATCAAGAGAGGGAGGCCGAATTGCTTGAAGTTAGCTCAACGTTTTGCTTGATGGGAAGATTGTAGGGGTTGCTCACATCCCCCATGGGCAAGACGTTTTCATCTTGAGGGAGTTTTTCAATTGTGCTTTGTCCATTGATCGCTTCTTTGATATGACATGCTTAGATCTTATGGATTTGTGGATCAAATCTAACTTGATGTAGTTTGATTTACAGGTTTTCATGAGACATCTCTCCTCCTAGGGCTTGGACGTTTTGGGTTGAAGACACTTGGATCAAGCTTGGAATTGTAACTAGGGCAAGAATCATCCATATGCTAAGAGGCCGCAAGCTTATGAGGTAAGATCTACAAGGTACATATCTATTTCACTTGTTCTCCATCCTATTGGTCAAAAACACCATTAAAATCAAAACCCTCATTTTACATTTTTCTAGATCTACTTGGATCTAGCTTGGATTTGGGAAAGATATTGAAAACCCACCTCTATAGCATCCACGGCAATTCAGATCTATAGTTTGGTGGTGATTGGGCTTCATTTGACACACTTTCCAAGGCACCTAGCCCTCTTTGAGGCAAATCACACTCCTTGAGGAAGGCTAGTTGGGCTAGATCCTTGACATGGGTAGGTGAGATCCCACTTGATTTGCATTGCTCCACCTTGATAACCTACCCCAGTGCTTCACCTCTTTGATTTTTGCCTTGTGGGCCCCATTCTTCATTTTGAGGGTTGTGCCCCACTTGGGTCATTGGGTGATGCATTTTAAATCTTAGATCTATGGAGATCTAGGTCATATTTGGGCATGCCATCCTAAACCCACCTTGATAATTCCCTTAACTACCCCGATCTACATTTTGGCATAATTTGGACTCCATTTGCCCCTTCATCTAAAGGCACTAGTCTCCCTTGGGAAATTCGCACTCCTTGGGTTAGTGGCCTTTTCCTAGATCCCATATGTGGGTGTTGTCTATCTCATATTAGATCCATAGATCTACCTCATCTCACCCACTTAGTACCATCTCACCCTTAATCCAACCAAGTGGGCCCTATTTGGACCATTTTCCACTTTTTAAGGAGTGGGCCCCACTTGTGTATTTTCATGGTGCTAGATCTATCCATTTGGTCTTCATAAGTGGCCTTAGTCATTCATTGGTTGAAACACTTGTCACTTCTTAAGGCTCTTCAACCACATCTTAAACACGTTGGTCCACTTAATCCTCACACATTGGTTTCCGTAACCTAACTTACACATTTCCCTAGGAACCTTTGTGTTAGCTAGTCTTCATTGATTGGCTAGGGTCTCCCCCTTGGTCTTGATTCTTCATGATCTAAAGTGAAGAGTGCCTCGGTTATTGTGACACCCAACTTGCATTGGGAACTGTTGCACTTCTTGGGTCACCTCTTTAGTTGTCCATCTCCTCTACCATCCCGGATGGGATACCTTTAGGGACAACTACAAGTTGTGTGATAAAGTAATCCTGGCCGTTAGCGGTGATACCTCTTATGCCACATTCTGATCATTGTATGTTGTGCAAACAGTCTAGATCTACAGAGTCCAACTTGCTTGATCTAATATTAACCATTTGTGGCAATGCTCTCCCTGTTATAGCTTGATTGTATCATCATCTAAGTCACAGGATTCGGCGATTTTTCGCCTTCAAAATCGAAATTTGCCGAATTTTGCAGCAAGCGGAATTTGTTTGAAAAAATCGTCGATTTTCATGTGGGTAAACCCCACCCAAACTTCCGTCGAGTTTTCCGAGTGTTTTTCTGCAGTGAGCTTGCGGTTGGCATGAAATTTCGTAAGTTTCGTACCAGGGTTGGATTCATACTGAGTTTCGTAAGTGTTGAAGTGATTGGTTCATGGCAGCCTGCAAGTCGTGGATCTCTACAAGGGGGACGTGTACATTGTAGTCTTCGCGGCGGCATATCGTGTGCCCAGTTGGTGAATTGTGTGCCAAGTCGTGGCCGGAGTTGATTTTGCCGGATGGGCTACTGGTCGGTCGAGAGGGTAGAACGATGGACAGCAAACGGCATGCAATCAGTTTTTTTTTTAAATAATCATATGTTTTTTAATTTATTAAGAATGAAATTAAAATATATATTTCATGTTTCTTGTCAATAAACAAAAGATTTTAGAGATGTAAATATCTCTTTGTATATTTTTAAATTTAAAGCTTTGAAGTATTTAATAAACTACATATTCTTAATCTTTAACCATTAGATTCACTTATTTATATAAATGTAAATAAATTATATAATATTTAAATAACTTAATATGTCATTATTCTATTTAATAATATTTATATAATGAAACATTTTTAATAATCCCCTGAACTTAATGTCGAATTTTATCGACAAATTTTTTCTTGCCGAATTTTTGTCGAATTTCAAAGTCTCTGAATTCAAACACGAACTCAAACCAGGTGACTTAGATCACCATGCGCGAACGACCATGATTGATCGCTCTGATTATGCTGATATAATCTTAGCCGCTCAAGGTGGGAGTGCCATTGTTATACTCTGATCAGGTTCGGTTGTGCGAACGACCTAGATCTAGTGATCCCTTTTGTCCGATATGATTTGGGCTTCCTGTGGCTAATCCCCATACATTATCTCTCGGTTGAGTGATCTAGTGCAAATGTTCCCGGTCAACAAATTTTGCTATGGTGATGTAGCCCTGGCCATCGACTCTCCAAACCTCACCTTTATCTTGCCATCGGTTTCCTTAGTGCGTTTGGATTTGCATCATGGATCTTTTGAAAAGGGAATATCTCAGTAGTTTGGTCACACTCTGTACCATTAGTCTGATTTTTCTACAGGATTATCCAAAGGAACAACAAGATGTTTACTTCTCTTGTTGGATGGTCAGGTTGATGATCGTTCTGTGATGGGATGCCTTTGTCATGCAGTTGCTTCATTCTCTTGACATACTTGATGCTAGATGGAGTTAACACTTTTTTCATGTTCCCTTTCTTGATGTGTTGTGGTAGTGCACTTTGCCTTGGTGGGATTTTCCTAGGTGATATGACTTGATGTTGTAACATTTGCTTTGCATGGGGGGGTGTGTAATAAATGATGTTAGTACCGTTGTGATGTAAAATTTCGTTAGTTTGAGTTAGAAAAGGGGGTTACTGCACATATTCATGATGATCAAGACTTTTTCTAAGGTTTGATGTGATATTAATCATGTTATAGTCCTTTGGTCCCTAGGTTCAAGTCTAGGTAGAGCTTCTAATTTTTCATTATGTTGTTATCATGGCAGGGTTTCACTAGGAAGAACAACTTATTTGCATGGTACAACACTTGATGTAGCAACCCCCCCCCCTCCCCCCCCTTCACAGTGATTTAATCAGTTGGTGACTAACTTCTGGGTACATTTGGAGAAATTCTGGGCGCTTTGGAACCTCTGAAAACCTTGGACAGCAGATCGGGGCGGTTGTTGCTGGCAGATCAGTAATAAAAAGTCTTGAAACAACATGTTCGGCAGTGGAAAGAGGATGAAAATCAGCCTTAAAGCAAAGCTGGGCAAATTCTAATAATTCTGGGCATATTGCAGCCCTAAAAAAGTGATGAACAACAACCTTTGTTCAAGTCTGGGTGTGGCTACAACAATTGTGTGAAATCTGGGCACTTTTTGGGCAGTTTCAGACCCTAGAACAGCAGTACACACCCACAGTCAGCAACAGTATGCACAGGAGGAAGAGATGTGTCCAGCGTTGTGAAGACTTTATGCATCGTGGAGGGGCCATCCCCTTGAAAAGAGCACCCATGCACATATTGTGACCCTAAGAGATCCTTGGATCTGCTTTGAGGTAAATTTGATGAGGTCGTTCAGGCTGTTGAGCATTTTTTCAGCACTGTAGACCATTTTAGGGCAGTGTCCAGCTCTTTGTTTCCATGGAGGACATCCCATCTGAAAGATCATCCCATAAGAAGGAGCTGCAGCATTGAAAAGAGGCTTGCTTTCATCACCCTTGAGTTTATATAGAAGGCAGATTCCTTGTGGGGGGTCTCGTTTGCTTTTGGTGAGGATAATTGGGTCTTTTGAAGGAATAGAAGGTTGTCTTTTTACGAAGTTTGCTTGGATACTTTGGGAGGAAGAGCTGTCATTTGAGTCTTATCTTCTTTTGAGGCCGACTTTCGTTTGCATGTGGACAAGGGTCTCCTTGGAGGTCAATTGGTGGACACTTTCTCCTTGGAGAGCTAGAGTCTTATCTTCTTTTGAGGTTGACTTTGGTTTGCATGTGGACAAGGGTCTCCTTGGAGGTCAATTGGTGGACACTTTCTTCTTGGAGCGCTAGTACTCTGTAACTTCTAGGCTTTTGTGGGTCATCATTGTGGACTATTGATTGTCAAGGAAGCCTTTGAAGATTAGAGCTTGTTGATATGTAGACACCATTTAGTTGATTGGTTGACAATGTTATTCGAGTATCTCTCTTTGTGAAGCCACTTGGAAGACTTCTAGGCTTGGATTAGTGCTTATGTTGACATTCTTCAGGAGTGCACCCTTCGGAAGGGGCTTTGGAGATTGTTTTGTTGACACATTTGGTTGGCTTGGTTTCCTTGTGGACATTCCTTGGGGCTTTGTTGGCTATTGGTAGACATTGCATGTTGGAGAAGTCACCTTGAAAGGGGGCTTTGGAGGCTTGATGTGGACATCATTCAGTTGAAGGGGCCTTTGGAGGCCACATGGCATCATCCATTGGCATTAATCCCTTGCTTGATGGAGGTGCCCCCCCTTGTTTGGGGTCCATTGCCAACTATTTTGTACCATAGTTGGACTTCTTGTGAGCCGCTAGTTTTATGAACATATCAAGTGTTCATCATCAGTGTTCAGAAGTTCAAAAGACTTTTTCAGTGCCATTTTGGCCCCTTTGTAATAATAACATGTTCATACCCCTTGGGGTATTGTAAAAATGTGCTAGTAAGACGTTCTTATGTAAAGAACTTGGCATCCTAGGACTTGTCTATCAACAATGATTATTCCATGGTGTTTTTTCCTTGTCAATTATGCAAATGCTGAAGAAGCATAGTATAATTGATGAGTTTTTCACCCACTCCTCCAAAGTTGGAATGGTCATCCTGATTTTTGAGCCTTAGGATGTTATTAAAGTTCAGGTGTCAATGTTTATGAGCTTGCTAGACATACTATTGAGTCATTATGAAAATGTACTAGGTCCCCTAGGACTTTTGGTCAATTCAGACATTTTTAATTTTTCCCATTTTACGGGGTTTTTTAATGGTTTTAATTAAAAAATAAAAAAATATGATAAAAGTGTGGTCTAGGGGTTGTTTTTGCCTTAGGGGTGCTCATTTTCTAACCCATAGCACCCACAAAACCCCAAAACCCACTTTTCCTAAGTTTTGAGTGAATATTATTCACTTTAATAAAATTCTCTCATAAATAATGAAAAGAGAATATTTTAATTAAATTAATAAAGTTTGGAGAAAAATCAATTTCTCTAAACTTGAGGGATTGAGGGCAAATAAAGGCCCAGTTGACATGGCAATCAATATCGGAGATGATTCCAATCAACTTCAATCGACTTTAGATCAAATCCATGTCATTGCAAGTGATTCTTTGTTTGGAAATGCACCCTCCTTTAAGAGATGGGTGACTTTGCTTATGTGGGGAATGGTTATTGGTTTGGAGATATTTGCAAGGCCATGAGGGGCGCCCCTCTCTTGAGGTGGCAGCCAGCTCATTCTCTCACCCCAACAAAGGCTTAGTTGAAGCCTAGTCTAAGTGATGCTTGCTCCTTTGATTGAGGATTGTGCCCCCCAAGCCCTAGAGGCTTCTAGATGCGCCCTCTCTTCTCATCTTTTGGTATAAAAGCAAGGCACTTGCTCCTCATTCAAGATGGATGCAAGGAACCTTTGCTTAATCTATATTGTAATGCTTGTTTCCTTTGTGCAACCATTTGAATAAAATTGAAGGCTTTGGAGGCTCATGACGTGTGATCCATTGATGCATGTGCTTGGTATATGAGGTGATACAATTTCAATTTTTTTCATGCTTTGTTGATCTAAATGGTTTGATTAGTCTATGCTTTAGAGGGCTTCTTTGAAGCACATAAGAGTAGATATTTGTAGTCTCAAGTTATCTGCTTACTTCTTTACTTCTAGATATTTGAAAGAGCATTGTCATATTCAATTATATTTCATACCTTTTTTTGGTTTCAATTAGTAGAAAGTACTAGATCTAATATGTAATATTATAACTAATATTTTCTGTTTGTTTGTGAAGTTCCTGATGATGTTTGTTGCTTGCTTGTAGTTTTATGGCCCAATACTCAAAGGAAACATGAATGCATGTAATGAACTATGCTTTCATGGGTTTTCCAATCCCTAAATAACCCCAATAATCATAAATGCTATTAAGTAGGGATATAAATAATGCATGTATGTACCAATAGTTGTAGTAGTGGATGTGGATCAATATGAGACTCGCATGCAAGAGATATGCCAAGGATCGATCAAGACATGAATCAACCTCTCTCCAAATATGCGCCCTCTTCAATATGTGAATGGATGCATGAGTGCTCAAACGATGTCAGATTGCCCCCGGATGAAGGTACTAGGGTTATAATGGCCTCCTGATCAATATGGAAGTGCAAGACATGCATGAAATCTAGGTCAGAGGGCGAGAATCTCCCTCAAAGAAAGTCGCCCATGCTAGAGAATGCGCCCCTCTGAATGATCAAATGGTGAGATCTTTCCTCTAAATCCGAATGAGCAGCCTGTATTCAGTAACTAGGCTAATAATGGTGCTCTCGGAAGGATAGAAGTAGCATGTAGACTGAATGGTGGTTCTCTATCCAGATATGAAGTTATCCTCTTTGTCCAATTTTCCCATGCAAGAGAGGGCGAATCCTCCTACTCCAGGATGTAGCTAGAACCCTAATGAATGCTGAAGAATCCTATATGATGATAGTAGTAATGTTGAATCTGTATGATCCAACCATGATAGTGATTAGGGAAGATAGATTTCACTGTCGAAATACACTTGATGGTTGAGCGGTGTGCCCTCAACCCAAAACTGGCTCTCTGAACTCTCCAAGTCGACTTCTCAAATCAATAATCAATAAACATACCTAATCATTCACTTTATCCTTCTTTTATAACTTTGACATTGCATGCCCTAACGTTTGCATGCCTAGGTCACTTTTCTCTTCTATTTTTCAATTGACTTGCATGCATTGCTTTCTGTGTGCATGAAGGCTTAATCAAGGTATTTCTGTACATGCATCATGAAATATGGCCTACATGCAGGTGGCCCCTAGTTCCTGTGGCCCTCTTTTATCTATTGATGATCTAATAACCATGATTAAGATCTTCTTTTGGTCTGAATGGTATCAATCCTCAGTCAATTCCAATGTATGTTAAAAAGGGAACATTACAATCCTCCCTCGCCAAGATTGCTTGTCCTCAAGCAATACCAACACAACTCCATAATCAATCAAACTGAACCAACTGAATCCAGGGAAAATCCCAGGGTTCCAAATCATCCTAGGAGATCTGTAGCACCTTCTACTCAAAGTATTGTCCTGCGAGGTACCATGACATGAGACCTCCTGAAAGCATCCTCTAATAACCACTAAACTGCCCATCACTGAAATTCCGGGGTCCCAAATCAGTATGAGAACTGCAAAGTACCTATTGCATCCACCATATCCCGGTGTAGTATCAACACAAGGAGCATCCTATAGACTCCTAAGCATCCAAGCCAGTAAACACTGTATCCATCCCTCATAAGGTCTCCCACCTAGGAAGCTAATCCACTGCTCCATATGGATAGGCTCTTGAAAGTGATAGTTGACTTTCGACCTTATGCTAACTGCTGTACTGTCCACTACTGTAGTCTCAGGGTCCCCTACTACCCAAAAAAGAGACCATCATGTAGTCGTTGAGCCACTCTGATCATCATCAGCTGTCTGTCATGCTCTATCAACATCCACCTCTCCTGGAACTCCAAGCCGAAATATCTGTAAGAGATTGCTCCCTCACTATGAATGGTGTAGTGTATAGGCAACCATGTGAAGTCTGGAATTCTGCTATCATACTTGACCTCAAATATCGACAAAGAAAATCTGCTCCGGTCACCGATAACGACTCTGGGTTGCTCATGAAATCTAATCATCTCCTTAAGGGACGACTCTATCACTCGCGCTGCCCTATAATCCGAGGAGATCACCGGAATTTGCAAGAACTCTGTAATCGGTGAGTCTCTACCTTAGTTGCATGGGTTCGCGTACCCAGGGGTAGGGTTCACATCCACGCGGGTTCACGAACCCACGTCTCCGATTCGGGTTCGGGTTCTTGGTTGGCGAACCCATACGAACCGGGTTCTTGACTGAAGAACCCGAGACGCCAGCTTGAAAAAATGGGTTCGTTTGGCTTAGAGGGGACGACGTACCTTGATTTTTAAGAAGTGAAATAAATAAAAGGAAGGGAGGAAAGGTGCTCCCCTCCCAAACCTAAAATGACGACCCCCAAACTCTTCAAGCATCATAATTTGCCATTCAAACATCTCATAATTATTTCATTCAACAACGATAGTGTTTGGTGAAGGGATTTCCACGACAATAGTGTTTGGTGAAACCGTGAAGGGCTTTTCACGTTGAATACAACGACAAGGTTATGCTGTTACAACAAGGAGAATCATTGAAAGAAATCACTATTGAGTGTTTTCTGAATTTTGTATTTTCTATTTCATGTCTGGAAATGCCATTGGCCCTGTTATCACACAACTTGTAGTTGTCCCTAATGGTATCCCATCCGGGATGGTAGAGGAGATGGACAACTAAAGAGGTGACCCAAGAGATGCCACGGTTCCCAATGCAAGCTGGGAGTCATGTCAACTGAGGCACTCTTCACTTTAGATCTAGATGAATCAAGACCAAGGGGGAGATCCTATAGCCAATCAAAGGAGATTGCATCCAAACAAAGGTTCCTAGGGATATGTGAAAGATAAGTTACGGAAACCAATGCAAGGTTAGGTGGACCTAGAAGTTTAAGTATGGTTGAAAGAGGCTTAAGGGATGACTAGTGTTTCAACCAATGAATGATTTAGGCCACATAATGAGATCAAATGGCAAGATCTAGTACCATGAAATACACAAGTGGGGCCAACTTCCTTGGGATATGGAAATGGTTTAAATGGGACCCACAAGGTGAAGTTAAGGGTGCAAATGGTACCAAGGGGTATGCAAAGGGTATATCTATGGATCTAAGATGAAATTAGAGATACCCAAATATGGGATCTAGCACCTGACACTAATCCCAAGAAGTGCGATTTGCCTTAGGTAGATTAGTGCCTTGAAATGGATGGGCAAATGGAGTAAAAAAGATGCCAAAATATAGATCGGGACACTTTTGCAAACCAAGGGTGTTACTCAAGATCAAGTAAATGTGATGGCTAGATCTTACTAGATCTAATGTTTCACTAAGTGACCCAAGTGGACGACAACCCTCAAAATGAGGAGTGATACCCCTAAGGAAAAAATCCGCAAAGTGAGACACTAGATGTAGGTTTCAAGGTATGCTCTTTTCAATTCAAGTGGGATCTCAACCACCCAAGTCCTTGAAGTGGGACAAGTCAAACCCCTAGGAAGTGCGACTTTTCCCAAGGAGGGCTAAATGCATAGGAAAGTGTGTCAAATCAAGTCCAAAAGTCACCAAACTTTAGATAGGGGTAGTTAAGTCAATTATCAATGTGGATCTTGAAAATCAAAGGGATCCAATGGCTAGATCTCCATAGATCTGAGATTGAAAATGCATCACCAAATTGACCCAAGTGGGGCACAACCCTCAAAATGAGGAATGGGGCCCACAAGGTGAAAATCAATGAAGTGAAATACTAGGGGTAGGTTATCAAGTGTGAGGATCATGAATCAAGTGGGATCTCACCTACCCATGTGTTAGAACTAGCTCAACTCACCTACTCAAGGAGAGCGACCTCACTCAAGCAAGGCTAAGTGCCTTGGGGGAAGGGCCAATTGAAGTCCAAATGCCACTAACCTATAGATCCGAATTGCCGTGGATACTATAGAGGTGGGTTCTTTTTATTATACCCAAAGCCAAGCTAGATCTTTGTAGATCTAAGAAAAAGTGAAAACAAGGGTTTTGATTTTAAGGGTTTGTTGACCAATGAAGAAGAAATGGATGGATCCAAGCACATACCTTGTGGAACTTAACTCAATTGCTTATCGCCACCTTGCAAATTGATAGCATTCTCCTATGTGTATATTCAAGAGTGAGATTTTGTTGCTCCAAGCCAAAACGTTCTCCTCCAAGATGCCAAATCGTCCTCCTCCTACAAGACAAGATCAAGTGAAACAAGCCAAGTAAGATGATTATGAAAATGATGGAAAGATGTAAGAGAAAGCATCAACTATGTCACAAAGATACAATAATGATACTCCCTGTCACCAAGATCAACCCAAGAGAGAATATGTGGATCCCTCCAACAATAACCCTCTTCAAATCGTCCTCCTCTCCACCAATTCGGCCTCCCTGCAAGAAAACAACGTGTAGCTCCAAAATCCACAATGATACATAGAAGATATACTGTATACTCAAGATGCAAGAGAATCCACAAGACAAGAGAAATATGCTCCACAAAGAAGTGTTCTATTCCAATATTCCAGAGCTCCAAAGGTGAGCTATACAATAGGGGGTCTCCTCCTTATATAGTATAATAAAGACCAAAACCCTAGATCTCAAAACCACTTTATGAAATGAGTGGTTGAGATTAAAAGATCTCAATACATAATCAATGGCTAAGATGAATCATAACAACATAACACATGGATCACTCAAAATAGTGATGACGTCATAGCTAGAAAGTACTCATGGAGGGTGACGTCATCCTCTAGAGGGGGCAAAAGTACATGGGCCCACCTCATATGACTAGGACATGACACATGAAGCACATGGTGGGGCTAGGAGGCATCAATCCTTGCTAGCTCATCCCCATGGCACAATAAAATAATATAATATGTCCAAAATAATACAAATGATCAAATCTGTGAGAGACATGTAGTAAAAGGCCTCCTGTGGCCTCTGTGGACCCCACTGACTGATGAAAACTGGCTGAAAGATGGGGGGTTCACCCTAGAAGACCTCTGTGAAGACCAAGTGCCAAAACCTTGCCTCAATTGCCCAAATCGAATTCCTCAGTGACCCTTTTTTTCCATTTTTAACTTGCCTCGGTAAATGTGAAAGTGTTGAAACTGCCTTCTAGGGCATCTGCGCTGTCAAATTGAGCCCACCAGGCTCTCCAGAAGGGGGGGTAAATGGTAATATCAAGTGGCTGGACCACCCCCTCCTCATACAGCGCCCTAGGTGAACTGGCCTCTCTTGGCCCCTACTGGTCAGGTTGGGAAATCAACCCCAAATCTGGTCAACAAGTGGAAAACCGCATTTATCACTGTCAGAAGTGCCCGGAACTGTCTGATAAGTGTCTCATTGGATCCAAAAGACCCAAATCTACTAAGAAAGTGTACTCATACACCATGGGTTGCCCTGATGGGCCAACTGTAGGGTCCACCATATATGGACAGTGCATAATCTGATGATCTGAAGTAATAATAAAACCTGCTGAACTGCATCAATCACCATCTGAATCATATGTCCATCATATAGTATCATCATCAAGAGTATGTGGGGCCATTAATCATCATCAATAAGTATACATGGTCCACATCATCATGGATCCCAAGAAATGACCATAGTTAAACCTGGTTTGACTAGGTCAATATATAACCAAGGATAAATCATATCAATAGACTAAAACATGTTCCTCTAATCATACTCACAGCTTAACTTAAAGTATATCATCATTTAGTGGCATTAATCATGTTTGCACATTCCGTTGTTATTTATATTTACTTGCACAATAGCTTAAATGATAGACTCACCCATTGGACATGGTCTAACTGCTAGCTAAGGATGAAGGCCAGGAACAAGGTTGGGCAAAGGGGCGACTTGTCTAAACTCAACTAAAACACACTTTGGACTGGGAGAAAAGGGGGAAGCTACAAACTCTATGCTGGACAAATAACACGGGGAAGGGCTGTGCCTCACAAATGGGTAAGTTGTTTAGAGAGTGCTTATTCAACTTAGGCATCATGTCTACATCAAGTTGATCCAAGTTCATTAGGATCATTCAATTTTATTTCATGGCCTTTTTGGCCTACATAACCCTTCGGATCTCAGGTGTGTTGCTAAGCACAACTAATTGCAGCTTGCATCCAGGGCATGTTTGTATATATATAAGGTCAGCAATTGTTTAGATATAGAATTTAAGAACCATTGCTTTTTGGACCTTTCTTATACTCTTCGAGGAGTATTTTTAGCAGTTCATCTCTCTTGCCCTTTACTCACGTGTGTTGATAAGCACATTCTAGAGTTTTTTTAGTTTCCATGGGCGAATTTACATAAGTTTCCATAAGTAGTACATGAGCTTTCAGTTTTAGCCAACAACATCTTAAGTGACTAGGGGGAGTTCGTGCTAGTGCCAAACATCGGGACAATCGACCAGAATGATTTATGCCTACAATCCAACTTACCAAAGGTAAGTTTTGTCACCAACTCAGAGTCGAGACACTAAACAAACATGGATGCAATCCAAACACAGAGGTAGTAAAAAGGGAAGTCCTCAATATCAGAAAGTCAAATAAGACAAGTCAAGGGTTAAAGCCAAATAAGGAAAGTCATGGATGGATGGAGTCAAGTGAAAGTGGAGCCTAAGCTAGCAGAGAACTGGTGTCAATAAAGACCATATCTATGCAAGGTAGTAAACCAGTGAGTTTTGTCAAACAACCTAAATGTGCAAGTAAAAAGTCCATTTTAAATTATTATCAAGATAGTTCATTTTAAGTTTACAAAGTTTGCCACATCATGAATCATATACCAAGCTAATGCTATGAACATGACTAAAGCAACAAGATAATAATCCACAGTCAATGATCAGAAATCCATAGGTCATACAACATCATCATAAGATTAATCATCATATATCATCTGAAACACTGCTGCAATACATCTCTAGGCACTGAACTGAAACTATATGGAATAAAGGGTTACATCGGTCATCAAATCTAAACTCTCAAGGCTCAGCCTTAACACAAGGTCTAACATAAGTCTGAATAATACACTGCTTTGATCATGAGTGATCTCAAAATATAAAGTCATCATAGCCAAGCTCTGAATAATCTAAGCTCTAGAATGTGCAGATATCTGCTAAGCAAGAATAGTAGCCCTGCTACTATGGTGTGATAACAGGCCCATTAGGCAAATTTTGAATGTAGTATGACAATGGAATCATAATATAACTTCCACTTGATATCAAATTTTATCTTCCAATGTGAATGTTGAATGAATGATGAATCATTGAATTATGAAGAAATGTGCATGTGACATGTTTTTAATTTTTATGAAGAAATATGCATGTGACAGGCGGTTATCTTCACAGGTATGTTTCAAATTTTCAATGTTCATTGTTAATTTAATAATTAAATTTTGTTTCAAATTTTCAATGTTTTAAATTTTTAAATTTTTGTGCAATGTGTATGCTGTTAGCATACACAGCAAAGCAAGCTTGCTTTGCTATGTATGCTAACAGCATACATAACAACAAGCATGCTTGCTTTGCTGTGTATGCTAATAGCATACAGAACAACAAGCATGTTGTTGTTCTGTATGTTGTTAGCATACATAGCAAACAACAACATACAGAACAACAACACAACATACAGAACAACAACATGCTTGTTGTTATGTATGCTGTTAGCATACATAGCAAAGCAAGCTTGCTTGCTGTGTATGCTAACAACATACAAAACAACTACAAAACAAGTACAACAACAACTACAAAACAAGTACAACAAGCATGCTTGCTGTTAGCATACACAACAAGCAAGCTTGCTTTGCTATGTATGCTAATAGCATACAGAACAAGTACAACATCAAAGTTTTACTGTTTTTAGTTTTAGTATTTTAATTTTAGTCAATTCTAAATTAGTAAATTTAAATTACTAAATACTAAACTAAATTCTAATTTCATTGTTTGAAATTTGATTTTTTTTTCCACTTGATATCAAATTTTAGTTATGTAACTGCTAACTTATGTTCCAATTTGAATGTTGAATGAATGATCATTGACATTGATGAATCGTTGAATTATGAACTTGAAGAAATCTGAAATATCAAATATGTTTTTATATTTTTTTGTTAAAAGTTACAACTACTTATAAAATTTATAATTTTATCACATCTATATATATATATATATAGTACCTCGTGTTATCACACAATCTCTAGCTATTTGTGTTAGGTATCCCAATAGGGACGGTAGAGGAGACAACTAGGAAGGTGTAACCGGCAATAGCCAAGTCCTTTGCTCGAATGAACGGAAGTCACACCGGACAGGGCTACTGTCACTTTAGACGAGGCACTTGGCCAAGTCAAGGGGGAGACCCCACTCAACCAGTTATGGTCGAGAAACAAAAAAAACACACCTAGACCCAAAAGAATGAGAGATAAAACAACAAGGGATGAGTGTAGACGAGCTCCTTTGTTTGATTTCAGTGAATTAATGGACACAAGCAGTGAGATGATAGCGATGTGATAAGTGACCAGCAATCAGAAATAATTGGATAACAGGGTTGTAATAGGGATTGTATGGCTGAAATGATTAAGGGAGCTCTAACGAAATAGAAGTGACGTGCTGAAATGAACTATCCAAGGAAATGGTTGGATAGTGAGTCAAATGGACCTAGGGCAGCATAAAATTACGGTTTTTAATCACTTCTAGCTAATGAAACTTGATTCCTTAAGGTAAAATGACGATCTAAACAAGAATCAAGAATACCCAGAACCCCAAGGTGACCCAAACCAGCAAGAGAGAAAAACGCCCTAGGTGGGGCGTTTTTGCCAGGTGGACCAGTGCCTAAAGTATGGGTTAATGGAGGCAGAAATTGATGAAACTTAAGATATAGGCTATTAGGCTCAAATAAAAAGTGGGTTTGCAATAAAAATGAGTTCTAACGGTGGGAAGTTAATTTTTTGTATTTTAGGGTTTATTATATGTTTTCCAACTTAGCAAGACAGTGAAAATGATGAGGGAGAGACAAGGAGATGAAGAGTACCTGGTGAAATGGTGAAATGGAGAACTTTGAGTGAAGACTAGCTCGGAAGATCAAGTGTGAAGCAGCCTGCGAGTTCCCTTGAGCATGAGAAGCGACTGGACACCAATGGCGACCTGGGTACCTGCCACAATCAAGATAATAATCAGTAACTGCAGCAAATAATCAAGTATTACAGCAAATAAATGGCTGAAAGATAAAGGAATTGAATAGCAGAAAGCAAATAACACCTCCCTTGTGGATAACTTTGGAGAAAATCGCTGGAATGGTGCTCCTGCTCCAAGTACAGCGCCCTTCTTCAAATGGCCACCAACGTTGCAATATAAACCAACAAACAAGTATGGAAAGACAATGCAAACTATCTCCACAATGCATCCAACACTAGCTATCAATCACCACAAAATTTACTCCACAACACCAAGTATCAAGCTACAAATGGAATGTCTCTCTCTATCAAGTGTAAGTCGAAAATGCCAAGAAGAAGTACAATAGAGTGAATGCCTTCTCTTATAGAGAAAGGTCATTCTCAAAACAAGTTCCCCCCCAAAATGGAGGGTGGAGATCACTCCCCAACCATCAAATCGAATGGAGGAGAGAGATGCTAAGTGGGGGTGCGAATTACCTAAGGAGAGCGCACTAGTGGAGAGGGGGGTCCCCTTGTGGGGCCCCTATATTACATATAATGTGGTTGGCGGGTGTCTATGGGATGTTTTATCCCCCAGCTAATACAACAAGGGCCAACACCCAACATACATCAAGATCGAATTCCCCTAGGCGGAGAAAAACGCCCTCAATGGGCCAATTCGATCTCCAACAATGAGCTGCCATGGAGAGGGCCCCACCATGCCCAAATACAATGTCAAACCTTACCATTTTACCTTAGAAATTACCTTTACCTTTGCCAACCATTGATTTTGCCATTTGCCTATAGTTGCCTTAGTCAAAATTTGATTTTCCATGTAATTTTTGCTAGTTAATATGGCTGAAGATGAAATTTGGGCTTTTGACCCACTTTTAGTGCCCGGATTGCTGAATCGTCTATTGCAATGCGATCGTGGACTCCAAAAGTGGTAGGGATGATCACTCGAACGACCCCGATCCATCACTTAGGCATTTTTTGCCCCAAATCCATAATTTTTAATTAAAACAGGTCAAAATTGACCAATAATAATTAAACATTTCTCAAATGCTTCGGTCTTTTGCAATTCTAACACTTGCATGCTCATATGGGATCCCTGTAGATAATAATTGACCCAAATCGAAATTCTGATTGCAACATTTTTTCGGGCCCATTTTTGGCCTAGTCAACTCAATTTGACTAAGTCAAATCTAGTCAACAATAGTGCTAGCTGCATACCTGTGTGCAAACATGGAGTGATAAGGCTCAATTATACAAGTTAGTACATTATTAAGCAATACAATGGTAACATGGTGATACAAAATACATTAAATCCCGAGATAATACAAGGCCCCAGTGAGGTGGGCCCACCACCTCCAAAAGACTAAAATGCTATGCACATCTTATAGAATTGACCACTCTGCTAACTTTAGGTGATGCGGACAACAAGGCAAAGGACACGGGAAGACAAGGATGAAGATCATGTGACCCTTTGGACAACTCGGGAAAGCGGGGTCGACTGAGATAAGTATGCCATGATAGAACACGGGGAAGGGCAGTGCCTCACAAATGGGTATAGTGCAGGGAAACCACCATTAGCCATCTAACAAGTATCTCACAACTTACATCCGTATCCGAAGACTCCGCGAGGTTCTTTTCTAGAGTCGCCAAACTGGGTGTCTGGCAAACCGTAACTTGAGACTCTAGGGGACAATCTTGAGCTTGTCCCTTGCTTCCTCTCACCTCCTTTCCCCGCAGGACTAAGTGAGGAATAACCACTACAAATGCTGACATGTATGGTTGACCTGTGTCCATGTGTGTTTATAAACACATTGCATGGATTTTACAACGAGTTTCATACTTAGCTCTTTTTGGCTAGATTTACATTTACAACATAATAGCCTTTTTTGGTTTGATTTACATTTCTTCATTTACATCAAGGCCCTCTTGGGCTACATACATATCTCAAAAGATATAAACATGGTGCTCATACTGCATAGGTAATGGGGGTGAGCAATACATGCTTTGATGACCAATGGGGAACACCCGGTGAGGCTACATAATCCTAACTGCATTGCAACATCGGGGGAAACCGATAGGAGCAAATCCCATGTCTAAAAGTGTATCTCACACACTAAAGAGCCGAGGCACAATAAACAGGGAGTCATGGCAAACTCAGAGATCAGTGGGGAAGGGGTCCTCGGGATCACAAATCAGAATCCAAGTCGCGAACAAGTATCATGGATGAGTTGGATGGGTGGAGAAAGTGATAGTGGAGCTAAAGTCAACTACCAAGAGGGACTAAGTGACCAAGTCTATGCCAAGTGTAGGGGACATGACTCAGCATGCATATACATAAGTCTAACAGGAGGGGTGGACTGACATAATCAAGGGCCCAATCACATCATACAATAGCTAGATCACCAAATATATCATCTCATGCAAAGTTAGTGTACTAACAAGTATAAAGAAGTCTAATCTATAACATGAGCACTAATCATCAAATGCAATACCTGCTGCACCATATACCTACTGCTACTGAAGCTATCTGTGAGTTGGATCTCTGCTGAATTCGGGCACATAGTAAACCAACAATATACTGTGATAGTCTCGATCAGAACAAGATTAGTCAACTGTCTCAAATGGGATTATGTCAAAGCTTGGCAAGGAAAAGGTGACCCTGTGGTAGATGGTAAGTGACAATGTCTGTGACACTGTCCAATTGTCTGTCCCCTTTGATATGTCTGCTAGGGGCAATCTGAACAAAAATGCCTCGTCTGAAGGCAGCTGATCTCTGATCTAGAAAAAAAAGTACTGTGCGGTCCTCGGCCGCACAGTCTGCAGTATGGTAGCTCCAGCTAACATAGATGTGATAACATCAGGCTCCAGCTAGGACAAGTGCTCTAAGGGAGAGAGTGCTTGAGAACCACAAAATCTTTGGTTCGTAGCACCCCTCTCATAATCATCAACGTACATGCACCTGCATGCTATCTGCATCATCATCATCAATGTGTACCTAGTCCGGTAAAATGCAGACGCTATACCAATCTCTGCAGACCATACGTCAGGCCATACAATATACATGTATAATAATCCAGCAGAAATAAACAAAATGACAATGCTAAAATATAGGTATATCAATAACGAAATTAACTCTACAACATTTTAAATTTTATTAGGCCGACACATGAGGTGTGATAAAGTGAAAAGGACAACTGAATGGAAACTATGGTACAAAAGGACACCAAAAAATCAAAGAGGTGCGAAATGGCCGCGAGATAAAACAAAACAAAAGGGTCAACTGGTCGTCGGACAAAGATAAAGGTCAATCAAAGGCGAGGGACGACCAGCTGCTGCTCACGAGAGCTTATTAGCCGCAAAAAGGAGGGAGGACTAAAAGTGAGATCAAGGAATATCCCCCTGGGTGAACCCGGGAACATATTCTTGGAGTAGGTGACCACTCACAGGGACCGAGAAGTAATGCCCATCCTCGGTAGCTAGAAAATATGAGTCCCTGTCGTGGACCTCAATCCGGAAGGGGCCCACCAGAAGCCCGGTATGGTTGCCAACCATGTGTTAAAAAGTGTGGTTGGATATGACAACCTGGCCTCCTACAGCGAAGTTCCTCCTGTTGATCGAAGTCGGGTCAACACCTATGTCCCGGAAGATCGATAACTCGGCATTTCCGCCATGGTCGGGATGATGGTCCCTACGAGAAACATGGGAAACAAAACGGTGGGATTCACCATCGAGGGGAATCGCCACTTCTCCAATCAAAACTTCCCTAGGTACTTCCCTCTCGATGGGAGGGCTGGCTCGGGGATGCGCCACGTGTATTTCAGTTTCACCGATGGTCCAAAAATCTGGAGGCTGGGCGGACAGGCTGTGGGTGGATGGATGCGCGGAAGGCAAGGTTGAAGGTGAAGAGGTGGCGGGAGCACTAGACCCTTCTCAGGACGGGATAGGTATCTCCGAAGGCAGAAGGAAGCTCGAGAAATGGAAAGGACGAGGGGAGGAAGGTGGGGTATCCATAGGTAACGACTCAAACTCTCTCGTGATATCTGCGGGAAGAGAGAACTCCTCATGCAAAATTTGATCGGATTCGACACTACCCGTATCACTCCTGGGAACCATGGGAAGGGGGAAAAAGTTCCAATCAGACGAATCACTCTCCTCCCCAGGCAGATCCTGGGACGGAAGCTCCTCCTCACGGTAGCCTAGGGGAGCTGCTCGGGCCTGCCTATCGATGTCATCATTCATTATGGCCATCATCTCCGGGATAGTCCTAAAGGTTCTTTCCTTGGGGGGAGGGATTCCCCTCACTTCCCAGTCCTCTAGGTGAGGGGGAGTGTCTTCGCCACGCTCTTCCATCTCATGGTCTTCCTCATTATAAGCAGGAAAATTGCGTGTGAATGCCTTCAACTCATCAGGGAGCGAGAACTCCGACTCGTCAATCTCCGCGGTAGCATAATTGTCCAGGTACAGAAGAGCCAACTGCTGTCGGAGGCTCGCAGGATAAGAGTGATCCGTGGAGAATTCCTCTTGTATCCCCATGGGGTCATGCCCCCCAAGCGTAGATGTCAACTCGTTCTCAGGACGTTCATGGCTGAGCCCCTGCATGCCCTCTCCACCAGAATCCTTATGAAGTGAGGGAAACGTGGGGGTGGAGGGCCATCTGCTAAAAGGATGTCCCGACTCTGCCTCGTCGTCAATATCCTCTCTCTCATCGCCGAAGGCCATAAACATTCCTTCCTGGTCTGGCTCACATCCCCCGTATGTCCTTCGCATTGCATCCTCCATGCCCTCAATGTGTCCTTCATAAAAGGGCTCTCGGTATACTTGCATCAAGACCCCATTGGGGTTAGGGATGGAGGTGTAAGATAGATCCATCTGGAGATGCCCTCCTAAGCCGACAACCCATTTTCTGGACAGAAGCATACTGTAGACTGGCAAAAGGTCAATCACCACCATGTCCATGAGTGTGGAGATGTCAAGGCATGAGAAAAGGTCCACCCTCAAGTTCTTGATCAGGCCGTGGGCCGGAACTTGTTTGGAATCTATCCCGCAAACATTTCCGTACGGGCGGGTGATTTCCAGGCCCATAGCCTTCATGACTTGTAATGGCATGACATTCATAGAGGCCCCCGAGTCTAGCATGCAGGTTTGCAACATCATGCCTTGTATACGGAGAGTCGGGTAAAAGGGCTGGTGCCCTCTATTCTTCCTCTCGTAAATGGCAGTGTGAATGGATACTAGGGGATCCTCCGTGTCTGTCTCCTCAT
This sequence comes from Larix kaempferi, assembly GCA_027924585.1. NCBI lineage: Eukaryota > Viridiplantae > Streptophyta > Pinopsida > Pinales > Pinaceae > Larix > Larix kaempferi. The sequence goes on from BSBM01000841.1 coordinate 311,029, forward strand.
CGTGTGTGGTGACTAGGGAACTAGGGATGTTTGCATAGGTGTCTGGCATGTTCCTCTCTACCGGGATGCTATCCAGAAAATTAGCAATTTGACTTCGGACTGAAGGGAGCTTGACAAGTTCAGTCATGGGGACGTTTTGGGTAATCTTAGCTAGTTCCTTTTCCAAGTCTATGCTCTGCCCAAAAGGCTCGTGAGAGATATGAGGGCTCGTAGCGAGGTTCGGATGGGGAACCTCGTGCCTCTCTGTGAAGGGTGCGGGCCTGGGTTCATCCTTGTGTCTCCTATAGATCTTGATTTGTTGGGGATCATTGACAACAGGGTGAACTAGTAGACAAGAGGGGCCTACTTCTTCAACGTCTTCTTCCTCGTCCTCCTTAATGAGGATCTGACCAAAATCTAGGTCGAAAGGTGTGTAATCAACGAAGTTGATGTTTTCTATGAGTTCTTCAGGCTTGACGTAGGTACACTCAGCCTCGGGGTGCTCCTCTTCACATTTTTCACACCAGTGAATAGTTGCAGTGTCAGGGGCCTCGGGAGCGATAGGAGGTCTCTTGGTCTCTTCAGTGGTGGTCCTGCTATTTTGGTTCCAATATGGTTTGGAGCCATATGGAGCTTTGTATCTATTCGAGTCCCTGTTTTTGGCCAGGTCTCTTGTCAAAAGGGTGAGGGTTTTAATCATTTCCTTCATATCATCAGTGTTCCCTAATTCTGTGTTTTCTTTTACAGGTTCTTTGCCCTTGCGGGCACGGGAATCAGTGCGTGATGATGAAGGGGCATGAAGGTCGAAGAAGTTTTGCTTTCCCATGGACGCAGCGTTAGGTTCATCCTTGCAGGCATTGTCCTGGGCAATCTTAAGGGTAATCGGTTCTTTGTCTTTAAGGTGGTACCCTAGCCATCCTTCGAATGAGTCTAGATAATGTATTAGGATGGCGGGGTCCGTTGGGTGAATGGTTTCAGGTATCTGGGCCACCACTTTATCAAATCTAATGTTGAATTCGTGAATGGTTTCATTCTCTCTTTTTTTTATTCCTGCTAGTTGGCTAAGTAGATACTTGCCATCCAGTTTGACCGACCACTGACCGTTGAGTTTGGTTACGAAATCATCATAACCAGTGACTGATCCGGCGGCTAGTCGATCAAACCACTTGTGGGCATCGCCCTCTAGTGACATAAAAAGACCTCTCATGAACACATCCTCATCGGTGGCCCCATAGGCCTCCATGTGTTGCCACACAGACTCGACGTGATCCTCAATTGTGATGGCTGTGCTCCCACTAAACTTCGGAATCTTTTCAAAATATTGGTCGGGCATATCGTGGGGAGCACCCTGAATTTGAGCAAAGCTAAAAGGTGAGGCTCTAGCCATATGGCCAAAGGCACGTGGACCAGGATTGGGGTTGGCCATTTGGTTGTGGTTTGGCGGAGGGTTGAAAGGGGGTGGCACTACCATAGAGGTTGAGGCTGCAGAATTGACTTCCTGCCAAAACGAGTTGGGGGAGTGCTCACCAAGGTTTCGTCTAACGTACGTGATAGGTGTGCTTTGTAATGTGTCAGAATGCTCAAGGCTACGTAGGTTATATGGATGGGTTCGGCCTCCAGTGGAGCCGCGAGGTGGAGTCGCCAGGTGAACTAAATACCTTGTTCACCGAAGGTGGGATGTCATGAAGGGGAAGTGGTGAGTGAAACAAAAAAGTGTTGACTGTAAAATTAAGCAAAGATGAATCAGCTAACTGAGCTTTAAGTTTTGATGCGATGATGGAGGCAAAAGCAAGCAAAAACTCAAACTCAAGCAAAAACACGGGTAGGTCTCTACCTCCCCGGCAACGACGCCAAAATGTTATCACACAATCTCTAGCTATTTGTGGTAGGTATCCCAATAGGGACAATAGAGGAGACAACTAGGAAGGTGTAACTGGCAATAGCCAAGTCCTCTGCTCGAATGAACGGAAGTCACATCGGACAGGGCTACTGTGACTTTAGACGAGGCACTTGGTCAAGTCAAGGGGGAGACCCCGCTCAACCAGTTATGGTCGAGAAACAAAAAAAACACACCCAGACCCAAAAGAATGAGAGATAAAACAACAAGGGATGAGTGTAGACGAGCTCCTTTGTTTGATTTCAGCCAATTAATGGACACAAGCAGTGAGATGATAGTAATGTGACAAGTGACCAGCAATCAAAAATAATTGGATAACAGGGTTGTAATAGTGATTGTATGGCTGAAATGATTAAGGGAGCTCTAACGAAATAGAAGTGAAGTGCTGAAATGAACTGCCCAGGGAAATGGTTGGATAGTGAGTCAAATGGACTTAGGGTAGCATAAAATTGCGGTTTTTAATCACTTCTAGCTAATGAAACTTGATTCCTCATGGTGAAATGACGATCTAAACAAGAATCAAGAATACCCAGAACCCCAAGGTGACCCAAACCAGCAAGAGAGAAAAACACCCTAGGTGGGGCGTTTTTGCCAGGTGGACCAGTGCCTAAAGTATGGGTTAATGGAGTCAGAAATTGATGAAACTTAATAATTAAAAATTTCTCAAATGCTTCGGTCTTTTGCAATTCTGACACATGCATGCTCATATGGGATCCCTGTAGATAATAATTGACCGAAATCGAAATTCCGGTTGCAACATTTTTTCGGGCACATTTTTGGCCTAGTCAACTCAATTTGACTAAGTCAAATCTGGTCAACAATAGTGCTAGCTGCATACCTGTGTGCAAACGTGGAGTGATAAGGCTCAATTATACAAGTTAGTACTTTACTAAGCAATACAATGATAACATGGTGATAAAAAATACATTAAATCCCGAGATAATACAAGGCCCCGGTGAGGTGGGCCCACCACCTCCAAAAGACTAAAATGCTATGCACATCTTATAGAATTGACCACTCTGCTGAATTTAGGTGATGTGGACAACAAGGCAAAGGACACGGGAAGACAAGGATGAAGATCATGTGACCCTTTGGACAACTCGGGAAAGCGGGGTCCACTGAGATAAGTATGCCATGATAGAACACGGGGAAGGGCGGTGCCTCACAAATGGGTATAGTGCAGGGAAACCACCATTAGCCATCTAACAAGTATCTCACAACTTACATCCGTATCCGAAGACTCCGTGAGGTTCTTTTCTAGAGCCGCCAAACTGGGTGTCCGGCAAACCGTAACTTGAGACTCTATGGGACAGTCTTGAGCTTGTCCCTTGCTCCCTCTCACCTCCTTGCCCCGCAGGACTAAGTGAGGAATAACCACTACAAATGCTGACATGTATGGCTGACGTGTGTCCATGTGTGTTTATAAACACATTGCATGGATTTTACAATGAGTTTCATACTTAGCCCTTTTTGGCTAGATTTACATTTACAACATAATAGCCTTTTTTGGCTTGATTTACATTTCTTCATTTCTTCATTTACATCAAGGCCCTCTTGGGCTACATACATATCTCAAAAGATATAAACATGGTGCTCATACTGCATAGGTAATGGGGGTGAGCAATACATGCTTTGATGACCAATGGGGAACACCTGGTGAGGCTACACAATCCTAACTGCATTGCAACATCGGGGGCAACCGACATGAGCAAATCCCATGTCTAAAAGTGGATCTCACACACTAAAGAGCCGAGGCACAATAAACAGGGAGTCATGGCAAACTCAAAGATCAGTGGGGAAGGGGTCCTCGGGATCACAAATCAGAATCCAAGTCGGGAACAAGTATCATGGATGAGTTGGATGGGTGGAGAAAGTGATAGTGGAGCTAAAGTCAGCTACCAAGAGCGACTAAGTGTCCAAGTCTATGCCATGTGTAGGGGACATGACTCGGCGTGCATATACATAAGTCTAACAGGAGGAGTGGATTGACATAATCAAGGGCCCAATCACATCATACAATAGCTAGATCACCAAATATATCATCTCATGCAAAGTTAGTGTACTAACAAGTATAAAGAAGTCTAATCTATAACATGAGCACTAATCATGAAATGCAATACCTGCTGCACCATATACCTGCTGCTACTGAAGCTATCTATGAGCTGGATCTCTACTGAATCCGGGCACATAGTAAACCAACAATATACTGTGATAGTCTCGATCAGAACAAGACTAGGCAACTGTCTCAAATGGGCTTATGTCAAAGCCTGGCAAGGAAAAGGTGACCCTGTGGTAGATGGTAAGTGACAATGTTTGTGACACTGTCCAACTGTCTGTCCCCTCTGATATGTTTGCTAGGGGCAATCTGAACAAAAATGCCTCGTCTGAAGGCAGCTGATCTCTTATCTAGAAATAAAAAGTACTATGCAGTCCTCGGCCGCACAGTCTGCAGTATGGTAGCTCCGCTAACATAGATTTGATTACACCCCGATGAACCCAAGTACCCTATTTCAAAAAGTGGTGGCCCCTCCCCCGCATCCGTCCCCATCCCCTGGCAACTTAGGTCTCTACACATATATACTCTGCACCTTGCATCCTCGGTATACCTGTGATGCAATCTAACAATATGCTCCCCCATGGCTGCTCAAAATTTGTCGAAGGCTGCATCAATGCAGGTCCCAACTTGCCCTGTAGACCCGACATAATATCCACCCAGTTTCTCCATGCAAACCTACCTCGAATCTGCTTCTAAAAGGTGAAGTCATCCAAGTCCCCAACTAGCCTGGGTGATGTGAAGCGCTCTCTACCCCGAGTGCTGGTTTTCCTAGTGCTGACACCAAAATCCATCTGACTGCCCCCGATGATCCAAGCAATCATAAGTTGCACAAAATCCTCAGATGACTGCTCTATCATGCATCCAAACCTAAGCAACCCACTAATAAACACCTGAAAGCGGAAGCTGGCCATCTCCTCCATAATGGTTCCACTGTCAATCTCAATCCTGAATACGAAGAAAGAAAGTCAACTCTGCCATAAAGAAGTCTCAACTTCTCCTCCACTGTCATCCCATAAATATAGTAGATCGATCACCCTCACAACTCTGTCGATCACCTTTCCCATCTGAAACAATCCATTGTGCAGATGAATGCCTGGATCCCACCACCAGCTAAGGGGTCCACCAAACCCAACTCCAACGAACTGTTGCCGTACCGTGCTGATAGTCATCAGAGTCTCCATGTAATCCTCTGGTAGAAACCAAGTACTAAGAACTGACTCTGCTCCTGCTAATCTAATCAGCTCCCGCCAAATTGCATCTATACATCTGCTAACCCAATCACCGTCTACGTGCTCAAATAATCCATGGAGTCTAAGCCTCTCTTTGGAGAATAGCTCCGCCACCTGCAGTGCTTCGTACTCATGCAGATACCAAGAATAATCTACCAACAGCAAATCCCGCATAACCCTCATGATCCCCTCCCTAAGTGAGGACTCAAGGTCTGAACATGGGCAATCTGTATAGGAGATGATGTCATTCCCTGTTCTCTCAACTGGAATCCCTGCGAAGCAATCTAATCTCCCCTGTCTCAGGTGAACCTCCCAAGTCTTGCTATGTAATAGCAATACATAACTCTGCTCCTGCAAATGCGATTGGGAAGTGACTAGTGTGTTGGTCAACCTCAAGGGCATGACCACAATCCCAAAATTAGGTCTAGAAGTAGACCTGTGAACATCATGCTCTCTGACCCTCATCGGATGATATCGTCGACAAAAATAAGCTATCGAGGGATCTACTACCCTATGAAGCATGTCCTTCCCCTCATCGATCCTGGGGAAATCCAGTACAAGGGTATGCTCGTGATCTCTGTCAAGTGGTCTCCTAGGAGAAAACACTCCAAAACTCCATGGGATCTCATCGTGTGCCCCTATGTACCCCTGTAGACTGCTGCATACTCCTGTATCCTCTTGAACCATCTGGTATCCAGTATGCACTACTATAGCCAATACTCCACTGATATCAACGGAGCCTGTAACATAGTGTGTCTCTATATCTTCCATATATCTGTCCATCCAATCTCTGTATGCATATACTTCCCTGTTGGCTGATCCACATGGAACGTGCTCAACTATCTCCTCTATGGCTAGACCTCTATCCAATAGAAGCAGGTCATGATCCCATGCCTGATCCAAACCCTATGTGTCAGATCTCTCCTCCGACACCTGCAACTCTATGCGCTCTTCATGCATAATCATCACCAGATGCTCTCCCCTCAAACCATGGGTGCCACTCATGCCCTCATGTGTTACCGCTGTCCTGTAACCTGTGTGGGATGCAGTATCCTCGTGTGCAATCACTCTAGTAGTGTAATCTGAACCAAGATCCCACACATTTGTACTTACCCATCACGGAAGATACTAAATGTGTCCATGTCACTATCAACTGGTCCCTGGAGTATGTCTCCCGTCAACATATCTGCAACTACAACTGGAACCATTAATGGCCCCTCCACAAAAAGTGACTCATAACCTCCATACTGCCCCGTATGTATAGAGTCAACCATCTCCAAGTGATGTCTCTCCTCATGTATCTCGCCTGTCATGAATGTCTTGACTCTTGCCATAGATGATGAAGAGTGAACTCCAATTCGTCACACAACTATCTACATGCATATTGGATCCCTGAAGAGCCGTCTTAGTGTTGTTCAAGGAATCTCTAGTAACCTTAGGCTCATAGGTGGGCTCCTCTTCCTCTTCAATGTCCTGTACGCCCAAGTTACTCAATATCGAATCCATGTCACATCTAGGTGCTAACACCCCTTGATCCTCACAAGCACCACTACTAAGGTGAGATGATGAATCCTTGACTTTGGATGATCCGATAATTGCATCACATGTACTATCCTCCTCATGTAATGTCAAATCCATATTAAGTTCACCATCAACCTATACTTCATGCTCATCTTTCACTACTCCCTGCACTATGTTTTTAAGGAGATCCTCATCAAAATCCTTGGGCCGGCTCCCAAACTAGATGGAGTAATAATAGTCTTGAAAGGGCAATGCTGCACATACCTCATCCCCCAAGGCTAGATATCTCTGATATCGAGGCAAGCGTCGAAGTGCTGCTAACGTCCCCAAATTTCTAGCCAAGGTCCTTCTCAGTGTCTTCATGTGTTCATGGGCTAACAAGAAACCTGTGCTCTGGCATGCACTTCACCTAAAATTGACATGCACTGTCATGCATGGCACCAAAACTGTCATGCACTTCACCTAAAATTGACATGCACTGTCATGCATGGCACCAAAACTGTCATGCACTGATATGCACTGACATGCACTACGCCAAAACTGACATGCACCTGTTTATTCAACCTGCTTTAGCCTCATGGACTTGAAACAATATGCAATGTCCCCACAGCTGGCAAGGAGCATGCTCTAATACCACTGTAATATTCCAACTGATATTTTCTGTTTGTTTGTGAAGTTTCTGATGATGTTTGTTGCTTGTTTGTAGTTTTATGGCTCTATACTCAAAGGAAACATGAATACATATAATGAACTATACTTGCATGAGCATGGATGCAAATGCATGGCTTTGCCAACCCCTAAATAACCCAAATAATCAGAAATGCTATAAAGTGCGGATAGAAATAATGCATGTACGTACCAATAGCTGTAGTAGTGGATGTGGATCAATATGAGACTCGCATGAAAGAGATATGCCAAGGATCGGTCAAGTTATGAATCAACCTCTCTCCAAATATGCACCCTTGATATAAATGCACCCTCTTCAATATGTGAATGGATGCACGAGTGCTCAAACAATGTCAGATTGCCCCCGGATGAAGGTACTAGGGTTATAATGCCCTCCTGATCAATATGGAAGCCGCATGCAAGATATGCATGAAGTCTAGGCCAGAGGGCGATAATCTCCCTCAAAGAAAGTCACCCATGCTAGAGAATGGGCCCCTCTGAATGATGAAATGGTGAGATATTTCCTTTGAATCTGAATGAGCAGCTTGTATTCAATAACTAGGCTAATAGTGGTGCTCTCGGAAGGATAGAAGTAGCATGCAACTGAATGGTGGTTATCTGTCCAGATATGAAGTAATCCTCTTTGTCCAATTTTCCCATGCAAGAGAGGGCGAATCCTCCTACTCCAGGATGTAGCTAGAACCCTAATGAATGCTGAAGAATCCTGTATGATTATAGTAGTAATGTTGAATCTGGATGATCCAACCCTGATAGTGACTAGGGCAGATAGATTTCACTACTGAAATACACTTGATGGTTGAGTGGTGTGCCCTCAACCCAAAACTGGCTCTCTGAACTCTCCAAGTTGACTTCTCAAATCAATAATTAATAAGCAAACCTAATCATTCACTTTATCCTTCTTTTATAACTTTGACATTGCATGCCCTAACGTTTGCATGCCTAGGTCACTTTTCTCTTCTATTTTTCAATTGTCTTGCATGCATTGCTTTCTGTGTGCATGAAGGCTTAATTAAGGTATTTTTGTGCATGCATCATGAAATATGGCCCACATGTCATGCATGCAAGTGGCCCCTAGTTCCTATGGCCGTCTTTTATCTACTGATGATAATAACCATGATTAAGATCTTCTTTTGGTCTGAATGGTATCAATCCTTAGTCAATTCCACTGTATGTTAAAAAAGGAACATTACATAATATTTGTGTTGCAAGTGTGATAGGATTTGTTTGCAGATCACCTTCCCAAGTAAAAGGTCGAGCTAAGTTGCATCTCCTTTTCTTGGAGCCAAAATTCAAGTGTTTCTCTCATTTACCAAGTGAAATCCAAGGCTCTTTCAAGGAGATTCAAGATCGGGGAGCCACTTCTTCTTCCATCTTTGAAATTCAAAATTCTCCCTCTCTTTACCTTGTTCTTACTCTATTTTGCTTAGCAAAGTTAGATATACATAGTTTCATTTTTAAATCCGATTTGTCATGCAAAATTTATAGATCTAAAAGTACTTTAAAGCCTTATTTCAAGCTTCGATCTAGTTGTAAATTGTCAATATTTGAAGTACCAATTTTTTCCTATCATTCACAAATATTATATTGTAATTTTTATGTGATTTAGCTAACCATACTAACATCTTAATAAAAAAAATTGTTTGCTGGTTTTTGTATTTGTTTTGCAGAAAAGCGAGGAAAAGAGGCAAATTCCAAGATTTTGAACCATACATTTCCTCTTTCTTCATTCCCTTGCTTCCCCTGAGCTTGTCTCAAAGCTCAAAGTTTCTTGAATCTCGCTTTTAGTGGATCAAGAGCACTCTCTATCGGAGAGTTAATAAAAGTTGTAAATTATTAATAAAAGAAGCTAGTGGGATTACGACTCCCACACCCCTCTTCCCCCGTTTGGGGGAAGCCTGTATCTATCCCCTATTTGCTTATTGTTTTGCATATTTCATACTTAGATTAAAATCATGCTAGATTAGTTTTCATTTTTTGCAAGAGTTATCATTAAAATCAAAAGAATTACTTAGAAGTTTTCGTTTTGCATTAGCTAGTCTTTTTCGAAAAGTTTACTTCTGCATAAGTTTCTAAGAATTCTACTTTTGGATAGATTTGTCTTTCTTCAAAAAAACTTTTCCTTTCGTAGAAGATTCAAATATTTTAGTGAAAGACTCTTATTTTTTGCATAAATTCTTAAAAGTTTACTTTTGCATTTATTCTCATAAAAGTTTACTTTTGCTTTTATTCTCATAAAAGTTTACTTTTGAATAGTTCTCTCAAAGTTTTACTATTTTGCAAAAGTATCAAGTCCCCGAAAGTTTCCTTTTTGCATGTTTAGCTAGTTTCAATTTTTGCTCATTTAAATCTTGGTATCTTTTTCCCTTTTGTTAAAGTTTTAAGGACTCATCAAATTCTCTTGAATCTCGCCATTTGCGAATCGAGAGTGCTCTCTGTTGGAGAGTCTTTTTTCATTCTTTTTGCATGCTAAATCATTATACTAACCCCTTTGCTTTCCCGAGTACGGTTTTTGACCTGAAAGAGACTCTTGGGTAGTAATTAGATAACTTCAAATTTTGTTTTTTTTTCCATTATGTATCTTTGCATCTATTTTTCTTTTTTGTTGAGTCTTAAGACTCTTTAAAAATCTCTTGAATCTCGCCATTTGCGGATCAAGAGTGCTCTCTTTTGGAGGGTTACAATTGGAATTAACATTTTGTAAGCACGGTGTATGCTTTACCCATCGCAGGCTAGTTTGGGCTTTGAGATATCAAAAACGGTTGTTTGCACTCTTTAATTTCTCACATTAATTAATTCACTCACATTAGTAAAATCAAGTCCCCAATAAACCAACGAAAATTCGGCGTTGATGATAAGTGATCAAGTGGGCAAATTTTGACTAAGGACGTGGGACCAACTGAGAGGCGACCTCAGGGCACAGTTAGACTACACCCTTGTTGGTGTAGTGTTGAACACCGCTCTGGAGACTCCATTCCAGCCCACATGTCTTTGTACGAAGCCACTTAGATCATAATCCGGAGATATTCCCCATGCCGCAAGGTATATCGGGAATCCCCCATTTTCCCTCATTAATCCACTCATTCTCTTAAAATCATTAATAAAATAAATCAAGAGCACTTGCATAATAGTTTCAATACAACACTCCAATAGTCAGTGACTCCATTAGCACTGGTCTCAAGCACTTGCAATCATACTTCTATCTTTAATTTCGCAAGTTATTGCTTATTTTATGATTATGTCATGATGTGGATGTGTTTCAATTTATGTGCAATGATATTTGGTTGAACTTTGTTAATTCATCTCATAAACTCCTAAATAACATTCTTCCCATCACTAAACACAAAACTTAAAAAGACTTAGTAACATTTTTTAGTAGGGTCTACCCCCCTTGGCTTCAATTAGGACTTTGCCTAGGCCCTAAACGGAGAAGTCAGGATTAGGTGACATCACTTGACTCGAGACTTGCCCCCAAGGTCACACCGAACAACTTTGAAAGATTTTTGCTGCGCTTCCTCCCCAGGTGTGCATTTCGGTGGCAACAGGGCCTTATGTATCTCTTGTATTGTACATGTGGCAATTGGCCACTCATTTTCTGTATTTTTGTTAGGAGTTAGTTGGATCAATGGGGTTTTTCTATATTTTACTCCACCACGGGCTAGATCTAGGAAAATAATCATATTTTATTGTAAAGGAAGTTTAGCTACTCCCCACTACTTCCTCATTTGAACTCATGGTTGGATCTTAGAAGCTCTCTATCTTTTGGAGCTTAATTGCCATATCTTTCCTTGGAGCAAATTTTGTTTGAGGGTTTTCTTTCTTGTTGAAGTAGCATTTCTCTTGCTATTGTGCTTATCTATTGGAGATCATATTTGTTGGCGTTGTCCATGTTACTTCTCTTGAGCCATTATAGAGACAATATTGTCATTAAGTGGATTGGATCTTGGGTAAGGTTTTAGCTTGGATTCCTTAGAAGTTCTTGCACAGAGGGTGGTTTTCATTACATTGTTCTTCATTTAGATGGTGCAATTCTAACCCCCTCCACTGTAGGGTTTCACTCAAGAAGGAAGTAGAGGAGAGATTGGTCCTTCCCCTTGTGATAGTAGGTTGAACCCTCGAATACATCCATTGAGGCTAGGGTTGCCTAGAACTCTCTTGTTTCTTGGATGATCTTTGAATCAAGGCCCTCTAAATTTAGTGATCCCTTGATTCCATTTGCTCTAGATTGGTTTGGCACTTGTCCTTGGATTGGTCCCCTTTGTCCCTCCATCACCTATCATAAATCCTATACTACAAAAAAGACCTTTGCTAGGGCAGCTTATCCAAAGCAACTTGCTCCTCATTGCCTTTGCCTTAGTAAACCCTATCATGGGGCCACCCCTCTTGAGTTGGAGAAGAGCCAACCTAAAGTTGGAAGAGGATCGATGTGGTAACATTGGCCTTTCCTCTGGTTCCCCTTAGCTAGTGTGCATCTTTGGGACTGTAATCACACATGCTAGTTTTGGAGGTAACACACCCTTCTAACGACTAAGCTGCAGATTTGGAAGTACATTACAACCATATAACAACACCTTCACATTTGTTGTGATGAGTGGTACAGCCAGCTCTCCACGATTTGAATCTATAACTCATTTTCAGCAAAATACTTAGGGTAAAGGTGTATGAAATCGTAGTTAGGATTTTTACCTTAAGTACATCCTAAAAGGTGAATGTAAGAAACCAATTCTTTCAAACTAAATATGTTAGATGTGTCACATTAGTCCTTCTACCTTATAGCCTATAGAAAATAGATTATTGTTACACATTAGTCCCTTCACTTGTTCAACATCTCATGACTCCATGACCCCATCATTGATAGGGATTGGCTTTCTCCATCTTTTCTCTCCTTGTTCTAGTCCTTTATTTCCCTACCTTGTCTTCATACCATTTCCCATTTCCACCATTTATTATACTATAGCTACACACATTTGTGTAAAGCTTACTCTTCCTATTTTACCTAGAGCCTGCACTCCATAGCCTTAGCAATCTTATTTAGGGATACCCCCCTTGAGTTGGAGGAGATCCAACTTGAAGAGAAAGGAAGAGCTACTGAGGTGACAGTGGGTAGCCTTCCTGAGTTGCACAAGACTAGATCCTTGATGCTTGGAACTTTACAATTTACATAGGGGGTGCTAGATTTTGTTGTAACAAGTCCTATCATTTCAATCACTGTATATGGTCTATAACTTGGATCATACTTTTTCCTCTATGGTGCCCTGGAAAAAAGGTTTGATGTTGTTGAAATTATACACAGGTCCAATTGGAAACTGTGATGTTCTATTGAATTTAATACAATTCTACATCTTGTTTCTTGTATTTGCTGGGCTTGGCCCTAGTGTTTTTTAACATGCTTATAATTCACTCATTAATCTGCCCATTTAGTGACTGACTTTTTCATTCAAAATTGGATTAACAATAAGAATTGAGTGTTGGACCTCATGTAAAGTTTCAAAGACATCACTACACTGCATTTGGTGAAGTGTTGTAGGATATTTCCCAGCGAGACTATTATCCCATAATAGTTGCTTCTCAAGTACCTCATAGAATATTGCTCCACTGCTTTAGTTGGAGTCTCAGTTTGAAATGTTTGTTTTGGGGATGATAACGAGTGATCATTCTGACCTTGGTATTTATTACTTTTGTTGGGTCCTCCATACCAAGTTTGTTGTGCATACAGAAGAACTAGGAACCTTGAGTGAGAAAATGGCAGGGCTCTTTATTGATTAAAAACTCTTCAATGAGCAAAGATTTTTGTGAGGCAGTTTTCAAATGTATAATCAATGCTAAATAATTACTGTTACCAATCTCTCATTTTACTTATTTATACTGGAGAAATTGGCTATTAAGTGCCTGCCATCTGCATGATCTTGGTATCGTTATAATAAATGACAGCAGCCTGATGCCATGGATTCCTCATTTCTCTCTGTTATGATGTGTTTCTTCAATGTTCAAATGGAATAGCCATTCTTCAAAAACTTCATTCTGTTGGCATTGTGGAATTTTCTTGCTCTAAACTTTTTGTACTATAAGCAGCTTAAAATAATCTATAGATGTTTTCTCCTGCAGTTTAGAGTAATATTCCATGCATCTTCTGCTTTCTCTTCTAGGTATGCAGCACCCGAGCAATATATTATGAGTACACAGACCCCATCTGCACCTCCTGCTCCTGTGGCTGCTGCACTTTCCCCTGTCCTCTGGCAGGTTTGTACAATTAACAAAGCATTCCACTCATGACCTTGACCAACACTCCTATTATGCTTAAGATGTAGACATATCTTCTAAAACCAGTTGCTTGAATTTCATTATGATGATGATGATGACAATTATGCAGATGAACTTACCCGACAGATTTGATATTTACAGCACAGGTCTTATCTTTCTACAGATGGTATGTATTAAGCTTCCACCCTAAATACTCTCCTTATATGGATTTTAGCTTATTGAGTCTGAAGTATAGGTTGTAAAATGATTAGTTGTTTTCCCATGTTTAAATTTGTTATGCATCGCAGGAAAGTGGATTGGCATTATATATATATATATATGGCTTATATCGAAATATGATGATATATTTACAAAAAAATGCAGAGGAGGAAGGGTGGATTTTAGCTTATTGAATCTGAAGTATAGGTTGTAAAGTGATTAGTTGTTTTCCCATGTTTAAATGTATTATGCATCGCAGGAAATGGATTGGCATTATATATATATCAATGTTGCATATATCGTCTCGGGGAAAGTATCGGCGAGGGTCCGGAATATAACTTCTCGGTGGTATCAGCGGAAAATATCGGAAAATGTCGCAAGACCTCAAAAAAATACAAAAATACCCACTTCTTTCAAATTTTTAAATATCTAAAGCAACAACAACATCAAATAGACACATTGCTACATAAATATGATGATACAAGTAGTAAATAAGATACATAAGATGTCAAGTGGTCACATATCGTTACTAAGCTGAAAATTCTGAAACATGGTCATGATAGGATGATACAAAATTACATCAAATGCTCAAAATAAATGTGTCTCATGAGATTAATCATCATGAGTCATCTAGAAACTAAATAGTGCATGATACAATGAAAATGATAGATCATAGGAATCTGAATCATCGATTCCCTCTACCCTTTTTACGGGTAAAGGGCACCACTCTTCCTCTGGAAGCAGTAGGTGGTTGTGGAGGTACTCGAGGTGAGATTGAAGTGAAAGCTCTAACTGAGTCCATATATTCATTGCACCACCATATAAAATCATCAAACGCTAGGAACCACTAACTACGATATAATAAAGAAGGGTTTGAGTGTAGGTCTAGAGCCACAATTCTAAACACAGATCATTGACCATAAAAACAGTCATGGAAGGATACTTGCCAAAATTCTTAGGGTTTGTTCATCTTATTCAATGGTTTTGTGTGTTGATTTAGCATTCGTTTTTATCTATTTTGATGCATACACTACAACAAACTGCCATTGTTGTAATATTCCCTACATCTCTCCATTACAACAGTCAGTTTCCAATCAAGCCACCATTCGATTGAATTACACAGGAAGCATTGTATACAAAGATTAAATTAAATAAAACTCCAAATGATTGCCTTCAAATTTGTGGGAATTTGTCTCTATTAACCATCATCGAGGGTACTTCTCTAGCTCTCTCTCACTTTTAAAATCAAACAATGAACCCCAAAAACCCAACCCGCAGACTTAAAATACAATTCTGGGTGATTTTTTTGCAATTTTTTTTCAGCAGTCCGATATATACCTTTAACTTGCGATTTTTTCGAATATATCGGAAATCTCGTGAATGTGTCGCGATACATTCAATATATCGGAAATGTCGCGATATTTTCAATTCAATATATCGGACAAGGGAAAATCTCGGCGATATTTCCGATATGTGCAACACTGATATATATATATATATATATATATATATATATATATATATGGCTTATATCGAAAGTATGACTTCTATTAGCATAGATATATTTACAAAAAAATGCAAAGGAGGAAGGGTGTATACAATGGAAAATCATGTCCTCTTCCTCAGTGCTACTAGAGCAGAATTGAAATCTGAATAAAGTGCCACGTCTAATTCTTTAGCAGCTTTAATCAGAAGTAATCCTTTTTCCAACAATGGCATACATACCTCTTCTCTTTTAAAACTCTCAGATCATGGTAAACAGATTCTGCACTCAGAAAATTAAACCTTAAAACTAGGTAACTAAAAAGCTTAAACTTCACTCAAAATTGCAAATTTTGACTGCTTTAATCTACAAACACACCATACTGAAAAATTGAGTGAAAATAGGAGAACAAGTACACAGTCTGTTCTCTCAATCACATGTTTGTCTATTAACTCAGGAAGACAGAAGTTAGAATAGCTAAAAAACTCTCTCTCTCACACTTCTACTGTCTTACTCAAAACTGGAATTACTCTAAGACTGGTGCATGCTTGCGCCTGCTACATCTCTACATGACTGTAACTTGCCTCCTGTTATCCCTCATATAGCATGATGTCATTTTAGTGAGTTCAGTCACATTTGCAGTTGCATGGGACAGATGTATTTGTTATCATTGATATATCATTTAAATGTAGGGGCTATTTATGGACACATATCTCTTCCCTGGCACTACCCTTATGCTATATCTCACTAGCCATGATGATGGCTAGGTAGCTGTTGACTGTATTGTCTCTGGCGAACAGGTGTGTGGTGTTTAGAGGAGGTTGTTTGTGCAAAGATTTGGTTTAACCCCTATAATTTAGCAGGAGCACCATTAATCATTCAGTGATTATTCACTAGTAGCACCTTGTTTTGATATGATGACATGATGGATTTGTGATATGAGCACTTCAGAAGGGTATTCTCAATTGATATTTGGTTGGATGGAGTTGATTGACACCTTTTGCCTAGATGTTTTGTCTCATATTACATTATTTCTATATTTTTTGACATCATCTTTGCAAATTTGAGCCAGTAGTGTGGTTAGAGTAGTTGATGCAGGATCTTCTATGTTAGAGGGTTTCAGGTGGTTGATAGAGGTCAGGATGCATATATTTGAAGATACGATGGGGTTTCACCGAGGAGATGTTCTCCTCCTAGTGTGTGATATTATTTCATCCATTGACTAGCACATTTGTATGGTTTTATTATGATGTAAGAGTGCCATGTTTATTGACCCCCTTTTTGTGATGTTCCTAGGGGGTGAATATGGTTTATTTGAGACATGATACATGATTACACCCCCTAGTGAGAGTGCTTGGCTTCTTGATGATGTATTCAAGTTCTACTTCACATAATTATCACATCTACCTTGGTCCTAGGTAGAGCACTCCCCTTGATGGACACTTTTTCATGTTGGTTTAGTCACTTACACACATATCGATGCAGGTGGGCCACGTGGAAGCCTTCCTCTCTCGAACGCTTTGGCATACATGCATGTATTCACACTTGATTATGGTTTTGAGGCCTAGGATGAGCTAATTCCATGGAACACTCCCTTGATTGGACACTTATGTGATATTTTCCCCTTGATTATTGGTTTTCTAGCCTTTGGAATTTGGATGAGGTCGTCCCTTGCTCTAGAGATGGAGATTGTAATGTCCTCTTCTGCTTAGGCATTGAGGACCATCCCGCTAACCTATTTGATTCCCATAGGTTCGAGCGGGCACTGACAGTCAGGAGATCAGTTGAGGACTTATGCCATATCAGAATATCTAGGGCATATATTTTATATCATCATTAGATGGACAAAAGCCATCTGAGCCAAAGGCCACCTGCATGCATGACATCCGAGCATTATTTGATGATGCATGCACCTTATTTAGTCTCCAGGCACCTGCATGCAAGTCAACTGCAAATTAGAAGATAAAGTGACCTAATTAGGGTGAAATTAGGGTTTTGAGCAGTTGAATGTTATAAAAGAAGGTAAAGCGAATGGGGAAGGGATTATTATTGATTATTGATTTGTGATCTCGATTTGGAGAAGCTCAGCGAGCTAAGTTGGGGTTGAGGCCTGTACTCAGCTAACTGGTGTATTTCGGCAGTGAAAGCTATCTGCCCTAGTTCATCATCAAGTTGGATCATCCAGGTTCAGCATTGTTCTTCATCAGGTATTATCATCATTCAGTATTCAACAGAGTTATCTTTTATATTATTTCGTGGGCTCGCCCTCCCTTGCTTGGGCGCATTCCCTAGGTGGTCTTCTATTCTTTTTCCAGTATTCAGTGGGCAGAAGTGTTGCTTGCGGCTTCTATTCTTCTTAGAGCACCATTATTACCCTTTTCCTGGAAGGGGGGCTTCCCAACTGGACTATTGAGGGACTTATCAGCAGTTGGCACTATTGGAGGACGTTTTGCACGCTGAGGGCGAATTGCTTTGGAGAGACATTCACGTTTTGGGCTAGGAAGTCAGCATATCTTATGCATGCAGCTTCTATCATCACTGGAAGGGCACTATAACCCTATCACCCTTTATTTGGGTCTTCTTCAGCGGCACATTTATTATTGAAGATCTTTCAGACATTGGAGGAGGACGTCCTACCCTCAGAAACACGACTTTCCTTCTCTCTTTACTGGTGCCACCTTATTCATGCATGCAAGGTTCATCACCGTCGACATTAGCAGATCTACATACCGGTACGTGCATGCATTAATTTCTCCTACTTTATAGCATTTCAGTATTTTCTAGGGCATAGATCTGCATGCAACTGCATGCATGCAGAGATCAGGGTTTACTTTCATATTCTATTGAGATATAAGCCTACTAGTCATCTACAGTACAAGAAAAAGAGAAAAATAGGAGTTTGGGATATTACAGTAGTATCAGAGCATGTTCCTTGCCAGCTGTGGGGCATGCATAATATAAACAGTCAATGAATTCAGATGACCCACACAATATTACTTACCAGAGATAGAGATTTAAAGATAGTGGTAGAAGAGAAGAAGAATTAGAGGATATAGATTTGGGAGACAAAGGGTATCAGTTTGATAGTAATAAAGGCAAAGAAACAATGGCAGATGATGATAAGACAACTTTCAATAGTCTCATTTCAGCGATCAACGCACTCACCACTGGCCAAAAAGAAATGGCAAGTGCCATTAAACAGATGATTGAGAGGAACGTACCCCCTCCACATAGCCCTCTATTTCCCCATAGTGATAGGGTGTCCACCAGTAGCAGTGGAGAACACTTACATACCAATATGCACAGCCACCCCCATCTATATAGCAAACCCTTTTGACCTACCATGCCTCAGTTCTTGGACAACCCATTTACAGTGCCTCTAGCACAAGTAGAACCCGAAGAGTCTATGAATGCCTATCTGAGAGAATATAGAGCCTTAGGAGATGACTTCTAGTCAGCCACGTCTTTTACTGACTTCTGCCACTTCAAGAGTAAGAACAAACCCAAGGCTTACAATAGACCCTTCAACCAGAACTTTGAGTTACAGAGGACCATAGGGAAACTGACTATTCCTACCTTTGAGGGAACCCGAGGTGGCCCAGCTCAGAATTGGGTGCAGAAGTTGGATACATATTTCCAGCTCAACCCCATGCTGGAGGCAGATGCCATTAAATTGGCTACATTACATTTGGACGGAGAAGCCCATGAGTGGTAGTACCATGGATTGGTGACATTGGGTCACAATACCATCACTTCATACACTGATTTCACATAGAGGCTCATTGAGTGATTTGATAGAAAAGACCCTGAGGTGCACTTTAGAGAGCTGGCACAGCTCAAGCAGACAGGCAGTGCAGATGCATTTATCTCAGAGTTTCAGAGGGTAGCAGTTATGGTGACAGACATATCAGAGAGCAAATTGATTATGTTGTTTACTGAGGCCCTCACTGAGCCCTTACGTGGATGGGTCAAGTCTTATAGACCCACCACCCTAGCTGATGCCATTAGACGGACTAGAGATTTGCAGGACGTAGTACCCAAGAGTAGGTTCCCCCCCAGAACCAACTTTCCGATTAAAGATAAAGAAAAGAAACCTTTCCAGAAAGAGTGGCCAAAGAAAGAAAGGATGGATAATGATGTCCACCAAGACCTGAGGAGAAAAAAATTATGTTTTACTTGTAGAGACCCATGGGAACCAGGTCACAGATGTTCTGGAAAGGGAAAGGTCTACTACATAGAGGCCTATTCCGACAGTGGGGAGGAGGAGGATTATCAGGAGCATGAACAAAGGGATACCCATGAGACAGCTGAGGAGGGACAGCCATCGGGTGGTTCCATTGCTACCATGACAGGAGTTCCGAGATTCCACACCCTCTGGATCAGAGGTACAGTACAGGACCACAGAGTGGGAGTACTAGTAGATGGTGGGGCATCCCACAATTTTATTGACGTTGCTTGGGTTAAAAGGAAAGGCATTCACATAGAGACTTTTGATGGATTTTCAGTAGCTGCAGCAGGTCACACCATGGAATGTAGTCAGCGGATTCCAAAACTCAAGGTAACACTTGGGAATTATACAGTGATAGAGACATTCTACATAGTAGATGTACCTGACATGCATGTGGTATTAGGAGTTCAGTGGCTTTAGTCCATAGGGAAATATTCCACGAACTACCAGACCATGGAGATGGAGTTTATGGGAGCAGAGGGACAGAAGGTAGTTCTGAGAGGGATGAACACCTACCCTCCTACAGTAGTATCATCACACAGGATGGAGGCAGTACTCCGACAGGGAGATATCGAGTGGGCAACCGAGTGCATGGTTACCTTCAGGAAACCACCAGATAAGGTCACACAACATCCAGCAGATATAGAGGCCTTATTGCAGAAGCACAAAGCAGTATTCGGAGACCTTCCAGCAGGTCGACCTCCTGATAGGGGATTTGAGCACATCATTGAGTTAGAGGAGGGGACTCAAGCAGTTATCACCACTCCTTACAGACACCCCCAAAGATACAAGGACGAGATAGAGAACACTATCAAAGAACTGCTCAAGCTGGGGTACATCAAGCCCAGTTCTAGTCCTTTTGCATCTTTAGTTGTGCTGGTTAAGAAAAGAGATGGTACCTTACGCATGTGTATTGACTACAGGGCTCTGAATAAAAAGACTATCAAGAACAGGTACCCAATCCCCAGGATTGATGAGTTGATGGACGAGCTACAGGGGGCAAAGTACTTCTCAAAGATTGATCTCCGCTCAAGCTACCATCAGATTCGGGTTAGGGAACAGGATGTTCCAAAGACTGCCTTTCGTTGTCACTACGGACACTATGAGTTTCTAGTGATGCCATTCGGGCTCACTAATGCACTAGCTACCTTCCAGTCTTGCATGAATAATATTTTGAAAGGTCAGTTACGCAAGTATCTTCTGGTATTTTTTGATGACATATTGATATACAGTAGAACTTGGGAGGAGCACTTGAAACATTTGGATGAGGTACTTGGAATTTTACAAGAGCAGTCACTTTATGCCAAGATGTCCAAGTGTGAGTTCGACATGCAGGAGATGTTGTATTTGGGGCATGTGATAGGTGCCAACAGGGTACAAGTTCACTTAGAGAAGATTCGAGCCATACTAGATTGGCCCACACCCAAGAATGTGACAGAACTGAAGGGTTTTTTAGGGCTTTGCACTTACTACAGGAGGTACGTCAGTGGGTTTTCACAGATGACAGCACCCCTCACCGATCTCACCAAGAAAGGGGCTTTCAGTTGGTCAGAGACAGCACGATAAACATTTGAAAAGATGAAAAAGGCAATGAGTTCATGCCCCATACTAGCTCTACCAGACTTTTCTCTACCCTTTGTGTTAGAGTGCGATGCCTCCGGAGAGGGGATTGGAGCAGTATTGATGCAGAGCAATCACCCCATTGCATTTGAGAGCAAGAAGCTCAAGGACTATGAGCGCCACTACTCGATTTATGACAAAGAGATGTTAGCCATTCTTCATGTGCTAACAAAGTTCTGACAGTACTTGGTAGGTGGCAGATTCAAGGTTAAGACAGATCATAACAGTTTGAAATACTTCCTTGAGCACAAAGAGCTAAACGAGAGGTAGCAGAAATGGGTAAGCAAAGTTCAAGCCTATGATTTCGAGATTGAGTATGTGAAGGGAAAGAACAATGTAGTGGCCGATGCACTTTCTAGACGACTAGCTGCATTATCCCTTATGAGCATCTCATCAGATTGGAGATCTCACCTTTTGGTTGAATACTCCAAAGACAAGTTTGCTTGTGAGCTATTGGATGGATAGTTGCAGGATGACAGGTACCGGGTGATTGATGATATCATATATTACAAAAACACAATCTTCTTGGTTCCAAAATCTTCTCTCAAGAAGAAGATTTTACAGGCATCACACGATTCACCTTTTGCAGGGCATCAGGGGTTTCTCAAGACCTACAGACAGATTAGGGAGAGGTTCTCATGGAAGGGCCTCAAGAATGATGTGATACAGCATGTGAGAGAGTGCATATTGTGCCAGTTGAACAAAATAGAGCACACCCACCCAACTGGTTTGTTACAACCATTGCCTATTCCCGAGCAGAAATGGGAGAGCATCTCCATGGATTTCATTGCAGGGTTGCCCAAGGTTCAGGGCAGAGACTGCTTGTTCGTAGTGGTAGACAGACTGACCAAGTTTGCTCACTTCTTTGATATTTCCTCAGATTACTCAGTAGCACAGGTGGCAGAGCTATTCTTCAGAGAGGTATTCCGACTCCATGGGTTACCCAAGACTATTGTCAGTGACAAGGATAGTAAATTCATAGGAGCTTTTTGGCAGGAGCTTTTCCGGCTAGTAGGTACTGAGCTGGCTATGAGCACCAGTTATCATCCGCAGAGTGACGGACAGACAGAGATTGTCAACAAGTGGATTGAGGGGTACTTGAGAAATTATGTGGCAAGCCAGCAAAGGACATGGATCAAATGGCTACACTTGGGTGAGCATTGTTACAACACCACCCACCATATGACCATTGGGATGACACCCTTCAGAGCCTTATACGAATATGATGCTTCCACTTTCGCAGATAGGATGTTTTGATAGCAGGGCCCCCAAGGCCAAAGAGTGGATTCAGGAGGGTCAAGATATTCTCAAGATTCTCAGGGAGAACATACAAGTGGCTCAAAATCAGCAGAAGATATATGCAGACAGGCACAGGGTTGAGCGCAATTTTGAGGTAGGGGACTTCGTTTATTTGCGTCTCCAACCTTACCGTCAGTCGTCTCTGAAAAAGAAAGGAGCGGAAAAACTCAAACGTCGCTTCTACGGTCCATATAAGATAGTCAGGAAGGTTGGAGAGGTAGCATATGAGCTCGAACTACCCCCAGAGAGCAAGATTCACAACGTATTTCATGTTTCCAACCTCAAGAAGGTAGTTGGTTAGTAGATTGTGACATCTTCCGAGCTGCTCCCTCTTGATGATGAGGGGCAATTGGTTCTGATTCCTGAGTGCATCCTAGAGGTGCGAGAGCAGAAAATTAGAAACTGAATCATCAGAGACTACTTGGTTTAGTGGAGAGACTTGCCCTTGGAGGAGGCCACTTGGGAGGGAGAACAGGTATTACAGCACCCAGCATTACAGTTGCTTGAGGACAAGCAAATTCAAGCGGGGAGGACTGTAATGTCCTCTTCTGCTTAGGCATTGAGGACCATCCCGCTAACCTATTTGATTCCCATAGGTTCGAGCGGGCACTGACAGTCAGGGGATCAGTTCAGGACTTATACCATATCAGAATATCTAGGACATAGATTTTATATCATCATTAGATGGACAGGGGCCATCTGAGCCAAAGGCCACCTGCATGCATGACATCCGAGCATTATTTGATGATGCATGCACCTTATTTAGTCTCCAGGCACCTGCATGCAAGTCAACTGCAAATTAGAAGATAAAGTGACCTAATTAGGGTGAAATTAGGGTTTTGAGCAGTTGAATGTTATAAAAGAAGGTAAAGCGAATGGGGAAGGGATTATTATTGATTATTGATTTGTGATCTCGATTTGGAGAAGCTCAGCGAGCTAAGTTGGGGTTGAGGCTTGTACTTAGCTAACTAGTGTATTTCGGCAGTGGAAGCTATCTGCCCTAGTTCATCATCAGGTTGGATCATCCAGGTTCAGCATTGTTCTTCATCAGGTATTATCATCATTCAGTATTCAACAGAGTTATCTTTTATATTATTTTGTGGGCTCGCCCTCCCTTGCTTGGGCGCATTCCCTAGGTGGTCTTCTATTCGTTTTCCAGTATTCAATGGGCAGAAGTGTTGCATGCGGCTTCTATTCTTCTCAGAGCACCATTATTACCCTTTTCCTGGAAGGGGGGCTTCCCAGCTGGACTATTGAGGGAGTTATCAGCAGTTGGCACTATTGGAGGACGTGTTGCATGCTGAGGGCGAATTGCTTTGGAGAGTCATTCATGTTTTGGGCTAGGAAGTTAGCATATCTTATGCATGCAGCTTCTATCATCACTGGAAGGGCACTATAACCCTATCACCCTTTATTTGGGTCTTCTTCAGCGGCACATTTATTATTGAGGAGCTTTCAGACATTGGAGGAGGACGTCCTACCCTCAGAAACACGACTTGCCTTCTCTCTTTACTGGTGCCACCTTATTCATGCATGCGGGGTTCATCACCATCGACATTAGCAGATCTACATACGGGTATGTGCATGCATTAATTTCTCCTACTTTATAGCATTGCAGTATTTTCTAGGGCATAGATCTGCATGCATGCAGAGATCAGGGTTTACTTTCATATTCTATTGAGATATAAGCCTACTAGCCATCTACAGTACAAGAAAAAGAGAAAAATGGCAGTTTGGGATATTACAGAGATGATGTGTTGGTGACATGGCAATTGGATAGTGAGCCTATTTTATTCAATTATTGACCTCCTACACCTTGGATCTTAGCTCAATGCACATATTTCTATGTTATGGTTACATTTGAGAGGGGCACACTTCATCTTCTTGCCACATGTGCCACATTGGGGGTCCACTTTCATTCTCATTTGACCATCTTTCTTGACACGCTTCTCTTGGAGATCAAATGTGTGGTCCTATCTTTTCTCTTTGACACAATTTGAGGCATTTGTATGGATATTTGTACCTTGCTCTTGGTTAAATCTAGTGGACGTCCCTCATTCAATGTTGACTTTTCCACACGTGCGAGACTAATAGCACCAGGCATGGCAGGAAATGGGCACTAACTGCACTTACCTCAAAAAGAGTGAGTGCTAGATTTTGACCTTTGTTACTTCATTAGTTTTCTCCAGTAGTGACTCTCTAGCTTCATTGTTCTTGGTTCTTGTGCACAACAATAGGGAGGGCACTATTTATGAGGGCATAGCACTAGTGCTAAGAGGAATAAAGGAGGCACACAACAATGATGTTGGAGAGAGATGGAGAGGGCATGCATGCACCACCTTAGAACTCTCATAGAATTAAATTGTTATTCAGATTTAGCACTTCATTTAGCTTTTCTATTTGGAGTTTGTTTCTACCTGCATGATCTATTGTTAGAGTAGGGTGCATATCCCTAGGATTTCTCGGGCACTTGCATGAGTTGAGGGGGGCACAAATCCCAAGGAGTGTGCATGCATGCATGCCACAATTATCCTCCAATTTTGGCACACTATTTCTCGCACTTCTAACTATGTAGGAGGGCGATTGGTTAAGTAGATTAGGATCAGGGTTTGACTGATTTACTTTGAGTGCTTCATGCAAGTGACCAAATCCATTGTATTTTCCCTCTATCTCTTGTTTTATAAAAGAGGCCTAGGGCTCACCACTATGTTTGTTGGTGAGTTTGAGTTTTGAGCTATAACAATGTAATTTTTTTCTTCTTTCAGTGAATAAGATAACATAATTTTATTACTGTCCAACTAATGACCATTAAAGTAGGTCAATAGGATTGCCAAATACAATGATGTCAAAACAAAGCAGGAGCTCAAAAACGGCTCCTCGTAAAAGCAAGATGTATAAAGTTAAGTGCTGATTTAAGCTAAAGTATGAGAGCTGAAACTCCAGAATTGGAGAGTAGGTCAATTGGACTGCCAAGTACAATGATTTCCCTTCTGGCTGTTCATGTGTACTCTCTGGTTGTTAATCAGGAAAAGTCCGGCAAGATGGATCAGGGAGCCTTAAAATGGTCTTTGGCTTGGCTATTTACAAGCCAACATGCGATCTTAACTTAGCCTAAACATTTGTTCTAAATGTTAAGAAAGCTGTCAGTAATGTTCTCTTCTTGGGAATTGCTGGTTATGTTAGGAGGCTCGATGAAATCTATGAGATGTTGCAAAATATTTGATAAAGCTGCTCAACAGTCTTGGATAAGATGCCATTAATGTGTCTAATTTTTTTTTTGATGTATGCGGTATATATGCTGAATCAACGTCCTCCAACATATTCTTGACTTTCATTAACAATAATTTCAATATAAGCTTCCTTTTAATATGCGTACTTGTGAGAGATTGAAATATCTCTTAACAATAATTTTGTTAGCACCGCCCAGCTGCTTGACTATTGTCTACAAACTAGATTGAGGATTACTGAAATATATTTGATGTAATTTCCCTGCAAAACAGTTGATGACTGCTCCAAGAATCTCTGCAAAATATCTTCAGAGTATGCTGCCCATACATCAGTTGATGACTGCTCCAAGATTCTCCGCAAAATATATTCAAAGTATGCTGCCCATACATTTGTTTTTGTGGAGGAGATGAGGTTGACCTCTGTTACCAGATAAACTAGTAGGGCTAGTATCCGATGAACAAATGTAGGAGAAAGTGACCACTGTCACCTTAGCCATTTATCCAACTTCTTCAGAGAGTCAGAACCTCCAAGGGGAGAGCCCTTATGTGGTCTGTAAAAACACATAATGTTGTTGTAATTGTAACTTCGGAAGATATTCACTTGTATTTTATATTGTATTTATTATTGTATTTTATTTGTACCTCCGACAAAGATGTTTTTCCTCCGCTCGGGGATGTCATTATTATGTTTAGTCATACTAGGTCATTGAGGTAAAAGCCTCCATTGTAAGTCGGCGCAATAGTTCCCCAAAAGAGTCAAATGTAATTGTATTATTGAGTCTCCTAGAGGAGTCGTCCCAATTAGGTTTATTGATGCCGACCTAGTTAATTAAAAGGTCACCCCAAAAGTAAAGTATAAATAGAAAGCAAGGCTCTCTCATTTGGACACAACACTCACTCACTCAATTCACATTAGTGAGAGAAAGAAGACAAGTTCGCATAGGAGGAAAGAGAGAGAGCTGCAGAAGACGATCTTTGTTTTGGGGTTTTACTTTTGTGACATTGTCTTGGTGACTATTCTATCTCTGAGGAAGTTGCGGGGTTTTCTCCTTTATGGTTTCCCTAAGGAAATTCTCTGTCTATTGTGTTATGCTGTGCTTGTCATTCTTTTAGATAAGATTCTAGATAATATTGATTAAAAGTTAAAAATCTAACATGGTATCAGAGCTAACCTGAAAAGAAGACATTGTGCAGTTGTAAGAAGCTAGGGTTTCCATTTCCGGAAACTAGTCATCTCGGCATTTTCGCTATAAATCAGTTTTGGCAAGGTTCAGGATCTGAAACTTGGACCGGCCGAAGATGAAATATTCAAGTACCTTGTGTGCGAGTTTCAGCCTTAGATTCGCTATACTTTAGGAGATATGATCCATGCAAATTAGGGTTTCAGCCTCCTCCAGAATTCAGTTTTAAAAGGTGACCTAGGAAGAAATGCTATATCTCGGGCTACGAAGATCCAAATCGAATTTCGTATTATGTTCCATAAAGTACACGGACTGTAGTTTCTCGGGAGTGAGTTTCAGAACTCGAATATGAAACAGTGACACGTGGCATTCCGTACAAGTTTGCTATACTGAAAAAGTCCATAAATAGGTCATCGTGGGAAACTTAGCATAAGTTCCACTTGGTGAATCCAATCCTGCTCTAACCTGTGGGGTTGGATAGAGGATAGATCAGACTATCATAGGAAGAAGTTTCAGATCTTGAGGAGCATAAATTTCAGAGATACATCAGAATTAAGAATCGACAAATATACAGTAGAAATTGAAGAAACTAGGGCATCAAGTTTTTGGGGCTTCTCTTCATCAATTTGGAAAAATGAGTACATTGGACAACTTGCCTTGAGGAGGCGCATCTTCTTGTCCAATCAGAAATTCAAGATTCCAACTTTGAAAAATTAGGGTTTCTCTAACAAATCCTAGGCCAGCCAGCTCCAGAACCAGTTTGGGAATCTTAAAGTGGTAAGACCTAAAAGCTTTGCTATTTCCATTTGAGGTACTCATTCAATATGTCTCACCACACCAAGCTTGAGGATAAGCTTGAAGGAGCTGATAACTTCCGAGCATGGAAGTATAGGATTGCTTTTGTCCTTGAAGAAAATGATTTGGACAAGTATGTGAATGAAGAGGTTCTAGCACCAGAGCGAGATGAGGCTAAAGCCATCCATAAGAAGAACTTGGTTAAGGCCAAGAGAAATATTGTAGATTCTATCAAGGATCATCTCATCCCACATGTGTCATCTTTGGAGACACTTAAGGAGATGTTTGATGCTTTGACAAAGCTGTTAGTTTGTGGTAACTTCGGGATGTCCTCCATGGTTTAGATGCCTTACATGGAGGTACATTAGCTGCATAGGCATCAGGATGGAGTAGAGGTTGAGATGCACTCTACTCAGTGGCATGAGTCCAGTGGTGGCTGCATGTGGAATTTCCGGGGAGATCGACCTTTGCATGCATGAGTTTTGCATGACCTGTCAGCGATCAGTGAATGCATGCAAGAGTGACTTTTGCATGCACTGAGAATTAGGGTTTTGGAAAACCTAATTCATCGGTGAGATTATTTATAGAGGCAGGGGTCCCTAGATGAGGTTACTTAGTTGCATTGTCAGAGAGAGGTACTGCTAGAGTGAGGAGGGCGTAGCTATACATGCAGGGCGACTTTTTGAGAGAGAGAGGAGCTGCTGCAGGAGCTAGGAAGGTCAGATCTGAGCTAGATTAGTGACCTTCAGTTCCAGAGTTGCTAGACACCCATTATTGTGAGCTGAGATAGCTCGTCAGTGTGATTTCTGATCAGATTGGAGGAGGCCGAGTTCTCTTGGAGGAGGGCGCATTTCCCAAGGAGGGAGAAGCTCGTTGTGAGCTAGATTGACTGATTCGGAGTCTGAGACTTCCAGGATAGCCTTGCCTCAGCATTGGAGGAAGGTTAGGGACGATCAGAGCTCAGATCTGCTGAGATCTGGACTAGTACGAGCATTTGACATCCGGAGGAGAGAGCGCACTTGTGCATGCAGAGGAGGCCGAATTCATTAGAGGGCAATCTTCAGAGCGAGCAGATCAGAGCAGTGAGATACAGAGAGGGCAGATCAGTCAGAGGCACCTTCAGAGCACTCAGATCCAGTTTGGCAGTTAGGGCTTACTCCTTCAGTGCATGCATCAGCTGGATGCATGCAAATTTAGAGTTTGTCCTGTTTTAGAGGGATTGAGTTATCAACCGAGGTAATCCTGTATTGTATTGTCATTTATATATCTATATGCATTGGGCTCGAGAGAGAAGATAGCCCCACAGTTAGCTGGTTTTTCTCGAAAGGGTTCCAGGGTACATCTGTTGTTTATGTGTTTGATTGCATTTATATTTCAGTTGGTAAATGCAGATCTAGTTGTTTGAGTCTATATTTTTATGAGTATATACTGATATTGAGACTCATACCGCTTGAGATATCAGGGCGATTCAGAGGGAGTAGTGATCTCTAAATCAAATATTTACAAAAGCTATTTGAAGGAAGAACATAAATCGGAAGACGACCTTGAGGAACCAACTTAAGAATGTGAAGATCCAGAATGCCGAGACCATGCAATCTTATTTCACAAGGGTCTCACAAATCAAGGAGCAACTTGAAGCAGTTGAAGAGAATGTAGAAGAAGGAGAGATTGTTATGACCACCTTGAATGGTCTCCCAAAATCACGGGACTCGTTCATTCAAGGGATATGTGCCAGAAAGAAGTTGATTGCATTCAGTAGACTTTGGGAAGAATGTACACAAGAAGAAGCTCGACTTGTGGCACGAGAAGAGAAGATGGGAGCAAATGATGATCAAGCTCTCACAACACATGCTAGAAGGAATTATAACAAGAAGGAGCACCATCATCACAGTAAGAGGGAGAAACACCATCAAAATTAGAGGGGGAACTATAGATTATCCAGAAAAGATATATCCAACATTAGATGTTATAGATGCGATGAGAAGGGACCCTACTCCATAGATTGTCCCAGAAACATTGGTTCCTCCAAAAAGACAAACAAGAAAATACATCATGCTCACACCGCCGAAGATGATGAGCCAGTGAGGAAAAGAACCAGAGAAGAAGAAAGGGATGATTCTTCAAGTGATGAAGAATATGTATTATGATGAATAAAGAAGAAGGGACACATAGAATCTACTCCAGTACGAAGAACAAGTAATCTAGAATGTAGAATACTTGCTCGACATTTCCGATCATAAGCAAGAAAGGCACAGGTCCTCAGAATCAGACAATGAAGTAGAGCACACTGTCAGAGACTCCAGTAGTTCCTGCAAGGAAGCAAAGATTAAGAGGGAGTCCACCCTACAACCTGTTATCACACCATAGTAGCTGGGCTACTATTCTTGCTGAGCAGATATTTGCACTTTCTAGAGCTTTTCTTTTACAGAGATTAGTTATGATGAGCAGAGTTATTTGAGATCACTCACAGATCAGAGCAGTATATATCAGACATTGAGTAGACCTTGTACCAAGGTTGAGCCTTGAGAGCTTAGATTTGATGACTGAGGTGACCTTTTGTTCCATACAGTTTCAGTTCAGTGCCTAGAGCTTTGATGTTATTATTGCAGCAGTGTTTCAGTTGTTTATGGATGGTGATTATTGATATGATATGATGTGACCTATGGACTTTTGATTGTTATCATGGATTATTATCTTGTTGTTTTAGTCATCTTCATAGCATTGGCTTGGTATATGATTCATGACGTGGCAGTACAATTTAAATAATAAAATGAAATATCTTGGATGACTTTATTAAATATAAAACTGGATGTATTACTTGCACTCTAAGGTTTTCTGACAATACTCATTGGTTTCATTACCCTCCTGTGAGCATGGACATGGTCTTTCATGACATCTTTGTTTGCTAGCCTAGGCACCACATTCACTTGACTCCATCCATCCATGACCTTCCTTATTTTGGCTTTCACCTTGACTTGCTTTCTTGACTGCTTGATATGGAGGAATTCCCCATTTCTACCTCTGTTTTGGACCACATCCACGTTTGTTTTGTGTCTCGGCTCTGAGTTGGTGACAGAACTTACCTTTGGTGACTTGGATTTTATGCCTAGATCACTCTAGTCAGTTGCCTCGATGTTTGGCTTAGCGCTGAATTCCCTCTAGTCACATGAGATGTTGGCTAAAAGTGAAAGCACATGTACTACTTATATTGGAAATTTATTATGAAAGCCCGTGAACTTAAAATTCTAGAATGTGTTTTTCAACACACGTGAATAAAGGCTAAAGCAATGAATTGCTAAAATACCCCGCGAAGGGTATTGAAAGGTCCAAAAAGCAATGGTTATACAAATGCTATATCTAAATATTGCTGACCTCATAAATGTAAATATGCCCCGGATGCAAACTGCGATTAGTTGTGCTTTTTAGCGCATGTGAAATCCCACAGGGGTCATATAGGCCAAAAAGGCCATGGAAATGAAATGAATGATCCTAATGAACCTGGATCAACTTGATGTAGACATGATGCCTAAGTTGAATAAGCACTCTAAAAACAACTTATCTATTTGTGAGGCACTGCCCTTCCCTTTGTTATTTTGTTTAGCATAGAGTGTAGCTTCCCCTTTTCCCCGTCCAAAGTGTCACTTAGTTGAGTTGGTCAAGTCATCCCTTTTGCCTAGCCTTCTTCTTAGCCCTCACCCTTTGCTAGCAGTTAGGCCATGTCAGTTGAATGAGTATGTCTTTAAAGCTTTTGTGCAAGTAAACTATAAATAACAATGAAATATATATGTATTAACTACCATTGAATGATGTTTGTACTTTAAGTTAAGCTGTGAATATGATTAAAGGAACATGTCTTAGTCTTATGTTATAGTCTAGTCTTTAGCTGCATTTTGACCTAGTCAAACATAGTTTGACCATGGTCATTCTTGGGATCCGTGATGAGATGGACCACTTGTGCTTATGGATGTTGATCTATGGTCCCACTTACACCTATTTGATGATTCTATGTGTTGGATATATGCTTCAGATGATGATTGATGCAGTTGGTCAGTTTTATTATTATTTCCAAATCATCATATTTTACATTATCCAGGTATGGTGGGGCCTACAGATGACCCCACAGGTCATCCCATGGTGTATGAACTACTCATCTCTAGTGGAATTGGGTATTCTGGATCCATTGAGACACTTATCTTTCAGTTCCGGGCACTCTTGGGCATGATAGCAGCAGTTATCCACCTGTTGACCAGTTTGGGCATGTTGATCCGGCCTGTCCAGCAGAGGCCTTGGAGGCCAGTCATTGCCTAGGGTGCTATAGAGGAAGGGGGTGGTCCAGCCACTTGTTTTTACCATTATACCCCCCTTCTAGGCAGCTTGGTACACTCAGTTTGGCAGCGCAGGCACCATGGGTGGCAGTTTCGGGCACTTTCAGGTTTTTCAGGAGGATTAAAAAATGGAATAAAAAGGTCACTGAGGAATTCGATTTTGGCAATTGAGGTAAGGTGTTGGAACTTGGTCTGCTTTGAGGTCATCCATGGTGAACCACCCATCTTCCAGATCAATTAGCATCAGTCAGTGGGGTCCATAGTGGTTACAGGAGGTCTTTTACTGCATGTCTCTTGTTGTCCACCGAGATGCACACTAGCAGTAGAAATCTTTCGAAAGCTATCTCCTCACTACAAGTGGGAGAAGTGTGGCCTTGGGGGCAAGCAATGAGCCAGGTACTATCACCTGAATCCCAGCTCCTCCATTTAGGCTAACTCCTAACGAAGCCAAGGGGGGTAGTCCCTACAAAGAGTTTCTATGGCTCTTATGTTTTAAATGTTTTTTGATGTTGAGTGATGTAGATGGGTGTTGTTTAGTAGTTTTTTAATGATGAGAGAACAAATAAACAAGCAATCCACGTTGCAGAATTACAAGATACAATTTATTAGGATGAAACAATGTACTTTGACTATGTAATTTAAACAAGCATCCATAAGATAATTAAATAAAACACAAGGACAAATGGTCCGAATCAAGGTGATACATAAGAGTTTATAGACCAGTGCCAAATGGAGTCAAATAAGGAGTTTGTGATGCTGAAAATATAAGTCTTAAAGTAATTGTTTGTGAGATCGTTTTGAAATTGTTCTTGGTAATTTTTAGAGTGTTTTAGATGTTTTTGATTATTAAGGCTAAGGATACTTCCAACCGATACACGAGGTACTGGAAGTCTGTCCGGAAAAGATAGTATCAAGTGCCTCCGTTCAAGGACATGTCGGGCCACCCAGTGCTCTAGCCAGGTTGCGCAACGCTAACCAGCAAACTAGAGGCTGAACATGGAACCTCGGCGCCCCCAACTAGGAGATTACCCATCGAACTTATCTTATCGATCAACTCCGGATTGGTTGGTTGTGGGGTGAAAATTTTATTATGTTATAAAAAATTAACAAATCCAACACCTTTCTGAGTATTAGCCCAACCTTTTAGGGTTGGCAGAGCATACGGAATGATGGATAGCAACGGAGATAAATTATTAAAGGGGGTGTGAGTTGGAAGTATTTTAAAAATATAAGAGCACACAATTCAACTCTCCGACAGAGAGCACTCTTGACTTCGTCTTAAGACGGAAGTTCAAGAGACTTAGCTAAACTATATGCTTGATGCAAGGATATGTAATGGGAATGCTCTCCGACAGAGAGTTCTCTTGACTTGGGTTATTGCAAGTTCAAGAGACTTTGGTTATTTGTTAAGATAGAAGCAGACTAAAGCAAAAGAACAAAACTTATGAAGTTCAAATAATGATAAAATGAGATGAGATCTAACAAGCTAAAATGCTAAGCAATGAAAATATGAACTAATCTAGCAATCTAGTATCTACTTGCAAAATGAAACTATTTTAAGTACTTGAAATAAATCTAGGCTAAAAACAAAGACACTCTTCCCCAAATGGGGAAGAAAAACCAAAATGTGGGAGCCTTATCCCACTTAGCCTTTTTATTAATGAAGTACAAGTGCCTTTGGGAATGAAACCCTTGCAAGGACTTTTGAGAGAAAATGAAGCTTATAAACAAATTGAAGCGAGCCCTTAGGAGTGTTACCACCTAAAGTTGCACTTTAGTTGGACTTCAGTGAGCTGCCAGTGTTGCACAATCACTTGTGCTTTTCAGTGTTCAGAAGTCCCAAGCTTGGCCTGTTCAGGGCCCCCTTTTTTTAGTGTTTTGTAGTACATGACCGTGCCCCACGGGGTTTGTAATAAGTGTACTAGCATGGTGGTCTTTGAGTGTCTTGGTTCCCTAGGACTTAACAACCAAAGAAGGTATTCCAAGGAGTTTTTTCCCTTGTCGATTATGCTTTGCCTTTAGTCGAGTATAATCGGTGAGTTTTTCTCCTGCACCTCCAAAGCTGGAATGCCCAAAGTGGGGGTTAGGCCTTCAGGGATTATTAGAGTCCATTTTGTAACGTTTATAAACATGCTAGATGCTAGAATTTTATTGTTTTGCCATGTACTAGGTCCCCCTGAAGTTTCAGTCAATTCCGACAAATTTTTTTTTTTTTTTTTTCGCATTTTTAAGCCATTTTTTAATGGTTTAATTGAAAATTTTCAAAAGGTGATAAAAGTGTGATCCGAAGTCGGATTTTGGCGCAAGGATGCTCGTTTTCAAGCTCAGAGCATCCTCTTTACCTCGGAATCCAATTTTCCTACATTTCGGGCGACCGAGAACCCCCGTGGAGTAGTTTTGCCTATCAGAGCTACATTTTGGCACTTTAATGCTAAAATTGTGACAAATTGCACTATGGCAAATAATTAAAATATAAAAAAAGGGGAATTTGGCACATGCCAAATGACATGGCATAAGTCAAATTGGATGAGCGACTATACTAAGGTTTCAAAGCATATAATTTTTGGTCCTTTTAAAGAGTGAAGCTTTTAATTCCAAATCCGTATGGATTCCTCACGTGGGGCCAACCTTCTCCACTTGGCCGTGAGCGAATTCTTTGGAGGAGAAGTCAAGTTTATGGTTGGCGTTAAGGCTTTCAAACTTTATGTTATAAGTTATGAAGGGTTGAACAAGTAAATTAAAACCGTGCTATGCCCACCATCCTTCACGTGGGGCTGGCAGCTTGCATATCCATTTGCGGATTTGGTCGTGGCATAAGTTGGAAATGGTGGGAACCTACCTCTTGTGAGGTGGCTTGACCAACGTAATAAGTTTCCATTAAATTAACCAACGGAGCCCGCCATCTCTTTGAAGCTTGGAAACATTGAATGCACATTCTCTCCCTCACGCTGGGCATCATCTTCACGATGGCCATATTCATTCTTTTTTAGAATAAGATCTTTGGTGGGGGCGGTTCCTTGATTGTGAGGTGGTACCACCCCAAATGGATCAGCTTCTAATTGAGCACCCAATCGCAGCTCATCATATGTAAAGCTTCAAAAGCTTGGAAACATCACTTGATCACCCTCTGCGTGAGCTGCTTTCTCCATCATTTCAACATCTTCCATTTCAGAGTGTTTTATGCCCTTTGAGTAGGTCTTCTCCATTGGTGGTGAGTTTTCTTGTTCTACAATCAAGGAGCTTTGTCTCCTTAGGGTTTTGGCACCCAGGATGGCTTGCCTCATGCTATAAATTAAGGAGCTTGGCTCCATTGTAATGACATGAAGGTGGAACCTCTGCTCGTGTATTGTAATATTTTTTTTTGAGTTTAATAAAGAAGGCTTTGGAGGTTAGTCTGGTGATTGTCTTTGGTTGGATCTTCATGCTTGTTACATTTGAGGTAAATTGTATCGTGTTGCATAGTTAGTATTGTCGGGATTGTATATCTTTTAAAGGGAAGTTATCTTCTTAAAGATCTGTAAGTAATGCTATATAGGTTGCTTACTCTTGTAAATGATGTTAGGGTGCTAATAGTAGTGTGATTTTTTGTTTGAATCCATTGCTTTACTGCTTTCTTTCAATCGTTTACACATATGCTCTTATCCCCTTGCTAGTTGTTTGCAGCTGTTTACAAGTAGCCTAAGCTGAAGAAGTCCACGAACATGTTAGATCGTATCTTCATTCAGTAAATTCGAACAAAGTCTTGGTCCTACCGGTGCATCAAGGAGCTTGACTCCATTGTCGTTTCTTCAAAACACTCAACCCCCAAGGGTTCCATTTCTATGATCAATTTTTCTTCTGCTATCTTTGGTTACTGGTTACTTGTCTTAAGATCTACATTTTATCAAGCAAATCTGAAAGTAGATCTAATTTTACAAATTTTCCTTTTCAAGTTTGTGTTATCATAAAATCTAGAGTTCTTGATAGGAAAAGTTTGTTTTGAGTGGAATAGTATATTTGGCATTTAAGTGCTTTGGTTCGCTTAGCTTTTCCAAAAGCAAGCAAAAGATCCTAAGGGAAGTAGCTTTCTAGCTCACTTTTCTTAGTCATTTAATTTCATTTTTTGTAGTAGTTAAGTTAGAAAATTTTCCATTTTTTGCATCTAAATTGAACATACTCCTAAAGTGTGTTTCGGTAGTTTTTAGTAAACCTTTGTTCGCTGGAATTTGTACCATTTTATGACAGTCCTACATTTAAAAGTTTACTAAAAGTCACTTAAAGACTCAAAAAATTGTCCAAAAAACAAGTTTTTATTTACTAGTTGCACTAGATTTCATTTTGCAATTTCTAGCATTGTTAGAACACTCTTAAAGTGTTCTGATTATCATTTCTAATCAACTTTAGCTAGCTGGTCTGTTTTATGTTCTTAGCAGGTTGGAGCTAAAATACTCATAAGAAAGATATCTCGAAAGCTCCTTGAACCACCCGGTGAAGCAGCTGCCCAAGCACTATTTTACTTTTGCAATAATTTGTAAACTGTCTTGTTCCCTAAGCATAAAGGGAAAGCAGTGTTTCGTATTGAGTTTCATGTTGTAATCGAAAGAATAGAAAGAGCATAGCAGGCAATTCTAGCGCCTGACCCCAATCCCCCCAGGGGGGATTCACACCTTTTTTCATTTTTATTTTTTATTTTTCGCAATTTTTTATTTTTTTAAATTTTTCGTTTTAGATTAGTTTCATTTGAGCAGTAGTAATTAAACAACTCACTCAAGCACACAACGTCCTTCGAGGACCCGTTTATCATTTTGTCATATGCTTTTGTGTTTCATTCAATTATTATTCTGTTCCTAAAATTTAAACCTAAATTTAACCCCCCTTGTTATATGCTTGGGGTTTAGAGTAGATTAATCATCCACTCACACATTTTAATAAAACGAACAACGCCCCAAACACGGAGTATGCTCTTGACTTTTGCAGCTTAGTCGGAACAGTTGGCTCAATCAGAAACGGGTGCAAGGTACTTAGTGTTAATAGGACAATCCATTAGAATCCAATCCTAAAAACTCGGGAGGTTGCATGGACTGAATCCACAGAGTCAGCAGGTTCTTAAGTGGGTTCATCCTCGCTTGGTTGGACACTTGGTAAGGTTGCTAGAGCACTCAGTTCAAAGTTTAGGTTTCTTTTGGGCCAAACCAAGAATTAACCCACTCCTTAATCCACTCATTTAATAATCATAAAATTCACCAACCGAGACACTGCAATACTTTCACTGAGACTACACAAGCAACCCTACACAGCAACAATTGCAAACATTTTACATTCTCGGCACTGGTCTTTAATTTTCCATGTTTTAAGTTTCAATCATAAATGTCGTGAATGCTCATCTATCTTGTGTTGGGTTAATCAATTGATTTAATTTGCAAGCAGTGATTAGTTGTTAATTTTTCATCTCATCATCTCATAACTCCTAGATTAGACTTTTATCTTTTGTTGTAGATTAAAAGCCTTAGTTTATTTTTCATAGGGACCACCCCCCTTGGCTTCGCTAGGAGTAAGCCTAGACGGAGGAGTCGAGTAATCAGGTGACAGCACTTGACTCTCACTTGCCCCCAAGGACACACCGAGCGGCTTGAAGGTTTCCTGCCGCGTCCCCCCAAGGTGTGTATTAGGCGGCAACAAGGAGCTTTTACAAAAGGATTATAAATGATGTTTTCATGTTTTGGATCATCTTTATGGTTTCTTCAAATTTTGCTTTGCTTGGATCTCCTCACTTCAAAGTTTGTCAAGTCATTTTTTACTTTCAAGCACCTACACAATGGATCAACTTCAAGTACCCTTTAGCATTAGCAAACAAAAATATGAGATCTAAACTAAAAAATGGAAAACTAGCTAGATGCCCAAACTTTTTTAAATGCAACTTTTTTCAATTTGAATGAGATCTAAGATGCAAAAAATAAACTAAATCCTAACTAATAAATGCAAAGCATGAAATGGAATGTCCAAAAACCAACTAAGATCTAACAATGCAAATGCCCAAGAAAATGAGATCTAACAATGTCTAACTAAGATCTAGCAAAAGAAAGTGCAATGCATGAAGTAGAATGCCTAAACACTAACACTAACTTTTACAAGCTTATGCTACTGACAAAGCTAACACTTAACAAAATTAATTCGCTTTTTGTGTTTTGTGTTATGAATTTTTAGGGCTTCTTGAGGATGGACGAGAGAAGTGTTTTGGGACAGCGAATGAGGAATGAAGGATAGCTGCAAAATAGTGATGAAAGGAGCAGCAGACAGAGATGAAAAGGATGCAGCTGAAAGAGATGAAAAGGTGCAGTTGAAAAGTGGTCCAAATAGTGGTCAAAGGCAGCTGGAAAATGCCCAAAAAACAGTGGACAAAAAAAGCTAAAACATGGGTGAAAGAAGGGATTGATAGGTAGGGCAGCAGACGCAAAACGTGAAGGATATGAGTGGAAGGAAAGGCAAGTTTTTTTGGAAATGGAGATCACTGTGTAAAAGGGCAGCGAACAGTGAGATGGAGGATGGGAGATTGGGAAGTGGAGCAAAAGAGAGCCAAAGGTAGAAAGAATTTAGATGAGGGCTTCTCTCAAAGTAACAAGTAACAAGGTTTGAAAGTAGTCTTTGTTGTTGATGGAGGAAAGGCTAGCCTCTTGTAGTGTTTCTTTCATTGAGAAGAGAAGGACTTGGAGAACCTGCAAGAGAAAACGTTAGAGAGGAAAAGCCATTGTGTGAGCAAAGAAAAGCTTGATTTCCAAGCCACTCTCCACCTTGGATGATCCCCGCAAAACCCTCACAATCAAGCAAGCAAAACCGAACAAGATACTTCTAACATAGATTAGAACATAAATTGAATAATGAATTGCTTAAATAAAAGATGAGGTGAGAGAGATATCACCAAGACAATGTGAACCAAGTCTGAAAACTCATGCATAGACCTCCAAAGTCACTTCTTATTCCAATAGCATGAACAAATATTACAATGAAAATTTGGCAGAGTGTTTTTTCCTAAAATCTCCATGGAAAATGAGGAGGCAATGCCCTCCTCTTATACAAAAACAAATGACTACCTTACCCCAATTCGAATTGGCATGGAAAAGAGCCAATGGCACATGACATAATTCGAAACTCAATCAATCCAAGCTTGGAGAGCTTAACACAATGGACAACTCGAGTTGTAGTAATGGTGAATGGGGAGGTGGCCTCCACCTTGGCAAGGCGCCCCCCATTCCAACATTGGAAGCTCCACCAAACATTGTAATGTACACCAAGCCAATCACGTGATCCCCATGTGGAATAGACGTGAGCTCAAAAAGGAAAGCGTGAGCCTGTGAGGAAAGGCATGAATGCCACATGGGATTTGCTTGGAGTTTTAACGCATGTGTTGACTCGAGTTCTTGAAAGGAGCCAAGCTTGATGTTGCCACAAGTCAAGGGATGCGCCCACCATTCATTAAATACACATCCACCAATCCACAAATTGTGAGCCACACGTGAAGAATTTCTACGTGAGGGAGGGGCCATGCGTTCGTTGCTCATGTCATTTCTTCACTTAACTCGTGGATTGTTTTAACATGTGCCTTGATATTCCAAGTGGTTTCCCACCATATGGAGCATCTGCCCAACCTTAGCCGCGAGCTCATGCAATATGCCCACATGAGCCACAACCTTTAAACCACATAATCGTTTATCGAAAGTTTTAAAATAGCACATGCTTTAATACTCCAAGGTGGTCGTATACTTCAAATAAATCATATGCCCCACTTTCCAAATCAATTTTTTAATGATTTTTGACTTTTTTCAATATTGGTCAAAGTGCAATTTCTCCCTTTTCTGGCAATTAAATGCCAAAGTGTAGCATTTTTAGCAAAAACTGGCCCAGAGGTGAGGTAACGGCCCGGAATCTGAAAAAAGAGGGTGCTAAGGTAAAGAGGACGCTCTGAGCATCAAAACGAGCCTCCCCATGCCCAATTCCGCCTCTGGATGAGGTTTTTATCACCTTTTGAAATTTTTTAATTAAACCATTAAAAGATGGTCTAATTTATGAAAAAAATTATTCTTCTCGGAATCCAACGAAACTCCTAGGGGACCTAGTGCATGTTCATACGACTCAATCGAGATGGCTAACACGTAAAAAATCTTAGACACAAGACTCTAATAACCACCTTAGATTTTGACCCTAGTTATCACACTCTCTCGGAGGAATAAACATCTCTAGATACACAATAGGGTCTCCACGGAGGAATGGAACATCTCCGGAATAATAAAGTACAAATATAATATTCTTAGAAGTTACAATATTTCAACAGGTTCGTGGTCATCCGAAACCACTTGTATGTGAGGTTCGTGGTCAACCAAAACCATTTGTTGTGACATATGAAAGTTCGTGGTAAGCTAGAAACCACTGATGTGATGCATGGTTCATGGTAATCCAAAACCACTAGAGAATTGTAATGGTTAGGGGTAAGCTGCAAAATCCCAAGGTGATTTTTGATGAGGGAAAACTCATATAATGTTCAGCAGCACACTAAAACCAAGTGAAGACAACCAAATGTGGACATGACCCAGATAAGGACCAAGACAACCAAAAACAAGCAGAGTGAGCAAGCACAAGCAAAAGAAGTGAAGATAAGAACTAGTATTCATTAAGGGGGAGTGTTGGAGTATGTAACTCATACTTGTTGTATGATGACCTATTGAACAAGTAACAAAGGAAGATGACTTAGAAGAATAGGTTAGTTTCTAGATACTTGAGTAGTTGATAGAGATATGGTTGTAATAAATGAGATGTTGACTAAGTGAAGAGAAGAGTCTAGAAGAAACAATTAGAGCCCTAGATCTTGATCTAGATCAATGGCTGATATCAATTCAGCATTGTATAAATATGTGTGTTGTTAGCAATGAACAATGAAGCAAGTTTCGGTTTATCCTCTCTCATTTTGTGTTTTCATCAGCATTGATATTCAAGGTAGGGTCTTGCTTCGGATCTAAGCATGCACTTCAACGCAGTAGAGACCAACCTAGAACAAATCGCTCAAACAGAATTAATGTTGACAACAAAACAATAAGCATCCGAGAGCCTGCAGCTAGAATCACAGGTTGCAATTTTACTCCTCATGCAACCGCAGCTCTGATACCATGTTAGGGTTTCAAGATGACCCATGTTAACTTAGTGAAGCAGTGGTGCTCATAAACACCTTAAAAGTTTAAGCAATGAAGGGCATCTTCTTAAGAAGATCCCAAAGAGCACAATGCCCTTGTGTGTGTAGTGTGTATTGTATCAAATGAGGCTAGAGCCTCGCAATTAAATAGGTCTAGGTTTTACCCAAGACCTTAAAGGTGGGCGTGACAATTAAATAGGCTTAGGTTTTACCCTAAGACCTTAAAGGTGGGGACAACCGCTAAAGTAATTAACCATAAATGAAGTGGCCCAAAAGGTCCAATAAACCCATAAGTTCGGTTTACATTAAATATTCACACACAGACTTGAGGCTATGAAGTAAACACCATTATCTCTATACATAAGCCAGAGGTAGATATGCGCTATTACTTAAAGGATTGTAATAGACACTCAATTCCCAGATCTCCGAAGCGGATGAAAGTTATGCTTAAATTCAGGTTCTAGTCTCTTTGAGATTTGTTCATATTCAAGTTCAAACATGGAGATTACTTACAAAACCTTTAGGGTGTTATCGAAAATAGTCCATAACCAGGTTGTGTTTTGAGATGAATTAGTATCATCTTAATGTACCCAGTCTTCAATCACTTTAGTTTTCTAAGATTTTTTTTCTTGCACCGAGAGGTGCTTTCTAGAGTCCAGTACAAGGGAGAAGTGTAATTCAGAATTACACTTCTAATTCTGTGCTCAACCTGGATTTCACATGTGGCACTTTAATAAAATAATAAGTAAATAAAAATTCTACAATGTCGGCCATAACCTAAAACATAAAAGTGGAGCTGACACATGACACTTTAATAAAATAATAAAATATCAAGTAAATAATTTTTTACAATGTAGGCTCTAACCTAAACTTCAAAACCAAAGAGATATATATTCCAATTCATTAAAACTAAAAATTAATAGAACTTAGATACTTTTTGCAATGGGATTGGAGTTGAGGCATCATTAAATCATGATATACATATAAGGGATTTGAGCACATACTAGGGATTTACATGTTAAACCAATATAGATGCATCTTAACCCTGGATTTACCAAGTGCTGAGAGGGATCAAATCCTGTGAAGTGCAAAATTTGAGGAAAAGTTTGCACATCAAGGGATTTGATCCCTCTCAGCTCTTGGTGGATTCGGAGGTAAGATGGATCTTTTTAAACAGGGGCTAGAATGTCTACTTGCTATTTTTCTAAAATAACTCAGTTGGAAATATGATTTGTGTATAAATAACCATGGTGTAATTGTCATGATTTTGTTATATATGTAGTGATAAGTTATAACAATCCAAGTGGAGACTTTGAATAAAGTAAAGCCTGTTATCTCTTTGACCTATAGTGGAGTTATACTTCCTCATATATTACTGCTTTCCATCAGCATTTCTTGATCTCTCTTTTGAAGTAGATTTAATAATATATGTTATCAAGGTTGCCAAGGAATCGGTCTAGAGCATGATCTCTTGAGCTCAAGATAATGGTCTATTCAATGTTTCTCCACTATTATGATAATTCTTGCACTATTGACCAAGAAAGCAATTGTATGAAGCTCTCTATTATAAAGTTATATGTATTTTATTTTTCATTCTTGTGTTTATGGTCAGGCATTCCCATCTTTGCGCAATGATAGTAGCCTTATCCAATTCAATCGCCAGCTTAAAAGGTGTGGATATGACATGGTTGCATGGAGGGAGTCAGTAGAACCACGAGCAAATCCAGAGCTTCGTCGTGGATTTTATCTCCTAGATCTAGATGGTGGCATTGGTTGGGAGTTTTTGTTGTCTATGATGCGGTATAAGGGTCGCCAGCGGATAAGTGCCAAGGGTGCTTTGGCTCATCCCTACTTCAACAGACAAGGTCTATTAGCTCTGTCTTTTATGCAGACATTGCGATTGCAGCTGATCAGGGCAACTCAGCAGGACTACAATGAATTCTTTGAGTGGGTAATCAAGCTTATGGCAAAATCTGGCACAAAGACTGGAGGTGGCTTCACAGAGGCCCAGCTACAGAAACTTAGGGTATGTATTACATCCAGATTCTTTCTTTATTTGCAAAGTGAACTTTACACTACATGAAAATGTGACGACTAACATAAATGGACACCATTATGGTATGTGAAAATAACATTTGTTAAAGAGATATGTTATCACTGCTTGTTTCTTGACTGGTGCATTTTTCCCTTTTTCTTTTTCCACAGGAAATTCGTCCAGAAAAGAAATCAACCCTCCAGCGTAATGCATTAGCGTCTGCTTTGCGAGTACAACGAAAGATAATTAAAACACTAGATGAGAGTCGAGATGAAATAAGAAACAGAAGAAAGAACTTATGGTGGAGCAGATGGATTCCAAGGGAGGAATGAACCCATGTACAGCACTGCAAGAAAAACATGTCTAGAATAAGTTTTGTATCTACTTTTACAAGATGTACTGTACCATTGATATGAGATGAACCTAATTTACTTTATACACCCTTTTTGGTTGCACACTTAAGTCTTTTTGCTGTTTTTCTGTTGCATGTAGTGCCACTGACTTGTATGATACATTTTTAAGGTGCTCTAGGATGGGTTACTCTAATTTCTGCTTCTCTCTATGGTATGCCTAGTTTCTGTCTTCTTGGTGGATTAGTATTCAAAATTGTTATCGGGTGAATATCAAATGTGTAAGTATTTTGTCTAATGGAAGTTGGGAGGAGTGTTTGTCACAGTAAAAACACTTCTATGCAGTTCTATGTCATGCTTATGGAGTAGGATTGTATCACATCCGCCTTATTTTCTACAGATAGGAGTTTTGAACTATGGGGGTCTGATTTCACATTAAGGACTATGATATATGTTTTTAATACTTTCAATGGAGAGATATGTTGCATGAGTTTACTAAAGATGGGAACATGGGGCTGGGGAATGGGAAAGGGTGAGTTCAATTGGTTCTAGCGAGCTGTTTTAAGGTGGGGTGTGTTGTGATGTCTCCAATTCTAGTCCGAATGAGTTTTGTTGGGCTACCAGACGTTATTGTAGTTAGCAGTTAAGCCACTCTCCATCCGAATATTTCAAGGAAGAGGGGATCTCACAAGGTTTTATTTGGAAAAAAAAGTTAAAAAATAATAATTCATAATTCACAAAAGAACATGAATGATGAA
Source organism: Larix kaempferi (assembly GCA_027924585.1). NCBI lineage: Eukaryota > Viridiplantae > Streptophyta > Pinopsida > Pinales > Pinaceae > Larix > Larix kaempferi. The sequence goes on from BSBM01000841.1 coordinate 355,312, forward strand.
ATATAACTAATTTACTACGTAATTACTAATTATGTAACATGATTTCGAGGATATTGATAACACTAGAAAATCATTGATGCAAATAGTGCATTGTAAAAATTATTTTTCCAAGATGCATTCAAGTAAAACTAGGGTTTATAATTTAACTAATAAACAAGAATACCTTGGAGGCTGAAAATGTCTAAATAGAATATGCACTTCAATGTTCAATACACCAAAATCTTGTTTGTTGGCAGTTGCAATTAAATGATTAAATCTTTGAATCACATTGTCAAGTTCCTTGAAGGGTGACTCAAAGCAATATGCAAATGCATATTTGAGATGTGAGATGGGTCTATAAGGACCTGAGGAGTGATAGCTCCAATGGCTTCAAAAGAATTTATGCATAGGGATATGTGAGATTCTCGTTGAGATTGAAATGAAGAATGAATCAAGAGAATAGACTTAATGTTAGTGTCTACTGTTGAAGATTGTGTAACTTCGAAAGATATTCTTATTGTACTTCCTTTGGGAAATATTCATATTATATTTGATTATGTAAAAACCCTAAAAGAATAAGTCAAAATAGACAAGTCGGCTCAATAGAAGTCAGTGGGTAAACTGCTCCAAACAATGGGCATAATTACCCTAGTGAAGTCGGTCTTATAGTGGAAAAGTCAGCCAGACATGTGTATAAATAAGGGGGTGGAATTTCTCATTTGGATCATCACAAATTCACTCAAGAAAGTGAACAAGTGCGCATGGGAGAGTAGTTGCAGTTGGAGGAAGCTTATGTTTGGGTTTTCTATCTTATCTTGTTCTCGGGATCTTTGTGTAACAACCTTTAGCTCTTGATGTACTAGATTGGAATTGTACTTGTGACGAATCTATATTGAAGAAGTTTTGCTGGGTTTTTCTCGTGAGAGGATTTTTCCAGGGTAAATCTTTGTGTTCTCTTGTTTATCTTGTGTTTGTCTATATTTCAGTGATACTATTGCATATGGTTATTGTGATAATATATAAATTGTTTGAATATCTAACATAACCATCCTGGAAGTATCAAAATTATAGCATTTGCAGCTTAGATGTGTGAGATTTGTGAGATTCTCACAGAGATCTAGAGACAAAGATAAAATTCACACCAAGTCTAACAAAGATCAAAAGAATTGAGTAGGAAAAATAAAGAAGAAAAAATTGTGTTGCAACATAAGAGAATGAAGAATAATTGGAAAAACTTCCATTACATTATTATTCCATATTGAGTGTACATTTATAATACATATTCAAAGGATAAATTCGTGAGCCTAAAGAGGCAGTTGGAATCCACACAAGTGGAAGACTTAGTTTGCATTGGAACCATCTCCCGATAAGGTCTAGTGGCCACTAATGATGAATGGCTAGTCAACTGGGGTGGACTAGCATATGACTTAGTCAATGGGGTTAGGAGATGAGACTCCAAGGAGGTGCAATACTGACTTGTAGTGGTTAAAATAGCCGTTTCTACACTCAGTAGCAATGAAACTAGATGTAACAGTCAGTTAACTGAGTAATCAAGGGGACAAGGTGCCCTAAATCATGGAACAGACTATACTGACTCCTAAAATCATGCATGAGGGTTCCTTTAGAATTTAGTGATGTAACCAAGGTGCTTTGAGTGGATAAGAAGGATAATGATGACCAAAGTTAAGCTCTAGGGGGGTTAAATTATAGACTAGGTGCTAGTAGACTCCCAGGGTAAATCTTTGTGTTCTCTTGTTTATGTTGTGCTTGTCTATCTTTCAGTGATCCTATTGCATATGGTTATTGTGATAATATAGAATTTTTTTGAATATCTAACATAACCATCCTGGAAGTATCAAAATTCTAACATGGTATTAGAGCTAGCTTGAAAGAAGACTTTGTGCAGCATAAACTGTCGGAAGTGAAAACTAGGGTTTCTTGTTCCGAAGGGTTTTCACCATAGATTTGTCTGAAAAGGAGGACAAAGCAACTCACCCTGGGAGGGTACATTTTTCGTGGAAGAAGTTTCCAGATCTGAGAACTTTGAATTTTGACCTTGTCACTACTGCTCGAGAAAACTAGGGCATCAATTTTTTTAGATTTCCGTCCTCAGATTTCACTGAAGGAAGGGTCTACTCAACTCGCCTTGAGGAGATGCATCTCTCTCTCCAGTCAGTTTTTCAAGACTCCAAAGTTGAAAAATTAGGGTTTCTTTAATAAACCCTATGTTAACCAGAAGTCAAATCTCAGAAGACATTGAAGCAAGCACTTGATTGGAGCATCTCAATTGGTAAGTCTTATTGTCTTTATTTCCATTTAAGGTTCTCATTTTAACAAGATGACAAACAATACCAAGCTTGAGGATAAGCTTGAAGGAGCAGATAACTTATGTGCCTGGAAATATAGAGTGATGCTCATTCTAGAAGAGAATGAGTTGGATAATTATGTCAAGGAAGAAGTTGGAACTAGAAGGAGATGAAGACAAAGCTAAACACAAGAAGAATTTGTTAGGAACCCATGTCTTTACTTTGTTAGTATATTGTTGTTGGACGCATATGCTTTGTAAGTCGTCCTGTAGTATTTGTTGATTTATAGTTTGTGTTATTGTTGTTGGCGCATATGCTTTGTAAGTCGTCCATAATTTTGTTGATCCATAGTTTGTATTGGCCCATGGTTTTGACTCATAGTATTGGCGCCTAGAATTAGTATATAAGTGTGTGTTAAGCCCTATGAAGATACTGTGAAGTTAATTGTATTGAGCTTGCTCAAAGGAGATTACCCTCTCGGAGTGGCCTGCGATCAATATAAAAGTGATTTTGAGTTCTGTTATTTTTTATATCTCGTGTATTTGCATTAATTAATTATTGCAGGTTCATCACATCTGGTGTCAGAGCACTTTCTTGGGCTTGTTGGGTGGAATTTCTGACAAAAAAAAAATTTCGCATCTATTGCAAGTTCGGATATGGGAATAATCCCTATCCACTTAACTATGGGAAGTACTTGGGCATAAGCCATAAAACTCATTGTGAGGAGTACCACAGGAACCCCAAAGTAGCTAGTCCATTGAGAGGACCTGCCAACGAAAATGGCAACGACTCCTACCTGATTGACTAGTTCCCACCCATGAGGTAAACCAAGAGCTGTCGTTTGTGGCAAAGCGGTTATCATTTTTACCTGAGCCGTGGAGTGAGGGGTACTGCCCCAATACGCAAGCCGTTAGACAACATTGGTGGCCGAGTGAAACACCTGAACTGTTAGGAAGCCGAACATACCTGTGGTCCATATCTATTTTCAGCTGAACTGTTGCTGATCACTTCTGTGTTGTTTCAGATCCATTCCAAGCTGTTTTATATCCAGCTATTTCAGATCCATTCTGAAAGCCGTTCCAGATCTATTCTGAAATCCGTTCCAGATCCAGTTGTTTTCGATCCATTCGGTGTCGTTTCAGATCCATCTATTGTCGATCCCTTCCGCGTTGTTGCAGATCCATTTATGAATATATATATATATATATATATATATATATATATATATATATATATATATATAATTATGTTTTTCTGCCATATCTCCCTTGTTTTAACTCTGTTTCCCTTGAAACTTCTCTGATACCCCTGCAATCCCATTCTGCATATTTCATTTCCGAGGTCTCTATCCCACATTCCAGTTCCCAACACCCGAAATCTCAAATTTGTCTATTTTTAGGGTTTGCCATAACTTCTTCGATTTTCACCCGATCGCCTTCAAATTTTACCAAAGAGTTCATTATCTAATTCTACTTCTTTGTCCCTATCTGCCAAATTTTCTCATTCTTTCACCCCGCTTCTGAAATCCCCCTTTTCTGTTTTCCTGTCCTTTCGACAATGTCCAAAATCTAGTCAAACCCCAATTACCCATCAGATTTGTTCCCCAATCCAAATTTCCCTTTACTAAATCAGCTTCTATTTGTGTTTTTCTACTTATTCCAAAAAAAAAAAAAAAAACCTGGTTATGGTTGTCACCCGTGCAGGAGCACACACCATGGAGGAAGCACTTGTAGCCATCCAAACCAAACTCCAAGATCTGGATGAAAAATTTCTCAGCCTCCATCTTCAGCATTCAGGCATGAACAATAACCGACAACCATAATCTTTTGCAACCACCGGGTTCTCTTCTTCCAACAATTTTCGTGGGCCGAAACTTGATTTTCCTCGCTTCAATGGTACTGATCCGACTGGATGGATATACCGAGTAGAACAATATTTCAGTCTGCATAATACTTTTGATGTCCAGAAAGTTCCACTTGCATCCTTTCATTTGGAACAGGAAGCCCTTCAATGGTACCATCGGTACATCAAAGCTCATCCCGAGCCAAACTAAACAGATTTTTGCCAACTCCTTTTGCCACGATTTGATCCTAGTGCTTTTGATGACTTCACAGGAGCACTCACTAAACTTCACCAAATTGGCACAGTGAGAGAGTATTAGACAGAATTTGAGAAACTAGCCAATCACACAGAAGGATTGTCTGATGAATTCTACAGGAGTTGTTTTATCAGTGGTCTCAAGGATGAAATCCGCTCAGAGGTCAAAATGTTCTGTCCCAACTCAATGATGGAAGTCCTAGGGTTGGCTAAGTTGGCAGAGGACGAGATCGCAGCTCAACGCTCCAAACCCACCTTTGTTCCCTTTAGAAATATGGGTTCTCAACGACCTCCTATCATGCCTGCTCCTCAACCAACTCCTATCAAGCATTTGTCTGAAACAGAGATGCAGGCACGTCGATAAAAAGGGCTTTGTTATAATTGTGATGAGAAATTCACTCGGGGACATAGATGTGTTCAACAAAAGCTCTATCTCTTGGATGTGGATTCTTCGCCTGCCTCAGAACTTGGTGAAGAAGCTCCAGATACAGTAGATGATCAGGTTGACATTCAACACCCGCCTATTGACACCCCATCTCAGGACGACCCACCCGAGATCTCTCTCCATGCTGTAACCGGTGTCAACACCCCACAAACAATGCGGGTCAGGGGATACTTCAAGAAGCTCCCTCTTACCATACTCATTGATTATGGTAGTACTCATAACTTCATTGACCCTCGGATTACCAAACAGGCTGATTGTTTTGTCCATCCTTGCTCCAACTTTGAAGTCATGGTTGCCAATGGGGGCACCTTACCTTGCAAGGGGAAGTGTCACAATGTGCGTATCTCTATGGAAGATTATAACCTGCGCTCTGACATGTTTTCCTTGTCCTTAGGAGGATGTGATGTGGTTTTGGGCGTTCAATGGTTACACACACTTGGCCCCGTCTTATGGGATTTTGCTGAACTTTGGATGCAGTTTTCAATCAATGGGACACAACACAAATTTATGGGCTTACAACCAGGGTCTCTTCGCATCATCAGTTCACATCGCCTAGAAAAGATCCTTAAGAAGAATTCACATGGTGTCATTGCTCATCTCCATTCCCTTCAGATGCACCCATCAACGGTCTCCACTACTTCCTTGAATAGATATGCAGGTGTCTTTGTTGCACCAGTGGGCTTGCCGCCTTCACGAGACCTTTCCGGTAAGCATTTAGCTGCATCTACATCTCAGCAATACATGATGGCTATTTTGCATGCATTACAGAAGTGGCAACCATCCCTATTGGGGAATTATTTCTCCATCAAGACTAATCTCCAAAGTCTGGAAACTTTCCTGGAACAACGGGTCTCCTCTCCAGCACACCTGATATGGGTTATCCAACTCATGGGTTATGACTATGTGACCACTTACCAGAATGGTAAGGATAATATGGTGGCAGATGCTCCTCCTCGCACATTTGATGACTCAGTTTCTCTTACAGCTATTTCTCTGCTTGTTCCAAATTGGTTGCAATCTGTTCAACGGGGCTATCTCTTCTATGAACTCCATGCTTCTTCATCAGTAGGGCACTCTGGGTTCCTCAAAACATATGACCAGGAACAATGTAACTTCTTTTGGTAGGGACTCAAAATGACAATTCAACGGATGGTGGTTGACTGTGATACTTTCCAAGTCAACAAGGGTGAAACGACACTCCTTTCGGGACTGCTCGAACCCTTGCCCATCCCTCCACAGATTTGGACAACTATATCTATGGATTTCCTAGAAGCGCTCCAGTGGTATAGTACCACATCTAAAAGGACACCATATGAAGCAGTCTCTGGACAGGCACCACCAGTTCTTCTTCCATACACCTTCAGTAGCTCCCCAGTTTAGGCAATTGACTCAATTCTTCGAAACCGCGATCAACTTCTTCTCATTCTGTAGGACAATCTTCACATGGCAAGAATTCGACTGAAACAACAAGCCGATCAACACCGTTCTGCGTGCACTTTTCACGTCATTGATATGGTTCTTCTTCGTCTACATCCTTCCACGCAATCCTCCCTGAAACTCCAAAGGCGCCAGTGGCCCGGAATGCAACCCGAGGATGCTACAGGGGATCCACTCCTTTAGATTCTGCGTCAATTTCCACTTTGAGAACAAAGCTTTTTCTAAGAGAGAGGGGATGTTAGGAACCCATGTCTTTACTTTGTTAGTATATTGTTGTTAGACGCATATGCTTTGTAAGTCGTCCCGTAGTATTTGTTGATCCATAGTTTGTGTTATTGTTGTCGGCGCATATGCTTTGTAAGTCGCCCATAGTTTTGTCGATCCATAGTTTGTATTGGCCCATGGTTTTGACTCATAGTATTGGCGCCTAGACTTAGTATATAAGTGTGTGTTGAGGCCTATGAAGACACAGTGAAGGTAATTGTATTGAGCTTGCTCAAAGAAGGTTACCCCCTCGAAGTGGTCTCCGATCAATATAAAAGTGATTCTGAATTCTGTTATTTCTGATATCTCGTGTATTTGCATTAATTAATTATTGCATGTTCATCATAGAATTTGGTTAAGGCCAAAATGATCATTGCTGACTCCATCAAGGATCACTTGATCCCCCATATTTCATCTTTGAAGATTCCTAAAGACATTTCCGATGCATTGAAGAGATTATTCAAAGGGAAGAACATTAACAAGAAGATGACATTGAGAACTCAACTCAAGGGTGTGAAGATGCAGAACTCATAAAGTATTCAATCCTATTTCACAAGGGTCTCCCAAATCAAAGAACAATTAGAAATTATTGGAGAACATGTTGAAGAAACAGAATTGGTGATGACTACATTGAATGGTCTCCCAAGGTCATGGGAATCATTCATCCTAGGGATTTGTTCTAGAAGGAAACTCACCAAATTCAGTAGGCTATGGGGAAATTGTACACAAGAGGAAGTCATAATTAAAGCCATAGAAGAAAAGATAGGTGAAGATGACAATCAAGCCTTAGCCGCTCATACAAGGAAGAAAAAGAGCAAGAAAGAAGAACACCCTCACAAGAAGCCTAGAAGATTTCAGAAGAATCATAGACCTCATAAGGACTACTCTAATTACAGATGTTACACTTGTGATGAAAAGGGACATCTTGCAAGAGATTGCCCCAAAAGAAAATACCATAACAAGAAATGAAATAAGAAGAGGCATCATGCTCATGCTGCAGAAGATGATGAACTAGTTAAGAAGAGAGAAAGGGGAGATTCCTCAAGTGATGAAGAATATGTCTTGAACTTTTGATGATACCGTAGTAATTGGAGAGTAAGAGGTGTTATATTTTCTACTTTTAATCAATATTATCTAGGATCTTAATTGAAATAATAAAATGCACAACATAACATAAGAGACACAAATATTTTCCTCGGGGAAACCATAAAGGAGAAAACTCTGCAACTTCCTCAGAGATAGAATGATCGCCAATACAATGTCACAAAAGTGAAACCCAAAAAGAGATGGTCTTCTGTAGCTTCTCTCTTCTCCACTTGTGCGAACTTTTCCTCTTTCTCACTTATGTGAACTTGAGTGAGTGAGTGCTTTGTCCAAATGAGAGAGCAAGCCTCTCTACTTATACTTTATCTTTCACTTGACCTTTTCACTTAACATGTCGGCCTCAACTAAAATTGACTGGGCCGACTCCTCTAGGGAATTCAATAACCCTAATACAAATGACTCTAGGGGGATCTAATGCCCCAACTTACAAAGGAGGATTTACCTCAATGACTCTACATGACCAAATGTAATAATGACATCCCCGACCGGAGGAATAAACATCTTTGTCGGAGGTACAAATAAAATACAATAATAATTACAATATAAAATACAAGTGAATATCTTATGAAGTTACAATTACATTAACACTCCCTCTTAACTAGGAAGGTATTCTCTTGATAGAGACATAAACACAACTGGACACAAGTCTTCGTCACTGGATCATCAATGCTGGAACATCATCATCAACACTGGATCGTCGTCATTGCCGCTCCAATCCTCATCATGTCGATCATCAATTGGTGACATCTCTCGATTCTATTCGTCATAGGAAGTTCTATAGAGCCAACCCTTTTTCATGCTGGTTGTAGGCTTAGCCCTCATGTAGGTCTTCATCATCTCTGCGAGCAAGTCATCAAGTAGGTACAGCCCAGGACCAGTCATTACATTGCCTCTGCAAATACCTGTGTCTCCTATTGTCGCCTCATCGTCTTTAGATCATCTCATCGTCACATAGAGCACAACCTAGATGCACATCACACAACACTTACATCAATCGACATGGGAGGACTTTCCTACCACCATTTGGGAAAGGCTCAACACTTATATAAATGGCCATGGGAGGACTTTCCTACCACCATGCCGGAATGGCCCCGACACTTATATCAACGACCATGGGCTGACTTTCCTACCACCATGCCGGAATGGCCCATGTGCATCTGCGTCTTCCGGACTCATCACTTCCTCTTGGAAGGAACCTCAATATGAAGAACACCAAGCTTCTCTCTGAAGTATTCTAACTTCACTATGGCTAGTGGCCTGGTCAACACATCGGCTATTTGCTCATCCGTCGCAACATACTGGAGCTTTACTGCTCCTCTCTGCACCATACCCTGATATAGTGATACTTGATCTCAATATGCTTCGACTTGTCATGGAACATCGGTTTCTCAGACAACTTAACACAACTCTGGTTGTCACAGAATATACAAGTCGCCTCTAACTGGAGATCAAACAAATCAGACAATAGCTTCCTAATCCATACTGCCTCACAACTAGCCGAACAAGCTGCAACATACTTTGCTTCGGCTGTACTCAGTGCCACACAAGACTGCTTCCTACTAAACCATGAGATCATACTGGATCCCATACTGAGGCAGCATCTCGAAGTGCTCTTCCTATCTATGGCACTGCCTGCCCAATCTGAATCAATATAAACCTGAAGGTTAATCTTTTGATTCGCGTCATACTTGAGCCCATAATCAACTGTAGCCTTCAGGTACCTCAATATATGCTTTGCAGCAACCAGGTGAACTTGTCTCGGATCCGTCAGGAACTCGCTCAAATTATTCACATCAAAGCATATGTCTGGTCTCGTGTTCATCAAGTAGATCAATAACCCAATCATCTGACGATACATCGTGGCATCAACTGACTCTGATGAAGCATCACAAAGTAGCTTCAAGTTCAATGCCATAGGTGTGGCCATATCCTTGCAGTCCATCATTCTAAATCTTTTCAGAATCTCCATTACATACTTCCCTTGTCCAAGGAAGATCCCATCCGCATTCTGCCACACCTCCATGCCTAGGAAGTAATGCATGATACCCAAGTCCTTCATCTCGAACTCTGCGGCAATATTCCTCTTCGTATCTGCAATGAGCCCATCCTCTCCTGTTACAAATAGGTCATCTACATAGAGTAGAAGTATCACTGGATTTCCCACTTCAACCTTGTAGTAAAGGTTGGAATCTACTTTACTCTTGGTAAATCCCAAGCTCATTAGAAAACTATCCATCCTGTCGTACCACGTCCTAGGTGCCTGTTTCAATCTGTACAAGGCCTTCTTCAATTTGCACACGAGAGTCTGTCATGTGTCTCAAATCCGAGTGGCAGCTCCACGTACACTTCCTCCTCTACTACACCATTCAAGAACGTTGTCTTGACATCCATTTGGTGTACCTTCCACTTCATTACTGTAGCCAATGCAAGTACTGATCTGATGGAAGTGTGTCTGGCTACAGGTGCAAATGTCTCCTCATAATATATGCCTTCCTTCTCGGAGAAGCCGCGTGCTACAAACCTTACCTTGTGTTTTTATATGCTACCATCTGCAGCATGCTTGATCTTGTAGATCCACTTGGAAGTCACAACAGACTTCCCTTCTGGTCTCAGAACTATATCCCATACATCATTCTTCATGATTGACTGGTACTCCTCGATCATGGCATCTTTCCATTCTTTCTTCTCTATCACTTCCTCATAGTTGGAAGGTTCTTTGTCAATGATGTTGCACAACATGACTACATAACTAGAGTATGGCCTAGGTCTCTTGCTTTCTCTGTGCATTCCCTATGGAGCGTCATACCTCTCTGCATCTTGTATTGCCTCTCGTACCCATGTTGGCTTACTCTTGTGAGAATTCTTCTCACGGGGTGGATCTACAGGTTCTTGTGGTTTCTCCATCTCGAAGTCTTCATTATCTTCTGGAATCGCTTCTTCCATTACTGCATCTTTGGTCCTGGAAACTTCAGGTTCTTCAGTATCTTCAACAGGTAACTTTCTGTATTTGTTGTAGACCAAGTCTTCGTCAAATGTCACGTCTCTGCTGATGTCGATCTTCTTGAATCCTGGGAAGTATATTCGGTAGGCCTTCGAACTTTCACTGTATCCCATGAATATACCCTTCTTTCCTGAAGGATCTAGCTTCGTCCTCTTCTCCTTCGGAATGTGTATGTACATTGGGCAGCAAAATATCCTGAGATGGATGACTTCTAGTTTCTCGCCGGAGAATACTTCTTCTGGAGTCTTGTTTTCTAGTATTCTATGAAGAGTACGGTTCTATACATACACATCTGTCCTCGCAGCTTCTTCCCATAGGTATGTCAGAAGATCCTGGTCATGAAGCATTTCTCTTGCTGCTTCCATTATTGTTCTATTATTCCTTTCTGCAACGCCATTCTGTTGTGGATTGTTTGGAGTGGTCAACTCCCTCTTAATCCCAGATTCTCTGCATAGGTTCTTGAAATCTTCCGATGTGAACTCTATGCCATTATATGATCGGAAAGTCTTTATTCTTTTCTCTGTGTGGTTCTCGATCAAGGCTTTGAATTCCTTGAACTTGTTGAATACTTCATCTTTGCTCTTCAAGAAGTATATCCCAAGTCTTACAAGAAAAGTCATCAATAAATGAAACATAATATACATACCCACTCAATGAATTGGATGACATAGGAGCGCATACATCGGAGTGGATGATTTCCAATATTCCTTTTGCTTTGCTCTCGCTACTTGGAAATGCCTTCTTCGCGTTATTTCCCTTTGCAAACGCCTTCATGCTTCGACTGGATTTCTAGAAGTCCTTCAACCGCTTTGCTTGCAATGGGTAGTGCCATATAGTGCACATGTGCAAGCCTTTTATGCCATAGTTCACTTGGCTCCATAGAGTCATGGACCAAGGCTTGTTCATGTTGGCCCTTCAATTTGTATAAACCTCCCTCTTGCTCTCCAATCACAACTGCATCATCTATAGTTTTTCCCTTTGGCCACATTAGGACTTGGCCATCAAAAAATGCAACCCTCATACCTTTTGCATCTAATGCTGATATGGAGAGAAGGTTCTTCTTGAGTCCTGGAACATGTAGGACATCCTTCATCTTCAGAGACTTGCCAGAGTCTAGATTGTATGAAGCTTCTCCACTTCCTTTTATGGGGTATTGGTAGTCATCCCCAAGTTTCACCTTGTGAGGTGACTCATGTTTAGACAGGTTCATGAATGATTCTTTATATCCTGTAATATGTTTGGAAGCTCCATTGTCTACAAGCCAATCATTACTTCCATGCGTGATAGTGCCCGTGAGTGTTGATATCAGGACATACTCTTTGTCGCTTGAAGATTCATCACTTTCTTCTCTGGATCTCTTCCTTGGAGGTTCATCATCTTCTGTAGTGTGAGCATGATTCCTTTTCTTGTTGTTCTTCTTCTTGTGGGAGCCACTTTTTCCGGGACAATCTTTGGAGTAGTGTCCCTTCTCATTGCATGTATAACATCTAACAGTAGATAGATCTCTCTTGAATCTTCTAAAGTTATTCCTTTGACTTTGGTGGTGGTGCTTTTCCTTCTTACTGTGATGGTGCTCCCTCTTGTTGTTATTCCTCCTGGAGTGTGTTGTGAGAGCTTGATCATCGTTTGCTCCCATCTTCTCTTCTTGAGCTACAAGTCAAGCTTCTTCTTGTGATCATTCCTCCCACAGCCTACTGAATGTGATTAACTTCTTTCTAGCACAAATCCCTTGAATGAAAGATTCCCATGATCTTGGGAGACCATTCAAGGTGGTCATCACAATTTATCCATCTTCTACATTTTCTCCCACAGCTTCAAGTTGATCCTTGATTTGAGAGACCCTTCTATAGTAGGACTGCATGGTCTCTGCATTTTGTATCTTCATATTCTTCAACTGCTTCCTCAAGGTCATCTTTCGATTTATATTCTTCCCCTCAAATAGCTTGGTCAAGGCATCAAACATATCTTTAGGTGTCTTCAAGGATGACACATGTGGGATGAGATGATCCTTAATAGAATCTGCAATGATCCTCTTGGCCTTAACCAAGTTCTTCTTTTGTAAAGCTTTAGCTTCATCTCCCTCTAGAACTGGAACTTCTTCATTCACATATGTGTCCAATTCATTCTCTTCAAGGACAAGTGTAATCCTATACTTCCATGCTCGGAAGTTATTAGCCCCTTCAATCTTATCCTCAAGCTTGGTGTGGTGATACATATTTAATGAGTACTTCAAATGGAAATAGCAAAGCTTTTAGGTCTTACCACTTTGATTTGCTAAAACTGGTTCTAGAGCTAGCTGGTCCTAGGGTTTGTTAGAGAAACCCTAAATTTTCAAACTTGGAATTTGAAACTTCTGATTGGATAGATAGATGTGTTTGGATGAGGTGAATATGCTGGTATACTTGGTTTTTGAAGATTCCAAAAATTCACCCTTGAAAATTGACTTGCGAAATTTTGATCTGCAGTTTCTGGCCTTTTCTGGTTTTCTGTAGTTTCTGGTCCAAATTCAAACTAGGGTTTGAATTTCCGGGAGTTTACCCACTCAAAAATTTTGATCTTGGGGAGGCGCACTTCCCTATGCCAATTGCACTCCAAAATTCCAATTTTGTGAGAATCCCTAATTTTCCTCCGACAGTAGTGATGGGCCAAAAAATGAAAATTCTCAGAATCAACTTCTGCTTCGACAGACAGATGCACCTTCCTTAGGAAAGTTAGCCTAGCCTCTTTTCGTTGATGATCTATGGAGATAAGTCCAAAAATTAAGAAGCCCTAGCTTCCGCAACTGCATAGTGTCTTCTTTTCAGGTTAGCTCTGATACCATGTTAGATTTTCTACTTTTAATCAATATTATCTAGGATCTTAACTGAAAGAATAACATGCATAACATAACACAAGAGACACAAATATTTTCCCGGGGAAACCATAAAGAAGAAAACCCCGCAACTTCCTCAGAGATAGAATGATCACCAATACAATGTCACAAAAGTGAAACCCCAAAACAAAGATGGTCTTCTACAACTTCTCTCTTCTCCACTTGTGCAAACTTGTCCTCTCTCTCACTTATGCGAACTTGAGTGAGTGAGTGTTGTGTCCAAATGAGAGAGCAAGCCTCTCTATTTATACTTTATCTTTCACTTGACCTTTTCACTTAACATGTCGGCCTCAACTAAAAATGACTAGGCCGACTCCTCTAGGGAATTCAATAACCCTAATACAAATGACTCTAGGGGGATCTAATGCCCGACTTACAAAGGAGGATCTACCTCAATGAATCTACATGACCAAATGTAATAATGACATCCCCGACTAGAGGAATAAACATCTTCGTCGTAGGTACAAATAAAATACAATAATAATTACAATATAAAATACAAGTGAATATCTTATGAAGTTACAATTACATTAACAAGAGGGAGGTTTGTACAAATGAAAAGGCCAACCAGATCAACCATTGGTTCATGACACTATGGAATCAAGTGAACTATGTCACATAAAGGCTTGCATATATACACACACATACACACACACACACACACACACTACAAGCCTTCACCAATTGTAAGCAAAGATGGTGACTAGTCTACCCGAGATCCAGATAAAACATGATGGTGTATGTAAAGAATGTGAAGAATCCATTTCTAAGCAAAATGAGATCTTGAATCCAGTACATGAGGACCAAGGATGAAGACTTTGGAAAGTTCCAAACTAGACGAAGAAGAATATCAAGGTCTTTAGAATCAGATGATGGAGTAGAGTATGCTTCCAGAAACTCCAGTGACTTCTGTAAGGAGGCGGAAACTAAGAGGGAGCCTACAAAACACATGAAAGATAAGTATTTACTGTCAATTGAATTCCCAAGTATTTTGAAAGATATTTCTCATAGCAGTTACATGTAGATCTGTGATATAGTTTTCTTTTATGCATTTATATATGAGTAAGATTGACTAGAAGTAGGCTCATGTAGTGCATGTTATGGGTAAGTGACCTATAGTGTTGCACAACATCCCATGAGCCATTGATGGAGCTAGTCTAGGGAAACCTCTTTGCTAACATGTTGAGAGCAGTGCATGCTCTTAATAGTATGTTCTGGTAGATATGGAAGGCATCTAGATAGTTACTGTGTGTATACAAAATATGGATGAGTGTTGTGCTGAATCATTGGCTAAGATGCATTGGTTACATGACTGTGTGCATTATGGATAATAAGTTGTCATTACATGGAATGTTACTAATCATATGACTAAATTTGACTTGTAGAAAAAATCGTGTTCTATGACCTACAAGAGAAGGATGATAAGATTTAGTGATGACTGTTCATTTACAAAATGAAGCTACAGAAGTGCAAGGCAAGGTTAATGGTTTCTCTTAGAAAGAGAGATTCGATTACGACGTTGTTTCTCCTATGGCTAGATACACTTCGATCAGATCTATACTTGTGATAGCCACAACGATGAAGTGGAAGTTACACTAGATGGAAGTAAAGACTGCCTTCCTAAATGGCATAGTAGAGGAGGAAGTGTATGTGGAGCAGACACTAGTATTTGAGACACATGATAGTAAGACACGTGTGCAAATTAAAGAAGGTCTTGTAGGGTTTGAAACAGGCACCCAGGATGTGGTACGGAAAAATTAACAGATTTCTGACGAGCTTGGGATTTACCAAGAGTAAGCATATTCCAACCTCTACTTCAAGGTTGAGGATGGAAAACCAATGATACTACTTTTGTATGTAGATGACCTGTTCCTTACATATGACAAGAATCTCATTGCAAAAACGAAGAAGAAACTTGATGCAGAATTCGAAATGAAAAACCTTGGTATGATGCACTACTTCTTAGGTCCTGAGGTGTGGTATAATTTAGAATAACCTTTCCTTAGCCAAGGAAAATATGCAGTAGAGGTCTTCTAGAGATTTAGGATGATGGATCGCAAGGCCATGGCCACACCTATGGCATCAAATCCAAAGTTGTTGTGTGAGACTTCTTCAGAGATAGTGGATTCCACTGTATACAGACATATTATTGGTTCGTTGATGTACTTAACGAACACGAGGCCAGATATATGCTTTGCAATGAACACATTGAGTTAGTACATCGTAGAGCCGAGACACATTCACTTGATTGTGGAAAAGCATGTGTTGAGGTACTTGAGGGGTACAATTGATTATGGCCTCAGATATGCGTTAGACCAGAAGATTAACTTGCAGGGTTATGTTGATGCGGATTGGGCCGGTAGTGTCACAAATAGGAAGAGCACATCAGGGTGTTGCTTCAGTTTGGGATCAGGTATGATCTCCTGGTTCATAGGAAGTAGACGAGTGTGGCACTTAGTACAGCCGAAGCAGAGTACATGACAGTTTGTTCGGCTAGCTGCGGGGAAATATGGCTTTGGAAGTTACTTGCAAGATTGTTCAATCTTGAGTTAGAGGCGACTTGTATTTTCTGTGACAACCAGAGTTGTGTGAATTTGTTTGAGAATCCAATGTTTCATGACAACTCAAAGCACATCGAGATCAGGTATCACTATATTAGGGATATGGTGCAGAGAGGAGTAGTGAGGATCCAGTATGTGGCAACAGATGAGCAAATAGTCGATGTGTTGGCCAAGCCTCTGTCGAGAGTGAAGCTTGAGTACTTTAGGGACAAGCTTGGAGTGGTCCAGATCGATATTCCTTGAAAGAGGGAGTAGTGAGTGCCATAGAAAATGTGCGAAGATGCAAGTTGTGAACCTGGGTTTTTCTCCACATGATGTGACATGTGAGTGGGTAGTCACTCTGTGTGACGTAATGTATATTCGTAGGCTACATTCACGAGGATGCTATGGCAGGCAGACACACATGTGTGAAGACACATGTTGTGGACCTAGGCTGATCTCCACATGAGGTGACATGGTAGTAAGTAGTCACTTTGTGTGATGTAATGTATATTCATGGGCTACACTCACAGAGTCGTGTTTCCCTGATGTGCAAAGACGCAGGTTTCATACCTGGGCTGTTCTCCACATGATGTGACATGTTAGCAGGTAGTCACTGTGTGTGACATAATGTGTATTCCTAGGCTACACTCATGAGGTGATTTGGATGTGACGTAATGGCGGGTAATCACTTGGTTACGTAATTGGTGCTCTTAGGCCTCACTCACGAAATGATAGTGTGGTAACGCAGGTAGTCACCTAGTGACATAATTTGTGCTCCTGGGTTGTACCCACTAGATGGCGTGCTCATAGAGAGAACTTCTAGTGATGTATATGTTCGAGAGAGATGTCACAAGTCAATGGTCGGAGTACAGAGTACAGAGTTGTAGTAGCAGTGATAATGGTGATGATGATGACGATGAAGGAGATAATGACGATAATGACTATGCCAGAATAATATCTTCCTTGTTAAGAGGGAGTGTTCAAGATTGTGTAACTTCAGAAGATATTCTTATTGTATTCTTATTGTACTTCCTTCGAGAGATATTCATATTATATTTGATTATGTAAAAACCTTAAAAGAATAAGTCAAAATAGACAAGTCGGCTCAATAGAAGTCAATGGGTAAATTGTTCCAAACAATGGGTAGTCTTCCCCTAACAATGGGAAGAACTGCCCCAGTGAAGTTGGCCCTATAGTGGAAAATTCAACCAAACATGTGTATAAATAAGGGGGTCAAATTGCTCATTCGGATCATCAAAAATTCGCTTAAGCAAGTGAACAAGTGTGCATGGGAGAGTAGTTGTAGCTGGATGAAACTTATGTTTGTGTTTTCCATCTTATCTTATTCTTGGGGTATTTGTGTAAGATCCTTTAGTTCTTGATCTACTAGATTGGCATTGTTCTTGTGACAAATTTATATTGAAGAATTTTTGTTGGGATTTTCCCTGTGAGAGGGTTTTCCCAAGGTAAACCTTTGTGTTCTCTTGTTTATGCTGTGCTTGTCTATCTTTCAGTGCTCCTATTGCATATGGTTATTGTGATATATATAAATTGTTTGAATATCTAACATAACCATCCTGGAAGTATCAAAATTCTAACATATGCAACTTAGATGTGTGATATTTTGTGATATTATCACAAATATCTAGAGACAAAGATAAAATTCACACTAAGTCAAACAGAGATCAAAAGAGTTGAGTAGAAAAAGTATAGAAGAAGAAAAAATTGTGTTTCAACATAAGAGAATGAAGAACAATTGGAAAAACTTCCATTACATTATTATTCCATATTGAGTTTACATTTATAATACATATTTAAAGGATAAATTCTTGACCCTAAAGAGGCAGTTGGAATCCACACAAGTGGTAGACTTAGTTTGCATTGGAACCATCTCTTGATAAGGTCTAGTGGCCACTAATGATGAATGGCTAGTCAACTGGGGTGGACTAGCACATGGCTGAGTCATTGGGGCTAGAAATTAGGAGATGAGACTCCAAGGAGGCACAATACTGACTTCTAGTGGTAAAAATAGGTGCTCCTACTCTCAGTAGTAGTGAAACTAGGTGTAATAGTGAGTTAACTGAGTAATCAAGGGGACAAGGAACTCTAAATCATGGAACAGACTGTACTAACTCCTAAAATCATACATGAGGGCACATTTGGACTTTGTTGTTGTAACCAAGGTGCTATGAGTGGATAAGAGGAATAATTATAACCAAAGTTAAGCTCCAGGGGGGGTAAATTAAGGACTAGGTGCTAGGAGACTCAACTACCAATACATGGATGCATGGAGTGTTGCATGGAATGCATGCATGCATGCATGCAATACCAAGATGAGATGGTTAGAATATTCCAACACCCCCCCTTAAGCTTGACTATGTGAGGAAAGATCAGAAATAGTGCCCTGGTAGTTGAGACCAAAGGTCACTCTTTACAAATTTATTAGTCCATTTAAGTGAGGAAGGAGGGAAAACCCTGTGGGAACAAAACCCCCTCTCAAGGTGGACATGATCCACACCAAAAAATTAACTGCTCCAAACTCAAGTTGGTGTGATGTTTGAATAAATGTCTAGAGGTATCTTCCTCTTGGAAATAAGTGGATCATGCTCCAAAAACATGTGCTTGAATTCTCCTTCAGTGGACGCAAGCGAATCTGGAGGCTTTCTGAACTTCCTCTGTAGACCAAACATGGTGAGAACAAATCCAAAAATATGAAGATCATATTGGAACTTGAAATTCGAACCAATTGAGGTCCGATCAACTCCAGGAATGTGTAGATGGTTCTTTGATATTGTTACCGGACAATCCACTCGACCGGAGGCGAACCGGATCTCCCTAGCTCAATGCGAGTCTAGAACAAATAGAACAGACTACAAACACATTTCCTAGATCTACTTAAGGATCAAGTGCTAGATGTCTTACCTCTTTGATTTGTTATCTTTTCTCTCGAATGTTTCTCCACGTCCCACGGTCGTCAGATCGAAGCTGCAAGACCTGTTAAGACACAGAAAAGAGAAACGAGTAAAAAGCATCTATACAATAAGAGATCTATGTAAACAGTTAAGCGGGTAAACAACACAACATCATCACATATAAGAGTGATATTGGTGGAAAGCATTTGTATTACTGCAAATAGAGGAGTACATGATAGAGATATAGAACTACAACCAATGACTTAACGTAACAGCCCTTCTCCCCACAAGCCAATTGCCAAGCCCTTCCAAGGAAGCATGAATTCTCCAAGAGGTGAGTGAAGGTGTCTTAATAGAGATTTCACCAGCATGTAGTTACCATAGCCTTCCTCCCCTTAGTATGGGAGTGATCCTCGTATATATAGGACTAAGTGGATGAGATTATGGATAGGATAGGTTGAGATATGGTAGGAGAGAGATAGGGGATCTTCCCAATGAGTTAGGGTTCGAGTACCAACTCTCCAAGAGATCAGGGATAAGCCCCCAAATAGGAAAGCTTCGAGAAAGATCTTGAAATGGCTATTTTTGCCCATTAACAGACCTCGTCGCACCTTGCTATGGAGCAACTTGCGACATCACATGTTGCTAGTGTGCAACCTGCGACGACCTCTCAAAAGGTTGTACAAACTGAGTACAAATCCTCTCAAATGAATACTTGGTCCAGATGACTCCAGGGATGTATACACTAAATCATGATGATGGGTAGATTTTAGGTGTAACAAATATCTCCTTTGAACCAATGTAGGTGAGATCAGAACCAAATGAACCATGACATGATGGTGGTTGTTTGGACTTCAAATCAGTTCCAAGTGAGAGGATCAAGTGTTCAAGCGAATGTAGAATGTCTCCAACTTCATTTGCAGCTTGAGGAAGTGTGCATTTGATCATTATGGAATAGGGAGGAGGAATGGATCCAAGACGAGCGTATGCAACAGCTCCAAATATTTATCTAGCCTCCAATACATCCAATAGATCACAACCTTGCATATTAGTAAGCTCATGGGAAGTAGAGAATTTGAAACTCTGTTCAACCTCTAGAGTAGTAACTGACATATCTTGCTCAAAATTCGAAATAGAAGACATTGAGAACATGAGTGAGGAATGGATAATATCTCCAAAAGGATCAGTTTCATTAGTTGTATCACTTTCATCTGCATAGGCTACATGGGAAGGGGACAATTCGAAACTATATTCAACTTCTAGAGCAACAGACGAAGGAATGTCTTCAACAAGAACTTTCTGTGTAGAATTTGCAGTTTCTTCTTCATCTTGAACAACTTCATCATGAGAAATGCTTGAGGCTGAGACATAATCAGAGAGAACACTTGAGGAGGTATCATTGGGCTTGTTCTCCAAATGGATAGCTTGATCCTCTTCCTTCTGCTTTCCAAATTCTCTATCCAAATTGGTCCAAAGATCACTTGGATATTCAGCAGTGTCAATGAGGTAGCGCATACTTGGAGACATAGAAATACACATTGCTCCATAGGCTCTGTCACAGTCATTTAGCCAATCATTTTCCTCTTCATAGGAAGAAAAATCTCTCATAACACCAATACACATATCAAAAATACATTTTCTCTTCAAATATGCTATCAACTTTGGTTTCCACACATCATAGTTGAATGGAGAGAGATGAGGAACTACTTTCAAATTCATGGAAGCTGTTGTAGAATACATGCACAAAAAAGATCTGAAAAACTCTCCAGAAAATTACTTTGCTCAGCAAAGCTCTGATACCATGTGAGATTTTTTGAGATTCTCACAGAGATCTAGAGACAAAGATAAAATTCACACTAAGTCTAATAGAGATAAGAATAATTGAGCAAGGAAAATAGAGAAGAAAAAAATTGTGTTACAACACAAGAGAATGAAGAACAATTGAAAAAACTTCCATTACATTATTACTCCATATTGAGTGTACATTTATAATACATATTCAAAGGATAAATTTGTGAGCCTAAAGAAGCAGTTGCAATCCACACAAGTGGCAGGCTTAGTTTGCATTGGAACCATCTCCCGATAGGGTCTAGTGGCCACTAATGGTGAATGGCTAGTCAACTGGGGTGGACTGGCACATGAATAAGTATTTGGGGCTAGAAATTAGGGGATGGAACTCCAAGGAGGTGCAATACTGACTTGTAGTGGTTAAAATAGCTGTTCCTACACTCAATAGCAGTGAAACTAGGTGTAACAGTCAATTAATTGAGTAATCAAGTGGACAAAGCGCCCTAAATCATGGAACTGACTGTACTGACTCCTAAAATCATGCATGAGGGTTCCTTTAGAATTTACTGATGTAACCAAGGCGCTCAAAGTGGATAAGAGGGATAATGATGACCAAATTTAAGCTCTAGGGGGACTAAATTAAGGACTAGGTGCTAGGAGACTCAACTACCAATGCATGGATGCATGGAGTGTTGCATGGAATGCATGCATGCATGCATGCAAAACCAATATGAGATAGTTATAATATTCCAACAAGATGAATGTGGCCCAAATTAGAAGAGGCATCATTTTTTTCCCAAGTTTTCACCCAAATGGAAAGCTACAATTGAAGGGGTATCTAGGAGTCCTTGAAAATCAAGGGACATGGCAATAGTCCCCAAATATTCCCCTAAATCTTCCTTAAAAGTCGCCAAGTCCATGGAGTCCCCAATCATTTTGGGATGCTTCTAAGAAGTACCAAAGTCCTCGAAATGCAAGATTGGTTGTAACATGGTTTTTAAAGGTGGGAACAAGTCCATGTATAACGTTTTCGTAGTACATCCACCTCCTATTAAGAGGTGGGATACCATGTTACAATTATGGCATGTGATCCCCTAGTTGTAAGAGATATTAATCAATATATTTCAATTAGAAATAGAAGATATCATGGCAAGTGGGTTGTTAGATGGATGGTAGTAAGTTAACTTGTATTGAGTGTTGGCTAACTTAATTACTCATTATGTCGTTTGAGTTGTGGTCAAGTAGTAAATCGGTGGGAGTTTTCCATCACTAACCCAGTTTCAATTTTGAGAGTGAGGGTGCCTTTGGAATCTAACATTGGGAATACTAAGAGTGACATGCCCTAGGAGTGATAACCCATTAACTCAAAATTTTGAAGCCCAATCCTGGTAGTGGGATAGGGGTATTTGGGGGATCTAAGTCCTTGACTCTATCCAAATAAATAAAAGGTGTTCCTGTAAAAAGAAAACTATATTACTCATTATGAACAAATTTAGAATGATTAGTTTCCAATGTGTGAACACAATTTAGAATGACAAAGTGGCTACACTATTCCATTTTTGTATGAAATGCTCATGGCCTATTTTAATGTAAGTACAATGTAGTTTTTTTATTATTTTTCCATTCCTTTATTATTTTCATCCCAACTATAAATATCAAGTTCATCCCCACTATAAATATCAAGAAGTTTAACAAAATTTTGTATAAAAGGTACATGGCCTATTTTAATGTAATTTCTCCAGTCCTTTCTTTATTATTTTCTTCGCCACTATAAATCTCAAGAAATTTAACATAATTTTGTATAAAAGGATCGTGGCCTATTTTAATGTAACTATAATATAGGTTTTTGTAATTTCTCCATTCCTTTCTTTATTATTTTTTCCCACTATGAATCTCAAGAAATTTAACATGTTATCAAAGCACATATGGCTTTGAACTCTCACAAGAGGGTGAGTTGATCGTGGGATAATAAACGAATAGTCCTATCAATTTATATAACATAACACTTGGGTTATAGGATTATGATTAAATGGTTAAAGTAGACATGATTAGATTTTTTGTGAGAGTTTTGTTTATCAAGTTTGCATGTGTTGGTGAGATATTAGGGATTTGGTGTCAACTTTCTTTCAGTGCAATTTTGGAAGATGTGTATGCTCTAATCTACACCTTGCATTTGGGCGCATGATTTACATGTGCTCTCTCTTTCTTGGTTATGGTGGCATACTTATAGAAGAGTCATGCAATCTTTTGGCTATTTCATATTTGTTTGTTGGACAATAAAAAATGTTTTGGGAAAAGTTCTATTGGTGGCCTATGGAAGGAAAACAAAAACAAAAAGGAAGCGCAAGTTGCAGATTTGTTGAAAAAGTTAACGAGCTCTCCCAAGGAAGCAAACTTTGTAAACTGTCATGTTAACAATAATGGGTTGTCATTAGCACAAATGGAAGAAAGGATAACAAGATTATTTATAAGAGGGTAATTGAAGAGGAGTCTTAGGTTTTATTCTAGAAATTGGAGAATGACGGGGTTGCATAGAGAAGTTTAATTCGGTAGATTGGTACTTGACCAAGTTGTAGATCTTGTGTTTTTACATTGGAAAGCGATGGAAAAACTTAGTTGATCAAAAATGAATTCTCAATTGGGGGATGGGGGAGGGAGTTGCTCATAGTACCCAAGAAAGTGGATGTATTTACCAAGGGGAGAAAGTTTTCTACAACATTTCATTGAGGGAGGATGTTAGAGATTATCATCAAGATATTGCAAGTAGAAATAAAAGATATTGCACCAAGTTGATTGTTATTTGGATGTTAGTAAGTTCAAATTTTAGTGAGTACTTGTTATTTATTAGTCATATCAACAAATTTAGAATGATTAGTTTGCTATAGTTTAGAATGTTGAACTTGCATTTTTATTCCAATTTTGCATAGAAGGTTCTTAGCCTACTTGGATGTAGATGTAATCTATTTTTTTGTATCTCCATTCTTATTTTTATTATTTTCTTTCAGATTGTAAATTAAAAAAAAAATAGCACAAGCCGAACTTAAGATCATGATGGCTTCCACTTAAAAATGACCTCAATAAAAACGCCTTGCATTCAATTCACAACTTCAATGCAACATGATCAACTTCTACCATTTGGAATTTCCACTAACCTTACCTACCATTTTCCTATGGTAGATTCTTCTAAGCTTATTTTTAATGGAAATTTTCCAAATTGGCACCAACACTTATGTTGATTTTCTATATTGGAGTCCCTTCCATCTGGGCAATGGATCTTCCATCCAGATCCTTCTAATGATGGTCTCATTGATCCATATAATTCTTGTGACCATGCCCAGCTAATGGATCTCCTTTGATTGAGCATTTCCCTCCAATGGCTTCTTCTAGGATTTTGTTCCGATGGAAAGATGATTGACTTGTGGATCCACCCATGACTGCTTTTCTATCGGAGTTCCCTAATTAGGGGTTCACTTTACTTGGAATTGGCACCTCAATGTTTTGGTGACTCCTATTGAATGTATACTTATGACGACTCTTACCTTCATAATCATTATTCCTCAACTCACAACATTATATTTTTAGTCCTCTAATGACATAACACCTTCCCATCCAACCCCTATTTTCTTCTCAATCTTGCAAAATACAAAAAATCTACAATACTTGATTATACTAGAAAAATAAAATCACATACCTTTTGTCCTCAGGTGTTCCCTTTTGAAACCTAGTATTCCTCATTGTGTTGGGATATTTTGTATTAGGCTATAAGTCTTATTTTGGTACATATCTCCCCTCCCTGCATTGGATTGATACATTCATCCTTTGTGGGGGCGGTTGGGTTTCAAACCTAACCCATTCTTCCTTTTGAATCATACAAGGTTTTTATCTAAGAAGTACAAACCCTCCAAGGTTTCCAACTTTTACCCATTTATATATATCTTATTCAACTCATATGGTCTTAACCGACAATAATTCAATTTTTCCAGTCTCCTTTTTGTTTCCATACAAGAGGATTATCCATCCTTGCTCAAATTCACATTTCTTCAATTTGCTACAATGATACATTTTCATCCTTTATTTAGCCACAATTCTATGAAAATGTGAGTAACTTTGTCCTCATCCAATCTTTCCATTTATTTCAGTGCAATTTTTGATTAATTATTTAGTTTCCAATATTTCTTCAATTGGTATTCTCAAAGAAGGAACTCAATATTTCATGTGCATTATAACTTCTTTCATAAAAACACGAATATATGGTGTATGTTTTGAACCTTTACTCCATACAGCTATCTTCCGATAATGTTACATGTAACCTCTCAATTGAACATAACCTCTTAAAATCAAATACCTTAGTTAACATAAATATGCAATAGTTCACATGGGAAAGTAATTTATCTCATAACCAAATACATGATAACCCAAAACACAACAAGATGCAAATCTTGGAAAGGAGGTGACATGAGGTGTACGGTGGAAAAATTTGAAGGAAAAAATTCATTATATAGTCTACATTGTATTATCTAATGTGCACAAATTGCAATAGTACATGGGATCCCATTATATACGGATTAGGGACATCTACCCCATTAATGATGTAAACCCACTAATAGAGGAAGGCTCACTACCATCTAACTCATTATCAAGGAATACTAACCCATTAAGTACGTTAGGGAAATATATATGATGCTTAAGTAAATGCAAGAATGTTCACTCCAAGATCTTCCCTTAATATGATTTAGGAGAAAGGTGTTAAAGTTCAATATGCTAAGACAGAAAATATCAGCATTGCATTTCATTTCACAACAATAGCATATACAGGATCACTGAAAGAACAACAAGCACAACATAAACAAAAGAGACACAGATTTATCCTGGGAAACCCTCATGGGGTAGAAAACCCAGCAAAGCTTCCTCAATATAGATGATCAACAAATACAAAGATGTAAACCAAAGACATGAGCTCCTCCTCCTCCATAGTAGACCTCTCTCTCACCTATGCGCTATTCACAAGTGAGTGTAGTGTGTAATAAGTGAGGAACATCCTCCTCTACTTATACTAGTTTCCCGACTGACTTTTACAAAAGCTAGGTCGGCCCCAACTTAATTACTGGGTTAAAAACCCCATTACAACTGACTGGGCCAACCCCTCTAGGGTGTTCTAATAACCCTTTGACCCACATAACACATACAAGGCCGACCCCCACTAGGGAAGTCTAATAACCCAAGTTACCACAATCCGATGGAGGAATAAACATCTCCGGATATACAATAAGATCTTCACGGAGGAATGAAACATCTCCGGATATACAATAAGATCTTCATGGAGGAATGAAACATCTCCGGAATAATAAAGTACAAATATAATATTCTTAGAAGTTACAATATTTCAACACTCCCCCTTAACGAGAAGGATATTATAACAACATCTGCAGGAGCAAGGAGTCATCAACATCATACATGATACATCTATAAATCATTGGAAGCTTTCTCAACATCATCAGTAACTCAAGCAGTTACTGGAACATCTTCAATACTGGAACATCAACATCTTCAATACTGAGTCTTTATCTTCTGCAGCACTCGAGCAACTACAACAACATCAACATCTGGATCCTCACGATCATCAGCATCGTCATCAAACGATCATCAGCATCGTCATCATATGATCATTAGTATCGTCATCACGATCTACAACATCTCGATCTACAACATCTGGATCAGCATCTCAATATACAGCATCTGGATCATCATCTCGATCTACAGTCTGGATCATCATCTCGATCTACAGCATCTGGATCATTAGCGTAGCATACTCTGCAATACACACGATCATATTACAAGATGATCAATCTCGCTCTCTTTAGGACATAGGTCCATGGATGATACAATCTAGATCAAGTTCCAAGATGATCAATCCTTATCACTTTAAGACATCTCACCATGTCTAGGGACGATGCAATCCCGAATCAACTTACAGGATGATTAGTCCTTATCATTTTAAGACATCTCACTATGTCTAGGGACGATGCAATCCCGATTAACTTCCAGGAGGATCATTCCTTATCACTTTAAGACATCTCACCATGTCTAGGGACGATGCAATCCCGATCAACTTCCAGGAGGATCATTCCTTATCACTTTAAGACATCTCATGTCTAGGGACGATGCAATCTCATCACATACATTTTGAACCAAGGGTCCAGGGACGATGCAGTCCTATCATCAATTCTTGGAGACAACTGTCTACGGATCAATTCTGGGACCGAAGTCCGGGGATGATACAATCCCTACCTGTCCACTAAGGACTTCATTCTCGGAGACATCTGTCTACGGATCAATTTAGAACATGTGTTCAAGGATGATGCAATACCTCTTCTTTCTCGGAGACATATGTCTACGGATCCTTTTAGAACATGTGTTCAAGGATGATGCAATCCCCCTTCTTTCTCGGAGACATATGTCTACGGATCTTTTTAGAACATGTGTTCAAGGATGATGAAATCCCCTCGTCAACTTAGACCCTGTCTAAGGACCATCCACCAACCTCACTGTTGGCATCACCAATATAGGTATCCACATCATCGACCTCACTGTCGATGCAGGCAATCTCATCATAAGTGACCACATCACTCCCCCTTTCAAGGAGGGTCCTTCTGAACTACACCAAGCTTGTCTCGGAAATATTCAAACTTTTACTTGAGGTAGAGGTTTGGTTAGTACATCAGTAACTTGTTCATCAGTGCCTACAAATTCGAGATTTATAGTTCCTTTCTGCACCATATCTCGTATATAGAAATATCAGATATCTATGTGCTTTGACTTATCATGGAACACTGGATTCTCTATTATCTTGATACAACTATGGTTGTCACACAGTATCACAGTTGGGTCCATCTCTATTTCAAACAATCCTGAAGCCATACTGCTTCATAACTAGTAGAGCAAGCAGCCATATATTCCGCTTGTGCTGAGAGCCACACTAGACTGCTTCTTGCTAAACCACGAGATCATGGTTGATCCCAGACAATAACATCCTCTTGATGTGCTCTTCCTGTCTGATACACTTCCTGCCCAATCAACATCTGTGTAGCCATCTGAAGTCATGATCTCCAAGATAACATAGATTAAAGTCTATTGTACCCTTTAGATACCTTATCACATGCTTTGCAACTATCAAGTGAACACATCTAGTTTTCACTAGATATTGACTCAAGGTGTTCACAACAAGGCATATATCTAGCCTGATATTAGTCAGATACATCAACGACCCAATAATATGTCTGTACAGAGTCACATCAACTAACTCTGAGGAGTCATCAGCTAACAACTTCAAGTCGGAACCCATGAGAGTGGCCATGGTTGTACATTCGAACAAATCAATTCTTCTCAAGATTTTCACAGCATACTTTCCTTGGTTGAAAAAGATTCTTTCTGAGCCTTTTCATGCTTCCAGTCCTTCGAGGTAATGTATCAATCCGAGATCATTCATCTCGAACTCTGTAGCTAGCTTCTTCTTGATTTTCATGATTTGTTTCTCATTCCCTGTCAGAAAGAGATAATCTACATACAATAATAGTATGATCCATAACCTTAAGGTAAAGATTAGGAACAACTTTACTTCTAGTAAAGCCCAAGCTTGTCAAGAAACTATCAATTCTCCCTCTGTGACTGAACATCATTCACACTCTGCATTGAATGATCTTCTATGCCATCTCTCGACAGAAGGGTCTACTGGTATGAGCCTCGAGATCATTCGAACTCTATGGTGAGTTCCTTCTTGAATCCATGTCATCTGTATATAGAAACCATATTCAACCTTGTAGCAAAGGTTGAGATCCACATCACCCATGGTGATATTAAGCTCATCAATTGACTATCAATCCTGGGTACCTGAACAGAGCTTTCTTCAATTGAATCCTTGATTTGCACTTCTTCTTCAATTACATCATTAAGATAATGGTCTTATCTATCCACTTGGAGCAAACGTCTCATCATGATTCTCTTCCTCTTTCTAAGAGAATCTTCTAGCCACGAGCCTTCTAGATTATGTTTGATTTGTAAATCTTCTTATTGAACATCCATCACTTGTTCGGTGTTCATCATTCTTCATGATATTTCCTACAAATCAAAATTAAGTACATGATTAGTAATACTTCATAATCATCAAATAATGTTGACATGATAACCTATTATGCATATAGATATGATTTACATAGTTATGCTACTGTCTTGACCAATACTTTAGCACAACACTTTTCCATATCGTGTATGCATACAGTGGCTATCTAGATGCCTTCCATATCTACCAGAACATACTATCGAGAGTGTGCACATCTCATAGCATGTCAGCAAAGAGGTTTCATTCTAGACAAGCAACAATGGAATGTTTGTCCAACTTACCAATCATATGCATATTAGTAGTATACTGTTTAATGCTAATGCTGTATGAATGTTTACACTCAGCATGATATATTCTAGGAATAAAAATATGCATACAAGCAATATCATTTACTATTTCAGAGATAACAACTCAAATACTTATCTTTTATGTTTGTGTGGTTGCCTCCCGCTTGATCTTCTATATATCTTTTGAACTTCTATTCATTCTGTACCACTGTGCATGCTCAAGTGTGCACTAGTGTCATCCTCATGATCTCATACAAAAACATATATTCATTAGTATAATCTTAATATTATCAAAACATTATAATTCTAAATAATCTTGAATATGTATGGTCATGATCATTCAATACATGGGTATACTAAGATCCTAGCACAAAGTAGGATTCTAACTTGACATAAGAAAACAT
This sequence comes from Larix kaempferi, assembly GCA_027924585.1. Classification (NCBI taxonomy): domain Eukaryota; kingdom Viridiplantae; phylum Streptophyta; class Pinopsida; order Pinales; family Pinaceae; genus Larix; species Larix kaempferi. The sequence continues at coordinate 384,867 of BSBM01000841.1, forward strand.
ACCTGGATTAGTATACCTGCTTAGTTATGTCTAACACATCTAAACAATATCTTCTTTGTTCTCTTCAATGATTTAGAGATCCTGTGCTAGAACCTGCATATCTCATAAGTTAAGCATAGTAGAACAAAGTCATACATACCTCGTAAGTAGAACTTCTATGTGATCAAAGATTATGGATGAGTCTTTGTATTCATGTCATCATGGTCATGGAACTTGATTTGTCTTTCGTGATGTACCTGTCGAGATTTCTTGTAGTCTTCTTATGTAAGGCCTTAGCCTCAACTCCCCCTGAAACTGGATCTGGAGCTCGATTAGGGTTTGTCAAAGAAACCCTAAAAATTCAATCTTTGACTTTCACACTTCTGAATGGATGGAAAGATGTGTCTTGCTGAGCTGATCAAACTTGCATACTTCAATTTTGAAATCTCCAAAATTTGACCCCTCAAAATTTGCCTTTGAAACTTTTGGATCTTCTGGACAAAATCCCGAACTAGGGTTTGATGAAGCCCACCCTTCTGCCCAATCAAAAGGTTCAATCCAAGGCTCTAAACTCTTATTTTTCTGAGGAGCTTCCAGCCGTGGTCACAAACTTCAAAAATTCCAACTTTTGCTGAAGCCCTAATTTTCCACCTTTCCAATCAAAATCCCGAACTGGGGTTTGATCAAGCCCGGTCTTCTACCCAACCAAAAAATTCGATCTTGGTCTCTAAATTTTGATTTTTCTGAGTAGCATTCAGCCGTGGACTCTGATTCCAAAAATTCCAACTTTCTCTGAAACCCTAAATACCGGAAGCCATAAATGAAGGTGCTCAAAAATAATTATGTTTTGACAGAAATATGTACCTGATTGTTTCTGGTGTAACTCCGAACTTTTCGATCCACAGGGTCTAAAATATTTTCCTATGTTAGCCTGACCTGTCATATTTCCATCTCTACAGGTCTGACCTCAATTGGATTCTTTGAGATATAGTTATGCCAAGTATTGCAACGTGACCTGTTTATGGGATCAAACAGGAGAGCGAACTTGTACGACATTCCACGTGTCACTGGTTCAAATTCGGCCTTTGAAAAAGTTTTTTGAGATAGTACAGTCTGTGCACTACCTGTCACTTTTTACTAAATCTCATTTGGAGCTTCCTAGCCCAAGTTATGACCTTTTTTCCCAGGTCACTTGATTATGACTGAGATCTGGAAGAGGTAGAAACCCTAACTTGTATTGATCATAACTCACAAAGTACAACGAATATGAGGGTGTCCTTTGGACACAAGGTACCTATGGATGTTATATAGGACTTGTAAAGGTTTAAGATCCTGAACCTTTGCCAAAATGGATTTATAGCGAAAGTTCCACGATGACTGGGTTTTGCTATACAAAACCCTAACCTTCAAATTGTCGCAAGTGAAGCAAGTGTCGTAAGTGCCATACATTGCCTTCCTTCAGGTTAGCTCTGATACCATGTTAAAATTCAATATGCTAAGACAGAAAATATCAGCATTGCATTTCATTTCACAACAATAGCATATACAGGATCACTGAAAGAACAACAAGCACAACATAGACACAAGAGACACAGATTTATCCTGGGAAACCCTCATGGGGTAGAAAACTCATCAAAGATTCCTCAATATAGATGATCAACAAATACAAAGATGTAAACTGAAGGCATGAGCTCCTCCTCCTCCATAGCATACCTCTCCCTCACCTATGAGTTATTCACAAGTGAGTGTAGTGTGTAATAAGTGATGAACATCCTCCTCTACTTATACTAGTTTCCCGACTGACTTTTACACAAGCTAGGTCGGCCCCAACTAAATTACTGGGTTAAACACCCCATTACAACTGACTGGGATAACCCCTCTAGGGTGGTCTAATAACCCTTTGACCCACATAACACATACATGGACGATCCCCACTAGGAAAGTCTAATAACCCAAGTTACCACAATCCGACGGAGGAATAAACATCTCTGGATATACAATAAGATCTTCACGGAGGAATGAAACATCTCTGGAATAATAAAGTACAAATATAATATTCTTAGAAGTTACAATATTTCAACAAAAGGAACAAAATAAATTTAGACTAATTATTTGACCAAATAAATATTATCCTCATCCATGCTCAAACCTTAGTAGGCATAGTGCTTATTTCAGGATTATCATTTATAAAAAATGACTTTCCATTAAAAATATAAATAATATGCAAACATTCCCTCTTAATATACATTTAGACAAAAAAAAGTGCAAAAAAGTAAGTAAATTTACAATGATTCCCTCTTAACAAAAGTGTCAAAAGATGACCAAAAAACAACCTTAGAAGGAAATTTTTTTACAATGATCCCCTCTTAATAAAAGTGTCAAAAGATGGCCAAGAAACAATCTTAAAAAAATGACAAGTAAGATATTAATGTTAATTTTGCAAGAATCTCTCATAAAAGAACAACAAAAGATAGACATGCAAGATATTAATGTTGATGTTGCAAGAGTAACAAACCATTGAAAATAATACCATAAGTACCCACACAACTACATGAAAAAGAATCACACCGGCATTGTGAAGATGGTTGAATATGCTAATGCTAAAACCCTACTGCAAAGGCATAAAGTAAAAAGGATGTTGACAACTACCAACATAAATGCTTCAAGAATGGAAAAAAACTATACTCTACAGAACACACATACCAAAATGACATCCCATCATAAAATGCGCAACTGACAGCAACAAAGTTTGTCGTGGTAACAATGAACATAAATGTTAGAGTGGGCACACTGTTCGAAATTGTTACGCAAGAATCTGCATCAAGGTACTTAGAACAACCTGTAAGATCAAAATAAAAAGAAATTTAACTTCATGAAACATGGCCATGCAACTAGTTACTGGAAAACCCACCAAACTAGATTCGCAGTGCAACTAATGAAATCAAACTCAATTTCTGAATACAATAATTGTGGAAAAAATTCCAAGGACCCATTGAAGTACATCGGAGAAAAAGAAGTCCAATGAAATATTTTTCTGTCTTCAAGGAGAAAAATATCTCAAAATAATAAAAAAAGAAAAAAACTAGAAAATACTTGTGGTGTAGAAGATTAGGTCAAACAAGTAGAAGTCGAGTTTAATTAAGCTTCACTTCAAAATGGTCGCAAGGAAGTGTAGGCATGAATTGTAAGGTGAGAAAAGAAAGGACTATATCCACATAACAAGCATGCCACCAAAAAATGAAAACGGCCATGGAGGGCCACCACCAAGCTCATGCTCAGTAAACAGAATAAGCAATGTAATGCAAGAGCATTGGGAACATCGACCATGGAAACAAAAAAGACAAGGAGACATTGGGAAGATTTGAATTCTTCCACAACATAAGTAGGGCCTGTTGAGCCTAGAAGGTCGAGTCAAAGACCAGAAGCTGATTCGATTCGGAGGACCAACTCACAGTTGAGATACAAAACTAGTCGGAGGACTAATGAAGTCGGTGGAGAAGCCGATGAGATGAGGTCGACGTAGTAAATTTTTCAAAGGATGGAGGATGTCTGGAGTCGCGAGTAGACCTAGCCGAGAATGAAACCAGAAATTAGCCGAAGGGTTAGTAAAATTCAAAGAAAGGTTGACAAAAGAATAGGGTGATACAATGGGTCTATTGAGGATCCGAGGGCCAAAAGACACCGACATAGAAGAAATAATGGTTGAAGACCAAGAGGTCGAAGAAATTCAATTATTGGTTCGACAGATTAGAGAGTATTCAGAGAAAATATCGACTGGTTGAAAGGAATAGAAGTCGGGTTTGAAGCCAGTGCAGGAAAAAGATCAATCAGAAGGATAACTGAGTCATATGGAGGAGAGTCAATGAACTCTAGACGAGAGGGAAAGGGTAGTTAGATCCCAGGGAGTCAAAGAGAAGAAGTCGTGGAAGAATCCCACCAAGTCATGATTGAGATAGATGACTAGTTGAGTTGTAGGAAGGTCGACGGAATGGGTTTGACGCAGTTCAAGAAGTGGTTGTTAGCCAAGAAGTTGAGAGAGATCGACAGATAGTTGAAACCGACAAAGGATAAACATATAGTCGGACCAATCCAACTGATTGATAGCAAAGAGTCGGATTAAGATTGATTCTAGAATAGAGGAAGGTCGAAAGGATTTTGGCCGATGAATAAAGGGCGTCAATGAGGATCAGTTGGGCCACAAAGGAGATAAAATATGATGAAGAATTGGGCATAAGCCAAAGACGAGGTATATGACAGAAGTGTCACATCAGGAAACCCAAGAAGACGATGAGAACATTCGGTCAAGACGTCGACCGATTGAAGGAGCCAAAGCACAGGAAGACCAGAGACATCGTAGGAGTGGTTGAACATTGAATGCATAATTAATGCAATAGGTGAGAACACAAGATGGAGTACAATGCACCAAGGAGATTTGAGAAGGAATGAGAGGCTTCTAGAAGAAGCGAGAGTGGGAAAATGAGGCGGTGGAAGACAGTATAAATATGGATCGAGGCAGAGGAGAATAGGTATTCTTCTTGGTCCTTAGATGATCCTTTATGATCTTATAGTTTAGCCTTTGATATAAACCTTCACTTGTAATAGGTTAAGCCGACTAAGGCACAATGAATTCACCTTGAATGCAAACAATTATATGTAAATTTGATCTCTAAGAATTAATAAAAGGACATTATTGGTGTCACTTTGAGTTGTTGTGTGTGTTTGTGGGTGTCTGCTATTGTTTTTGCTTGTGTGTTTTGATCTGCAGGCCATTTCAAATTGTGCTTGCATCAGTTGGTATCAGAGCGGGAGTGTCTTGTGTGAAGAAGAAATCAACTCCAACTACAGTTGGGTAGAGCTGTGAAAGAAGGGATAGGTTCCATAGTGCGGTGGGGTAGTTATCTAGTGTAAAATTTGCAAAGAAGAACATCCTATAGAATATTTGGGAAGGTTGTAGCTCCACAGTTGCGGTTTTGGGTAGAGTTACAGGAAGACGAGTTGAAGAATCGGGGAAAATCCAACAATGGGTTTGGGTATAGTTTTCATGTGACAGAGATGAAGGTCGCAAATGTTGGGTAATCCAAACAATGGAATGTGTGGTAGAGTATCTAGAAGATTGGAAATCAAAATGGAGCTTTGCAAGGGCTCGCAGAAGGAAATGGTTCCAGAGATAAGGCTGGGTAGAATTGTTGGGGAAAAATAGAAGAAAGAAGGATACAATGAAAGAGTCAATGTGAATACTGCATAGAGAGGAAGTGCAGAGATAGGATGCAAGTGCCATGTGAAGGTTGGAAGTGCGAGTGTGAGGAGGTCATATGAGGAAATGGCCTTACCAAAATTATGTAATAGGCTAAGGAAGACAATGTCTAAGATGGAATATTTGGAGGTGACACAAGGGATTAAAAATCTTTGGATCAAGGAAAGTTAATGAAGATTCTGATGATAGAGAAAAGAATCTTGACCTTGGAGGAGATGGAAAGAATCCGCGAGGAGATTGAAGAGTGACTAGAAGTGTAGGGACAGTTACAAAGGTCATGCCACACCAGAACAAGTGATGGGCGTGATTTTGAAGAGGAACGACTGATGGAAGAATATTTTGTAGAGGAAGGGGTCGGAAAATGTCACCTAGAAGTAGGGTTGATGTTGGAAGGTGTCCCTGAGAGGACACATCATGGATTTGAAAATGAATCCAAAGGAAAAGATGAAACAAGGATGTAAGAGAAGTGGTTGAGCTAATGCAACCAGAGGTGAAGGGGGAGTGAGTCGAGAACTGCCAAGGAAAGTTGATGCAGCAAGTTGACGAGAATTCCGATGAAGAGGAAGCAGATGCATACCTCTAGGAAAGAGGGTTTGGAGCAGAGAAATAAATTTCCGACAAGATAGAGGCAGGGGGTAGCATTGATGATGCTACAAATGCAAAGAAGGAAAGTGGAGCAGCCACTATAGAAGAGGATGGAAAGAGTGCCATGAAGACTGCAAAAGAAGAAGTAGAAAACATGAATTGGAGACAATGTCTATCGGAGAAGAAGGATGAATTGGGTGAAGAATTCTTGAAGGAAGTTGGGAAAGTTGACAAGATGTTTGTGGGACTGTCGCCGCTAAAGATAATTTCCCACCAGATCAAATTGATTTTGGGTTCTAGTCTATCGAACAAGTCACCACATAATATAGTGTTAAATAATAGAGTCGAGATGAATTGATGAGTCCAATAGTTGTTGGACAAAGGGATGAGTAGAGGAAATTGTATCCCATGTGCAATACTAGTTGTACTAGCACTGGAGGAAGTTAGTGGAGAAGAAATGAACATGGACCCTTTATACATCCTTGATTATGTAGTTGATTGCAAGAATGCGGGTGCAATTGAAGCTGTCAAGAAGGCATAGGTGAGAAGATTAAAGATAAAAGGACCAGTTTGCACCTAGTACCAAGTATGGCATCAATGAAAAAGAAAGAATAAGTCTGCATGAAATTACCTACTTGCACAAGTAGGAAGAAGGATCGACCAGGGAGAAGTGTCGACCATTGACTAGTGATATCAGTTTCCAGAGTGATCAGTAGGAGAATTTGTTGGAGTGCTCAATGGGAGAGAGGTTGGCCAGATGATGATCTAATGATTGAGGAAGTGTTTAGTCCAGTGGAAGGACAGAAGTGATATGAATAAAAACAAATGCATAATAATTATAATAAGCAAGCACACATAATGGAGAAGAAGAGTTTTACGTGGAAACCCAAAACCAAGAAAACCACCACCAATAGATCTATTACGCTGGACTACTCCAGCCAAGGCATGGTCAATCCAACCAGCATCGGCCACTTTAGGAAAATTACAATGGATATCCTCAAACCCTTAAATAAGCTTCATCACATGAAATACCATGGGAAAATACCATGGGCCCAAAAACCACTTGCTTTGACTTAAACCAAGATTAGCTCAATGAATCATTTACCAACTCAATATTAACCTAACTGGAAGCCTAGAAAATTCGAGTGGATTTTGAAAGTAGAATATGAAGGGTTGAAGTTTGGTCAAAAGAGTAGAACCGAGGGCACAATGCTTTTCATACACTGGGAGTTTGATGTAGTAACATCAGTACCATCGAATATGGAAGTAGAAAAGGAAAGAAATCGTTGGGAAGAGTTGAATTCTTCCACAGCATAAGCAAGGGCCGTCGAACCTAGAAGGTTGATTCAAAGACCAGAAGTCAATTTGAGTTGGAGGACCAACTCCCGGTTGAGATAGAAAACTAGTCGGAGGACTGGTTTATTTGGTGTAGAAGGCGATGAGATGAGGTCGACACAACAAGGTTGTCAAAGGATGAAGGACGACTAGAGTCGTGGGTATGCCTAGCTAAGAATGAAACCAGAAACTAGTCGAAGGGTCAATGAAATTCAAAGAAAGGTCGATCGAAAGAATAGGGTGATATAATAGGTATATTGAGGACCTGAGGGTCAAAAGGCACCGACGTAGTAGCAAGAATGAATGAAGACCAAAAGGACAAAGAAATTCGGCAATTGAGTTGTCAAGCCGACATATTGGAGAGTAGTTAGAGAAAAGACCTACTGGCTAAAAGAAATAGAAGTCTAGTTTGAAGTTAGTGTAGGCAGAAGATCGGTCAAAAGGATGGTCAAGTCATCTCACAAGTAGACAAAGTGAGATAAATGACTAAAGAAAATACTAAAAATTGCATATAAATGACTAAATTTAGTCACGTGACTAATACTCATTTATTGCCAGTCAATTATAATGTGATTAAAAGGGTGACTAAATTTTTTTAGTCATTTATTGGTTGTTCTGATTGATCAGTTTGTTCGTATATTTAGTCATTGTTTTAGTCATTGATTGTTGTTAATTAGTCATTGATTATCGTTAATTGGTCATTTATTTAGGCATTGATTGTTGTTAACTAGTCATGCACTTAGTCACTGATTGTTGTTAACTGGCAATTTATTTAGTCATTGATTGTGGTTAGTTGGTCATTTAGTTATTCATTAAGTGTAGTTAACTGGTAATTTATTTAGTCATTGATTGTTGTTAACTGGTCATTTAATTAGTCATTGATTTTTGTAGATAGGTCACGGAGGAATCGAACCACCGACCTCCTACTTGTAAGGTAGGTGCTATTCCATTGAGCTAGCACCCTTAAATAGAAAAATCAAAGTTCACACTAAAAAAAATAAGTTTAGTTAAATATATAAATCGCATTTTGGCTCAATTATAGATCACAGAATCTACACATGATATTCTTGGCTCAATTATTTTATGAGATTCCTAATGATGTATCTAGCTCGACTATAGATAGAAAAAATAATAACCACCTCTCATCAAAGAAGGAAAAGAACCATACAACTTGCCCAATTTATGTCATCAAGCATGTTATGACAAAGATAATTTTTCATTTCCACTCTTTAGTGCTGGTAGCAATAGTCCATATTTCAATGATTACATCCTACAAAGCAACACTTGTGGTAAGCCGCACATAAAATTGGAGTTAATGGGAAGTTGCATAAGCAAAATGAAAAAATCAGAAATATGAAACTAAAATGTAAAGAGAATATTAATGCCATGCATCAAAAGACCATAAGTTTCACATAGAGAACTTTTTGCTATTTTGTGATTATCCAAATACTTTAAGAACATAAAAATTTAAAACCTAATATCTAGCAGCCAAAGTATGTACATGGCATGAATAAAACATAAGTATGTACATGGCACGACTAAAGACAGTAGCAGCCAAATGTTCAACATTAATAAACCCACATAAACAACGCCCAACAAGAATCTAAAGCAAGCCATCTAAATAAGTTCATATTTATGCCAATGCAGCCCCTAGCCAGGAACAAGTTTTCTAAAGCTAGAAATATTAGCAGAAATCGTCCTTGAGAATGGAGTTGTCAAATGTAGTGCATTAAAAATGGGCAACATCATAATGTGAAAGAGAATTATCCACTAAAACATGATCCTCTATTGACTATATAAAGATTGGAATGTGGTGTCCTTGGGAATGGATATCTCCTGCTCTCTGTAATGTAATGAAAGAACACCCAAAAAGTATAATCAGTGACTAGAGGTCAGCCTACATTGATACAGGCCGCCACCTTGCAACAAATGCATTTTCATAAGGATTGATGATAATTAAAAGGTCACGAGCATGTAAAGGTTGAATTTCATTCACACTAGAGAAGGTAGCATGGTGTTTTAGATCTCACAAATGTTGGTCAACTAGTAACCCAATCTTCAATATGTGAAGGTAGCATGGTGTTTTAGATCTCACAAATGTTGGTCAACTAGTACCCTAATCTTCAATATGTGAGGTTGAAATCCGCTACACTTGTTAGGGTGAGTTCAGATGATTAAAGAAACAAGGGGCACTAAAGTATTCCACAATGAAACTCTAACGTGTTGAAAAATGAGAATAAATTAGACTAGGAGGACCCAAATGGCAGCACATCAAAACATTTCCCATTAGGGTGACTTACACAATAAAGTATTACAAGCTATGATAATCCACACTTCGTTATCTTTAATACGTGCATTTCTAGCATAGCCAATTAACACCTAACAAGAAATTTACATATACAACACAAATAGAAAATGTAGGTGTCATGATAGATCACATAGAATGGATTTGAAATACATACCTGTTTTTCCACAAACAATTTGCATTGTGTTCCTGAAATTCATAAAGAGAAGGGTGATATAATCACTTAGAATTGACTTGTACTTGACTAGTACATTAATATCTTTATTGGAACCCAGAAATTTTGCAACCTACAATTTTTTTAATTGTTGTATTAAATGAAAACAATTACCTAAATTCACATAATGATATAACTTTGCAACTAAGAGATTACTTGATGTTTTTATATTAACAAACACCTCAAAATCATGCCTGCTAGGTTTTGCCTCAGTGGCTCTCTTGCCTTTCTTAGCTGCTTGAAGATTATAAGAGAAGAATTCTCACAAGTTAATACAAGACACATTACACTATTCACAATCATAAACATGACATATTTTAAGCCCAAGGGGTTAGATCAAACAATTGTTACCGAAACCAAATTGAGAAAATAATTTTCATTGGAATATATTCACAGTTATTATGACAGATTTCAAGACAGCATGGGCATCTCAATTCGTGCTCATATTTTGAACATCATACAAAAAGGTAGTGATCATGAGCTGTAAATATACACTTCAACTAAAAGTGAATGCCATAAAAATGCACAATAATAGTACTTAGCGGCAAGGAACTCTATAATTTCTATGACAATATAATACAAGGGGTAATCCATGAACATGTATCATAATTTATAAATATATGAACTTCATATGATTTCTTCCAATCACCTTTGCTTAATGCACGTGTTGCATCCATAACATGATCACGAACATTCTCAGGGGGGTTGGTAAATGTCTACCTCTCATTAATCTCTGATAAAGGGCGGAAAGTCCTACTTATCACCTTCCTTCTAACATCATGTGTGTTAGAAGCCATATTTGGTACCTCCAAGAGCATGGCACAGATTAGATGGACTACTTCAAGCAGTTCCAAATTAATATACATGTGATAAGGCATTTTCTGCCTCCTCTCAAGTTTTTCCTGAAGTATTAATGACAATAATTTGTTATAATGATGAGTTTTGTATTGCTCCTAGAATCCTCATGAGAGCATGGTCACTTTGGAGAAGGACACACATATATCGTCTAAGTAGCAAAGAATAACTTCAATAGAAAGGAGTAGCATCAGGGGTTGTTTCAGGCCTTTTTTCATCCCTTCATATCAGCGATAAAAGGGGTGTATTTCGGGACTAGCTGTAATAAATAAAGAGCTTGATCCAGACAATCAGCAACAAAACAATCCAACACTTGGTACATCAAAAGTTGAAAATGAGGGTTTTCTTTTTGCTATGCTGAAGCACTTTTATGGGGTTGGCCTTCAAAAAGTAAGATGCAAATTATATCTTTCAATAGAATCTAGTAAGTAGTGAGGTCGATAGAGAAAATGGGCCATTGCATGATTTTTTGTAAGTATTGTTGTTATAGCACAAGTAAATATAAACACACAAATTATTCATAGATGAACAATTATTGATGCTTTAGTTAGAGGAAGAATAATGTTAGAATGTGCCCACAGTACTATTTTAAACCTCGAAGTCCCCTTCAAGCCATGAAGGGGGCAGTTATTGATATAGGTCCATGTAACCAGGGTATATTAACTTTAGGAGGAATACTCTATAGATCCCCATTCATTTGCTCATACACATTTCTCATTCTTCTCAATATGAAGGTAGAAAGAATGTCATATTTTTCAAGTATCTAGCCTTTGAATATTCATGACAAGAAAAATGAGATCCACCTCTAGCATAGTATTTTAGGAATAGAGTTTTGATGAAAACCTTTTGGAATAAAGTAAAATGAGGTTCACTTATGGAATAAATTTTAAATAAATATGGCATTCAACTCTAGCATGGGTTTCTTGTAAATAATTTCAAAAAATATTTGGAGATAGTCAAGGAAGACTTGGTAGCAATATCAATAAACAAATCAAGAAGGTACAACCAAATGGTTTGGGCCCTAAATGCTACTTCCTAACTTTCATACCCAAAATGGAAGGAATCAAAACATCCTCAAGATTCAAACCAATGTCCTTCTACAACATAACATATAAAATCATCACAGAAATTATAGATACATTCTCAAACAAATAATTCCCAAACATGTCTCTCACAAGCAAACAGTATATCAAAGGCAAAGAAATATTGGATTAGATAGTTATCGGTCAAGAAACTACACATTCTCTCCCCACTAGCACAAGATGAAACAAGCTAATCAAATTAGATATGGTCAAAACCTTTGATAGAGCCAATTGGGCTTTTGTTAAAAAAAATTCTACGACAGTTTGGCTTGGCCATGATTACATACCCTTCAACTTTATTATGAAACACCAAGGTTATCAAAAATGGAGAAACCCTGAGTCCTTATCTCTTCATCCTTGTGGCAGTAGCCTTAAGTATCTATCTCAAAGGACATAAATTCCCAATTACTAACAGGTATGAAAGTGGCATTCTCTATTTAAATAGTCTCACACCATCGATCACAGATGACACTTTTCTTCTAGATTCAACCACCCTAATAAAACTTAAAACTTGCAGCATCAGAGACTTTTTAAAACCTTCTTCCATAAGCCCTCAATCCTATAATTGAAAATCTATCACATACTTGATTTGAAAAGAAGTCAACTCCAAACTACATAAATAGGCCTCCCTCCTTGTTGATTGGTGCAATAAAAATAGGAGTTGGTCATAAGTCATCAATAAAATAAAAGACAAGTTCAATTCTAGTACCCATAGATGGATTACCAAGGCATGGATACACCTGATAGAGACTGTAATGCAAGCACTTCCAGTGTACAATTGTTTACTACTCCTTGCAAATAAAAAATGCTTTGGTATGGTATCAGAACAAAATAAAATGGCACCTCTTAGCTCTGGACAGAGTTTGTCTTCCCAAACAAAAAGGAGAAGCAGGCATGGAGAAGATGCCCAGGCTCAACAGAACTTTTAGAGCTAACTATAGGGGGATGGTATATGGAGTCGAAGAGTGGACTATGGGTTAAAATCCTCTCTGAAAAATAAACTCTCAACCTTCATCCTATACGGGGATGGTATCTGGAGTCGAAGAGTGGACTATGGGTTAAATTCCTCTCAGAAAAATAAACTCTCAACCTTCATCCTAATCATAGAGTCAGATTTCAACAAGCACAAAAGGTACAAAAATGTGGAAGAAATTTATGGTTCCAAACACATACATGATCAATTTATTTGGGAAGGCAAGCCAATCTAGTGGGTTTATAGGAAGATTCATTGGCTTAAAGACCTCCCTTGAAAATATTATGAACCAAATTCAAGCTACAGGATGGATAAAAACAAGGAACTATATAAAATCATGATACTAAGTTAAAAGAATTAATTCCACTATAACAATGCACAATACTTACAACTGTGGAACAAAGAAACAAAATTAAAGCCATCTTACAATACATAAATATTTCCCTCAAAAAAATAGATGACAAAGGAATATATATGGTTCAGAAGGATTTCTCCAGTTTCTTAGTGAAACACAACATAGTGGCAAAAGATAAGGTGGAAGAAAATATATTATAGCTGGATCTGGCCCTAGAATGCCACTTTATTTTGCTTGGTATCCAAACACAAATCCCTACATAAAATTATGTGAGAAAAGAGACAAGCATATGTTACATGATGTGTCTTGTGCATAGAAGAGAAAGAAACAACTCACTTGCTCCTTGTTCTCTCACCAAACTGGGAAAAAATATAGGGAGAATTTTAATAGAAAAAGCCAATGGGTGCAAATCCCAATATGTCACAAAGGTAGAGTTGCATAAAATCTTCACGAATTTTGCAGAAGGAGGTACCATCTGCAAAACATGGGAAAACGAACCATATACCTGGATTTGGATACCACAATCAATGACCACAAATTCTTGGAATGGGAGGAAATTTGAAGCACCCCTATAAACTCACAAACCATGCAGAACTTTCACGGATCTTCCTTAAACCTACAGATGAATATTTCCAAGGCAAAGTGGATGAGAAAACATGGTTGAGAAAGATCAATTTAGCCTTTAAGGTGCAATGAATTTACATCTAGGAGTCTAAATTAAATGTGGCCCTGGGCATCTTATAGATGGGGTGATATAGACCTCTAAAAACCCTATATGGAATTTCCTGTTCTTTTCCAGGAACTCATTTTTGAGGTAGATTCTTGTTCACCTTCTTGTTTCTTAATAAGCTTATGATATTGAAACTAGCAAACAAATGAATATCCTGCAGCAGGTGGCCAAGTCCACTCACCCAGAGAAATTTGCAGATGACATGTTCCTCACAGATGACAAGAAGCTCATTGCAAAAACGAAGAAGAAACTTGATGTGGAATTCGAGATGAAAAACCTTGGTATTATGCAATACTTCTTAGGTCCCTAGGTGTGGTAGAATTTAGAATAACCTTTCCTTAGCCAAGGAAAATATGCAGTAGAGGTCCTAAAGAGATCCAGGATGATGGATCACAAGGACATGGCCACACCTATGGCATCAAATCCGAAGTTGTTGTGTGAGACTTATTCAGATATAGTGGATTCCACTGTATATAGACAGATGATTGGTTCGTTGATGTACTTAATGAACACAAGGCAGGATATATGCTTTGCAATGAACACATTGAGTTAGTACATGGTAGAGCCGAGACACATTCACTTGATTGTGGAAAAGCAAGTGTTGATGTACTTGAGGGGTACAATTGATTATGGCCTCAAATATGCGTCAAATCAGAAGATTAACTTGCAGGGTTATGTTGATGCGGATTGGTCTGGTAGTGTCACAGATAAGAAGAGCACATCATGGTGCTGCTTCAGTTTGAGATCAGGTATGATCTCTTGGTTCAGTAGGAAGCAGATGAGTGTGGCACTCAGTATAGCCGGAGCAGAGTGCATGGCAGCTTGTTCGGCTAGATGCAGGGTAGTATGGCTTCGTAAGTGACTTGCAAGATTGTTTGATCTTGAGTTAGAGGCGACTTATATTTTCTGTGACAACCAGAGTAGTGTGAAGTTGTTTGAGAATCCACAGTTTCATGACAAGTTGAAGCACATCAATATCAGGTATCACTATATTAGGGATATGGTGTAGAGGAGCAGTGAGGCTCTAGTATGTGTTGATAGATCACTGACAGATGAGGAGATAGTCAATTTGTTGACCAAGCCTATGTCGAGAGTGAAGTTTGAGTACTTCAGGGACAAGCTTGGAGTGGTCCAAATCGATATTTCTTGAAAGAGGGAGTAGTGAGTTCCATAGCACATGTGCGAATACGCGGGTTATGAACCTGGGTTTTTCTCCACATTATGTGACATGTGAGTGGGTAGTCACTACATGTGACGTAATGTATATTCCTAGGCTACACTCATGGGGATTCTATCTCAGGCATACACGCATGTGTGAAGACGCAGGTTACAAACCTGGGCTGATCTCCACATGAGGTGACATGGTAGTAGGTAGTCACTTTGTGTGATGTAATGTATATTCCTAGGCTACACTCACAGAGTTGTGTTTCCCTGATGTGTGAAGACGTAGATTTCGGACCTGGGTTGTTCTCCACATGATGTAATGTGTTAGCGGGTAGTCATTGTGTGTGACATATTGTGTATTCCTAGGCTACACTCATGAGGTGATCTGGATGTGACGTGATAGTGGGTAGTCACTTGGTTACGTAATTTGTGCTCTTAGGCCTCACTTACGAAATGATAGTGTGGTAACGCAGGTAGTTACCTAGTGACGTAATTTGTGCTCATGTGTTGTACCCACTGGATGGTGTGATCATAGAGAGAACTACCAGTGATGTATAGATTCGAGAGAGATGTCACAAGTCAATGGTCAGAGTACAGAGTTGCAGTAGCAGTGATAGTGGTGATGATGATGACGATGATGACCTTGCTAGAATAATATGTTCCTTGTTAAGAGGGAGTGTTCAAGATTGTGTAACTTAGGAATATATTCCTATTGTATTCTTATTGTACTTCCTTCGAGAAATATTCATATTGTATTTGATTATGTAAAAACCCTAAAAGAATAAGTCAAAATAGACAAGTCGGCTCAACAGAAGTCAGTGGGTAAACTATCCTAAACAATGGGTAGTCTTCCCCTAAGAATGGGCAGAACTGCCCTAGTGAAGTTGGCCCTGTAGTGGAAAATTCAAACAAACATGTGTATAAATAAGGGGGTCGAATTGCTCATTTGGATCATCACAAATTCGCTCAAGCAAGTGAACAAGTGCGCATGGGAGAGTAGTTGTAGCTGGATGAAACTTATGTTTGGGTTTTCTATCTTATCTTATTCTTGGGATCGTTGTGTAAGAGCCTTTAGCTCTTGGTCTACTAGATTGGCATTGTTCTTGTGAAAAATCTATATTGAAGAAGTTCTGTTGGGTTTTTCTCGTGAGAGGGATTTCCCAGGGTAAATCTTTGTGTTCTCTTGTTTATGTTGTGCTTGTCTATCTTTCAGTGATCCTATTGCATATGGTTATTGTGATAATATATAAATTGTTTGAATGTCTAACATAACCATCCTGGAAGTATCAAAATCTAACATATGCAACTTAGATGTGTGAGATTTTGTGAGATTCTCAAAGAGATCTAGAGAGAAAGATAAATTTCACACTAAATCTAATAGAGACCAAAAGAATTGATCAGAAAAAATGGAGAAGAAAAAAATTGTGTTGCAACATAAGAGAATGAAGAACATTTATAATACATATTCAAAGGATAAATTCATGAGCCTAAAGAGACAGTTGGAATCCACACAAGTGGAAGACTTAATTTGCATTGGAACCATCTCCCGATAAGGTCTAGTGGCCACTAATGATGAATGGCTAGTCAACTAGGGTGGAATAGCACATGACTGAGTCATTGGGGCTAGACATTAGGGGATAAGACTCCAAGGATGTGCAATACTGACTTGTAGTGGTCAAAATAGGTGCTTCTACACTTAGTAGCAGTGAAAGTAGGTGTAACAGTGAGTTAACTGAGTAATCAAGGGGACAAGGCACCCTAGATCATGGAACTGATTGTATTGACTCCTAAAATCATGCATGAGGGTACCTTTGGACTTTGGTGTTGTAACCTAGGTACTATGAGTGGATAAGAGTGATAATTATGACCAAAGTTAATCTCTAGGGGGGCTAAATTAAGGACTAGGTGCTAGGAAACTCAACTACCAGTGCATGGATGCATGGAATGCAAGCATGCATGCAAAACCAAGATGAGATGGTTAGAATATTCCAACACCCCCCCTTAATCTTGAATACGTGAGGAAAGATCAGAAATAGGGCCCTGGTAGTTGAGACCAAAGGTCACCCTTTACAGATTTATTAGTCCATTTAAGTGAGGAAGGAGGGAAAACCCTATGGGAACAAAACCCCCTCTCAAGATGGACATAAAGCACACCAAAAAATTAACTGCTCCAAACTCAAGTAGGTGTGATATTTGAATAAATTTCTAGAGGTATCTTCCTCTTGGGAAAAGTGGATCATGCTCCAAAAACATGTGCTTGGATTCTCCTTCAGTGGATGCCGGCGAATCTGGAGGCTCTCTGAACTTGCTCTTCAGACCAAACATGGTGAGAACAAATCCAAAAATATGAAGATCATCCTAGAACTTGAAATTTGAACCAACTGAGGTACGATCAACTCCATGAATGTGTAGATGGTTCTTTGATATCTCCTTTGAACCAACGTAGGTGAGATCAGAACCAAATGAACCATGACATGATGGTGGTTTTTTTGGACTTCAAATCAGTTCCAAGTGAGAGGAACAAGTGTTCAAGTGAATGCAAAATGACTCCAACTTCATTTGCAGCTTGAGGAAGTGTGCATTTGATCATTATGGAATAGGAAGGAGGAGTGGAACCAAGAAGAGCATATGCAACAGCTCCAAAGATTGATCTAGCCTCCAAGACATCCAGTAGATCACAATATTGCACATCAATAAGCTCATGGGAAGTAGAGAATTTGAAATGCTCTTCAACCTCTAGAGTAGTAACTGACATATCTTGCTCATAATTCGAAATAGAAGACATTGAGAACATGAGTGAGGAATGGATAATCTCTCCAAAAGGATCAGTTTCATTAGTTGTATCACTTCCATCTGCATCAACTACATGGGAAGGGGATAATTCGAAATTGTCTTCAACTTCTAGAGAAACAAATGAAGGAATGTCTTCAACAGGAACTTTCTGTGTTGAATCTGTAGCCATAAGATATTACCAAGCCCAAAATGTATCCTAAATAAGAAAAAAATGTGAATATTCCAGGAATATTTCATATTTTGGGCATAAATTTTTGTTCGTAACTCAGAATTGGGAGGACTTTGGACCGTTGGAAATCTCTTGAAATTATCTACAACTTTCATGTTTTGAGTTTTCTCTGATTCCTTACCGTTTGTCTGGGGCAGGCATTTTAGTAAAAAAAACATCTTTCAAGAGATGCTTTTCTAAAACATCTTTTGAAAGATGATGTTGTTACTAAAATTCCCACCCCAGACAAATGGTAAGGAATCAAAGAAAACTAAAAATATTAAAGTTGTAGATAAATTCAATATCTTTCCAACGGTCCAAAGTCTGCCCAATTACGAGTTACGAGCAAAAAGTTATGCCCAAAATATGAAAGATTCCTGGAATATTCACGTTTTTTCTTAAATAGGATACATCTTAGTGTTGGGTAGAATGTTATCAGATTCTTCTTCATCTTGAACAACTTCATCATGAGAGATGCTTAGGCTGAGACATAATCAGAGAGAACACTTGAGGAGGTATCATTGGGCTTGTTCTCCAAATGGCTAGCATGATCCTCTTCCTTCTTCTTACCAAATTCTCTATCCAAATTGGTCCAAAGATCACTTGGATATTCACCAGTATCAATGAGGTAGTGCACACTAGGGTATTTTTTAAGGATTATAAAAGTATACCTAAGTATAGAATTCTAGGCGATTATTTTGGATTGAAAAAAACATATATATAGATTGGTAGGCGAATATTAAAAATGAAACATATGATTTACTATTGAAACTTGTAAATTTTGGCGAATATTAGGCTAAAAAAACATATTTTATGTAAATATAGGCGATATTAGAGGCTAAAAATGACCAATAACGAATTTATTTTTTGAAAAAAAGTCCAAAAAATAGCCAATTGGCTAAATTTCGCCCCTAAAAATTTCCCTGGCGCATACTAGGAGACATAACAATACACATTGCTCCATAGGCTCTATCACAGTCATTTAGCCAATCATTTTCCTCTTCATAGGAAACAAAATATCTCATAACACCAATACACATATAAAAAAGACATTGTCTCTTCATATATGTTATCATCTTTGGTTTCCACTCATCATAGTTGAATGGAGAGAGAGGAGGAATTGCTTTCAAATTCATGGAAACTGTTGTAGAATACCTGCACAAAAAAGATCTGAAAAATTCTCTGGAAGATTACTTTGCTCAGCAAAGCTATGATACCATGTGAGTTTTTGTGATATTCTCACAGAGATCTAGAGACAAATATAAAATTCACACTAAGTCTAATAGAGATCAAAAGAATTGAGCAGGAAAAATAGAGAAGAAAAAAATTGTGTTACAACACAAGAGAATGAAGAACAATTCAAAAAACTTCCATTACATTATTATTCCATATTGAGTGTACATTTATAATACATATTCAAAAGATAAATTTGTGAGCCTAAAGAGGCAGTTGGAAACCACACAAGTGGCAGACTTAGTTTGCATTGGAACCATCTCCCGATAATGTCTAGTGGCCACGAACAATGAATGGCTAGTCAACTAGGGTGGACTGGAACATGAATAAGTCATTGGGGCTAGAAATTAGGGGATGAGACTTGAAGAAGGCGCAATACTGACTTGTAGTGGTCGAAATAGGTGTTCCTACACTCAGTAGCAGTGAAACTAGGTGTAATAGTCAGTTAACTGAGTAATCAAGGGGACAAGCCACCCTAAATCATGGAACTGACTATACTGACTCATACAATCATGCATGAGGGTTCCTTTAGACTTTAGTGATGTAAACAAGGTGCTCTGAGTCGATAAGAGGGCTAATGATGACCAAAGCTAAGCTCTAGGGGGGCTAAATTAAGGACTAGGTGCTAGGAGACTCAACTACCAATGCATGCATGCATGCATGCAAAACCAAGATGAGATGGTTATAATATTCCAACAAGATGAATGTGGCCCAAATTAGAAGAGGCATCATTTTTTTCCCAAGTTTTCACCCAAATGGAAAGCTACAATTGAAGGGGTATCTAGGAGTCCTTGAAAATCAAGGTACATGGGAATAGTCCCCAAATATTCCCTTAAATCTTCCTTAAAATTCCTCAAGTCCATGGATTCCCCATGCATTTTGGGATGCTTCAAAGAAGTACCAAAGTCCTCGAAATGAAAGATTGGTTGTAACATGGATTTTAAAGGTGGGGACAAGAACATGTGCAACGTTGTCATAGTACATCCACATCCTATTAAGAGGTGGAATACCATGTTACAATTATGGCATGTGATCCCCTAGTTGTAAGAGATATTAATCAAGATATTGCAATTAGAAATAGAAGATATCATGGCAAGTTGGTTGTTAGATGGATGGTAGTAAGTTAACTTTTATTGAGTGTTGGCTAACTTAATTACTCATTATGTCGGTTGAGTTTTGGTCAAGTAGTAAATCAATGGGATTTTTCCATCACTGACCTAGTTTCAATTTTGAGAGTGAGGGTGCCTTTGGAATCTAACATTGGGGATCCTAAGAGTGGCGTGCCCTAGGAGTGATAATCCATTAACTCAAAATTTCGAAGCCCAATCTTGGTAGTGGGATAGGGGGATTTGCAGGAGCTAAGTCCTTTCTCTATCCAAATAGATAAGGGGTGTTCTTGTAAAAAGAAAACTATATTACTCATTATGAACAAATTTAGAATGATTGGTTTACAATGTGTGAACGCAATTTAGAATGACGAAGTGGCTACTCTATGCCAATTTTGTATGAAATGCTCATGGCTTATTTTAATGTAAGCACAATGTAGTTTTTGATTATTTGTCCATTCCTTTATTATTTTCATCCCCACTATAAATATCAAGAAGTTTAACAAAATTTTGTATAAATGATGCATGGCCTATTTTAATGTAATTTCTCCATTCCTTTCTTTATTATTCTCTTCCCCACTATAAATCTCAAGAACATTAAATCAAGATCAAGATGAATCAAGACCAAGGGGGAGACCCTATAGCCAATCAAAGGTGATTGGACCAAAACAAAGGTTTCTAGGGAAGTGTGAAAGATGAGTTACAGAAACCAATGCAAGGTTAGGTGGACCCAGAAGTTTAAGTATGGTTGAAAGACGCTTAAGGAGTGACTAGTGTTTCAACCAATGAATGATTTAGTCCACATGATGAGATAAGATAACAAGATCTAGTACCATAAAAGACACATGTGGGACCCACTTCCTTGGGATATGGAAATGGTTCAAATGGGACCCACAAGGTGAAATTGAAGATGAAAATGGTACCAAGGGGTATACTAAGGATAGATCTATGGATCTATGATGAAATTAGAGATACCCACATATGGGATCTAGGAAATGACACAACTCCCAAGGAGTGCGAATTGCCCTAGGTGGACTAGTGCCTTGAATGGATGGGAAAATGGAGTCAAAAGGATGTCTTATTATAGATCGGGACACCTGGGATGCAAATCAAGTGGGCTACCCAAGATGTAATGGTTGGATCCTACTAGATGTAATATTTCACTATGTGACCCAAGTGGACAACAATTCCCAAAATGAGGAATGATACCCCCAAGGCAGAACTTCACAAAGTGAGATACTAGATGTAGGTTTCAAGGTATTCTCGTTTCAAATCCAATGGGATCTCAACCACCCATGTCCTAGAAGTGGACAAACTCAAAACCCCAAGGAGGGCTAAATGCATGGAAAAGTGTGTCAAATCAAGTCCAAACGCCACTAAAATTTAGATCCAAGTAGTTTAGGAAAGTATCAATATGGATCTTGAAAATCAAGGGCATCCAATGGCTAGATCTCCATAGATCTGAGATTGAAAATGCATCACCAAATTGACCCAAGTGGGGCACAACCCTCAAAATGAGGAATGGGGCCCACAAGGAAAAAATCAATGAAGTGGAGCACTAGGGGTAGGTTATCAAGTATGAGGATTATGGATCAAGTGGGATCACACCTATCCACATGTTGGATCTAACCCAATTAGCTTCCCCCAAGCAGTGCGATTTGCCTCAAGAGGGCTATTTTGCCTTGAAAAATGTGTCAAATGGAACCCAATCACCACCAAACTATAGATCCGAATTTCCATGGATACTATAGAGGTGGGTTTTCAATATCTTTTCAAAAGCTAGGCTAGATCCAAGTAGATCTAAAAAAAATAAAAATGAGGGTTTTAACTTTTAAGGGTTTGTGACCAATGAAGGAGAATGGATGGATCTAGGCACATACCTTTTAGAACTTACCTCAATTGCTTATGGCCACCTTGCAAATTGATAGAATTCTCCTATGTGTATATTCAAGAGTGAGATCCAAGAGCTCCAAGAAAAAAAGTCCTCCTCCAAGATGCCAAATCGTCCTCCTCCTACAAGACAAGATCAAGTGAAACAAGCCAAGTAAGATGATTATGAAAATGATGGAAAGATGTAATAGAAAGCATCAACTATGTCACAAAGATACAATAATGATACTCCCTGTCACCAAGATCAACCCAAGAGAAAATATGTGGATCCCTCCAACAATAATCCTCTTCAAATCGTCCTCCTCTCCACCAATTCGGCCTCCCTGCAAGAAAACAAGATGTAGCTCCAAAATCCACAATGATACATAGAAGAGATATTGTATACTCAAGATGTAAGAGAATCCACAAGACAAGAGAAATATGATCCAAAAATAAGTGTTCTATTCCAATATTCCAGAGCTCCAAAGGTGAGCTATACAATAGGGGGTCTCCTCCTTATATAGGATAATAAAGACCAAAACCCTAGATCTCAAACCACTTTTTGAAATGAGTGGTTGAGATTAAAAGATCTCAATACATAATCAATGGCTAAGATGAATCATAACAACATAACACATGGATCACTCAAAAGGTGATGACGTCATAACTAAAAAGTACTCATGGAGGGTGACATCATCCTCTAAAGGAGGCAAAAATACATGGGCCCACCTCATATAAATAGGACATGACTCATAAAGCACATGGTGGGGCTAGGATGCATCAATACTTGCTAGCTCATCCCCATGGCATAGTAAAATAATATAATATGTCCAAAATAAATACAAATGATCAAATCTGTCCTCAAAATCTGTGACAGACAAGCAATAAAAGGCCTCCTGTGGACTCTGTGGACCCACCCAAGTGATGAAAACTGGATGAAACATAGGGGGTTTACCCTGGAAGACCTCTGTGAAAACCAAGTGCCAAAACCTTGCCTCAATTGCCCAAATCGAATTCCTCAGTGACCCTTTTATCCCATTTCTGGACTGCCTCGGTAACTGTGAAAGTGCTGAAACTGCCTCCTAGGGAACCTGCATTGTCAAAATCAGCCCACTAGGATCTCCATAAGGGGGGATAAATGGTAATAACAAGTGGCTGGACCACCCCCTCCTCATACAACACCCTAGGTGAACTGGCCTCTCATGGCCCCTGCTGCTCAGGCTGGGAAATCAACCCCAAATTTGGTCAACAAGTGTAAAACTGTATCTATCACTGTCAGAAGTTCCTAGAACTGAAATATAAGTGTCTCATTGGATCCAGAAGACCCAAATACACTAAGGTACTCATACACCATGGGTTGCCTTGATGGGCTAACTGTAGGGTCCACCATATATGGACAGTGCATAATTTGATGATTTGGAGTAATAATAAAACCTGTTGAACTGCATCAATCATCATTTGAATCATATGTCCATCATATAGCATCATCAGCAAGAGTATGTGGGACCATCAATCATCATCAATAAGCATACATGGCCCACATCATCATGGATCCCAAGAAATGACCATAGTCAAACTGGGTTTGACTAGGTCAATATATAACTAAGGATAAATCATAACAATAGACTAAGACATGTTCCTCTAATCATACTTGCAGCTTAACTTAAAGTATAACATCATTTAGTGGCATTAATCATATTTGTTCATTCCGTTGTTATTTATATTTACTTGCACAATAGCTTACATGACAAGTTCACCCATTGGACATGGTCTAATTGCTAGCTAAGGATGAAGGCTAGGAACAAGGTTGGGCAAAGGGGGTGACTTGTCTAAACTCAACTAAAAGATACTTTGTACTTGGAGAAAGAGGAAGCTACAAACTCTGTGCTGGATAAAATAAACACGGGGGATGGCTGTGCCTCACAAATGTGTAAGTTGTTTCGAGAGTGCTTATTCAACTTGGGGATCATGTCTACTTTTATAAAAGATGATCTAGTTTCATTAGGATCCATTGATTTCATTTCATGGTCTTTTTGGCCTACATAACCCTTCGGATCTCAGGTGTGCTGATAAGCACAACTAATTGCAGCTTGCATCCAGGGCATGTTTACATATGCATATAAGGTTAGCAATTGTTTAGATATAACATTTAAGAACCATTGGTTTTTGGACCTTTCTTATACTCTTCAAGGAGTATTTTTAGCAGTTCATTGCTCTTGCCCTTTTTTTAGTTGCCATGGGTGAATCTATATAAGTTTCCATAATTAGTACATGAGCTTTCAGTTTATCCAACAACATCTCAAGTGACTAGGGGGAGTTCGAGCCAGTGCCAAACATCAGTACAACCGACTAGAATGATTTAGGCCTACAATCCAACTTACCAAAGGCAAGTTTTGTCACCAACTCAGAGCCGAGACACTAAACATACAAGGCTGCGGTCCAAACACAGAGGTAGAAAAAGGGGAAGTCGTCAATATCAAAAAGTCAAGTAAGACAAGTCAAGCGTTAAAGCCAAAGAAGGAAAGTCAGGAATGGATGGAGTCAAGTGAAGGTGGAGCCTAAGCTAGCAGATAGGAAATGTCAAGGAAGGCCATATCTATGGAAGGTGATAAACCAACGAGTTTTATCAAATAACCTACATGCACAAGTAAATGTCCATTTTAAATTATTATCAAGATAGTCCATTTATAAAGTTTGCCACATCATGAATTATATACCAAGCTAATGTTGTGAACATGACTAAAACAACAAGATAATAATCAACAGTCAATGATCATAAATCCATAGGTCATACAACATCATCATAAGAATAATCATCATATACCATCTGAAACACTGCTGCAATACATCTCTAGGCACTGAATTGAAACTGTATGGAATAAAGGGTCACATCGGTCATCAAATCTGAACTCTCAAGGCTCATCCTTGACACAAGGTCTAACGTAAGTCTGAATAATACACTGCTCTGATCATGAGTGATCTCAAAGTACAAAGTCATCATAGCCAAGCTTTGAATAATGTAAGCTCTGGAATGTGCAGATATCTGTTAAGCAAAAATAGTAGCCCTGCTACTATGGTGTGATAACATCTGGCTTCAGCTAGGACAAGTGCTCTATGGGAGAGAGCGCTTGAGAACCTCAGAATCTCTGGTCTCGAACTACTCCGCAACAATCTTCAATCGAGCAATGCAACATCCTTGCTTTCAGATTTTATTTTGCACCTGTATCTACTCTCATAAACACTAGAATACCTCATGGAGCATGTATGGGAAATATATAAAATAAAACTGAAACTGTAATCTACTCTAAAACAGAAATTGAAATGCATAAAAGAAAATTTTAATATAAGATGGCATATATCATTTATTCATCATTCAGTTATTTTTATTACTGTGCAGGAGGAAAAGAAATCTTTTCAGGAAGGCATGCTCAACTCAACTTGCACAGGCAGCCAAAAATAAAACAGAAAAACTAATCACTCTTTAATGCATGTAGGAGATGAGACAAGCTTAGGAAGGAGCAAGGCTCAACTCAATCAACAACAAAATCAAGCAGACAATCAAAGAAGAAAAGAAAAGGCAGTACTCGACACACAGATAAAGAAAAAACACACAAATCCTATTGCTCAAGTGAGCTTATTCAGAAGACCACCTACTCTAGACAGGCAAGGCAAGGCAAGGCCAGGTAAGGCAATCATTCAAAAGGGACAAGGGGGTAGTAATGTTTCAACAATACCCCATTTACTGGAAACTCTAGTTCATACCCATCCATTGTTTCCAACCAAAAATAATTTTTACCTGCCATTCTATTTACTTGATAGGGACCCATCCATATCTTCTCAAACTTGCCATGATTTCCAGGCTTTTCTTTATTTTTATCCCATAGCAAAACTATATCACCTACTCCAAAACTTATATTTCTGCTCCGTTGATCAAAAGTTCCTTTTATTCTTTCTTGTTCCAAAACCATTTTATTCCATGCTTCTCTTCTGTTTTCATCCAATTCAACTAATTTGTCAATTCTTGCTTGCATGGCTTCTTGCTCAGTGGAACACTATTGCAGTAGTTCATAAACAATGATTTGGAGATTGATTGGAAGCCTACAATTTTTCCCATACACTATTTCAAAAGGAGCTTTTCCTGTTATTGTTTTGACTGTCGTTCGATCTGCCCAAAGGGCATACTTAAGCTTGACATCCCAAGTCCTTTTGTTTTCACCAACCATCCTTTTTAGAAGCCTGATTAGGTTCTTATTGCTTGACTTAGCCAATCCATTACCCTGGGGTAATAATTGGAAGAGTGGGAAAGGGTGATTCCATGGTCAGAACAGAAGGTTGACATCTCTGTTTTGCTAAAGGCTGGCGCATTATCAGTTGTAATTTTACAAGGGAAACCATATCTGGAGACTATATTTTCTTCTAAAAACTTGACCACAACTTCTGCAGTGCATTTCTTAGTAGGGATAGCTTCAACCTAGTGAGTAAAATAGTCTGTGTAGGTTAAAATGTATTTGTATCCTCCTGATGAACTAGGGTTTATTGGTCCTACAAAATCCATTCCCCATTGTTGGAAAGGAGCTTCTATAATGACTGGGGTCAAAGGCATGGAAGGAAATTTGGGCTTTCCTGAATAGAATTGACACTCTTGGCAGGTTCTAACAAAGGCATGCACATCTTTGAATAAGGATGGCCAATAATACCCAGCTCTCATGATCTTAGCAGATGTGGTTCTAGGTGCATAATGTCCTCCACACAATCCATAGTGCATTTGTTTAATGATTTTCTGGGAATCATCATGATTTACACATTTAAGCACAATCCCATCTGGATTTTTCCATCCCAAACCATCTTATGTTAGCACATATTTAGATGCTTTCAACCTCAAAGCTCTCCTTTGGTGATCTAAAAGATGATCAGGACAAGACATATGCTTAAGATAAAAGATAATGTCTTTGTACCAATCATGATCTTCATCAATATAGAGCACCATGGCATTCTCAAAACTTACCTCCTCAGGACTGGGTTGTATTTTGGCATCGGTTAATAATTGGGCTAATCCTTGACCCTTCACTATCTTAATTGGTTTAATTTCAATATCATACTCTTGAATTCTAGAGATCCAATTTCCTCTAGTTCCTATGCCATCAGGTTGGGACAACACATATTTGACTGCTTGATAAGGGACGTAAGCTAAAACCCTTGAATAACCAATGTAAGTCCTGAAATGCTTCAAAGATTTCACTAAAGCGTAGGCTTGTTTTTCAGTGGTTGTATAATTTAATTCTGCATCTCTAAGATTCTTGCTCATGAATGCAACTGGTTGTTCATGGTTGTTTTCATTCTTTTGCAGCAAGACACCTGCTATAGTATCCTCAGATGCATAGGAATAAATCAGGAATTCATATTATAATCTGGGCGTACTAAGACTGGCGCAGAACCAATTGCTTTCTTTAAAGATTCAAATGAGGCATCATATTTCTTGTCCTAGAAAAACTTTACATTTTTCTTGAGCAAGCCATTTAAAGGTTTTGCCAACTCAGCTAGGTTAGGAATAAATCTTCTTACAAAATTTATCTTCCCGAAAAATGATCGGAATGAGCTAACATCTTTGGGAGGAGCTATGGCTTGAATTCCTTGCACTCTTTCAGGGTCAATTCTAATGCCTTCTTCAGAGACAATGTGACCCAACAATTTCCCTTCATCAACACCAAATGTAGACTTTTTAGGATTTATAGAAATTCCAAACTTTCGACACCTTTCAAAAATTCTCTTTAAATGCTTTACATGATCTTCCCTCTCTTTAGAGAAAACAGTCAAGTCATCTTGATAGATAACAATGATTTTTCCAATTTGCCCCTCAAATGCATGGTCCATTGCCCTTTGAAAGGTTGACCCTGCGTTTAAAAGGCCAAATGGCATCCTTATATACTCATATGTTCCCCAAGGGGTAGTGAAAGTTGTTTTTCCATGATCCTCTTTCTTGATTTGGACTTGGTTATAGCCAGAGAATCCATCAAGCAAAGACAATATACCAACCCCCGTCACACTTTGCAATAAATTTTCCATATTGGGTAAAGGATAATTATCCTTAAGCGAAGCTTGATTCAGGTTCCTAAATTCAATACAGATCCTAATTTCCCCACTTTTCTTCCTCACAACTACAGGATTAGATACCCATGTTGTATGCCTGACTGGCCTAATGATTCCTGCAGCCAACATCTTTTCCAATTCCTTTTTGACTAAGGGAGCTAGCTTAGGGTTCACATTACATAACTTTTGTCTGTAAGGCTTGGCTCCCTCTTTGAGAGGAATGGTGTGTTCAATAACAGATTGATCATAAGTTTTCAAATCATCATAGGTCCAAGCAAAGACATCCTTGTATTCTCTAATTAATTCTTCAATTTTTCTTCTTTCTTCTTTAGAGGCATTTTTCCCTATTTTAATCATTTTTGGAGAACAAGAAGAACCTACGTTGATTTCAATGACTTCATCAACTGGCTCAGATATCTTACCTTTAAATTCATCATGCCTATTGAAATTCTTCTCTAAAAGAAAAGTGATTTCTGTTATGTCCATTCCTTCAATTGAACTACCCTTCATTTCATCCTCAAAGTTTACCATTGGGGTTCGAGCAGCAGTCAGGAATTGGATGATTTGAGTATCATCATCAAAGACTTGCCAGTGGTCTTGATTATCAGGGACAGAGGGTCTAAATAAGACTTCAAGCTTGCAGTTTCTTTGCTTCAAAGATTCAGAGGCTTGAAGAGTACTAGCCATGACAAACAACTCATCAGCCAAAGTATTTTGTTCACGGGGAACTGCCCTGATTCCAAAGGCATCAAAACACTCAATGGTATCCCAAACTGCATTTCTATAGTCTCTAAGTCTATTATTCTTAGCAGCAAATTGATTCTTGACTTGGAATACGATGAGGTCAGAGTCACCAATGACAGATATAGATTTGATGTTTCTTTCTCTAGCAATTTCCAGGCCTAAAAGCAAATCCTCATACTCGACAACATTGTTGGTGCAATCAAACTCTAGTCAAAAAGAGAACAAGTTCTCTTCTCCGGATGGTGAAGTCAAAACAATCCCAGCTCCTGCACCATGTCGGGAATGGGCCCCGTCAAAGTGCATTTTCCAAATTTGATCATGTGGGAAAGGATGCTTCTTAACTTCCTCCCAATAATTTGCTAAAACCATGAAGTGTCCAATTTCATCACTTGAATACATTGCCTCAGTAAACAAGTGCTTAGGTGTCTCAACATGCTCTTGCATAGGTGGTTCATTAAACAAGGTTATGGATGAACCCTTTCCAGTTGGGATTGTGGCATATGTGAGATCCATTTGGACACTTCCACCTAGTCTTGTTGACCATTCCCTAGACAACAAAATTCCCCAGACATCAGGGACATCTAGGACTAGGACATTCATTGAGAGCTCAATGTCGAAATAGGCAGCCAACCTAACAGGCAAATTTTCTATTATCCCAATGGCTTTCACAGTTTTGGAATCCATTCCACAAACATTCCTATAAGGTCTTGTGGGCACTAACTCAAGTTGTTCCACGACTCTTAAGGGCATAACATTTACCTCAGCCCCTGAGTCTAACATGCAATTATGCAATATCAAACCATTTACTTCCAACGCAATGTAAAAGGGAGGGTAACCTCCAAAGTTGTCACCTGAGACACTTGGGATCATGACAGGAGAATCCCTAGGTTCTACAGAAATTTGCTTAGTCATTTGCTTCCTTGTTTGGATTCCAAGATGAGTGGTAGCTCTCTTGTGGAAAGAAGGGATCTTGAAGATTTCACAGAAAGGGATAGGCATGTTCATTTTCCCTAGAAAACTTGTAACATCAATGTTTAGGTTGTAGGGGTTTTCCTTGTCCTTTTCATTTACACTTAAACCCAGGAACTTCATAATGTCATACTTGATAGACGAGGTTTTGACTAAGTCTTTTAAGGAAACCAAAGCAGATGAATTGGTTAGCTTACTAGGAACATTTGCTCTTGGATGTTCTTGATTAGGCTTTAAAATCATGGGAGGCTTTGTCTTCAAAGGCACAGACTGTCTTCTCCAAAGTGTTGCTTTGGGAACATTAGCTTTAGGAGGAAGATCAACCTTGATCTCTTGATCTGGTTTTTGGTTTGCAGGAGGAATTCCACTAGAACTAGTCATAGCTTTACCCTTTGTGATGACTTCATATGAAGGCTTTGGAGTCTTGGGCATGATTATTCGCACAGGTTGGTGCACTTCCTTGCTAGGTTGTGGATCAATTGGCTTAGGTTGTTGAGTCTTAGGAGAACTAGCCTTAGGAGGGATCGAATTTCTACAAATAGATTTTAACATTTCTTTAGTTTGTTGATCACGCCTTTTAAAATCTTCATCTTGATTTTTAAGATACATAGCAATATTGGTAACCATCTCACACATGTTTGACATGAATTCCATGGTCATTTCAAGAGAGATATTGTCTTGAGAAGACATCTCTTTATGGGTTCGCTTCTCAATGGAGTCACTAAATGGAGTCGCCAGGTAGACTTTAAAACTCTTCTACGAAGATGTATGTCATTTAAAGTGCAGGGAGAGAGTGAGGAAAATAGATGGATATACTTTTAATTAAGGATTGAAATGATAACCATCTAGATTAATCCGGATGCGATAAGATATGAGTTATGCATGGATAATCGCAAACACCTAAGGTAAGCCTCTACCTTCTCGGCAATGGCGCCAAAAAGTTTATCACACAACTTGTAGTTGTCCCTAGTGGTATCCCATCCGGGATGGTAGAGGAGATGGACAACTAAAGAGGTGACCCAAGAGATGCCACGGTTCCCAATACAAGCTGGGAGTCACGACAACCGAGGCACTCTTCGCTTTACATCAAGATGAATCAAGACCAAGGGGGAGACCCTATAGCCAATCAAAGGTGATTGGACCAAAATAGAGGTTTCTAGGGAAGTGTGAAAGATGAGTTACGAAAACCAATGCAAGGTTAGGTGGACCTAGACGTTTAAGTATGGTTGAAAGATGCTTAAGGAGTGACTAGTGTTTCAACCAATGAATGATTTAGGCCACATGATGAGATAAGATAACAAGATCTAGTACCATAAAAGACACATGTGGGACCCACTTCCTTGGGATATGGAAATGGTTCAAATGGGACCCACAAGGTGAAATTAAAGATGAAAATGGTACCAAGGGGTATACAAAGGATAGATCTATGGATCTATGATGAAATTAGAGATACCCACATATGGGATCTAGGAAATGACACTACTCCCAATGAGTGCGAATTGCCCTAGGTGGACTAGTGCCTTGAATGGATGGGCAAATGGAGTCAAAAGGATGTCAAATTATAGATTAGGACACCTAGGATGCAAATCAAGTGGGATACCCAAGATGTAATGGTTGGATCCTACTAGATGTAATATTTCACTATGTGACCCAAGTGGACAACAATCCCCAAAATGAGGAATGATACCCCCAAGGCAGAACTTCACAAAGTGAGATACTATATGTAGGTTTCAAGGTATGTTCGTTTCAAATCCAATGGGATCTCAACCACCCATGTCCTAGAAGTGGACAAAATCAAACCCCCAAGGAGTGCGACTTTGCCCAAGGAGGGCTAAATGCATGGAAAAGTGTGTTAAATCAAGTCCAAAGGGCACCAAAATTTAGATCCAAGTAGTTTAGGAAAGTATCAATATGGATCTTGAAAATCGAGGGCATCCATTGGCTAGATCTCCATAGATCTGAGATTGAAAATGCATCACCAAATTGACCCAAGTAGGGCACAACCCTCAAAATGAGGAATGGGGCCCACAAGGCAAAAACCAACGAAGTGAAGCACTAGGGGTAGGTTATCAAGTATGAGGATTATGGATCAAGTGGGATCATACCTACCCACGTGTTGGATCTAACCCAATTAGCTTCCCCAAGGAGTGCGATTTGCCTCAAGAGAACTATTTTTCCTTGAAAAATGTGTCAAATGGAACCCAATCACCACCAAAATATAGATACGAATTGCCGTGGATACTATAGAGGTGGGTTTTCAATATCTTTTCAAAATCTAGGCTAGATCCAAGTAGATCTAAAAAAACAAAAATGAGGGTTTTAACTTTGAGAGGTTTGTGACCAATGAAGGAGAATGGATGGATCTAGGCACATACCTTGTAGAACTTACCTCAATTGCTTATGGACACCTTGCAAATTGATAGCATTCTCCTATGTGTATATTCAAGAGTGAGATCCAAGAGCTCTAAGAAAAAAACATCCTCCTCCAAGATGCCAAATTGTCCTCCTCCTACAAGACAAGATCAAGTGAAACAATCCAAGTAAGATGATTATGAAAATAATGGAAAGATGTAATAGAAAGCATAAACTATGTCACAAAGATACAATAATGATACTCCTTGTCACCAAGATCAACCCAAAAGAAAATATGTGGATCCCTCCAACAATAATCCTCTTCAAATCGTCCTCCTCTCCACCAATTCGGCCTCCCTGCAAGAAAACAAGATGTAGCTCTAAAATCCACAAAGATACATAGAAGAGATATTGTATACTCAAGATGCAAGAGAATCCACAAGACAAGAGAAATATGCTCCACAAAGAAGTGTTCTATTCCAATATTCCAAATCTTTAAAGGTGAGCTATACAATAGGGGGTCTCCTCCTTATATAGGATCATAAAGACCAAAACCCTGGATCTCAAAACGACTTTTTGAAATGAGTGGTTGAGATTAAAATATCTCAATACATAATCAATGGCTAAGATGAATCATAAAAACATAACACATGGATCACTCAAAAGGTGATGACGTCATAACTAAAAAGTACTCATGGAGGGTGACATCATCGTCTAAAGGGGGCAAAAATACATGAGCCCACCTCATATGACTAGGACATGACTCATAAAGCACATGGTGGGGCTAGGAGGCATCAATCCTTGCTATCTCATCCCCATGGAACAATAAAATGATATAATATGTCCAAAATAAATACAAATGATCAAATCTGTTCTCAAAATCTGTGACAGACAAGCAGTAAAAGGCCTCCTGTGGCCTCTGTGGACCCATCCAAGTGATGAAAACTGTCTGGAAGATAGGGGGTTCCTCCTGGAAGACATCTATGAAAACCAAGTACCAAAAAATTGCCTCAATTTCCCAAATCGAATTCCTCAGTGACCCTTTTATCCCATTTCTGGACCGTCTCAGTAACTATGAAAGTGCTGAAACTGCCTCCTAGGGCACCTGCGTTGTCAAAATCAGACCACCAGGCTCTCCAGAAGGGGGGATAAATGGTAATAACAAGTAGCTAGACCACCCCCTCCTCATACATCGCCCTAGGTGAACTAGCCTCTCATGGCCCCTGCTGCTCGGCTGGGAAATTAGCCCCAAATCTGGTCAACAAGTGTAAAACTGCATATATCATTGTCAGAAGTTCCTGGAACTGAAAGATAAGTGTCTCATTGGATCCAAAAGATCCAAATCTACAAAGAATGTGTACTCATACACCATGGGTTGCCCTGATGGGCTAACTGTAGGGTCCACCATATATGGATAGTGCATAATCTGATGATCTGGAGTAATAATAAAACCTGCTGAACTGCATCAATCATCATCTGAATCATATGTCCATCATATAGCATCATCATCAAGAGTATGTGGGACCATCAATCATCATCAATAAGCATACATGGCCCTCATCATCATGGATCCCAATAAATGACCATAGCCAAACTGGATTTGACTAGGTCAATATATAACCAAGGATAAATCATAACAACAGACTAAGACATGTTCCTCTAATCATACTGCAGCTTAACTTAAAGTATAACATCATTTAGTGGCATTAATCATATTTGTTCATTCCGTTGCTATTTATATTTACTTGCACAATAGCTTACATGACAAACTCACCCATTGGACATGGTCTAACTGCTAGCTAAGGATGAAGGCTAGGAACAAGGTTGGGCAAAGGGGGTGACTTGTCTAAACTCAACTAAAAGATACTTTGGACTGGGAGAAAGGGGAAGCTACAAAATTTGTGTTGGACAAAATAAACACGGGGGATGGCTGTGCCTCACAAATGGGTAAGTTGTTTTGAGAGTGCTTATTCAACTTGGGCATCATGTCTACTTTTATAAAAGATGATCCAGTTTCATTAGGATCCATTGATTTCATTTCATGGCCTTTTTGTCCTACATAACCCTTCGGATCTCAGGTGTGTTGATAAGCACAACTAATTGCAGCTTGCATCCAGGGCATGTTACATATACATATAAGGTTAGCAATTGTTTAGATATAACATTTAAGAACCATTGCTTTTTGGACCTTTCTTATACTCTTCGAGGAGTATTTTTAGCAGTTCATCGCTCTTTCCCTTTTCTTAGTTGCCATGGGCGAATCTATATAAGTTTCCATAAGTAGTACATGAGCTTTCAGTTTAGCCAACAACATCTCAAGTGACTAGGGGGAGTTCGAGCCAATGCCAAACATTGGGAAAACCGACCAGAATGATTTAAGCCTACAATCCAACTTACCAAATGCAAGTTTTGTCACCAACTCGGAGCCGAGACACTAAACATACAGGGATGTAGTCCAAACACAGAGGTAGAAAAAGGGGAAGTCCTCAATATCAGAAATTCAAGTAAGACAAGTCAAGCGTTAAAGCCAAAAAAGGAAAGTCAGGAATGGATGGAGTCAAGTGAAGGTGGAGCCTAAGCTAGCAGATAGGAAATGTCAAGGAAGGCCATATCTATGGAAGGTGATAAACCAACAAGTTGTCAAATAACCTACATGCGCAAGTAAATGTCCATTTTAAATTATTATCAAGATAGTCCATTTTATAAAGTTTGCCACATCATGAATTATATACCAAGCTAATGCTATGAACATGACTAAAACAACAAGATAATAATCCACAATCAATGATCATAAATCCATAGGTCATACAACATTATCATAAGAATAATCATCATATACCATTTGAAACACTGCTGCAATACATCTCTAGGCATTGAACTGAAAC
Organism: Larix kaempferi; assembly: GCA_027924585.1. Classification (NCBI taxonomy): domain Eukaryota; kingdom Viridiplantae; phylum Streptophyta; class Pinopsida; order Pinales; family Pinaceae; genus Larix; species Larix kaempferi. The sequence goes on from BSBM01000841.1 coordinate 419,944, forward strand.
TATATGGAATAAAAGGTCACATCGGTCTTCAAATCTGAACTCTCAAGGCTCAACCTTGACACAAGGTCTAACATAAGTATGAATAATACACTGCTCTGATCATGAGTGATCTCAAAGTACAAAGTCATCATAGCCAAGCTCTGAATAATGTAAGCTCTAGAATGTGCAGATATCTGCTAAGCAATAATAGTAGCCCTGCTACTATGGTGTGATAATAGTACCCTTGACCAAGTTGTAGATCTTGTGTTTTTACATGGGAAAGCGATGGAAAACCTTAGTTGATAAAAAATGAATTCTCAATTGGGGGAGGGGGGAGGGAGTTTCTCATAATACCCAAGAAAGTGGAAGTTTTTACCAAGGGGAGAAAGTTTTCTACAACATTTCATTGAGGGAGGATGTTAGAGATTATCATAAAGATATTGCAAGTAGAAATGAAAGATATTGCACCAAGTTGATTGTTAGTTGGATGTTAGTAAGTTCAAATTTTAGTGAGTGCTTGTTATTTATTAGTCATATCAACAAATTTAGAATGATTAGTTTGCTATGTCTTAGCATAGTTTAGAATGTTGAAGTTGCATTTTTATTCCAATTTTGCATAGAAGGCTATTAGCCTACTTGGATGTAGATGTAATCTAGTTTTGTGTATAATCTCTCCATTCTTATTTTTATTATTTTCTTGCAGATTGTAAATTAAAAAAAAATTACCACAAGCCCAACTTAAGATCATGATGGCGTCCACTTAAAAATGGCCTCAGTAAAAACACCTTGCTTTCAACTCACAACTTCAATGCAACATGATCAACTTCTACCATTGGGAATTTCCACTAACCTTACCTACCATTTTCCTATGATAGATTATTCTAAGCTTATTTTTAATGGAAATTTTCCAAATTGGCACCAACACTTATGTTGATTTGCTATATTGGAGTCCCTTCAATCTGGGCAATGGATATTCCATCCAGATTCTTCTACTGATGGTCTCATTGATCCATAGCATTCTTGTGACCATGCCCATCTAATGGATCACCTTTGACTGAGCATTTCCCTCCAATTGCTTCTTCTAGGATTTTGTTCCAATGGTAAGATGATTGACTTGTGGATCCACCCATGAGTGCTTTTCTATCGAATCTCCCTATTTAGGGGTTCACTTTACATGGAATTGGAACCTCAATGTTTTGGTGACTCCTATTGAATGTATACTTATGATGAATAATACCTTCACAATCATTAGTCCTCAACTCACAACATTGTAATTTTAGTCCTGTAATGACATAACACCTTCCCATCCAACCCCTATTTTCTTCTCAATTTTTCAAAATACAAAAAATCTACAATACTTGATTATACTAGAAAAATAAAACCGTATACCTTTTGTCCTCGGGTGTTCCCTTTTGAAACCTAGTATTCCTCATTGTGTTGGGATATTTTCTATAAGGCTATAAGTCTTCTTTTGGTACATATCTCCCCTCCCTGCATTGGATTGATACATTCATCCTTTGTGGAGGCGGTTGGGTTTCAAACCTAACCCATTCTTCCTTTTGAACCATAAAAGGTTTTTAGCTAAGAAGTACAATCCACTAATATATGACAAACCCTCCAAGGTTTCCAACTTTTACCCATTTACATATATCTTCTTCAACTCATATGGTCTGAACAGACAATAATTCAATTTTTCCACTCTCCTTTTTGTTTCCATACAGGAGGATTATCCATCCTTGCTCAAATTCACATTTCTTCAATTTCTATAATGATACCTTTTCATCCTTTATTTAGCTGCAATTCTCTGAAAATGTGAGCAACTTTGTCCTCATTCAATATTTTCATTTATTTCAATGTAATTTTGAGTAATTATTTATTTTCCCATATTTCTTCAATTGGTATTCTCAAAGAAGGAACTCAATATTTCATGTGCATTATAACTTCTTTCATAAACAAAAGAATACATGGTGTATGTTTTGAACCTTTACTCCATACAACTATATTCCCATAATGTTACATGTAACCTCTCAATGCAACATAGCCTCTTAAAATCAAATACCTTAGTTAACATAAATATGCAAGAGTTCACATGGGAAATTAATGGATCTCATAACCAAATATATGATAATCCAAAACACAACAAGATGCAAATCTTGGAAAGGAGGTGACACGAGGTGTACGGTGGAAAAATTTGAAGGAAAAAATTCATTATATAGTCTACATTGTATTATCTAATGTGCACAAATTGCAATAGTACATGGGATCCCATTATATAGGGATTAGGGACATCTACCCCATTAATGATTTAAACTCACTAATAGAGGAAGGCTCACTAACCATCTAACTCATTATAGAGGATACTAACCCATTAAGTAGGTTAGGGGCAATATATATGCTGCTTAAGTAAATGCAAGAATGTTCACTCTAACATCTTCCCTTAATATTATTTACGAGAAAGGAACAAAATAAATTTAGACTAATTATTTGACCAAATAAATATTATCCCCATCCATGCTCAAATCTTAGTAGGCATAATGCTTATTTCAAGATTATCATTTATAAAAAATGACTTTCCATTAAAAATATAAATAATATGCGAACATCCACTCTTAATATACATTTAGACAAAAAGAAGTGCAAAAAAGTAACTAAATTTACAATGATCCCCTCTTAACAAAAGTGTCAAAAGATGACCATAAAACAATCTTAGAAAGAAAAAAATTTACAATGATCCCCTCTTAATAAAAGTGTCAAAAGATGGCCAAGAAACAATCTTAAAAACATGACAAGTAAGATATTAATGTTAATTTTGCAAGAATCTCTCATAAAAGAACAACAAAAGATAGACATGTAAAATATTAATGTTGATGTTGCAAGAGTAACAAACCAATGAAAACAATACCATAAGTACCCACACAACTACATGAAAAAGAATCACACCAGCGTTGTGAAAATGGTTGAATATGCTAATGCTAAAAACCCTACTGCAAAGGAATAAAGTAAAAAGGACATTGACAACTACCAACATAAATGCTTCAAGAATGGAAAAAAACTATACTCCGTAAGATCAAAATAAAAAGAAATTTAACTTCATTAAACATGGTCATGCAACTAGTTATTGGAAAACCCACCAAACCAAATTTGCAGTGCAACTATTGAAATCAAACTCAGTTTCTAAATACAATAATTATGGACAAAATTCCAAAAACCCATTGAAGTACATTGGAGAAAAAAAGGTCCAATGAAATAAATATTTTTCCGTCTTCAAGAAGAAAAATATCTCAAAATCTGGAAAAAAAAAACTTGTGGTGTAGAAGATCGGGTAAAACAAGTAGAAGTCGATTTGAATTAAGGTTCACTTCAAAATGGTCACAAGGAAGTATAAGCATGAATTGTAAGGTGAGAAAATAAAGGACTATATCCATAGAACAAGCATGCCGCCAAAAAATGAAAACAACAATAGAGAGCCACCACCATGCTCATGCTCAGTAAACATAATAAGCAATGTAATGCAAGAGCATTGGGACCATCGACCATGGAAACAAAAAAGACAAGGAGACACTAGGAAGATTTGAATTCTTCCACAACATAAGCAGGGCCTGTTGAGCCCAAAAGATCGAGTCAAAGACTAGAAGCCGATTCAAGTCGGAGGACCAACTCGTAGTTGAGATAGAAAACTAGTCGGAGGACTAGTGAATTCGGTGGAGGAGACAATGAGATGAGGTCATCGTAGTAAAGTTTTCAAAGGATAGAGGATGTCTGGAGTCGCGAGTAGACCTAGCCGAGAATGAAACCAGAAATTAGTCGAAGGGTTAGTAAAAGTCAAAGGAAGGTTGACCAAAAGAATAGGGCGATACAAAGGGTCTATTGAGGACCCAAGGGTCAAAAGACACCGAAATAGAAGAAAGAATTGATGAAGACCAAGAGGTCGAAGAAAGTCAATTATTGGGTCGACCAATTCAAGAGCAGTCAGAGAAAATATCGACTAGATGAAAGGAATAGAAATCGGGTTTGAAGCCAATGCATGAAGAAGATCAGTCAGAAGGATAGTTGATTCATCTGGAGGAGAGTCAATGACCTCTAGGCGAGAGGGAAAGGGTAGTTAGATCGCATGGATTCAAAGAGAAGAAGTCGTGGAAGAATCCCACCAAGTCATGATTGAGATAGACGACTAGACGAGTTGTAGGAAAATCGATGGAATGGGTTTGATGCAGTTGAAGAAGTGGTCGTGGGCTAAGAAGTCGGGAGAGATCGATGGATAGTTGAAACCAACAAAATATAAACATACAGTCAGAGCAGTCCGACTGATAGATAGCAAAGAGTCGGATTAACACTGATTCTAGAATAGAGGAAGGTCAGAAGGATTTTGGCCAACGAATAAAGGGCGTCAATGAGGATCAGTTGGGCCACAGAGGAGATAAAAGATGATGAAGAATTGGGTATATGTCAAAGACGAGGTATATGATAGAATTGTCACATCAGGAAACCTAAGAGGATGATGAGAACATACGGTCGAGACGTCGACCGATTGAAAGAGCCAAAGCACAGGAATACCAGAGAAATTGTAGGAGTGGTTGAACATTGAATGCAGAATTAATGGCGGTAGGTGAGCACACAAGATGGTACAACGCGCCAAGGAGATTTGAGAATGAACGAGAGGCTTCTAGAAGAAGCAAGAGTGGGAAAATGAGGCGGTGGAAGACAGTATAAATATGGATCGAGGTAGAGGAGAATAGGTCTTATTCTTGGTCCTTAGATGATGTTTTATGGTCTTATATTTTATCCTTTGAGATAAACCTTCACTTGTAATAGGTTAAGCCGACTAAGGCACAATGATTTCACCTTGAATGTAAACAATCATATGTAAATTTAATCTCTAAGAATTAATAAAAGGACAATATTGGTGTCACCTTGAGTTGTTGTGCGTGTTTGTGGGTGTCCGTTGTTGTTTTTGTTTGTGCACTTTGATATGTAGGCCATTTCAAACCATGCTTGCATCAGTTGGTATCAGAGCGGGAGTGTTTTGCGTGAAGAAGAAAGAAAATCTAGCTACAGTTGGGTAGAGCTGTGAAAGAAGGGGTAGGTTCCATAGTACAATGGGGTAGAGTTATCTAGTGTAAAATTTGCAAAGAAGAACATCCTATAGAAGATTTGGGAAGGTTGTAGCTCCACAGTTGTGGTTGTGGGTAGAGTTATAGGAAGACGAGTTGAAGAATCGAGGAAAATCCAACAGAGGGTTTGGGTAGAGCTGCCATGTGACAGAGGTGAAGGCTGCAAGTGCTGGGTAATCCAGAAAATGGAATGTGCAGTAGAGTAACTAATGGGGAAAATACAATCCCATGTGACATCTAGAAGATTGGAAATCAAACTGGAGCTTTGCAAGGGCTTGCAGAAGGAAACAATTCCAGAGATAAGGCTGGGTAGAATTGTTGGGGAAAAATAGAAGAAAGAAGGACTCGATGAAAGATTCAAGGTGAATACTGTATAGAGAGGAATTTCAGAGATAGGATGCAAGTGCCATGCGAAGGTTGGAAGTGCAAGTGTAAGGAGGTCATATGAGGAAATGGCGTTACCAAAATTATGTAATAGGCTAAGGAAGACAATGTCCAAGATGGAATATTTGGAGGTGACAAAAGGGATTAGAAAGCCTTTGGACCAAGGAAAGTTAATGAATATTTTGATGATAAAGAAAAGAATCCTCACCGTGGAGGAGATGGAAAGAGTCTGCGAGGAGATGGAAGAGAGACTATAAGTGTTGGGACAATTACAAATATCATTCCACACCAGAACAAGTGATGGGAATGATTTTGAAGAGGAAAGAGTGATGGAAGAAGATTCTGCAGAGGAAGGGGTCGGAAAATGTCACATAGAAGAACAGTTGATGTTGGAAGGTGTCCCTGAGAGGACACATCATGGATTTGAAAATGAATCGAAAGGAAAAGATGAAGACAAGGATGTAAGGGAAGTGGTCAATCTAATGCAACCAAAGGTGAAGGGGGAGTGAGTCAAGAACTTCCAAAGAAATTTGATGCAGTAAGTCGATGAGACTTCTGATGAAGAGGAAGCATATGTAGCCCTCTAGGAAAGAGGGTCTGGAGCAGAGAAAGAAACTGCCAACGAGATAGAGGCATGAGGCAGCATTGATGATGCTACAAATGCAAAGAAGGAAAGTGGAGTAGCCACTACAAAAGAGGATGGAAAGAGTGCCATGAAGACTGCAAAAGAAGAAGTAGAAAACATGAATTGGAGACAATGTCCATGGGAGAAGAAGGATGAATTGGGTGAAGAATTCTTGAAGGAAGTTGGGAAAGTTGACAAGATGTTTGTGGGATTGTCGCCGTTGAAGATAATTTCCCACCAAATCGAATTGATTTTGGGTTCAAGTCTATCGATCAAGTCACCACATAAGATAGTGTCAACTGAGAGCATCAAGTTGAATCGATGAACCCAATTATAGTTGTTGGACAAAGGGATGAGTAGAGGAAATTGTATCCCATGTGCATTACTAGTTGTACTAGCACTGGAGGAAGTTAGTGGAGAACAAATTAACATGGACCCTATAGAAGTCCTTGATGATGTAGTTGATTGCAAGAATGCAGGTGCAATTGAAGCTGTTAAGAAGGCATAGGTGAGCAGAGTAAAGATAAAAGGACCAGTTTGCACCTGGTACCAAGTATGGCATCGACAACAAAGAAAGTAGAAGTTTGCATGAAATTACCTACTTGCACAAGTAGGAAGAAGGATCGACCAGTGAGAAGAGTCTACCATTGACAGGTGATATCAGTTTCCAGAGTGATCAGTAGGAGAATTTGTTGAAGTGCTCAATGGGAGTGAGGTTGGCCAGATGAGGATCTAATGATTGAGGAAGTGTTTAGTCTAGTGGAAGGATGGAAGTGATAGGAATAAAAAAAATGCATAATAATTATAATAAGCAAGCACACATAATGGAGAAGAATATTTTTACGTGGAAACCCAAAACCAGGAAAACCACCACCAATAGATCTATTACACTGCAATACTCCAACCAAGGCATGGCCAATCCGACCATCATCGTCCACTTTAGGAAAATTACAATGGATATCCTCAAGCCCTTAAATAGGCTTTATCACATGAAATACCATGGGCCCAAAAACCACTTGATTTGACTTAAACCAAGATTAGCTCAATGACTCATTTACCGACTCAATATTAACCTAACTGGAAGCCTGGAAAAGTTGAGTGGATTTTGAAAGAAGAATATGAAGGGTTGAATTTTGGTCGAAAGAGTATAACCGATGGCACAATGCTTTTCATACACCGGGAGTTTGATGTAGTAACATCAGTACCATCGACTATGGCCCTAGGACGCTCATGGTAATAGATAATGACCCTCGCTACTCTACTAAGCAACGAGCCAAAACGCTCGGATACGCAAACAGTACCAGCGACGAGGTAGGGCATGGACTACTGGCTCCTCAATATCTAACGTCAGCCTTCGGAGGTTCTCCTCCACCTCCTCCATCTCCTCAACGACAACCTGTGTCGCAGGGCCCATCTTCGGCACCGCTCCTCTCCGTTCAATAGGAGAGACTTCGACCGGCCGCACCGGACCCACATGTGCATAAAACATGTGTCAGTACTAAAAAAAAAATCTAATACATATAAAATAAAAAAAACACGGTCAAGTTGTTGTTCTTACCTATATCACCCCACTGTGCTCCCTCGGGAAGCACTAGGTCGAGATCGATTCTAAAGTCAGTCCCATTGTAGGGGAAATCCTCGACCATGAGGAGTTGGCCCCTCAACCATTTGAAGAAACTTGTACTGAAACCAATAATAGGACCACCGCCGCCATGGTGGGCCATCACCTGCGACCATCGGATCATGTGAGGGTCCCGTACATCTCGATCATCGACCTCGACCTGTGGACGTAGGTGCGGTACCCGCTCTAAGAAAAATGAGACCACCACATAACCATAACCAAATTGCTTTAGTGCCCCGCACCGGCATTTGGTCAGCTGATATCATAGACTGGTGAGAAGTCCCTCACACCAGTTGAACACTGTCGGGGCCATACACTCCTCGGAATACATCATTTGCGATTTGCTCGTCAAATGAGGGGATCTACTGCCAGCCACTCGCACAATGGTGAACAAGACGGTCCAAAGAGGTCGATCTCTCACCTCCTTGATGGGAATTTTCCCACCTACCATTTGTGTACCGGCATGGCACCACTGATCTATGAGATCATCCACAGTACGATCACCTCCTCGTGATCCGGATAGTGATACGGGATTCCCCCATTGGGATAGCCCCGTCAAGAAATAGATATCCTCAACATCTATCATCAGAGTGTGCACGCCGATCTGAAAGTGTTGTTGCACCCGATCCCAGCATTGGATCAGGTACTCCAACAATGCAACTTGGGCCCTCATGCTCAGAACCTGGAAGTACTTCAGTAGTCCATAGTTCCTCAATGTAGCCATGCACTAAGGGTAATTTTCCACTTGTGCATCTTCGAGCTCATGTTCCCTTTCACGCCACTCGATCATTTTTTATCACTCCAACCCTATCCAATAGCCCATAAAAACTCTATTTGAAACTTTCCAACTCATCAAAAGTGTTTTTCTATGGTTGGGTTTTGAGCATACAATACAGACTTCGGACCAGGAGGCATAATTTATGAAAAAGGAGTACTCCAGCCAATCATGATGGGAAGAGTTCTCTCTCGCATTGTTTTACCCTTTTCCGGGCAGAGAGACTAACTTTATGAAAAAGGACTTTTGGAGTCTTCTTCAGTTCTTTTCAGACTCTCTAAACATGAAATGAGGTCGAGTTTACCTTCCATGGACTCGTTAAAATCTAACATTGAAGGACCCGTCATGGGACGAACCCCTCCTATCCTAGGTTTGTAAAACGTTTGGGATTGGACTCATCTATGGGATGAGCTATACCGAGCATCTACTTACCCTCCACAAGCTCGTTAAAAAACAAAAGAGGCACTCATCAATCATGATGGGGAAAAAGGGAAGATTTTGTGTTACGCTATAATTTACGGCAGTACATAGTTACTCTTGAACATGGCACTCATTTGCATTTGCATTCAGTACTTGGGTAATCCGTTTGTCTTCGAGTCCTATTGATTCCATGAGTCTTGTCACTCCTTTGGTTCATCCAAAGAATGTCTCCATTATCAGTTGCATTGGGGTTCAATATCATTCTCGTCATGTCAATACTGCCAAGTCATGCCATGCCCATGTTCAAGAGATGTTTGTTACTTATCCTCTGTAGTCAGTACACCTTCCATCATGCCAGTCTACCCTGAGTCAGTCTTGCACATTACTCTAGCGTCCGATCTACTTCAAACATCTGTTTCATGTCGATGATGGGGGATTCATCATGGCCCTCCTTTGACAGATTCATCCTTGTCGACTTCAACACATCATCCAAGGATCGAATCTAAAAACCATTCAAGTACCTTGGGCATGTATGCCTTAATGGTAGGTTACCTCGCTTTCAACATGAGTTTACATCATTGACTCTTGATTGAAATATTTCATCGAGCGTTCGACCTCAAATCATTGATTCACGCTCGGTGATATGTACTATGATACCTTGGGGATCATTGACATTAATGGTGATTTCCCTCGCACTTGTTAACGGTATAAATCAATGACCGGTAATCAATTGGTTTCTACCATGTTCGACTGTAAGACATTGTAATCACATGGATAGATTCGTATCATTGCGGGTTCGGCTTGAAGACCCTAGGGAAAATCATATCTTACCCAGGTTGCGGTGGAGATTGTTTGAGGCATATTACACGGATCCAATTTGTATTGGTCGTGGCTGTGTTATCATCTCATCATGGATCTACGATTGTGTCTAGTAGCCATGATTGTGTTCAGTCGGTCCTTAATACCATGGATCTGCATTGTATTGGTCAACAACCATGTTGTGAGTCATGTGGGACTTAAATCTCATAGTCAGTTGTACTGCAGCAGCATCTTCCAACCAAAAATTCCTTGCCATCCATCTTTCAAAGCATTTCACCTGTCTTATTCTGCCAGCTTCATGCTTTGGGGGGCATTCTGTTACACCTAAATCTCATCATCATGAGACCTATGTCAACTCAGTGCCTTAGTCCCTGAAGTATCCTTGATCAAGAAATCAATTAGAGCAAGTTGTTGGCCTTTATCCACAATTTCTAGTTGGGCCGACGCATATTGCCTTCTAGCAAGGAGCGCCCAACTAGGTCAGGCGCAAATTTCCATCTGGCAGACTGCATCAGTGGCTTAGGTTTCCTTTGCGCAGCCTGCGCTTTCCCTCTCGGGTACAAGTTGCCTTCATACAGCATGTGTCAGTGGTGGTTAAATTGGATAAAGGTGGATTTCGAGCGAATTCTAGAAGGTGGATGAGGTAGATCTCTATCCCTAATATCTAGGTGAGTTTTCCTACGGTTCCCTAACCTCAAGGGAGGATCCCTTAGTTCTCTCCCCATGATCCTCAACCCACTCTATCCACTTGGTCTTATAAATATGAAGCTCCTTCCCATTCTAAAGGGGGAAAGTCTATAGCACTTATATGCTAGTGGAATTAACCTAGGTGATCCCTATATTGGGAGGCATACATTTACTTTGGAGGCATTGGCTTAGCTTGTTGGATGAAGATTGCAGCGTTAAGGCTTGGGTTGTAATCGTCACTCCTCTATGTATTTCTCACTCATTTACAGTAATATAATCTCTTTCCATAAATGTCTCTGTATTGATGATGTTTATAGTTCACTTCCTTAACTGTTTACTTGGATCAATTAGTGTTTAGATATGCTTTTACTGCTCGTTTGTCTCTATGTGCTTTGACAGGTTTTGCAGCTACAGATTTGACGACCACGAAGCTTGGAGCAACAAAGGGGAGAAAGATCTACGAATATGAAGGTAAGAAATCTATCTACCTTGATCTCTAATTGATCTAGGAAAGTAGTTTTATATTTTGTTTCCATTTGTTCTAGATCCAGTTGGACTAGCGAGATCATGCTCGCGTCCGCTCGAGTAGATTGTCCGAAAACAATTATGGGATTTGAAAACTATTATTTTTAAGTTTGATTCGAATTTAATGCTCAAAAGGGGGTGCGCCACCATGGATTTGAACCCAACGAAATTCACCATATATTATATGGTTTTCTTTTGGATTTCACCATACATTTTGGGTTTATTCCTAAAAATATATTACATGGTTGATCTAATCATATATTTTATCTCCATTTAAGTTGGATCAAATATTTTCAAATTCCATTACCTTTGGAGTTGGGTTATGAACCCTTGGGTATATGAACACATGTGTTTTTACATGTGAAGACAAGTTTTGACAAGTTTTTGGGAGAAGAATGGTATAATTCCATTATGCCTTTGTAAAGGCTTGTAAGCTTGCTCATTTTCTAAAGAGGCTTTTTAGCCACTCTTGAAAGGTTGAGAGTGAGAGGCATCGTGATTGGGAGCCTAAGTCTCTTTTGCAACGGCATGAAGGCATATTGTACCTATTGAAGACCACATTTTGATGTTTTGGCATTTGAATTCATATTAATAAGATTGGTTCCTCCATTTTGAAAGTGGACTCGGAGACGTAGTCAACATCAGGAAAAATACTTCGTTATCATCTGTTGTTTGCATTCTTATGCTTTGCATATCTTGTTTATTCATGTTTTCAGTTCTTTAAGCCTTTTTAAAAGCTTGATATTTAAATGCTTTTACAAGTTAGCTATTTAAGAATCAACATGCAATTCAAGCATTAGTTAAAGATATATCATTTCCAAATCAATGGGTTTTTCCCTTCTTTTCCTCTTTATCTTCAAAATCAAGTGAAATAGTCCACTAAAGGAAGTTAAGAAATCAACCCTAGTTACTTTGTTGTCCTTTGTTTATTTGATGTTGAGCCCTAATTGAATCACCATAATTAATATAAAACCATATATAACATAATCATCCCTAATAGCCCTAGTGGCCTTCTCTTAATCTCTTCTATTTATGTCTTCCTCTCCAAGGGTTTCTAGGTTTTACCCTAAAACAACTCCATTGTCTCCTTCCTTCTTATGGTAGCATGGTGACTCACTCCAACCATTATGTTACATTAGTAATGCAAAGAAGTAGTCCCCTCCTTCACGAGTTATCACATCTAAAAAACACCAATGGGGAATGAACAAGTTACACAAATTATATATTTAGACCAAGAAAAGGAACTACTCCCTTTGACAAAATTAGAGTAAGCAAGGAAGTGAGCATCATTGAAGCCCCTATCAGGCTCAAATCAATTAGTTAAATGGATATAAACCATAAAGAGAAAAAAGAAAAAAAAGGAAAGCACATAAATGTGCAAGATCGACAACTAGGAGAATAAAGCGTAAGATGCTTATCTTTAGAAGTTGTAATTTAACCAAGACAATGTTAAACTATTAACATCCAAAGTATGTAATTAATCTTCTAGACTCAGCCCAAGGGTTCAAAGTTAAATATTTGCCTATATCTTTGTGATGGATGTGAGTAAATGTTGAATATTTGGTGACAAGAATGCAAAATTAGGCTACAAAGTTTATCTACAGACATTACAATTGCTTTACTCTTTATTTCCAAGTAAAAATCATAATTTTCATTCAAGTATGAAAAAACTTACATGCTTCAAGTGTCTTGTCAACATGTTGATATGACACTTTTATGCCAAAGATCCAAAAAAACTCCAATAAACTTGGGACATTAACCTAGTTGATAAGGTCTTAAAAGACCAGGTATGAATCATATACTAATCCAAATACAAAAATGACCTAAATACAAGTCCATGGTTTTACCCATCACATCCATTATCTCTTTCCTTTGTTTTGACAATTTTTTTTATTGTTTGTACTATAAAAAAAGATGGGGACCTATAGCCGAACTGTACAACCATTATTTACAAAACCGAAAGCATTGTAAGTATATTAAAACAAGTCCCGCAAGGAGGATAGTGTCCAAAAGTTGTTCCTATGCTTTCTTGAACTAGCAAAATCCCTACAACAATTCATACTATGGCTAGTCTACAACATTACAAACTAGACTAATAAAAGAATAAATTTACAAAACATCATAAATTAACTTGCAAATTAAACTTGCCCATAAGTGTTGGGCCTTCATTGAAGCCAAATTGGAGAAATCTTGTTCTGTATTTGCCTTAAGTGTTTATTTAACCATGTCTTCTTCCATTGTTGCTACGCCCAATGATCCAACTAATGACTCACGAGAGACTATGTTCTCGAGCCCTTCAAAACCAAGTCTCTACTCCAATTTTAATTGAACAACTTTGTCTCAAAGCTCCTTAATCGTAGTAGCCTCCTCCTCCAATTTTTCTTTCTAGCTTTCATAGTCAATCTCCAACATGAAAATTTTGCTTTTGTGCTTTTCCATCCAAGCCTTCATCAAAATATTTTGTCTATGAATTGTCTTTGTTTCCCTTGTATTTTTAAGTTCCCATTCCTTTCGCCAAGCCTCCCATTTCTTAAGGAAATAAGCCATAGACTCTTGGCAATCTTCAATGTTTTGTTCACCTAATTTTATACCTCTTTAGAGTTTGAAGTGCACACATCAACCGAAGTGACTATGAGAGGCCATTGTCCTCAAATTATTACCAACTTGAGAGTCCTCCTCTACCCTCACATAACTTAACAAGTGTGAACAGTGCTCACTATTCATGTGGGCAAAAGCTATGCAAAACGAAAGAGCTAAAGCAACTAGAACATGACCAAGAACTACATATAGGAGCAAACATAATTTCCATTGATCATACTTGTTTTTAGGAAACAAATGGTTACTATATTGTCTTCCTCTACCAGGTTGACTCACTTGTAGATCCCCTAGATTGTGTGAGCTAGGGGTCTTCTCCTAAGCATCCATATTGCTTGTGAGGAGTGGAGAAGGTTTCCTTATGACCATGACCACTATGAAGAACTCAATAGATCTAGACTTACACTACAAATGGAGGGGTGAATTGGTACTAGACTAAGACGTGGGAGGAATTAAACCACACAACTTGGCAGATCGCATCACCATATGCTTCATTAACCCTCGCTTATGTGAACTATTGGGAGGATGAGCATATGAGATTGTCATGTCTTTGCAATACATGCATTTGAAAAGCCACCTATCTAAGCCTTTAATTTGATTCATTGAATTTCAGTGGATGAAAATCTCAGGATACATAATTATATGCCTTGTGTCCCTTTTGCTCTAATACACCATACGGTTGTGACAAGCTAAGTTGGCCATTTTGTTTGCCTATGAATTCATGCCTTTGAAAATTTGATAAAAGTCTATTTTGTTGTACGCTTGGGGGTCATTGAAGATCCATGATATAATCCTCCTTAGCGCATGATCACGTGGAAGGGAGCGAGAAACCAGATATTTGATTATGATTGTGGAATCTCTTAAAACTAGAATAGTATTTACTTTCAATTGTTTAGCTATCCGTAGTCCATACATTAAGGCTAGGGATTCAACTTGGTTGTTTGTTGTTTTTCTTAGACCCCACACACAAGAAGTTTCCTAATGTCCTTCGAGGTCAATGAGCACCCCCTCGCACTTGCCACCCTCACTATTTCTACATATTTAAAAAAAAAACAAAGTTACTTATTTATGAGTGCATAAACTCTAAATAAATTGTAGTTTTTTTTTAATTATACATTTTTTTGAAGAACATATAGAGTTGTTATATTAAAAAAAAGTCGAGGAAAACAACAAAAAAATTACAAGAAAGGCACCCTACTATGAAGAGAGAATAACCCTAAATGCTTTTAGTCACAAAATCCCCTTCCCCGACTGGAACATACACAATTTTCTCAACTACGACAACAAAATTGCTAGTGCTGTATAACCAAACATACTGACCTAACATAACCACACAAAAACACTACTTAACAAGAACAATGATGCACACAGACTAAAGTATGCATAACAGACTCAACCAGCTTTCCTGGAAGATACAAGGTATATAACTTCATTAAGAGGCTGGCAGACATAACCTTCCTCCAAAATTTGCAACTGAGCATTGGGATGCTCTCGATAGCGACTCTCCTAAACCATATTGAGCAACTTGTCCACGTCAGCTATCAATCTTTTAACTTGACCACCCTGCACACGAACATTGTCTTCCATGTCGTCCAATGTAGTGTCAATTAGGGAGATGTGCCATGAAATTTGACGCATAACATCCAAACATGCCATCCCAATGAGACTTTTAAACCCTCGGGATGGCTTCGACACCCAAAGCTTAGCTCTGGCTGTGTGCAATTTGAATTTATAGGACGACAACTCTAAGATGAAAGAGCTCCCTTCTTTCACAATACTCGAGGTAGAACACTTGACCCTGTAGTTGGCCACATGAGAGAGGAATCCCACTGAAACCATGATTGAGGGGAAGACCTAGACCAGCAAAAAACTAAGAGGAGACCTAACTCTTTGTGGAGAGCAAGGTCTCTTTAAATAAGAGATAGAGCACACACATAAAACACCTGGACTAATACCCTGAACTCGTAGACAAACTATTGTAAAGTCGATTGTCCACAACCCAACGAGGTAACCAAGCACTAGAGAATTCTTTGATGCAAGCTTGAATACCAATATTGCATCAACAAAGTCGAAGGGAAACCTTGAAACAAGATCAAACTCAAAACGAAGTCAAGGACCAAGCACCTATAAAGACCCAAGCTTCCAAAAAATCCCACAACAGTCCCGCATGGGAGTAAAACCCATCATAACTTCCATATTGTGGGAGAAACACAACATGTACGGTGGAGAGGCTCTGCACGAAGGAGAAATAAAGGGTGTGCAGATACTAGTTCCTTTTAGAGCAAGGTGCCCATCTGATATATCACACACTCCACTTGTCTTAATTCCCCATGGCATGACAACATATGGGTTTGAAACATTAGGGAATCCACCTTCTTTGTGGATGTCCACCGTTTTGGACACAAATGCCTTTGTCGAAGGTTGTTCCTTGGTTTGTGAGAGAGTTCACAAGAGCATTGTTATGTCGTCTTATGTGCATGAGGTTTGGTTTTTGGATCGCCTCGAGGAATTAGAGAGTTCGCTTTGGTGTCCTTCCTTGCATGGTCTTGTCTTTGGCTAGATCTTTCCTGGTCAAGCGAATAATAAGCATGGAGTCACCAAGAATGATCACTTTCCGGATCTGAAAAGAAACTAATAGCTCAGTTCCCATCATTAGAGCATGCCATTTAGCTTGATTGTTAGTTGCCATGCCTAAACTCCAAGCGAAAGAATACATTATTGTCCCTCCGGGGTCAAACAAAATCCCCTCGCACCATTATCCCCGAAAATTATACAATTACTTTACTTACTATAAAATGGGTCATTTCCATAATATTAGGTCTAGTTTATAATAGAATATTCAATGGAGTTTAATTTAATTTACTTTTAAAAACCATGGAGAACCAATCATTCTATAAAGTATTAATGATACCCAAAATTGTCAATTTGGAAGTTAATTTTGAAATGCATCTCCGAAGGATACAATTAATTTACAAAAAGAATCATTACTAACACGAAGAGCCTGACGAATTTAAAAGCTTAACTTTGAAGTAGAAGTCAGTGTTAATGTGATAATTCACACAAACGCTCTCCATGAACAAAATTCCTTTGCACCTACTACCCCTAAAAATTATACAACTACTTTACTTACCATAAAATGAGTCATTTCCATAATATTAAATATAGTTTATAATATAATATTCAATAGAATTTAATTTAATTTACATTTTAAAACCATAGAAAAACAATTGTTCTATAAAATATTAACCATACTCACAATTATCAATTTGGAAGTTAATTTTGAAATACATATCCAAAGGAAACAATTGATTTAAAAAAAAATCATTACTAACACGAAGAGCCTCGCAAATTTAAAAGTTTAACTTTGAAGCAGAAATCGGTTTTAATGTGATAATTCACATAAACGCTCTCCCTAAATCCCCTCACACCTACTATCGTGAAAATTATACAATTACTTTATGGTTCTTACCATAAAATGGATCATTTCCATGATATTAGGCCTGGTTTATAATAGAATATTCAATGAAATTTAATTTTTTTTGTTTTTTAAGGCCACGGAGAGACAATTGTTCTATAAAGCATTAACCATACCCAAAATTGTTAATTTGGAAGTTAAGTTTGAAATGCATGTCCCAAAGAAACCATTAATTTAAAAAAAAAATCATCACTAACACTCAAGCTTTGCGAAATGAAAAGTTTAAATTTAAAGCAAAAGTCGGTATTAATGTGATAATTCACACAAACGCTCTCCCTTAACCCCATCTTGGGGATGAAAACGCTTGACGGCCTCGTCCCTCAATGGTTTCCTTAGCAAAAGGGCGAAGGAGATAAGGTTGGTGTAAGTGGCCTCAATAGGACCACGGGGTGAATCCCTATAGCAAACCCCTGGTCACTTGTCAGGAAGATAGATAGATATAAAAGCAGCGAACCCGATGCGCTTGATTTATTTATTTTTGTTGTTTTAGTGAGTCAGGTACAAACCCTAATCTCTATCCACAGACTTCAAACCCTTGCAAGTAAGCCCCGAGAAACAGCACATTTATTCTGCTTCGCTCGAAGCTCTGCCCTGCGCCATCTCTTTGTCTCAAACATTTTTACTAGCCAGGCGAGGGATCGCTGCCGTTTCCTAAATCCGTCTTCCACTCCCAACATCTCCATTGTCTCGGCCTTTTCTCATATTTCGGTTCAGGATGGTGCAAGTCAGTGATTTCCTCCCTCTATTTTTCTTTTTTCCTTGTCTGTTTTCAAAAATTGTTTATTTTAGCGGAGCCCTTTTGGTTTCTGAGTTCGTTAAGCTTTCGGTGTTAGGATTCGTTTCTGTAGTTGCGGCTAGTGGATCTATGTATCTATTGACCGTGTGTTGAAATTGTCCTTGTCCAGGGAGATAGTCGAAACTCTGGACCAAAACGTCCTCGAACGGACGGTAAGTTATATTGATTTGATTTGGTTGGTAACTATTATTGATATATCTGTTAGGATTTCAGATATGTAGACGCCAGACAACTTTCAGTAAATGCAGTTTATGGTTTAGGTTGTTTGCATCATACATGATCTTGATATATATTTTTTTCATTATTCAACAGTAGCCATGCTCCGTTTGTTAAATCGCGTTGATATAAATCTCTCGTAAAAACCCATTAGGCGCACAGATATTCCTGGTGTCATAGACACACACACCCGCACACAGAGTCATATGTCCCACAAATACACATATCCTGTGTATAAGATGAAGTGTGGGAAACGGGCCTTAAATATTGACGTTCTACCATTAACTTCAAATTTACAAAATTTGGACATGACATCTAAAAGGTTTTGATCCGTCTTTTTCAGAAGCTATAGTATTTATGTACCAGATACCCATGTACTATTTTTGATATATAAATGTATGTATGTATATAACGTGCATATAGCTGACAGTTCTTTCTAGAAATTTCATAATTTAGTCCGAAGTTATTGCTATTTATTAGTAACAGAAATATTAACAAAATACAATACAAACCTTCCTCAAGTTTTATTTTTACCAAAATCAATCTGTCTGTACTCAAGATTCCATAATAATTCATGTTGCTTAATTTGTGATTAATTGACAAGTTCTGACTGAAACCATTAATTTACCCAAACAATTGCTAATTCTCAAGGAAAAAACACAAGTCAGGCATTTTTCCCCTTTTTGAGAAAGTGGAAGTTGCAGAGGGGAAGTCACTTGTCAGGTAGATTTTCTGCCCCAGATTTTACTGCCAAGCGATTTTTGCCTTGTTTGTTTTGTTGAGTTTTGTGACTTGTCTGAAGTCAATGATTTGGATCCTAATTGATTTTTTGGTGTCCGAGTCCTGTACCGGTTCATACCCAATGCCCAATCAGAGCTGCATGCCCCCAGTGAAGAACCTGGTTCTGAATAATGCTCATATGGCTTTCTGGATTTTAGCTGAGTATGAATTTCAATGCAGTGAAGATGAGTTGGCTTCTTAGTGTTACTTTTTTCCCCTGCATTGTAGGTCCTCGAAATGAAGGTGACTGGACATGCCCTAGCTGTGGCAATGTAAATTTTGCGTTTAGAACTACTTGCAACATGAGGAGTTGTTCTGCATCTAAACCGGTTGATTTTCCTTTGGTAAGTTTCTGCTATTAGTAATGTGGAACTGTGGTAATTTGATGTTGTATGAAAAAAACGGAGAATTAATAACACATTCTAGCCAAGGCTAGATGCATGATAGACAGCATCCTTGTATTTTTTTTCAGACATTTATTCTTTCTTTTCTGAATCTTGTAGAGAATCTGGAATGTTCTAAATGTTTTATATTTGTTGGCATTTATTAAGAGAAAAAAGCTCGACATGGACATTGTTTTGTTCATATTTTCTGATTATTGTTCTCATGTTGTCAGAAATCTATGGGAGGGCCCATTCCAACTCCTTATGGGCATGGCCAGTCATCCTTATATATGGCTCCTCCAGTTGGTGCAACATCTATGTATATTGGTAGTCAAGGAATGGCACCTGCATATGGTTCATCTCTTCCCTTTGGTGGAGCATCTGGTGTACATTATGATATGCCGTATTCAGGAGCATCTGCAGTACCTTATGACTATGGTTCACATGTCACCCCAAGTGGTCCATATGGACCTTTACACATGCCACCATCCTATCCACATGGAGCAGTTATTGGTACAGGTATTACAATGCATTGAACTCAGGGAAGCTTCTAGTTTATCCTGTTTGAATTGAACTTGTTCCCTATCTAGAGGCTTATTCTTGTGATATGCATGATATTCTAGGTACTGGGTATGGTGCTGCCCCCCTCATGGATGGTTATGGCATGGGAATGCCTATTGGACGGGGTGCTCTGGTAGGTCACTAAGACTTGTGTATATAAAAGGAAAGTAAATTTTCATTTATTTGGTTCTCGATTTTCCTATCTATACACTTTTTATGGAATTTGTTTGGATACAATGACGGTCAATTCTAGTCGTGTGTTATGTTTATTATTAAATCTGTTTTTGCCATCATTTTAGAATAATTTTATTGTTAACTAGATTGCTTTGTAATTTCATTTACTTTTCTTTGAATTCCTATTAGATTATCCTTGGACCCTTTGAATTCTTACTCTGAATTCTGTTGCTCCATTTGTTGCTAAAATGATTTCAAATCTTATTTTATCCCTGGTCCTCATGAATTTCACCCTTTTTGCATGATGTAGTTTTTATCTTACAAGACTGTAAAATTGTTCTGTGGATATCCTAGAGCCGTTAATGTAACTTCTTTCATGGCAAATTTTGAGTAGAAATTACCATTGCTTGACATTGCAAGTGCCATACTTAAACTGTCACTTGGACCAATGCATTACATTTATGTTTTTAACCTAAGTTGTTCCATGAAACATGACTTCATTTCTTTTCCTTCTGGACACCCAGGGTATGAGGCCTGGAGCTTTCCCTGAAGAAAATGGATCTCGAAAGCGAAGGGGAGGTGAGTTTATTTTAAATAATTTTCTAGGGAGTTTTATCTGTAACTGTATTGCCAATTGTTTATCATTTATTTGACATTAATAAAATTATCTCATCTTATGTTTTACTCAGATGGTTTATCTGATGGTGATTGGGTCTGCCCCAAATGTGGCAACACTAATTTCTCCTTCCGCACAATTTGCAACATGAGGAAGTGTGGTACACCAAAGCCAACAGAGAATGTGAGTTTCCCTCTAGTTTGAAGAGTTTTTCAGCCACACATGCATTTATTGGAATCACTGGATTGTGGTCACCTATGTAGCATAACTATTATGATGAAGTCCTTAATAATGGTTTATATTTTTAACTTTCATTTTGAATTGCAACTGGGTTTTTATGGCACAGCTGACAGTGAGCATTTGGTGTTTAACTTGTTATCAACTTACAAACTATTGCTGTCTTTTTTCAGACTTCTAAAACCTCGAATGGCACGGCCAAAAACTCATCCAGTAAGTCACTCTTGGCTAATATCTAGATGAGAGCTTTATACACTGATCTGGTTAAACTCCTGTCTTCTATGAAGTCTTTATTTTTTGCTAATGTCATTTCTGCCATAATGTTTTCTTCAGAAGCAACAGCACCTGAAGGCAGCTGGACCTGTGAGAAGTGTGGTAATATTAATTATCCTTTTCGAACCAAGTGCAACAAATCAAACTGTGGTGCAGAGAAGCCATCAGATAAAAAACCTTCTGCTAAAATTCAGTCAGACAAGGATCAGGTTTGTTGCACGTCATAACTCTTTGTTGACTGTTGTATTAATAGGAATAGATGTTCAAGTTATTTTAGATTTCTAATGACTACTGTAACTATTTGTTTATTGCTTTTGCTCCAACTTCCCTCTACACTTCTAATTGTTTGCGTATTTGTTGTTTTGAGTGATTTTGATTATAATACTATGTTATACAATCATCATTCTATTACTATAAAACTATTTCATTGATTTCCCATTTTGTTACTGTTCCAGTGAGTGATTTTTGCACTTTGGGTTCGGAGGTCCAGAGTTGTCGTCAGCATGCTCACTTATGGGTCTGAAGTCAGTTAAATGTCCTGTTGCTGCTGTTGTCGTCACGTCCATATTTTCTCTCCTTAGTCAAGTTTTCTCAGCAGTCAATCAATTTCTGTGACTTTAGCAACTATGGAATGGATTCTGGTCCCCAGAGGATCTTGGTACTGTCAGTTGTCCTACAGTTTGAGTTGTATTGTATCACCAGCTGCTTCTTTCAAGGTTGCTGGTTGTTATGCATGAATGTTTGACCTGGTATTCTTTAGAGGAGTTAAGATAGTTTCAAGGGATAGATACGTTGACCTAGTAGAGATGTTTTGATTTTTTAGCAAACAGAACTTATGGAACATGTTTGAAGTTTACTTGTTTTCCAATACTGGCACGGTAGCAAATGGTATAATTGCAGAAGTTTTTATCCATTATCTTTCTAGGACCGTGAAGTAACTTCTATGTTTCTAGGATTGTGAGATGAGTTTCTATTTAGCGGTGTCATTTTGTTTTGTTTTAATGTTTCATTATAGAGAATCTGTTGTGAGTTTTGATCCTTGATGCATGATGCATCTTATGCTCAAGCATAACACATCTCTGGACAGAAGCAAGTAAAGTGTCTTGGTTCTAGTAATTTGAGTGATGTATGGTAGGTGCAATGTAGCTAGGTTGTTTAATTGGTTAAGGATGTTGAAGGATTTATTCCCTGATAATCTTAGTAATAGGATGAGCTGCTGCTGAGGTTGTCTACACTAAAGATCTGTCTTCACCTTCCCCTACTTTTTGGTTCCCTGATTATTTTAGGGTGGTGATTCTAATTTAAGCTGTCATATCAGAATGTTTAAATTTGGCTGAAAAAATTGTCATTTGAACCTTTTGTATAAACTCTGTAATGGCTCTGAATTCTTACTGCAAGAATGATGTGAAGGATATTTTGCAGTAAAAGCTTCAGTTTTTGAGCCATTAATCTATACCGAAGGATTTTGTCTTGGTGTTAACCAGACTATCTATTTAATATGCATAATTTATGTCCCGACTTAAAGAATTTAGTCAGCTATACTGTACATGCTAGGGTTACTTTTAATTTTGTTGACTGTAGATTAACATTATTTTGTTTTCTGATTTGTCATTTTTATTTTTGAACTTCTGCATTGATTGTTAAAAAAAGTATATTGTGATGCAGATAATCAGTATTTTTTAATTGTTGTTGAGCTTTTTCTGTAGATTGTCAAAAACGTGTGTGATGCAGATAATCAATAGATTTGTCTTTGAGCATCTGGTGTAGATTGCTCTTGAAGTATATTGTTATTATGGGTGTTTTTTATTTCATTTTTGTAGCTGAGATCTTTTTATTCACGGTAGAAGAGCTAGTACCAAATTTCGAGTTATTTTATTGCAAATATGAAATTTGACTCGATCGATTGAGTTTTAGAAGTAAACACGACTCTGGAGCATGGCACTTTAGATTAGCATGTGTATGAAACTTCCTATTTGTCATGTTGATGATTATTCTATGGGAGGTGGCAAGTTCTGGTGGCGGGCCGGTGGTTTGAAAGTAAATGAGACTCGAATGCTGAATGGATCTGAAGGAAGAGTGAAAATATAAAGAAACTAAATACCATGGACATATGGACATTTGTAAAGAGTTGAAAAGATCACTGAAATTTGGGGTTAAATGGAAAGCTTAATTAGATAATAAAAGATCAGTGAAAATATTGGAATATCCTTCTGTCCTTCTTCCGGTGTTAAATAAAAATCCCCGGAAAACCATTCAAAATCTTTGAATATCTTTTGTTGTGTTTCGATTTATGGATATAAATCCTTGAGCTGTTTCATTTGGTCACTGGTCACATATGAAGCATTTCCAAGTGAACCAGAAATATAAATGCACTACCTAGGAGAGGGGCAGCCAATTGTGTTCATCAGCTCAAAATTCTATCATAAAATTCATTTATTAGTAACAAGCAACAATTAATATTTATATAACCTTTAAAAAGGGGCTTTTAAAAGAACGGTGTAATATAAGAACAAAATACATTATATTATGATCAAATTTATTTTGTTCACATAAGGTCTAAATTTTGTTTGGGTCTATGAAAATTAATTTTATTCACATCAAGTCTTGAGTTTCATTTAGGTCTTTAATTTCAACCCAGCATAGTTTCATTTAGGTCTTTAATTTCAACCCAGCATATTTGTTGCAACTATATTATCTTAATACAACATTCACATCTGTGAAATCATAATATTTATGCTATCAAATATAATTATGATTTGTAATTATTTTAGGTAAGGGTCGATAATTTTAGTTCGATTACTTTAAATTCTTATCTAGAACACACACCTCAGACTGCTTACATAGCGTAGAGCACATATCGCATAGTGCTCATAGTGTGAGATGTTTGGTCTTCCATGGAGCGGGCACACAATAAAGTAGAGGAATGGAGGAAGAGTAGGAGTAATACGATCAGAATTAGAGCAAGGGATTGATGATGCGTCATGGACTGCGATGCAAGCCTGATGCATTAAAATCCAAATATGGAATCATTTCAGGATTTAACTGTGTCAATTGCATGTGTGAGGAGTTTAGAGCAAGATTGCATTGAGAGGCCATGGCCATGCACGTATCAAATCGGATTATATTTGAAAAGGCCCATGACTCTCTATATATACTGAGGAATCTGAGGCAATGTTATGAAAGAGGGATATTTTCTAAAGTCGTAATATGACACTGACATCAACATTAGTCTTTCCGATGAATAAGTCGTTAGGACAACGTAATTTGGTTTGGGCACTATGGGTAATTATGCACTTTTTGTTTGGTTACAGCATTGAAAACCATGTATTTTCTATGTTAAAAAATGAAGTTTCTAATTGTATTGATCTCAAATGTTATGTAAAATCTCCACTATTTTGTGGATTCCATATTATCTTAATTGTAGTGCTGTATTTAAAACCTACAAAGGCATTTGAGGACTATCCACGGTTGTGTAAATTATTTTTCTTAATATTAAATTAAGAGTGGGTTAAAAAATGTTCTTTCTAATTGGATGTGAAATGTTATGTAAAGTCTCTACTTTTTTATGGATTCCATATTTTCGTAATTGCAGTCCTGCATATGCATTTGGCGACGATCCATGGTTGTGTAAATTCTGTTAATTACTATTTTTAGTTGAGTACTCTTTTTTTTTTTTGGTATATTTGGGTGTAATTTCATTTTGTAGGACTATGTATCTGGTTGAAACTTGTCTATAGTAATTTATTTTAAATTGTGTATTTTGTATGATATCGTAGTTTTATTTTTGTAGATTTTCAAATGGTATTAAATTTAAATATGTAGAGATTTTGAAATTATGCAAATTGGGTTTAGTTTAAGTAGTTGCAGAATGGACCAGAATGTCAATTGGGTTTAGTTCAAGTAGTTGCAGAATGGACCAGAATGTCAATTGGGTTTAGTTTGATTGGTTGTGGGATGGAGTATTATCTTCTGTTAATGTTCCCTTCCATTCTTATGAGAGGAAAAATATTAGTTAGTTTATAACAGTGTGGAATGGAGTATTATCTTCTCCATGTGTGACATGTGAGCTTATAATGAATATATTTTTGTAATGCTTTTAAAATTTGTTAGTATTGCCTTGTGTATTAAAAGGATTTAGGGAAAGTATCTAAGGGTTTTCCTTGATCACTATAACTTCGAAAACGAGACGTATTAAGGGTTTGTATGAAGGTCGATGTTTAAACTAAGACGTATTAATAAGTAGATTTGATGTTTAATCTATTTGAATGAAACCTTTTTTGTGGGATTTTTTTTCTCTTTGATGGAAAAATGAATGAAAGATTTTTTTGCAAATTTGTTCAAATAAAGTGTTTCAAAGTTTTATTTTTGATGTTTGTTCATGTTTTTTTCATGTAAAAATGAAACATAGTTTTGGTTGAGAAGTTTGTTCATATTAATTTTTAGTATTTACAATAATTTTTTGGTTGAAATATTGATTGCACGAGAGGAGTGAGGTATTCTACAACCCAATACAAGGGAGATGTTGCAACGTTTGTTTCTAACAAACTAATTAAAAATGGATGTTCGTCTATAAAATAAAAAACTTAAAATTTAAACCTAGATCTATCAATCAAGAGAGTGAATTTCTTCAGTTTAAATTAAAAAAAATACACCTCAAAATATTGAATTCCTCACGATGCTTGATAGATCCGGATTTAAGATGGATCTATGTTAGTAGATAGAAATTTTCATTAATGAAATCAAATTTAGTAAATTTAATAATGTTTGTTGATGTGATTGATGAAAATATGGAAAACCACTTGAAAACATAGAACACTTAGGATGTAGTTAGCTTGAAAAGTTAGTCTTAGCAACATAATAAAACATATATTAGAATTAGTTAAGTGGAATTGTTATACATTTTTTAAGAGAATCATTGTTATGATATCCTAATCAATAGATTTGTGAAAAATGAAACCATGGTATATTATGTTTGTAGCATGTGTTGCAGTTTTTACCATGTGAAATTTAGAGTTATAACATAGGTTTTTTTAAAATTTTGGAAAAATCTACTTACTCGATGGTATTTTCCTATCATATCTATTTTTTTTAAATTTTTTTTAATGAATCCTTTGTTGAAGACCATGTTGATGAGTAGAGACATGTCAAGGTCTTTTTAGAAAAATGAGACCTACTAATGGCAATATCAATGGAATAGAGGAAATCATAACTCTAGAAATGAAGGGCAAATTTAGAAGCTTTATTTACATTGTTGTTCTAGAGTTTGGATCAAAGGTGGGTGCCCAAATGGTCATGCACAATTACATTGTGGTTCTAGAGTGCCCAAATGGTCATGCACAATTACATTGTGGTTCTAGAGTTTGGATCAAAAGTGGGCGTCCAAATGGTCTTTCACAATACATGGTTTTCCCAAAGCCAAGGCTATGAGTTTAAGATTCGATCTATATTTGCTATTAAATCAATCTTCACAAATAAGCCTTTATCACTATAGTGATTATAGGCTTCTTAAATTTTTGTATTCCTGGCCTATAAATTAAATTGATGTAGATTTGCATTCTTTAGTTTAAATAAAAAAAAAATACACCTCAAGACATTGGATTCCTCTCAATGCTTGATAGATTCAGATTTAAGATGGATCTATGCTGGTAGATATAAATTTTCATTAATGAAATCAAATTTAGTAAATTTAATAATGTTTGTTAATATGATTGATGAAAATATGGAGAATCATTTGAAAACATAAAACGTAAGCATAAAACACTTAGAATGTAGTTGGCTTAAAAAGTTAATTTTAGCAACAAAATAAAACATATATTAGAATTAGTTAAGTGGAATTGTTAAGACATTTTTTAAGAAAATCATCATTGCTATTATATCCCAATCAATAGATTTGGGAAAGATTAAACCATGGTATATTATGTTTATCTTTGTTTGTAGCATGTGTTGTAGTTGTTACCATTTGAAATCTAGAGTTATAACATGGGGTTTATTAATTTTGGAAAAATCTTCTTGCTTATAACATAGTTTTATAATATAGTTTTTCGGTATAGGGATAGCCTTTTGCTATCACATCTTTCTTTTATTATCAAATTTTTAGTGAATCCTTTGTTGAAAACCATGTCGAAGAGCATGTCGATGAGTAGAGACATGTCAAGGTCTTGATAGAAAAATGAGACCTACTAATAACAATATTAATGGAATAGAACAAATCATAACTCTAAAAATGAAGGGCAAATTTAAAAGCCTTATTTACATTGTTGTTCTAGAGTTTGGATCAAAGGTGCGCGTCCAAATGGTCTTGCAGAATGGAGCTAGAGAAAGGATTTAAATATTGCAGAATGGAGCTAGAGAAAGGATTTAAATATTGCAGAATGGAGCTAGAGAAAGGATTTAAATATTGCACAATGGAGCTAGAGAAAGGATTTAAATACGGGTAGAAACACATGTAAAGAAAGACGGTGAGTGTTGAACCTTTAGCCATCATCTGCGAGGAGCGAATCAATAGAGTGATCAAACCATTGAAACTTCATTGAAGATTCATGATAGTTCACTATTTTTAATTTATTTGGTCAATCAATCATTGTTAAATATCATTGCCCAGTGCAAGAGAAGCAAATATGTTACTCTCAACATCGAGCCGCTAAGTGCTCCCCAAAAAAGATTGAATTGCTGTAAGATAAATGATTTAAATATTTTTTTGAAGTGTGAAAATAACATTTATAAATATAATAAGCTTATGAATAGATCTTTGCAAGTTGTGCATTTCAAATTTTTTTGTGCGGTTTTCCATGGGGACGTTCTTGTTGGTGGTTGATTTTGCATAAACTTATTGATACAATGCAAAATGTATGGAAAATATTGATGATAATCATTATGTAATTAGAGTACCATTTTTATATTAATGATAACCATATACTATATATTTTGTTCAAAATTGCTTTGAATGTGATTTATCATCATTAAATCTTATTTCAGGTTGAATTTAATCAACATTGGTTATGATGAGATCTGTGTGCAAGTCAATTTATATAATGATTACTCTTTGATTGGCTCACTTTCATAGCAGAGTACAAGTTTTTCATATCTAGGGCCCAATGGGGTGAAGGCATATATAAAGTGAGCATATTTTTGAATGTGACATTGGTAAATTGACTTTTATCTTGTTATTCTATAGTACAAAATAATTTTAAGCCATGAGAATTATAGGAGGTTGAGCAATATGTACATGTACATTTTATATTTATAGATTTAATGAACTTTATTTAAGTACAAATTTTGTTATTTTTAATGTTGTTGGAATGGATCAAAGTGTCTTGAAAATGTGTTAAAAAGTTAATCATTTTATATTTTTATGAGAATATTTTCCTAAAAAAAATGCACATGTATTGATTTTAATAAACCACCTTGTACATAGGTTGAAAGGCCTTGTTTACATGTTGAGCTATCAAAAAAAGAAACAATTCACAATTCATACATTGATATGCTTTTCTCTAACATTCTGTATAACATTAAAAAAAATAACATTGCCAGATGTATTTACCAAACATAAAAAACATTATAAACTTCATCAAAAAATTGTGTTCAAAGGTGTATGTTCTTATGAGCCTCTTTTGGTATTATTCAGGTGGTCTAGGATCATATTTTGTCAAGGTATCATTCTCCATCTTCCATCTGTGCCAAATGCCCAGTCTTGCCTGTAGACCATTTGATGGTTGATCTGCCATATGATTCCTTTCTCCATAAATATGTTCAATTTTTATTTCTTGAAAGAGGTCAACTAGTCTATATCTCTTCATAGATGGACATAAGAATAATGTTTCTAGGTCTCCTCAATCTCATCCACTTAAAACCTATCTTGGAGTCCTCAAATGCCTACAATTTTGTACACACTTCAAAATTGATAATTTCAAAGACAACTTTAAAGCCACTAATTTTGTTCTATTGCTGGTATGATCCCCCAGTCTAGCAGAGAACATGATCCATTAAGAGTTAGATAGATATAAATTGTCTCTTGGCCCACCCCTGAGTTGGAGTACCCTGTGACGCCCCATGAAAATATAACTAGCTACTAAATTTGTCAATTATTTCCTCTTAATATCCTCTTTGTTTCTCTTCATCCGGTGGGAAATGACTTAGCACAACGAAGCCTTTCGATGCATATAATATAGGGAAAATTTGTAAATCCTTGAGATGGCTTTAATCTTGGAGAGCTACACTCCCAAATGAATATGACAAGTAGTGCCATATGATCCTTGAAGGCCACATTTTTTATCCAATTCTCCATTGCTCCTTAAAGATCCCACCTTGTCCAATTAAAATTTATACCACAAACTTGTGAAGCAAAGTCTCACATTTTTCTAATATAAGAGCAAAAAACAAATAAATGATTAATATTCTCAGCATTGTCATTGCAAAGAGGGCATCTACTAGGGACACGAGAATATTTTAAGCATAATATCCCATATATAAATTTGTTTGATAGGGCCAGCCATAAGAAAATTTTAGATTTTAAACTTCTAGTTGACTTTGAAATACCAATGAAATTTTGGTAACTCTTCTTCTTCTTTGATTACTTGATAACCAATCTTGGGAGAGTAGGAGGCCCCCTTGGCATTTATTGACCATATAAGAATACCCTCTTGATCTAGTAATCTAACGTGATTGTTATGAAGAGCCTTTATGTACCTATTCCACTTGTAATAGAGGATCTTTGATAAATCTATTCCATATGATTGTTCCATACTGGACTAGGAGTTTGCAATTGAATAGGACACATGCTTAGCATTTTATAAAGGAAGCAATTATGTGTTTGCCAGGTTTATATAGACGATGTGGAGTCCATTAACATGGGCCCATTGAGAGTTGGCATTTATGTTAAAACTTAGCAACATACATTAGAGTCATAAGCCTTGTGGAAGTTGGATTCAAAGGAGGCGGTGTTCTTGTTTGGATGTTGATAATAGCTTTTGATCTTAGATAAAGTAATTGTTCTGTGTAATATACCACATTTTAGGAAAAACATTGAACTTGTCTTCTCAATTTTACAAGTTGTTTACGTATCATGATGATATATACTTGATCTTGAATGTATAAAGTTGGATCTATTATTATGCACTTTTTCTTTTATCTTATGTAAGTAATGTTTTTATTGTACTTAAAAAAACTTATTGGGAAAACTCATTATTTCATTATATAAAAGAAATAACATTTTGTAGATCCAAGTCAATAATTCACAAATTTTCAATGTATCTATTCATACATAATTATACAATGGTCTTCTTTAAAAAATTATATTTCTCTAACAACTTTCATCATTTAGATACCTTAATGATATTTATCCCCTAAAAATTGATTAAGCAACATTTTGATAAAGAAAGATTTTCAATGCTTTTTATATCAGTTAAATGGAAAAATCCATTGGATGTCATTTATGAATTCATTCTTCAAAGAGTTGATTTCTATTAAAAAGATAATGTGGATATTAAAAAATACAACCCTCCAAATGCCATTGGCTTGGATCCAACAACAAATCAGCTTTGGTTAACTTATCATCTGACACATTTTTGTTCAAATTTGCCATTGGCTCGGATCCACCAACAAATCAGGTTTGGATAACTTATCATCTAACACATTTTTTTTCTTGCACTGAGAGACAACAAATGCACCTTATTGGAAGATTATGATGATAATGGTTATACATGTGGAAAAAGTTCAATTATATTTAAATGTTATTTTCTTGTGATTACATTTACTGAGGATTTTTAATAAACTATTATCAATTGTTATAATAAAAAATTGACATATTTTCTATTATTAATATAACATAAATTTGAGACAAGCTATATCAATGAAGAATGTAAAGGTAAATAAATGGAAAATGTTAAACATGGATAATGTCAAAGATGGATAATGAATAGGATTGAGAACACCATTTCATTAAGAATATTCATGTAAACATATAAGCTTTCAATATATTGAGATTGACCCTTGTATATCTATATTTTGTATTTCTATGTATCACATGTACTCATATCTTTGATGATTTTAGTGATTTTATATTTACTTCAAAATTTTGTTGTTCGAAGGTTACACTGTTTCACATTTTGAAAGACACGATCTTGTGTAACTTTAATTATAAGTTTGGGGTTGTCATGATGATGATGGATTGGTAGATAAATACAAGAGCTTTAGAAAGAGCCTTTTTTTGGCTTACGTCTTTGTAAGTTGTACCCTCGTTTTTTTTTCTAAGAAAAAAAGTGTATTTTCATTCATTCAAGAGCAAAAATACATTCTCTAGTGCTTAGTAGCATTGGGCCTCAAATAGAGCCATTTACAGCTTACACAATTCTAAGAAGTTTTCATATGAATCTAGAGTGATTTTATAATCAAGATCTATAGAATTCCAACAAAAAAGAATGCTTGTTCAAGCATTTTGTAGAAATTAGATAGAGTATTCTAAAGAAGCTATCCTTGTACCACCCTAGAACTCTTCGAACTACAATGCCCCATGATGTATCAGAAGACCTTCTTTAGATAAAGAGTTTGCCTCCCCATTGAATACTTTATAAATATGCTTAAATTATATAAGCTGAAATGAGGATCTTAATTGCGTAAGCTACTACACTAGATAAACAAGCGCATTGTTATTAACCATTGTCTACCCTTGCATAGTCTTGATCACTGGCGATGAGTCTCCATAAATTTGAATCCTCTTAATACTGCATTTGGATGCTTGGCCTAACAATAAAAGAGGCCATTGAACTCTGCCCAATTGTTAGTGCCTGAGACTAGACACCCTTTCCCTCGAAAGTAGTGGTCTTTAGAAATAAATATCACAAACCCAAAACTGCTAGTAGAGTTTTGGTTTTGGTTGGCACCATAAAAAATGACTAGGGCCAATTTTTCTCAATCAATAGGTGGACCATGATTTGCCTAGTCCTAGAAATGTTCCAAGGTTTGTAGAATAGGAAGATAGAAATAAATTGAGTTGCTACCTGGATCGTCGATAGAAAACAATCTTGAAATAAAGCCTCATTGTGCACAAGCCACACCCCTAGGCTATGATCAAAGGAAGAGCCCTGTTACGATGGTCCTAGCACCAGTGTACCTGTAGAGGTGCTCCAGGGAGAGGGTGTCTTCTTCTTTTTTTTTTTTATCTGATCAGGAGGGGTGTTTAGCTAGCTCATTCTGAGGTAGGGGCATGAGCAAACCCTATGGCTTCTCTTATGGAAGTACTATGGCTTAATGGCATGGTTGATTGTCACGAAAGGGTTTGAAACCATGAGGTCGGTGTCCGGGTGGGTGGGTTACTGGGTCACATGACCCCCACCTTGTTTCAACACTCCATTAGCAGTTGTTCCCGCACTGAGACCCACTCTTATCTTCCAGAGCACATCCAACACCCTCCTGGTCCTCCAGTTCAGCAGCGCCCTCCCTCTGGGCCCTCCTTCAGAGGATGACATCATCCTCCTGGTAGATTGTTTGCTTGCTAAAAAGGGAGGGGCATTGAGGGTTTACATCACTGTTAGGGTTAGTTGAGGCATGACGACCAATCTGGCCTTCAGTGTCGTCAAATTTGGCCTTGTTTAGCATATATTAGCACGTAGGGGGTAAAATACCCCATGTAGCCTACAATAGGCCATCTTTAGATTATTTTAAATTATTTTTGTTATATTTTTAAGTTGACATTTTTAAATATTAAATTGACCTTATTTTGTGTAAAGTGAGTGTGAGATCAATAAATAAGATCTCCTCACTTCATTTTTAGACATCAACTTTTGCGATAAGATCATTATGTTTGCTATTTGCCCTAACTAGGGTTCTTTGAAGGAAGACACTCCTTGATGAAAGTTATTTTGCAAGTTTGAAGCATTTCTTGGAAGTTATTTTATAATATATATACAAAAGTTTAAAAAAAAATTAAAATCTTTAAAACATAATTTAAATTAAACATTTATAAACCTTAAAATTCAATAATAAACCTTAATAAACTTTAAATAAAAAATTTCCTATGATTAAACTCCATTTAGATAAATTAAAGGAATTTTACAAACTAACCGACATGCTCCAAACTCCAAACCCTAACCCTAATCCTAAACAAACATTATTTATTACTCTTCACCTCCCTGTGCTAAAAGAGAGTGATATTTGCTTATCCTGAGGATGAACCTGCTTGAAAGGTTCGAAACTGTTGATTGAAAAAATCTTCCGCAGATTTCCTTCCATTTATAGTTTTAATTTTGTTCATGCCATTGCTAAGGTGAGGCTAGAGTTGTTTGCTTAACACATGCACTTGGATGTATCTATACTTTTTGTTTAATGTCTCTCTATCAAATGTATGAAAGTGATGCTTGTTAGGGTTGGATGGAAGCCATTGTTACTTCATTTTCTCTTGATTTGCATGTTATTTTCGTCGTTGATCACCATTGTAATCAAGCTTGAGCTTTAGGTCTTCAAGTTTTGCTCAAGCTAGGCTTCCTCTACGAACCCTAGAGATTGTAGAGGTGAGCCCTAGTTGGCCAAGCTTGCTAAATACCATCTAAATGAGGGTTACCCTGTAGGGCCTCCTTTTTTGGTTTCCCCAAAAAGACTTCCAAAATAGAACTAACATCATATGAATATTAAATAAAATTTCATAATCTCAACTTGTATATAAAAATGTAACATTATACCTTTCGACAGTAGTTGAGCACTCCGTTGGCGAAGTCTTTGTATGTACGGTCGTCGATCTTCCCCGAGTTGCTTCTAGCCTTGCCGATTGTACCAAGAGACCCCTCGATTGACCACCCTACCGTATCAGGGTTACTCTCTTTCACCGCGAACCCCCGAGCTAATGAGGTCGTAAGAACACACTAGCAAGCTTCTCGCTGGGATCTCCCAATCCCCGGTCAAGCTAACCCCAACTCACAAGAACTGAAATTGGAATCGTGCATAACCAATTCTTTTCATTCAACAAAACTATAAATATTTCATTTATGTACATCATTAAAGCATTAACACATTTCAACCTAAGGAATAAAATATTTAATCCCAATTTATTCCTTTTCTATAGTTACGTATAACTATCATATATTTAAAACAATATTTGAATTTCAAAGTAAGAATTAATCCTTCCAAATTCTATTCTTCAATACATACCTTAGCCATTCATAAACTATTCTTACATACAACCTCTCCCTTCTCATAATCTAAGTATAATTAAATACTGGAGTGCCATTTACTTAGTATAGCTAAAAGTATAATCTCATATTTTTATAAACAAAGTTATGTAAGGTTTTCTCCTCTTCCTAACTCAAGTACAACTAGGATTCTATAATTCAATGTAAGTTTAACTTCTCTCTTTTCACAATCCAAAGCATGATTACAAACTAGTAGTGCATACCTGTTCGAGAAGCTGGGAGTATCCTTGCCGAAGGAGAAGAAGTAATAATCACAGCTTTGATTTTTCTACGTTGATCTTTATGCATTGCTCATCGTAAGCCACAAAAGACAACTCTTTTCTTATAGTATAACATAAGAAATTCTACAAGACTAAGATGTAATATATTAATCTTTAAACATAACGCAAGAAATATCATGACTAATCAAAGTGATTATACCCACATGCTATGGTAAACAATTTCTTTTCTTTCAAACAACTATTCATGAACGATTATGCGAGTAGGACCTTTGTTCTCAAGTGAGAGAATTCTTTTTTTTTGTTCCACTAAGACTACTACAAAATTAGATTCTTCTTGAACACTAGGATTGCTTTGCAAAAAAATTCAAGGTTCTATTCCATTTATTGACATTCTAAGAAGGATTGTAAGCAGAAAAGGAAGATGTCATCTACGAATAGAAGGTGAGTGAGATTCACCCTTTCGCCATAAGAGACCCCCTTCAATGTTCTTCTATTCCTATCAGAGCACAAAAGCCTACTTAGACCTTCCACAACAAGTAAAAAAGGATAAGGAGAGAGTGGGGAACCTTGTCTAAGTCCTCACGAGGATGGTAAGAAACCTGAGCAAGATCCATTTATTAAAACAACAAATTGGGGAGAGGTGACACATATCATGATCCAATTGGTCAAGTTCGGATTGCATCCAATATGCAATAGTACCATTATGAGAAAAATCTAGGAAGTCTTGTTATACGCCTTTGATAGATCAAGTTTTAGGGAGGCCACCTTCATATTTTGAGTTTTAATGGTATGAAGACCTTCTTGCGCTGAGCCTACCGCCTCATGGATTAGTATTCCATTCAGAAAACCAAATTGTTCTTCTGAGATATACTTGGAGAGGAAAGGATTTAACCTTAAAGCCAAAATATTTGTCATAATCTTGTAAGCCCCATTACATAGAGAGATCGGCTTGAAATTCGTGAAAGTTTTTGGGTGGTATTTTGGGATTCATAGCCAAAAAAGTAGCATTCAACGCTGTAGGAACCACCCCAGATTTCCTCACTTCCTCACTCATCTATTTAAGGTCTTCTTTAGTTAAATTGAAAAGTCTAGGAAAAACTCAAGAGGCCATCCATCAGGTCTCTGGTTTTGTCTCTTTGAAGGTGATGTAGGAGCATCGGTCAATTTTAGTTTGTTGAATTCTAGAAGCCTGCTTTAGTTAAGTTTATTTTAACATGAATCAATTCCTAAATAGTAGTTCCGACTAAGTGTAATAATGACTTATTTTTGCCAAATAATGCTCTTGAATAATTGTGAGTTAAACAAAGGATTTTTTTATTATCTAAAATAAGATCGAGGATTTCTTAGTCAGTTGATAGATCCTACTTGTTTGGATCTAGATAGGATTGTTTAGGCTTTTTATAATGTAATTTGTAACTGAGTTTGGTTGTTGTTCGAATGAGAAAAATAGAGTATTCATCCTTGATGGCTTTCAAAGTTACTCAGTTCTATTCCAGATGGCCATTTTTATGTTGTGATGATCTCTTATGTGTGTATGCCCTCTATAAACATGACAAATTCACGGTGTGATAATACTCTCTATGTGTATCAACATTCCTACATCGAGTCCTATTGGAAAATCAATCCAATCGTTAGTGATACTAACTAACCGATCTCTTGTAAACCCTGCTAAATTCATTGTTTATTAATTTCTGATCAAGAAAGAGTCTACAAAATTATTGAAGGGTTCATTAGCACATAAGATAGTGCAACGGAGCCATGCCTCCTTATGAATCTCTGCATTCTAACTGTTTTGCATTGTTGATCTATGTGCTGATGTGAAGCTCTACGCTGTAGAGTAGACGGATGTCGATCTGGAGGCTCAATTCCTTTGTTGGATATTGATGCATCTTGATTCGATCCACATAGAGAACCTTGGCAGGTGATACTAGATCTCCAAGCCACTTCCATAGTCAAGTCAAGCAAGGAAAGACCATTGCCAGATCAAATTTGCACTGCTTGATTGAATAAGCCTAGTGACCACGATTTGTTGTGGAAAGATTAAAGTTGTTGTTGAAAAATCAAAGTCATTCACACCATAGATGAGAATCTAATCAATGATGATGAGTGGTGTGCTCTTAGGGATGATTGAATTTAACCGGTGTGGATGGAATTTTTTTGATAAACACGGGTTTAAATACTCATTGTTTCTGCACCACTAGTAGCATCCCTGCACCATTAGTTGCGTCCCTGCACCAGAAATTCTTTTAGTGCATAAATTATTTCTTTTGAAACAAAACTTTGTAATCCTCTATAGCTAGCATGCGTGGAAATCGTTATATAGACTAAATCAGAGCTAATATATCTTGATGGGATGGTTCAGAGTATAACTCTTTGAAATGGGATTTAGTTATCTCTAAGAGATTTTGAAAACCCCTCATTGGGGTGCCTCCCTGATCTTGCAGTTTCCAAATGGAGTTGTAGTTTCACCAATGTGCCACCACCTTTTGGGAAAAAATGTATTTTGGTCACCAACTTCCAACCATAAGGCTCTTCTTTTCAACCTCCACTCAATCTCCATATCCTCAAGAATTTTCCTTTTTGAATTCTCCAAACCCACTTATCTCCATTCGACTTTCCTTTGATGCAAAGACCAAAGGAGAACTAGAATAGAGGGACTCTAGTCCCTTATCCACTTCTACCAGTTTAGTATCTCTCTCCTTACGCATTACCATATTCCACTTCACCACCTTGTTTTTCAAACATTTCAAGGAATCCACAAACTGAGAGCTGACATTGTGAGTGGATCTGATTGAAATGTGCCTCCAATTTCCTTCAAGCAAAGCTTTAAATTGAGGATCCTTTGCCCAAGCCGAATTATATTAAATGAGGAACCAAATTTATCCTTTGAAAATCCAATCTCTAAATAAATAGGAAAATGGGTTTGAAAAAAGACTTGAGCCGACACAAGAGTGGAGAAGAGGCAGATTGGAAAGCATGCCCAAGGGGGTCTTCTCTAGTTGAGTCCCCCAAAAATTCCTCCACCACCATAGTCATATGTGAGAGCAACGAGGACCAAAAATCTAGTCTATCATCATACACCATCAATATTGAGGATAAGGAACTGATTATCAAAATTAGCATTATAAATTTCCACCCCCAGCACAGACCTGCTCGCAAAAGAGTTCTTCACTTGTAATTGTCCAGCCACATCCAGGGCTAAAATAATCATTTGTGAAATTTTTTTCTCCAACTTACCGACAACAACCGAGCCTAACATCATTTTATCTTGCAAGAGTAAAATATCTAGTTTATCTACCTCTAACAAACTATTGAGGGCTTGAATTTTGGCTTCCCCCCCTAAGCCCCGAACATTTATAGATATAAGCTTCATTCGAGAAAAACCGAGGGGGTTTGTCCTACTCTAAGAACCTCTGATATTTTCATCTATCGCCCCTGAGAGATTCTGCGTTTGGTTTTTTCCTTTGCATGGAACATCTACAATATCCTCCCTACTTTTCCTAGAATGGAGAATGGGGAATCCTCCAGCTCAATTTCGCCTGATGTCTGAATACCTTTTAGCCTATATTGAAGGAAATAAGGTCCTCTTGTTCCAGAATGGATCCCTTCCTTAGTCCCAAAGGAACCATGTGAGATAGACTTCAAAGACGAGTTGTTGCCGAGACTCGTAATCAATGGATTTTCAAATAGGTCTTCTTTCTGAGCTTTAGAACTTGAAGGAGCATTAGACATGCCTGAGCCACCCTCCCCTGTAGCAGGAGGAGAGGACAAGACCTGGCCACTAGCACCCAAATTATTTTATGCACTGAAAAATGCCGCTCCACTAGATTACCAAATATCAACAATACGCTCTAATTGACTGTCGGTCATGCCACATCCATCAATGATCTCTTGCAAGGGATTTTTTTCTTTGGCATCACTGTCACCTCCGGGGGAAGAATTTCATCTCGAATAAGTTCTTCCTCTCGTGTCTTCTTCTCCGCCACCCTACGAATGTCCCCATGCATAATGCCATCAGGGTTTAGGTATTGTGAAATGCTCTCATCATCACGTGACTTGTCCTTGCACTTCCACACTTTTTTGAAATTCGTGAAACAATCCATTTCTACATGTCCTTACAAATGACATTAGGTACATCGAAAAGGCTTGTTCAAATAGTCTAGGTGTTGTGTGAAGATGCAATCCCCAACCACAAGATGAAGGGTTTCGAAAAGACTCAACCATGATTCTCACTACAGATCTACGTTGGGAGCGGAAAAGTTCTGCATCAACTGCAACGAATTTCCCAATAGCATCCCCAATGGCCTTTAATCCATCCCACGACCGTAATTCTAGGGGAAGGCACAAAATTTTCACCCAAGTAGGAAATGTTGCACGCGAGTCTTTACGTGGTTTAAAAAGAGGATGCCAAGGTTTTAGGGCAAGATCAGTGGTTTCAACAAGTTATACAACTTGACGAGAACTTTATACTCAAATTGAAAACTCTAGCCATAAAAACTCACTTTTTTACGACAAAAACACCATAAACAACCCTGAATCGAAAAGTGGTGCTACCTCAGATATAGAAGTGGTGCTGGGTTGGTTGAGAGAGTGTGTTGGAGTAGGAGGAACTGAACTAGGCTGTTGTGGAGCCATCTCTTTGAAGACCATGCCTATAGTGGCTTTGGAAAAAACATTGATTTTAGCTCCTAGATTTGTGATTGCTTTGATCATAACTGTAATTGATCCTCCATTTTGCTCACACATTCCTACAATTTTTCCAAGTGCGCCATGATTTCCTACTTTTCCGCTCCATTGTATTCCAAAGCTTTCCCCAATAAGGTATTGAGGTGCTATTACTACTTCATCTCCTGCGTACATCCGGGATGATGTCTTCAAACTTCGCTAGAATATCCTTTGGATCGAGGCCTTGTTGCCACTACATTGCATAGAGATCCCAATGAGAAATCATTTGTTGTCTAGGAGGAGGAATATTAGTGTGATAAGAGGCCCTAAGTTTCCCTGCTTCTTGGAGGACTCGAGGCATGTGCGATTGCTTTGTCCCCCTTTACTACTTGCGCAAGTGTCGACAAGGAGCAATTATTCCAGACTATGGATGCCAACCAGAGAATAGGTTTGTCGGGATCCAGTTCCTAAATTCTCAACGACATTTCCACCTTCGCTCAGATTAGAAGTGGAAAATACCTTTAGTCGAACAAATTTCCTTGAAACGATTTGCTGTTTCCTCTCACGCATAGAAAGAAAGTTGAGGTTGTTGACGAGTTGTCCCCCACAAATCCTCCTTATTTCCCCAATTCATCATTGCACTAATATTCTAAGTCGTGGCAGATGTGATCATGACTGATAATGGAGTGGATCAAGCTCGACGAGGAATGATCTCCCACATTTCTTGGATTCGTCCAAAATGACTAAGAGCTCGTGTGTAGGACAGGACATTGGGTTCCATAATGGTTAATTATGGGGACACGAGAGCTTGTACCATAACCCCCTTTGTGCTTCCATGTCGCTAGGGGATATCACCATGCACGTGGCTGTCAGGATTGGGCTCGTGTGAGCTCCCTCACACATCCTTGTCACGCGATATGGGTGAAGATGTTGTCAACTATAGTTGTTGTATTGTATTTTTCTTTTTGTAGAATCTATATGAACGTATTTAAATAAAAATATTTTGTTATTATCGTGCAATATTTGAGAGTGTAGATTTTCATAGTTATTCATAATTATGAAATACATGTTCAAATGTAAATTATGTAAATTTTATGAAACATTTCAAATGTTTTGAGTGGACATTCCACCTATTGTGACGAGACTATATGAGAAATGGTTTGAATTAGTCGTTATAAATACTAATTCGATATACCAACATAACAAAAAAAAGGAATGAATTTGCTCAAAATATAATTTACTAATAAGAAAAGTGGTGCAAAACAATCTAGAGAGAATGCCGATAAAGATATAAAGTTAATGTATTTAGAGAGAATCCCACAGGGGTGTAGCTTGACTGGAAAATGGAGTGAATTAAAGCTCATGGTGTATATAGAGGTTATGAGTTCAAATCACCTCGGATTACCTATGCCCCATGCTTGCAGGTTGTGTGGGTGCACCTAGGGGTATAGTGGTAACATATGGGAATCAACCCCGTGTAACATGAGTATGTGCACCACCCCCATTGTCAATTCCCCTAGTACAAAAAAAGTATTTAGAGAGAAAAAATGAGTAGATAAACATAATTAAAAAACAAAATAAAAGAAAAGCCATAGATTGGAAATACAAAAATAAATATAGGTTATGAAGATCAATTAGAGCACAATTTCAAAACATTTTCTACAATACCTACCATCGTAACCTTTTAACTCATCATAACTATGGTGATTTAGGAATGCTTCTCTTAAAGCTGTTTAAGCATATAAATAAAATTCTAAAGAAAACCGAGTGGCTCCTTTCCATTTGAAGGTTTGATAGACCAAAGTTGGTCTCAATGGACATTAATAACTATCCTCCTCATCAATAAAAATCAACGTTAAATCGAGTTAATGTTCAATTTAAAAAAAAAAAAATATAATACAAAGAAAAAGAGGAAGTAATTTTAATAGATAAGGGAATCACGAAAATTTAAGAGAGGATGGGGTGATATGTGTGAGGGGAGTTCTCTTAAACCTTGATGGAAAGATGATATTGATTTTCTTGGGGCATTGGTAGGACAACTAATAATCAATCAGAATTGTATGCCTTGTACATGAGATCAGAGACAATCTTTAGTCTCTAGATTCAAAACTATTCAATATAGGAGACTCTCTTCTCGTCATTAAGTAGGTAAGGAAGAATTTTGGAAAAAAGGGAACCAAATTATTTAGAAGTTATGAAAGGTCATTGGCATCTCAACTAGATCAAAGAAACCAACCTCTTACTTGTTCGAAGGTGTAATAAATCCATTGTTGATCATTTTAGTCATTGAAGTGACTAAGTTGTACAAGGGGGTCTTTATCCAAAATGGAGGGCACCTTTATCGAAGGTGTCTCCCCTAGAATTTTTATTTATGGAGGGTGCTAGAAACTATATTTCAATCCTCAATTTATCAATCTATGAAATTGGTGACATGGTGCATAATTGTCGGTCTTGACCTTGTGTGAGATATCACTTGGATTTAATGGCAAGAAAGGGAGTAGAGCATTCATTAGTGCTCTCGTCTTCATCCTTTGAGTGCTTCTCTTCTTGTGCGATAATTCCTTTATGGCCCTTTCTTGGTCTATTTTCTATGATGGTGGGATATTTCTGGCTGCTATTTGCAAGGGTTTGATGGGGTTTGAAATGCAGAGAAAGCATGATGTATCTGGTTACGCTGGTGGGTTCTTGTCCTTCTCTTCTTGGTGGGACCAAATTGGTAAGGTCTATCTTCTCTTCTATGTTTCATTAGGACATGGTAGGCACAAGGCATTTACATTTTGCTTTGGTTGCGAGGCAATTCCTATGGCCTCTTTGTTGGGTTTTGTTTGTTGTGGTTTTTTTATCTATGCGAGAAGAGAGATATATCCAATGGGAGGGGAAATGATACCTATCTAGGAGCCTTCTGTTCTTAGGAATGGACAACCATTCGAATTGGGGTGCTCCTAGAGGAGAAGGGTTGCATGAAATATGAGAGATTAAATGATGGTTTGAAGGGGTTGGTTGATGGCATTAATGCTCATATAGCCCGACAATATGCGAAGCAGGAGGTCCTTAAGAACATAGTGAAGGAGCATGGGGAGAAAATCACTAAGATGATAAGTGACATATAGGTACATTTTAACATAATTACGCGTCTTTATCAAGATGCTTAGTCCCAAAAATTCATTCATTAGGTTCCAAATTGATGGAGGAAGATACAGTCTAGAGCCCTGCCATTGTTATCATGCAAATCTATAGTTCTAAAGTAATTGGTAAAGGCGAGCAACAACCAAAATAAGACCACAATGGCCATGCTTTTTCTTAACTTATTATGTTTAATGATTTTTACATGGTTTTTTTCTTCTATTAGGACAATTTGTTTGGGTATATTGTATTCAGCTCTTTGTGAACTTAATAGTTGCTTGATGGTTGCTGTGTTATGGATGTATACAAAGAATAAATTTTGTGATGTAACCCTTCAATTATTAAGAGTCTTTTTAGACAAAAGTTGGATTGTAAATGTTTGGCTTGTTTTCCTTAGCTCTTTTACTAAAATATATTTTACTTGTAAATTTAAGAAAGGTAGGTAATATTTTTTTTAAAGATAGAAATAGTAGCAACAATCTATTTTGGTACATTAAATCCACCTTAAACTCGCATCTATTATTCGATTTGACGTTTGGAATATTTTAGAATCTTGATCTACTTTTTCTACTGGAAAATTATTTACTTCCATCACTCTTAAATAAAGGTATAAATTTGTAAAGTTATTTAATGTATGATCTAGTACCTAGTTCAAATATCTCGGTCTTCTTCTACCCTAGGCAACAAGCAAATTAGACATCTCCCTACAACAAAATATTCCCTTCCTAATTTGCGCATGGTAGTTGTTGTATCATATGATTCTAATTTGCACACAATAGCTACTGTATCATTTGGCTTGAATCAGCTCACTCCTCCCAATAGACCCCCTCGCCATTACTCGTCTCATTTTTCTAAATCTTCAAGCTTTCACTTGACCGTCATGCAACCAATAAACCTACATCCTTCACGGTTTTAGGTTGGTGATTCAACAGTCTGACCAACCAACCCAATCCTCATGAAGCTCTTTGTTGCAATCCCATCATCCTTTGGTATGCTCTGTCATGTCCCCTCAACAGTGAACATTGGATCAAGATCCTAACCCAACCAATCCCTTGGGTTGAGGAGACAACTTAAGTATCATGGGGTTAATTTGTATTCAAGGCAATTAATTAATTAGGGGTGTGCATTTAATTTTATCCAAAGTTTGTTATCCACTCGGAATAATTATTTATGATGCATTTAATATTTTTTTTATGTTGAATAAATGGAGATAATGCTTCGCTAGGGCGCATTAGTGGATAAGGTTGGAGGAGAGAAGAATTGAGGAATAAGTCAAAGAGAAAGCACATGAATCTAGAAAATTAGGATAAAAGAAGAAAAGAAGAATAAATCAGGAAAAACAACATAAATCAGAAAGCAACACAAAATCAGAAAAGCAGGAAAGTCAGAAAAGAAGGAAAGTTAAAAAAAGAAGGAAAGTTCAGAAAAAGAAGAAACAGAAGAAAAGCCAAAGAAAATCAATCATAAAAGGAAAAAGGAGGAAAGCAAAGCAAAAGGAAAGGAAGGAAAGCAAGCTTTCCTTATCTTCTCAAGGAGGGCACATTCACCATGAAGAATTGCTGCACAAGTCATCCAAAATCTATAAATAAACCAGTCTGCACCACATTCACATCTTTTGTTAGTTTGAGAATTTTTATGAGAGCAATTTTGCCTCAAATACTTGAGAGATGTGCCCCTGGTCAAGTTTGGGAGATGTGCCCTAGCTTTCTGTGAGAGGATGATGGCATTCAACCATTTTCATTGATTTTATTTGCATGTCCTGTAGCTGATCAATTCGAATCTGAAGTTCATAATCATCATCATCCAGTTTAGAGTTCGAATCTCCAGGCTCCCTATGACATTCTGGAGCTAGTTTCTTATGTAGAAGAAGGGAGATATTTCCATGATGTTCTGAGATGTATATTGGCCTATTTATGATGTAATGACAGTGAATA
This sequence comes from Larix kaempferi, assembly GCA_027924585.1. Taxonomy (NCBI): domain Eukaryota; kingdom Viridiplantae; phylum Streptophyta; class Pinopsida; order Pinales; family Pinaceae; genus Larix; species Larix kaempferi. The sequence goes on from BSBM01000841.1 coordinate 464,117, forward strand.
TAATCCTCTGATATCAGTTAGATCAATAAAAATTACAGAACTCATATTTCTTCTCACATTTCTCCACCCCTTCTAGATTTAGCTAGAATTTGACTAGTTTCCAGTGTGCAATTAATAAATGAATGAGTATGAATCCAAATTAAGTAATTATTGTTTTAGAGTTGAGTAATATGTCACATGTCATGTTCCAAGTCTTATTTTAGAAATTAGTGGTCCTTTGAGTACTTTTTGGGAGCCCAGAATTCACACTAATTGAGTAGTCTTGGAAGGCAATTTTATTTGTATTTTTGTGAGACTTGCTCAAAACCTTATACAACTTTCTGGAATGTCATATTACTGTGTAATGAATGTAAATTGATGATATTTAACCTTTGTAAGTCAGAAACACCCATCCCTAGCCTCTAGTTAAATATCTCACCTATACTAGTTCTCATATGCTGAAGGGCCCAGGAGCGTTGGAGTAAATTGAAGATTTCTGATATTGAAATATCAATGGTATCAGTACATTGTGCAAAGGTATCACCCAAAAATAAGAACCTCACTTTCACCCAAAGCCTTCGATCTAATCCACCCTCGGTCCATCTAGCTTCCACCCTCACTGTTTTAATTAATTATGAGAAGAAAAGAGTTTTTGTACCACAAACCTGGTTTGGTACATTGCATGCTCCCTATTAACACACATTTAATTCTTAGGTTTTAAAGAAGAAATTACCTATTATATAATCCCTCATCTAACCTTTCCTCTTTTGACCCCTCTAGCTCTTCCCAAAATCCACAAGGAGTGCTACCTTTCCTCTTTTAACCCCTCTAGATCTTCCCAAAATCCAAAAGGAGTGCTACCTTTCCTCTTTTAACCCCTCTAGCTCTTCCCAAAATCCACAAAGAGTGCCACCTTTCCTCTTTTAACCCCTCTAGCTCTTCCCAAAATCCATAAGGAGTGCTACCTTTCCTCTTTCAACCCCTTTAGCTCTTCCCAAAATCCACAAGGAGTGCTACTGGGCCTTGACTTATGCCTTATCCAACATTATTTTTCTCCTTAACCTATGTTTATTATTATATTTACAATCTATGGATTTTCCTTTATTTCATTTTTTAATTGTATTTATCTACTCCTTTTCTTCTCTCTAAATACATCAATTCTCTATCTTTATCATTATTTTTCTCTAGATTGTTTTATACCACCTTCTTTTCTATTATTAATAATTCTTATATTTTGACCAAATCCATTGCTTTTTAATTTTTTTTATAATCAATATATGCAATGAACTAATTCAAACCAAATTTTATATTGTCTCTACTATTCCAAGGCTTGTAATTAGTCCGTCATAGTTTACTTCCAAAAATATCTCTCATGATTATAATATTATCTTACATTAATTCTTATTTTTTCCCTAAATGTTTCAAATGCCTAAAACTTATATTTAGATGAGGCTTCCAAATATATATATAATTTTGAAAGATAAACTATCAAGTTTGTGGTCTTTTTCTTAATTTGTTCTTTAAATAATAAAATGTCTTGCTTGTGCTCTTGATTTAGATTGAAACAAAGAGAAAGGAAGAGGAGGAAGCTAAGAGGAAACAAAGGATGAAAGGAAAAGGGTAGAGGAATAATATTAAGAAGTTACAGTAGAAGTGACATATAAGAAAGCAATAGAGAAGGAAATGAAGAAGGCTACAATAAAATAGGAACAATGAAATGAGGAAGAGGAAAAAAACAAAAAAAAACATAAAAGAGGCAAAGAAGAAGGTTAGAGAAGATAAAGCTAAGAAAGTTGCAAAGGAAGAGCAAAAGAAGAGAGAAGAGGTTGAGATGAAGGAAGAACACAGAATGAAAGGTATTGAAATAGAAAAGGAAGAGGAAGTAGAGGTTAGGGATATTAGAAAAGAAAATGGAGTTTCAAAGTAGGATGAAAAGAGTAAGAAGAAAAATAGTAGGATGACAAGAGTAAGAAGAAAAATAGGGAAAATTTTCAAGATGGACAAAATATAGAGGTGAAAAGTGTTAGAATTGAGACTTTGGAGCAAAAACAAAATAAGTAACTGAGAATGTCGCTTTGTGGAAAACCCTAATTATAAATAATAGGTACATATTCTCACTTTGTTCATTATTATCCCTTCATCTACATAACAATTGAACATGCACTCCCTGTCTATGCCTAGAGGGGTCCCCAATGCACCTAGTGTTGGTTCCCCATAGACATATGCCCTCTATCCCACTATTTATATGCCATCCAATCCCTTAGTTGAATTGAACCCACCATGCTACTCAAAGAAGAGAAAGAAAGAAAGAAGGGCCAAGAAAAGTTCCCTACCTACACTACAAATTATACGAACCGTTACACTAAAACCCCGAGGTGTTAGTGAAGGTCGCTCACTAGGATCTTAACATCCCACCACGCTCCGCAGTCCATACTCTAGGTTGGATGTGCGCTCGTACGGTGGTGTCCCCTTTGACCCGTACGAGCCCCGACCGAACATTGCAATGCCGACATTGCCACCCGCTCTGTGACTCGAACCTGGGTGGAGGCTCTGATACCAAATGATACGAACCGTTACACCAAAACCCTGAGGTGTTAGTGAAGGTCTCCCACTAGGATCTTAACAACAACCTTCTAACCCCATTGCTGAACTGATATTTTCCCCAACTATGATGAAGAAAGTGGCAGTTTTACCATAACCTAGAGATCTTGGCCCATAATACCTATTTCAAAATGAGACCTAAGTATTTGAAGGTTTCCTAGGTCAGGTTACAAGCCTCCCAGATTCCCACCACAGCTAATATTAAGGTGGCCAAAAGTACTAACAACATTGTTTTTGACAAATATTTCAGGGTTGCTAGGGAAAAACAGAACCATAAAAATAAGTCATATGGCCAAATTAAGAACTCTAGAGGCTGAGAAAGTGATTATGGAGAGAAATTTTACCATAGGGCAGGACCCATAGGTGGCTAAAGAATCTATCTCCACCCCGGAGGAAAATCAAGAGAAAATCAAATCTCTAGAGGACACCCAAACTACAACATCTTCCCCCCTCGTTTCATTGATGGAAGAGAATAAAAAGTTAAAGGGGAAACCAATTTTCTTAATAGTGAAGTTACCAACCACAACATTAAAAACCAATCCCTTGCAGATTAGGTGAAATTTTGGAAGTTGCAAAGACCGATGCCAAGGTTTTAATGTCTCAACTTCTCAAGGCATGAATCACATGAGGATATCAGGGTTTTAATGTCTCAACTTCTCAAGGCACAAATCACTCCAACTACCTCCACAAGCATCATATCTAAAGTGGGGGACTTTGTGAACGATTAACTCTTACTTGTGATATTTAATGAATACATTGTAATATTTTATGAGGAAGACAATGCATAAAATTATGCATATTATTCGAAGATGAAGACAATGAAAGAAGCTAGGGACGATGATCACTTAGGATCAAGTTGAATGATTCACAGAGATATTATTGGAGATGGTTAAACAAAATATTTTATTATAACATACTGCTGTGATATTGTTATGGCGACCTAAACTTATATAAAGGAATCTAATTCTATAATAGAAACACACATGAGAATGGATTGATTGAATAGAATTTCCCCTTTGAGGGTTTCTTGAATGTAAACTCCATGTGTCCCTTGCTATTTTTTGTTCGAGTTTATTTGTTTTTTATTTGTAATCCCAAAATTTGCCATCAAAGCCAAGGAAAGGTGCTAAAAAAGGTTCATTGGAGAACAATTCGTGAGTGTAAAGAGCATCCATAGAGGAGTGATGCTCCACTTTTCACTGCCAATGATCAACTTCCATTTAACATCCAAAAATCTAGTTGCTAAATTTGAAGTGGCCAATCGATCTCATGTGTGCTATTTCATATGGATATGATTGACTCATGAAGGCTCATTAGATACCCAAGATGAGATGTGTTAATAATATGGGATTGATATTTACATAACAATAATCACACATATAGTTGGAAAGTAAACAATGGAATAGAAACTCAATAAATAGATAATTTACTCCTTCAAATTATCCTTTCATCAATAATTCAAAGATTAAAAGGAAACCTCCAAAGGATGTCAAACTAACAGCTGGACAATACACTCAAACAAAACAAATTTGCACACTCGCTACAAAAAACACTTTGCCAAAAATTAAGAGAATAACTTTCTATTTGTTGAATGTTGTATAGGTTTTTATGTATGACTATATGGATTTGTGCATATAGATCCATACAATTGTACAGATATGTCATGTAAGGATCCATATGAATGCATAAATCTGCCATATACATACCTAAACATTGCCCTTTCCCTACTTGTTGAGCTTGGCTCCACTTTGACACTCTAATTTTGCTCCACAGATAAAATCAATCACCTCTTGACCAAATTGTCTTTGATTGAATAATGAATGTGTCTTAATCCTCTACCTTGACTTTCCTTTATATTGTTATATTTTCACAATTTAATTCAAGATTATCTAGGATCTTATCTGAGAGAATAACATGCACAACAATTCAAACACAAGAGACAAGAGACACAAAGAATTTCATCGGGGAAACCATAAAGGAGAAAACCCTGCAACTTCCTTAGAGATAGAATGAGCAACAATACAATAAACCCCAAAAGTAGAAATGGTCTCCAGCAGCTTCTCTCTTCTTCACTTGTGCGAACTTTTCCTCCTACTCACTGTTGACGTAGAGTCTATCGATAGGGGTTCACTCCGCACTGTCACCAATAAACTATCAACCCAAACTCCCTTATACACCAACCTGAAAAGGTGTAACCCTTTCCAGAAACACTTGCGGGGCAAGTGTAGTCTCACCCGAGGTGGATAAGAGGGATGCTGGAACCAAGTTTCCGCAATTGTGTAGAGGATATGCACACATTACCTTCACACTAACCATAACATTCATAACATACCATTAACTTGCCATTCACATCTTAAATCATTCACAATTTCTAACACATACATTCAGAACATACTCAACGACATATGCGCATTAATCAACAGAAAACATTCACAAAATCCATTATTCATCATCATATCATTGCACAGAGACAAAGTTCATATGATAACCGAACATCTTCATTCATTCATCAAACCTGCGGAATTAACCTCATAGAAACCGTCAATACATCACGTTGCGGATCCAAAGCAAAACCCAAAAGATCAAATCTATCTCCCAAACTTCAATGCCCTTAGGCTTACAATCCTACTCTATTTATATTCTTCTATTCTATTACAAAATGGTCCACATGACTGGCTTGACTAATCTAACAAATCTTATGCTTCCGCAAAAGTGGCGAAAGGTCCTTTTTCCACGGAATGACCCTTTCGCATCTGTCGGCTTCCGCATTTCCTCCGGATCTATCCCGTGACAACAGGCCCCCAACACAATCTTGTGGCTCATCTCGAGCCACCTCAGCTGGACACCGCTAGTTTGTTGTACTGTTGGAAATCATCATAGGTGGTCCAGATCCGGTCGACTATCTCTTTTACTGATGCTCGGAGTTGTGAACTTTCTATCACCTGCTGCTCCGTTGGGTGGTCACATACCTTCTGTCGTACCTCCTGTAATTTCTCTTGTACCTGTTTCATCTTTGGAACTATTCTTGCTATGAGGGCTTCAGCCTTTGTTTGAAGCTCGTCCAAATGTGCAGCTTGTTGTTGCTTCCTTTTGTGGGATTTTTCAGCTCACTGCTTCATACTTTGTAGTTCCGCGGTCTTTTCCATGCGCATCATTGTGGGCATCGCCTTAAACGATCCCTTAAATGTTTCCAGCTGCTCTTTGGCCTTGCGGAGTGTTCTCTTCAGTGCAGCTAATTGGTCATCCTTGACCAATCTATCCCAGAATTCTGTAAGACTTACTGCCACTTTCTGTGCTGCTTGTTCCATTTCCTGAATTTCTACCACTACTTTCTCTATCGCCGTCTGTCGACTTTGAACCTGTGCTGGGGGTGTGCTGGGTGTCGCTCTGGTCTAAAGCTCCGCATCTTCCTTCATGAGATCAATAATGGGGACTGCTAACATAACAACCTGAGCTTCCGGGGCGACATCCGGATCTAGAGTTGTTGTTTCGCATGCCTTTGCAAGTGCTCTTTCTAACCTTGTCAATTCCTCTCCAATCTTTTCCTTTGCAGTGAGTGCTATAGTTTGCTCTGCGATGACTTTTTCCTTCTCAGCCAGGGCTTTTTCTAATTGTGCCTTCTCCTCAATAGCCTGTACTTGTGCAGCCAGTACTGCGGTGTGTTTATCTCGAAGCTGTTGTGCCTCCATCTCGCTGTGTTGTAGTTGTTTCATGTACTCAACCATCTTATTGTGCATCGCAGCCTCGCGGTTGCATATTTCTGCACTTAGTGCCGCTTGGACTCGATGTAGTGTCAACATTGGGAGTAAATTGAAATCGATCATTGCTAGATCGACCTTCCAAATCTCGAGGTCCAGGGTATCATCTCTTGTAAAAAAGGCGCGGGTTTCAAATTGGACTATCCGTTTTTGGTTGCCCACTTCTACCTCGACTCTGGGTGTCGACAGGTTTTGCTAGTCTCCGTGTGGTACCCTGATGTTGATTATTGTATTCGCCATGGTGTTTAATAATTCCCCGACGTACTGGAAATTGTCTGCGGAATACTGTGTGATCTTTCGAAGGTTCCTCTCTACAATCCATGTAATACTATCCAACAATTTGTCGTCCTACTGCGTAGTGAGCCCTGCCTGTGTGCTACTACCGTCGCGGTCCATTCTGTTCTCTGTCCTTCGTTCTTCCTGTTTGAGGTCTAGTTCTGAATCTGTTAGGGTGTTGGTTGTTGACGCCGCATCATGACCAGATTCTACTGTCTGGTCCTTCGCATCGGTCTCCTGTTCTGTTCTCCTTCTGGTTGGCGGAAGCTTCATCTTCCTTCGTCAGGTCTCGTCGTCCTGCTATCTGCTCCTTTTCGATATCCTTCGGATCTGCAGGAACCTTCCATGCGTCTGACCATTTGGCGATGATGTTATCAAGCTCAGCCTCGATGAGCTTGTATTGTGTCTGCGTCCATTGTTTGGTCGGATCTGTGCGGGCCCAGAGGTAAATCATGTGTTCCTCGACAGATACCTAGGCGATGGGGTGATACTTTGTCGCAGCTTGCAGTGTGATCCGCAGTATCATCTCAGCGTCCATCCGCATTCTCTCGAGCCAAATATAAAACTGGATAATATTTTCCTACTGTCATTCTTTGTCGATGGCCGCCCATAAGTTCTGGTACCGTGCACCATCGCACACTCGTGGTTCTGTGGGATCCACCCCCTGATAATCATCTGGTTCCCTCCATGATTTGAAGGCAATAAGGTGGAGTAACCATGAATACGTGAACGGACATCCATTTTCTTGTGCATCATACACATCCTCGGTCAATTCATGTAGCAGGAACTGAGCCCAGTTCATCTGTTCTCCTGCGGTGCATCGTTCCGCAGCTGGGAGGACACCTGAATTACATTGCAGCGGTCAGTTTTTCCATGTTATTTTGACTGCAAGTATCTTTGCCGCTACTCTGACTGCTTGGTTGTTAATTGTGTTGATCAGGTAGCCTCGGGAATCTTTCTCTACACCATACTTTATGGCCAGCTTTTCAGCTAATTTCTTGTCATTGTACTTACCCTGGAAAAACTGCGAGAGTCAGCTCCTTCTTAAGGCAGTCCTGTGATTCTGGAAATGGATCGACTGTGACTGGGATTCTCTCGTGCAACCAAAGGGATCTATCATGGAAGCATGCAAGGATTTGCTTAACACATGCATTGACCTGTGCTAGGCGCCCAAAATGTGGTATGAGGGTGATGCAAAGCAATCCTGATCTGGCCAATCCCAATGCCCACTTCTTAGGTTCCTTTATCATTGGGCCTCCTGCATGGGGGACGTCCTCATAATCCTTTGCGTATTCTTTAAACTTGGCTAGGTCATGGTTAGTGTATTGTAACCTCTGCAATTTGGCGGTAATTCCCCAGTTTCGGTAACCCCTTGTGGTACCGGTGCGATCACAATGGATTATTTTTCGTTCTTATTGATCCGCAGTAGAGGCGCCCTCGCCTGATGTGGTGGAATGTACTCAGAAAGCATGGGGCCATTATATCCATCTTGCACAGATTCAACAGTTGAGGGCCCTGCAACATCATGCGTAAACCTTGCGGATGCCTGGGTGCCTTTCTTTTTCTCCCGACCAGTGTCAGGGGATCGATTCACACTCTGTTTTTTCTTATGTGGGACTGTAGACATGACTTCAGGCTGCTCCTGCACAATTGGTGTGGCTCGTGGTCTCTCGGTGCTGGTGTTGGACACATACACTTCCATTCAGCTCTTGGAATACTAAAGTAGTTTAACATGTTTCCCCTTTGCCTCCTATATACTAGCCAATAGTATCCATCTGTTCATGGGTCATAATTGCCAAATCTCATCGGGATTTTCCAAATCCATCGCATGCATTGGATATTAACTCCTGGTGTTCTTGGATTTGACGTTGTCTGGTGTGGTATAACTGCAGCCTTTATTACCTTTAATGCCGGATTAGACTGTCACACATTGTGGCAGCTTCCGACTTGCCTATAGTGTGTCGACAAATCTTTTTTTTTTTACATCGGCATAGCGAGTACCATTGTGTCGACATGTCGTCATACCGTTGGCTTCTTTGTTGCGGCCAACCTTCGCCGGTTTCGCTGGGTCGCTGTTGTGTACTTCTCAATGTCATTTGTCGATGGTTCTACTCTGATCATTCTGCATATCGCGGTTGGCAAGTATTACTAGTGTCTTAGTTCTGGTTGGTGTGGCCATGGCTTGACCGTCTGTACATCAGGTTTTGTTGACGGTACATATGTATCTCTGGGGTCATTGTCATCTTCAGGCTCTTCGGTGACGTTGCAATGCCCTATTTCTAGTGTCGCAGTCCTTTGGAGTACCGTTGGTTTTCCGGTCAGTGCGACTTCAATTATTTTTTCGCAGATCACCTGTGATACGGTGTGGGCTAATGGATTTTCGTTTGAGGATGAGAACGATTGGTTGAAGCCAATGGTAAGCTGTTCCCAATATGTTATCCCACATTTCAGTTCTGCTGCAACATACCAACTCTGTGGTACCTCGCCCAACGTGTGTACGAATGCGTGTACCCATTCCTGGCATGCTCTCGATCCCCAATCTCTGTTGACAAACATTCAAATGCGCCTTCGGGTCTCCCTGTCCGTCATATCGCAAATGGTCGTCTTCCATAGCTTTTCCGAACTGAACCTCCATGAGCCATCGACATAGTGGCCAAGATGTGATGTTTGATTTATGTACTGCCCACCATCGCGCAGGAGTAGCCTTCAAAGCTTCCTCCAGGGCCATAAGACGTTGTGGATCTTCCACCTTCTCCTCAAATTTAGTGAGAAACGTGTCCATGTTGGGAAATCCTTCATAGGTAGGTAACGCGTACTCCTCCGATGTTACCATTCGCAGGGACTCAGCTATCCGTACGCATCTTCGAAATGACACTTCATGCAACCGGTTCTGCCAATTCTCAAGGGCCTTGTCTGAATCTAGAGGATGCCAAGCTGTCGCTACGCCATCCTAATTCTCCATTCGTGGTAGGGTTGACATAATCCTAAAAAATGTTGTACAAATTATCCCATACTTTCGTAAGCTCGTCTCTAGTTGGCTCCGTATAGCGCAACCCTTCCGCAGGATCCAGCGGTGCGATGACCCTCATTTCCTGATTCTCGAATGACATTATCCTTTTCTTAAAGTTGATGATTGCTTGATTCTCCATAGCCCAGTCTATCCCCAGCAGTACCGGATAGGGACTGGTGTTATCCACAATCTCAATGACATCGAAATCCGCATACGTTTTGAAACCTTCAATTTCAACCGAAAGTTGACATACCCGACGGAGCGGGGTGACCTTGCTCTGGTTCGCTAGTCGCAGCTGTACTGGTGACTAAGTCATCCACGGCTTCCCCATTGTCTCCCACGTCTGCTTAGTCAAGATATTCACATCCGAACCCAAATCCAGAATGATGGAGTCGACGTCAAATTCTCCGATCTATGCCGACATCCACATCTCCCTGCCTGTCTTTCTTTTATGTATGTGATTAACTCTCTGTTCCAGTCGTGCACCTCCTTGTCGTCGCAGTATACTAGTTATTTCTTCCAGTGCTTCTGGGTCTTGGCCAAATCCAGGCAACTTTCCAAGAAGGCTCCCAGGGTGTTTTCCTTCCTTCGCAACTTCGTTGAGTTGAACGTCGGTGGCATGTCGTATATTTCCTCTTCGAGAGGTAGCTGCCTCCGACTCCCTATTGCCTCCTATGCTTTTAAGAAGGCATCTCTTTCCGCTTCGACATCGAAGGTGACCTTCTTCCGCTGTGTTTGCGTTGGTCTACCATTGGCATGTGACCTGTCACCGCCTGTCACTGCCTCTCCTCTTGTCACTATGCCAACTGTCTCATGGCTACTTCTGGCTTCCATCGATATCCTTTGTACATATGATGGTGCATTCTGATTATTTTGGTTATGGTTCTGGGGTGGATGCTTGGTTTTCCATTTCGCAATGAGCTGGGGGCAGTCCTCTACACTATGATATACAACACTGTAGTATGTACACTGCGGCATCGGATTTGGACAGTCTCTTTGGTAGTGCCCCTTCTGTCTGCAATTGTAACAGACAATTGGACCTCTTCCCCGTCCAACAGCTCCTCCGGATCCCATACCTGCACCTCGGCCTTCACGAAATCCTCCCCCAAAGCCTCCATGCAACGGTCCATATTGTTGGTACTGCGGTTGTCCATACTGTGGCCGTTGATACTGTTGCTGCCCATACTGCGGCTGTCGATACGATGGAGGTGGATATTGCGGGTGCCCATACTGTGGCTGCCCGTATTGTCCCTGGTCATCTTGCCATGGTTGACTATACTGCGACTGCTGCTGCACCACCAATAGCTCTTCTCCCTTCATAAAATACGTATCGACGGTTCGATCTTGCAACAAGTCATAGTCCTTGGATTCCTTCTCATCATGGCCAACCAAACGAAAAAACTTGCAGTATAAGTTTGTTGGATTTGATACCATCTTTTGTAGATATATGCATTTCTCCGGTTGATGCCCTCTGGTCTGACAGACAGTACACCATGGCATGCCTCCTCGACGAAGGGGGTTTGGTGCCCCCGACTGCAAATACTCCCTGAACTCTGGGCAATTGTCCTTATGGTGCCCCTTAGTTCTTCATCTGGTGCAACATACATCTCCGTGGGTTTCCTTGCCCTTCCTGATATCCTCTAGTTGCAATGTTAGATTGGCCAACTGTGCATGAACTCTGTCCATTCCCATTCCTGCTTCGCGAATTGGTGAAGTCTCTAGCTTCATCGCAATTTCTAGCACTTCTGCCTGTGTCGTAACCTTTTGTTGCATCAATGGTCCTCGGATATACGGTACTAAGCCTGTAATGAACCATTCTTTGTGTTGCAACTCATTTATCAGGAAACTTACTTTTGCTATCAGCGTCTTGTACCGTTGATCGAATTCCCACACCGACTCATTCGGGAATTGCTTAATCTCTTTAAGCTCAATGACATATTGTGACTCACCTTTCGATTTTTTAAATTCATCAATCATCGCCATTCTGACCTGTTCCTATGTCTTAGCCGTTGTTCCCACCGGAACCTTTACAAAATTCATGTACCAGTCTAACGCCTGAACCCTAAGGGTTGTCGCTAACTGTCCCATCTTTATAGCATCATCATGAACCTGCTTTACAGTCCAGACTGCTTCGCATATAAACCAATACTGTTCGGGATCCTCGGTCCCGTTCCCCTGAAATGTGGGCATATTTGCCTTGTCTTCCATCCTAACGTTGCTAGTATTGTTATTCACTGACGCGCTACTTTTACCACTACACGTAAGGCAACTCCGCGAGTAGTTTTGATTTCTTCCTATGAAATTCAGAGTAGTGTGAGGGGTCGAAGGTACGTGGTAACTTACAATCTGACCTCCTGCCTCTGGGGTAGCCTAGTCGATGTCTTCTCCACAATAAGGTCGCTTCCTCCCTTGTGGTCCTATCTCGCGATTCCCTGTTGTGGTCTTCTCAGGAGACTCTCTCTCAGTCCTCCTCTTCTTCTCAGGATGTCGAAATATTGCTCCACTTCTCAAGAGACCACACTCTTCGTCAGCTTCCCTTTCAAATTTGTCGTTGCTCATGTCCATCTACCACATCCTTCCGTCAGACTCGCATTTACGTGATACCTTCACCCTTGCACACTGATTCTTATACTCATCAAAAGACATCCTCAATATTCCTTTTTCGCAGACAAGCATTTTAATCCACAGTTTTAACGATGACAAAAATCTTCCTCTTGGACCCCTGAAAAATTTTCTTGCGGCATCGTTGTATGACTTAATAGTATCTACTGCAAACTCAGTTATGTACCCTTCAAGGATACTGTCTACCCAAAAATCAACAGCTCGTGATACCTTGTTATTGACTTGCTTCAACTGTCGCACCAGCTCCAGGGTCCAACAAACAAGTTCAATCTTTTGGCACTGGTTCTTGCGGAACATCAATTGTGCTAGCCACTCATGCAATAACACCAGGAATTCACAGAAAAATATTTCATGAATATCTGAATAAATGTATCTTTCTAACCAACCGGTTGTTGTCTGTTTAGGATCTCGCTTCTCACCTTTTGTGAATTCTTCCGCTTTCTTATCGAACCACTCCTGGATCTCTGGTTTTGTCGGGTGCCACAACATATCCTATTTTCTTCTTCCTTAGGGTCCTGGCAACAGAACCATTTGTTGACGCAGAGTCTATCGACAGGGGTTCACTCCGCACTGTCGCCAACAAACTATAATCCCAAACTCCTTTATACACCGGCCCGGAAAGGTGTAACCCTTTCCAGCAACACTTGTAGGGCAAGTGCAATCTCACCCAAGGTGGATAAGAGGGCTACTAGAACCAAGTTTCCGCAGTTGTGTAGAGGATATGCACACATTACCTTCGCACTAACAAGAGATTACAACATTCATAACATACCATTAACTTGACATTCGCATCTTAAATCATTCACAATTTCTAACACATACATTCAAAACATACTCAACGACATATGCGCATTAATCAACAGAAAACATTCACAAAATCCATTATTCATTATCGCATCATTGCACAGAGACAAAGTTCATATGATAACCAAACATATTCATTCATTCATCAAACCTGCGGAATTAACCTCGCAGAAACTGTCAATACATCACGTTGCAGATCCAAAGCAAAACCCAAAAGATCAGATCTATCTCCCAAACATTGATGCCCTTAGGATTACAATCCTACTCTATTTATATTCTTCTATTCTATTACAAAATGGTCCACATGACCTACTTGACTAATCTAACAAATCTTATGCTTCCGCAAAAGTGGCGAAAGGTCATTTTTCTGCGGAATGACCCTTTCGCATCTATCGGCTTCCGCATTTCCTGCGGATCTATCCCATGCCAACACTCACTTATGCGAGCTTGATGAGTGAGTGAATGATCAAATAGAGAGGAGCACCCTATCTATTTATACTTTATCTTTCACTTGACCTTTACCCTAATTAGACTAGGCCGACTTCTCTAGGAGAGTCTAATAACCCATCTACAACTTAACTCTGGGGTCTAATGCCACGACATACAATGGAGGGTTATCCTTAATGAGTTTACATGACCCAAATACAATAATGACTCTCCTAACCAAAGGAATAAACATCTCCGTCGGAAGTACAATAATAAAATAAAAATACAACATAAAATATACAAGTGAATATCTTCCAAAGTTACAATTACATTAACACTCCCTCTTATCTAGGAAGGTATTCTCTTGACACAGTCATCAGCACAAGTCTTCGTCGCTGGATCATTATTGTCACTGCTGCTGCTATCTCGACCATCACTCTCCAATCTACACGTCATAAGAATTTATACAGAGCCAACCCTTTTTCATGTTGGATGTAGGCCTAGCCTCCATGTAGGTCTTCATAATCTCTGTGAGCAAGCCATCAAGTAGGTACATCTCAGGACTTATTATATGCCACTGCAAAACCTGCAAGATCTCCCAGGACTGATTATATGCCACTACAAAACCTGAAGGAGCATCCCATGATTGATTATATGCCTATGCAAAACCTACAATATGTCCCAGGACTGATTATATGCCACTGCAAAACCTAAAGGAGCATCCCATGATTGATTATATGCCTATGAAAAACTTGCAAGATCTCCCAGGACTGATTATATGCCACTGCAAAACCTGTAAGATCTCCCAGGACTGATTATATGCCACTGCAAAACCTAAAGGAGCATCCCAGGACTGATTATATGCCTCTGCAAAACCTATGTACCCTACTGTCACCTCATCATCTTCAGATCATCTCATCCTCAACGGAGCACATCCCAAATTCACATCACACGTCTACCAACATGCGAGGAATTTCCTACCAGCATATGAGACACAACACTTACATCAACCTACATGGGAGGAATTTCCTACCACCATTCGGGAAAGGCTCAACACTTACATCAACAACCATGGGAGGAATTTCCTGCCACCATGCTGGAGTGGCCCAACCCTTACATCTACACCATGGGAGGACTTTCCTACCACCATGTGAGAATGGCTTAGCGCTTACAACTACACCATAGGAGGACTTTCCTACCACTATGTGAGAATGGCTCATGTTCATTTTCATCTTCCGGACTCATCACTTCCCCTTAGAAGGAACCTCGATTTGAAGTACACCAATATTCTCTCTGAGGTATTCAAACTTCACTCTAGCTACCGGCTTGCTCAACACATCAGTTATTTGCTCGTCTGTCGCAACATACTGGAGCTTCACTGCTCCTCTCTGCACCATATCCCTGATATAGTGATACTTGATCTCAATGTGCTTCGACTTGTCATGGAACACCGGGTTCTCAGACAACTTCACACAACTCTGGTTGTCGCAATATATACACGTCACATCCAACTAGAGATCAAACTAATCAGACAGTAGCTTCCTTAGCCATACTTCCTCACAACTAGCCGAACAAGATGCGACATACTCTGCTTCGGCTGTACTTAATGCCACGCAGGACTTCTTCCTGCTAAACCAAGAGATCACACTTGATCCCATACTAAAGCAGCACCTCGAATTTCTCTTCCTATCAATGGAACTTCCTGCCCAATCCGAATCAACATATCCCTCCAGGTTAATCTTCTAATTCGCATCATACTTGAGCCCATAATCAACCGTACCCTTCAGGTACCTCAGAATATGATTTGCAGCAATCAAGTGAACATGTCTCGGATCCGTCAGGAACTGGCTCAATGTGTTCATAGCAAAGAAAATCTCTGGTCTCGTATTCATCAGGTACATTAAATATCCAATCATCTGACGATACATCGTGGCATCAACTGACTCTGATGAAGCATCACTCAATAGCTTCAGGTTCGATGCCATAGCTGTGGCCATGGCCTTTCAGTCCATCATCCCAGACCTCTTTAGGATCTCTACTGCATACTTCCCTTGTCCAAGGAAGATTCCATATGCACTCAGCCACACCTCCATACCTAGAAAGTAGTGCATCATACCCAAATACTTCATCTCGAACTTGGAAGCAAGCTTCCTCTTCTTGTCAGCAATCAACCCATCCTCACCTGTTACAAACAGGTCATCTACATAAAGTAGAAGTATCATTGGGTTCCCTTCCTTAACCTTGTAGTAAATGTTGGAATCCACTTTACTCTTGGTAAAGCCCAAACTTGTTAGGAAGCTATCAATCCTGTCGTACCACGTCCTGGGTGCCTGTTTTAATCCATACAAGGCTTTCTTCAATTTGCACACATGAGTTTCCTTGTCATGTGTCTCAAATCCGAGTGGCTGCTCCACATACACTTCCTCCTATACTACACCATTCAAGAACGTTGTCTTGACATCCATCTGGTGTACCTTCCACTTCATCACTGCAGCCAGAGCAAGTACTGATATGATGGAAGTGTATCTAGATACAGGTGCAAATGTCTCCTCACATTCTATCCCTTTCTTATGAGAGAAGCCACATGCCACAAATCTCGCCTTGTGTTTCTCTATGCGGCCATCTGCAACATGCTTGATCTTGTAGAAACCACTTAGAAGTCACAACAGACTTCCCTATTGGTCTCGGGATCACCTCCCAGATATCATTCTTCATGATCGACTAGTACTCCTAGATCATGGCATCCTTTCATTCCTTCCTTTCTGCCGCTTCTTCATAGTTGGCAGATTCTTTGTCAATGATGTCGCATAACAGGGCTACATAACTGGAGAATGTCCTCAGTCTCTTGCTTTCTCTATGCATTCCTTCTGGAGCACCATATCTCTCTGCATCTTGAATTGCTTCTCGTACCCATGTTGGTTTCCTATTGTGAGAATTCTTCTCACATGGTGGATCTACAGGTTAATGTGGGTCTTCCATCTCGCGTTCTTCATATTTTTCTGGAATCGCTTCTTCCATTACTGTATTTCTGATCTTGGGAACTTTAGGGTCTTCAATATCTTCAATAGGTAATTTTCTGATGTATGTTGATTCTTCGTCGCTTGTTCTTCGAAACAAGTCTCTCTTGTAGGTGATGGTATACAATCTTTCCTACAAGTCAAGTTCAATTGCATGATTAGAAACATATCATAGTTTTCAAAACAAATTCTTACGCCTAGAGACATAGGTCATATAGTCATGCAATTATCTTAGCCAATGCTTCAATACAACATTTATCCATATCCTGTAACTTTCTTGATGCCTTCCATCTCTACCAGAACATTGTTAAGAGTGTGCACTACTCAACATGTCAGCAAAGAGGTTTCAATCTAGATAAGTAGCAATGGAGTGTTGTACAGTACCATAGGCCACTTACCCATTACTTGCATATTAGTAGTATCTTGTTCATTAATGCAACTTTTCTAGCATGCATAATATACATCCTAAATCTAGAAACATAAGTATGTACATAACTGAACAACATAATTTAAGTAATCACATATACAAGGAAATGACAATTCAAATACTTATCTTAGTTTGTTTGTTGGGTGGACTCCCTCTCAATCTTTGCTTCCTTGCAGGAACTACTGGAGTGTGCTCCCTCTTGATCTTTGCTTCCTTGAAGGTACTACTGGAGTCCCTGATCATGTGCACCTTAACCAATTCTCAAAATGGATGAGAGGTTCTTCCATAGATTATTGATCTTTATTTGTTTTCCAGATTCCAACTTTGCAGTAGATTCTTATACTCCTTTCATGTAATACTGAAAGTCATCTCTAGCTTCACCTTATGAGGTGGAACCTTCTAAATAAACCCTTGTAGCTGGTTACCTTCATTACAATACATATTCTTCATCACTTGAAGAATCTCCACTGTCTTCTTTGGTTCTCTTCCTTGGAGGTTCATCATCCTCTGTAGTGTGAGCATGATGTCTTTTCTTGTTCTTCTTCTTCTTGTGGGAGCTGCTTTTGTTCCTGGGACAATCTCTGGAATAGTGTCCCTTCTCATCACAAGTATAACATCGAATGTGACAGAGATCTCTCCTAGATCCTCCAAAGTTCTCCGTCCGATTTTGATGATGGTTTTTACCCTTCTTGCGAGAGCCCGGTCTTCATTACCCATGTTTTCTTCTCGAGCTACAATTCAAGCTTCTTCCTGTGAGCACTCCTCCCACAGCCTACTGAAGGTGATCAAATTTCTTCGTGCACATATTCCTTGAATGAAGGAATCCCATGACCTAGGAAGACCATTCAATTTGGTCATCACTATTTCCCCATTCTCTATATCTTTTCCCATAGCTTCAAGTTGTTCTTTTATCTGAGAGAACCTTGTAAATTAGGATTGCATGGTCTCTACATTTGACATTCTTCAATTGGTTCCTCAATGTCATCTTCCTATTTATATTTCTCCCTTCAAATAAGGTGGTCAAGGCATCAAACATCTCTTTAGGTGTCTTTAGAGATGACACATGTGGTATGAGATGGTCCTTGATAGAATCTGCAATGATTCTCTTAGCCTTAACCAGGTTCTTCTTGCGTAAGGATTTAGACTCATCTCCCTCTGGAATTGGAACCTCTTCATTCACATAGGTGTCCAATTCATTCTCTTCTAGGACAAGCCCAATCCTATACTTCCATGCTCGGAATTTATCAACCCCTTCAAGATTATCCTCAAGCTTGGCATGGTGAGACATCTTTAATGAGAACGTAAATGGAAATAAAAAATCTTTAGGTCTTACCACTTGATTTGCTGAAACTGGATCTGGAGTTGGCTAGGGTTTGATAGAGAAACCCTTTGCTAGAGAAACCCTAAAAATCCAAACTTGGAATTTGAAACTTCTGTCTAGATAGAAAGATGAGCCTTGTTGAGGTGAGCAAGCTGGTACCCTTGGATTTTGAAAATTCCAAAAATTGACCCCTCAAAAGTGACTTGCGAATTTTGGACCTATAGTTTCTGGTCCTTTCTGGTTTTTCTGGTCCAAAGTCAAATTAGGGTTTGACTTATCTCGGGGTTCTACCCAACCAAAAACTTCGATCTTGGTCTCAAAATTTTGATTTTGATGGGGAGCTTCTTCCTGTGCTGAAAGCACTCCAAAATTCCTCTTCTGTGAAAAGCCCTAATTTCCCACAGCAGTGACAAGCCAAACATTGAAAATGATCAGAATCAATTTATGTTTCGACATAAAGATGTGCCTTCCTTAGGTGAGTTATCCTAGCCTCCTTTTGCTAATGATATGTGGATAGAAACCCAAAAATTAAGAAGCCCTATCTTCTGTAGCTGCACAGTGTCTTCTTCTCAGGTTATCTCTGATACCATGTTAGATTTTCACAATTTAATTCAAGATTATCTAGGATCCTATCTGAGAGAATAACATGCACATCGATTCAAACACAAGAGACAAGAGACACAAAGAATTTCATTGGGGAAACCATAAAGGATAAAACCCCGCAACTTTCTCAGAGATAGAATGAGCAACAATACAATAAACCCCAAAAGTAGAAATGGTCTCCAACAACTTATCTCTTATTCACTTGTGCGAACTTGTCCTCCTACTCACTTATGCGAACTTGATGAGTGAGTGAATGATCAAATAGAGAGGAGCACCCTATCTATTTATACTTTATCTTTCACTTGACCTTTACCCTAATTAGATTGGGCCGACTTCTCTAAAAGAGTCTAATAACCCATCTACAACTTAAATCTAGGGTCTAATGCCCCGACATACAATGGAGGGTTAACCTCAATGACTTTACATGACCCAAATACAATAACGACTCTCCCTACCGGAGGAATAAACATCTATGTCGGAGGTACAATAATAAAATACAAATACAACATAAAATATACACGTGAATATCTTCTGAAGTTACAATTACATTAACATATACTTGAGTTGGAACCCTAATCTCTCTACAAGTTGTACAAATGAGATTATTCTCAATCACTATTGTATTAAAATTACACTTTATTAGACTCAACAAATAAATATAAGACTTTCACTTTATTACTAAAGTGAATTACAAAATAGAATTGATTTGAATGAATTTCGAAAATTCTGATACTAAACCTACATGGAAGTTCCTATCCAAGTTACAATTTTCAACACTCCCTAACTAGAAAATTTGGTTCCTTTTTTTGGCGTCAAACCGTTGGTTGTGAGACACATTTCAAAGCACAACAGCTGAACCTAAGGTACCAAAAATGTCGGTTGGGAAATCATCGGTTGTTAGACACCTCTCGTGTTTGTTTAAGGATCGACAGTTATTGTGACATGTGTCAACATAAATACCTTATCCGAAAACATGGTTAATTGTCGAATGCTTGATGCTAAAGTGTCAAAAAACCAATCCCAATGCATGGGTTGAACCACCTCAAATCGTCAGGCGATCGACACAATAGTGTTGGAAGAGAGCCACTACACCATTGGTGGACCTACCCTGTGCCATGGAAACAATTTGATGGTTGACGGACACACCGTTAGTAGATGTTGCACTTCATGTCGGTCGACCGACACAATTCCATCGAGATCCACAACATGCCATCGAAACAACTTGGAGGTTGTGGACATGCCATTGGTCGACTGAAACAATGTCGTAAGTGTACCTTCCCCATAGCATCGACGGTCTTCCGCCATAGCATCAATGGACCTATCCTGGATTGTCGGTGGACCTGGGCCTTACTGTATGTGGAGCTAGCCCGAATAGTTGATGGACCTGGATCTTACCGTATGCAGAATGATTGCATCATTAGTTTAAAAACAATAATTGAAAATATGTATGTTTTTGGGAGATAATATGAAATAATTGAAACATTAAAAAAACTTGGGACCTTCGATGTCTTGATTGGAACAAGGTGTTCGTTCACCAAAAATGTTCCTGGATGTGTCCCCATGTTGTGAACACGTGACGATCGAGGATATGAACGCAGAACCTCTGCAGAAGGGTCTCCTCCATCATCATTTATAGGGAGTGGCGTTGTGACATCCTCAGGGGGTGTGTCATGGGGCACTGAAGATGAAATCCGACCCTGAGCATGGGGATTGTTAGTGAGAGGTGGAGAGGAGAATAACCTCGCTAATATATGTTGGCTCATGATCAGACACTGTGGTGTTTGTGCATCACTACTTCCAACACTAGGCTTGAACGAGGGCTTGCATGTGAGGTTGCAAAAAATATTACATAAGAAAGAAAATGTTAATTCCTTTAGATAATTTAAAATTTAAAGAACCGAATATCATAATTGAACAAATGCCATTAATAATCTCTTTCAAATGTGGTGTTTACCTTGTATCTCGCTATAGCTTGTATCACCTCTTTGACCTGTTGTTTGATCTCAGGCATTTGTTCACATTTAACCAAACAAAGAAGTTCTTTGTTGAATTTTATGATAGGATTTTTTATTGTCTGGAACATGTCGAGTGAAGATAACAACTCCTCATTATCAAGTGCATCCTGAACATCATGACCAGTGGATTGCATTTTTGAACAAAAAAAGGTTAATTCTCAATTATAAAAAAATAAAAATTTCACATTATTCTTAACTCAAATTTTTTTACCTGTTCTTGGGCTAATGCTTTCCCATGCTCAACCTTCCACATCATAATATAATTAGAATCGTGAAATTTCAAAAAAAAGATAAGATGACAAGAACATATCAATGTGTATATCTACATTGCCAATTAAAAAAAATCTTAACATAGATAAAAACAACCTTGTTTTGTTTACCAAATGACCTTAATCAATAGATTTGGACGAAAATCATTGTTAGTATCATAACATTTAGTAGAGTATAATCTTTATTAAGGTGCTTCTACCCCCGATGAGGAGGAAACATTGTAACATAAAAAACAATTGTAAATCATCAAACCTTGCGATGTGGGATAAAAAGAAGTTATTGTTTGAAACTCTCTTCACCTCCATTATCTTGTAGAGGTGTGAATTTTGGGGTTGTAGCATCCCTAGAGAATCTTGGAGAAAATTTGAGAAAATCCATAATAATTTTATAACTTTTAACCTAAAAATTAAAATAAATACACCTTATCCTATTCTCCTCATAGAAGTGGGGCTTTCACCCATCGAGAGTGTGTATATGACTAGGTACTTGATGTGCAAGCACAAGATAAAAAAAAAATACGGGAGACCAAAGGATTCCTAAAATTGATTTAAAATCCGGTCAAAACAACCTACAACTCAAGCAGGGTTGGCATAAAGATTCCCTCTCTTGGTTAAACCATTGGGGAATTGACGGAAATGTCACTTTCCAAAATATCGATAATATTAAAAATATTACTACATCTAAGCTTAAAGAGAATTTGTGGTGCGACAAAAATTTAGAAGTTAAAAGAAAATTAAGATATTATAAGGAGGCCATTACCCTTAATCTAGAAGATTAAAAGCATCTTTATGTTTTAAATAGTATAAAAAAGAAGATCAATACAACCAAGATAACAACGAACTCTCATGAGCTCTATAGTGAAACAAGGCATTGGAAAATTCCTAAAACACAATGGGATGAAAGGATTTGTCATCTCTATGAAACTATGAGCATTGAGGATGAAAATCACTTTCTATTATAGTGCCATGTGTACACCCACATTAGATCTCAATTTCAAAATCTTTGTCACAATACAAACCTTCTTGACCTTCTAACCTATCAAAACTACAATGAGTTAGGAAAGCTGCTCTTCAAGCTTCTTGGACATATAGGAATAAAATTTAAAAAAACCAAATGAATCCTTATTAAGATCCAATAGACCAAAGTGGGTCTCAATAGACGTTAACCATCATCGTCATCATATAATAATACTTTTCTATCAATGCTAATGTATCTAACTTTCATATATATATATATATATATTCATTCAATACTAATGTATCTAACTTTAAAATTTGAATTAACTAGTATCATTATTTACTTTTTATTTTTTTCTTTAAAACATAAAAATAAACTTTCATTCTATAATTTTATAGATATAATGTATATTCATTTTTAAAGGAATTATATATAAATGGAATGTAAAATTTAAGATTTAAATATCATTAGACCACAGCGCATGGAATAAACAATGAATATTTATTCAATACTAATGTATCTAACTTTAAAATTTGAATTAACTAGTATCATTATTTACTTTTTCTTTTTTTCTTTAAAATATAAAAATAAACTTTCATTTTATAATTTTATAGATATAATGTATATTAATTTTTAAAGGAACTATACATAAATGGAATGCAAAATTTAAGATTTAAATATTATTAGATCACGGGGCATAGAATAAACAGTGGATGGGTGTACTATTAAGGAAATCCTTGCGTAAGGTTGTTGATTCGAAACTCCATAGATATGAGCCTTACAAAATTAAAAAATATATATATATTATCAAGTTATGGTAATTTTATTTCTTTCAATAACTTCATAATAGATACTACAACAATAATAATTATATATTAACTAAATATATAAATATGACCTAATTGATTAATTTCAAGAAAAAACACTAACATGTTTTCATATTTTAATGGAATAAAATGATACAACTATATTACTCAATTTCAACAATAAAATATACATTCTTAAACACTTAAAAAACAACTAAAAAGTTGTAGATTTACCTTTATGTCTATAAATTATTGTTCTTAAGACAAATGTTCGTCACTATAATGTTTGCATTGAGACATAAAGAGAGAGCACAACACGGATGTTACCATGACATGTGGCGGTGATGTGTTGTTGGAAAAGCAATGATTTTTTCAATGAAAAATATTCCAACAGTTTTTCGTTGAAAAAATTCCTAACACTTTAAATTTCTATATTTTGTCACTTTAGCAACAACAAAACGTCGGAAACAATGTCAAATTTTCTACTCGAATTTAGTAGTAGATATGCATGTTCAAATGCAGTATAGGGTTTTTTATAATGTTGAGATTAAATTGTCTTGAAAATTATTCCCTATACATAATTGCTTATTTGAGAGTTTGAGTTAGTTGTATATTAGCTAAATTGTGATTAATGAATAAAATAGTTATTCCAAATGAATCGTGGAACGTTGATTAAATATAATGTGAATAAATGTGTAATACTAAAGGGATGAGATGTGTACTAATGGGTAATATAAAATGATTGTGAAAAATTGAGTAATTATTTTGTTTTATATGATTAATGAACTATGGAATTTTAATTATTATTGTGTATTGACGTAATTTTATGGTTATGTGATGTTCCTTGGATTTGTGTAATTTGATACAATTTAGGATGGAGAGATGGTGATGATATGTACCTTGTGGGATCCAATAACCATGAGGTATTTTCATCATGCTCTATAATTATGGGTTGAGGATAGAAGAATACTTCCAACAAACTTATACCAGCTAACTTAGACTTGTATATATTACTCATGGCTATAGATCCATGCAAATGATTGGGGATACACATTCTTATGAATGAAAAAAGTAAAGTAGATCCTTAGAGCAACGTTGTGACTTTTGATGCTTGTTGTAGTCAGTTTTGTGATGAGTTATCACACCATCCCATGAGGCATGACATATAAAGAATAGTATCAATAGAGGGACCCCTTTAATGGAGAATGTGATTAGTCAAGAATCAAGCAGGGGATAATTGGGAGATGTGAATGATGAGAGATTGGTTAGATTATTCAAACACTAGAAGGTGAATAACCGGGGGATACAAATTATGGAATATTGGATAGATCATTTAAGCACCAAGAGATAGATAAATAGGATGTGGATGATGAGATATTCAATGGATATTAATTCGTGATATTTTTCTTATTTTGATTGTCTTTGTATGTTTTGAAAGTGTTTGTTTAAACAATCATTCTTCATTGTGAAGATATAGTCCAATATCAATATAGTTCGCTTGTTCTTATTTATATGTTGATTGGGTAATTGAATATTTGACAATATAGGATATAAACACACACACACACACACATTGTTAGGATATGAGTCTAATACCCATATTTCCAATATTCTTCATGTAGAACTCTCGATTAGTCCCATACATTTCTCTTATGCATTGGGCATGCGGTGGGGTCAAAGGGGCGTGCCAAGCCCTCCCCCCCTTCGGGGGTGCAAGGGTGGATCCCCCGTGGTGAAATGAACTTCGGAAGGACTGTCATGCCCACGCGGGGATTCCAAGTTAACAAACCCACTGTCCAAACCATGCGGGGAGGTCCAATTCTTGTTGTTTCCAAGCTCACTGGAGTGCCCACGAGCAGAGTGTTAAACTATCCCTCCTGGGTTCTGGATGTTGCCCAAGTTAAGAGGGGTCCAATTCTTTCCAATTCCCGGCTTGTTGAAGAGACCACGTGCGATAGGATGCACTACACCGCCATTGTTCTGACCTGAGCCTGGCTCCAGAGGAGCCCAATTTCTTCCAATACTGGGCTCGTCAACTCTGGTGAGACCACGAAGGAAGTTTTGAGCCGAGCCACCACGAACCTGCCCGTTTCCTTGTCACTGAACCACGTCGAATGCATACAGGTAGCGTTTCGTTCCAACCCCCCTACATTATCTTGTATTTTTTCCTGCATCTACGACACTGCGGAGAAGAAGGGTTCATACCTTTTCCTCCATGCCTGACCTGAGTGAACCCAATTTACTCAGATCCCAATTCACAGCAAGAACCTAGTTCGCAGCAGAATCCCAATTCGTAGCAATTTGAAATTGCATAATGCTGAACTTACCACCCTGAAGCGTGTTATATGGCAGGGTGGAGGGTGGTGGAAATAAATGCCTGCATGCGAGGCAGGTGGGATGAGACCGGAGGGAGCGTCAGGTGTTCAAGGAGTATGCGGGAGAGGATCGAAGATGGGAGGGATATCCCAAGGCAATCTTGCCTTTAATACAACAACACATAGGCACAACTCTATAGTTTAAGAGGTGAGGAAAATGGCTCCAATCCATGAGAGGGGTCTTAGGAAACATGAACAAACTAGAAAGGGGGCTAGGGGACCCAATTTATAACAATGTTTTGACCATTAATGGTCGCCCAACCACAATCCAGACCAACACCAATGTTTGCCATGTTATCTGCTTCTTTGTTGTTGCTTCTCAAGATGTGTTGAAAGGAAATGGAGTTAAAATATTTGGCCACATAGGTGAAGAGATGTTGTAGTTTGGTGACTGGTTTTTTGCGATTGTTAGCCAAATATCTAGCCTCCTTGATGATTATCATGGAGTCATCGAAGGCCACTAGGTCCCTGACTTCATCATTCCTAGCAATTTCCATTCCTTTGATCAGAGCGCGCCATTGCGCCTCATTGTTGGTCCTCCTGCCAATTCTCCAGGCATAATCTTTCTTTCTATTTCCACCAGAGTCAAGGAGGACTCCTCCTGCACTTACCAACCCACACTAGTGCAACTCCTGGAACAAGATCAATTTTGAAATAAATTTCCCTCATTAGAGGAATTCTTGGCACTTCATTGAGAAACACATCCCTGAATTCTTGCAAGACTTTGTAGTCCTTCAACTTGGGAACTTCATTTTTATGTTCTATCCAATACATGGGATGCATAAAATTGACAAACCCTTCTAAAGAAATTCTTTAGCTGCAAAGATGAAATCTATCTAATAGAAACCCCCTTTGGAATTCCCTTTACTATCCTTGGGTTTCCTTCTTCATCCATGCATTTGAAAGTCTTGTCGTAACAATCAAGTTTAACTTTGTGTGCTCCCAACCAGTCCATTCCATTGAGGACATCATAAGAACCAAGTGCAAAAACATTCAGATTTTTCCATGTGAAGAGTCCATCCAATTCTAATGGACATTTCTCTACCATTTCACCAAATTTCCTCTTGGTTCTAGTGGCTAGTTGAACCAACCATGATTCACAATTCTTTGTTTTATTAAAAGCACAACCCTCAACAACTTGAGGAGCTATATAATTGTGAGTAGATATAGGGTCAATAAAAATAAAAATAGATTGCTTAGAAATATTACCTTCAACCTCAACCACAACTAACTAATGATATGCTTGGTGTTCCTCTAGTACAACATAGAATTTAGGGATGGTCCTTGCCACATGACCCACATTTTGAGCCCCTTGGATGTTGTGAACCTGCATGGTACTTCCATTCCAATGTGGAAAATTTCTAAGAAAATGGTCCTCTCCACATCCCCAACATTGAAGTGGCTCTCTTGGCTTATCTCCCACCATCCTACTTGGCTTAGTCACACCCTATGATGGTTGCCTTTGTTGATTTCTAAAATTAGGAGGCTTGAACCCCCTCTTTCTTTGGTCAAACTTCTCCTTTTTCTTGTCTTTCCACGCCTTTGAATTATGGCCTACTTTTGTTTTGATCATAACAATACTTGGCCTTCCTTATGGTTTCATCTAGATTTTGAGGTTCATCAAACCCAATTTTGTCCTTGTATGATTGAGGTAATCCACTTGGAAAGTGTTGAATTTTGACCTTATCATCTCTGATATATTGGCATTTCTCAGCAGCTCCAAGTATTCCTCCATGGTCATTTGTCTTGATTTCAAGTCATGGAACTCTTTGATTTTATCATCATAGTACCTATCAGGGAGGTACTTTTGCTTTAAGTACTTCTCGAATTGCTTCCACACAATCTTCCTTCCATTGATCTTCTTGACTTATCTAAAGTGGTCCCACCATCTATATTCTCTTCCATTCATATTAAATGTGGCCACCCTTGCCTTCATGTTCCTAAAGTAGTCTTGGACTTGGAAATACTTCCTCATCCCAAGAATCCAAGCATTGGCTCCTTGACTTGATTTTGATTCACCATAAAAAAGGAGGTTTGGTCTTCTGAAATTCCCCATCTTAGTTGTTCTTAATGGGCCTCTTTCTCTTATTCCTTTCAAATGATCATATTGATTCTTCAATGGAGTTTTTAGAGGCATATGACTCACTAGAAGAGAATCTAGAGTGTATGCCATCTATCTAGATACCCTTCTTGAGATACAGACCCTCTTGTGAGATTGCCTCCTTGAGCTACTCCCACCCTTTGCTTCATTTCCTGAGTGTTATCCAGGGTGAATATTCCTTTGAATGTATGTTAATATTTGGAGCATCGATGCATTTAGTTTATTCTTGTCTTCCTAAGCTCTGGGCAACCTCTCATTATCTACTCTACAACTTTGTAATTCCCCCTTAGATTTTCATGATTTCAACAATGTTGGGAGGAGTTACTTGATTTTTCATCGGCCATTAGACTTTGTCTCTACATTCGCAACATGTATATTTTCTCCCATGACATCTATTTCAGATACATAAGGTTCATGTGCAACATCCATGATGATATTTTTCTTAGCACAACCAACACCAAGGATTTCCCAAATCGCACTATATTGAACGTTGAATCTTACTATCCCTGATATGATATTGTATGCGAAAAGTGTTCATATAATCACATTTGCTAGCTTCATTATATTTTTTATAAAATATTAAAATTAATTTCATGCATTCTGGGAACTATCTCTATTGAATTTTTTTGTCAAATCCGGTTATAGGTACTCTTATGTTCAATTTTTAGAAACATCTGAATCCCCCTTTGAAAATAAGATTGTGTACAATTGTTCCCTTATGGATAATATTTCCAATTACTATATTCATGCTTCCTTACGACCTCAAAGTTGAAAGTTACAACCTTCCAAAATTTCTATTGTTTGCCCAATTCTACACTTTTCGTGTATGTGCAATTAACGTTAGAGCCAACTTCAACACCCATAGAACAAAATCTAGGGAAGACCAAAACAACTTTTCTATCGAGTGATAATAATACATATAACAAGGATTACTCATCAGCTTTCACATTTGTGATCCAATGCTCCAATCAATTTCTATAAATTTCTGGAATTGACTACTTTTGACTTTTGCATCTTTTCCAGACTTAATTTTTTAGCAAAACTGGCTATCTCACAAAATAAGCATTTATGGAAAAACTTCCTCTATCCAAAGTTGTTCTATTTGATGTAAAATGTTGAGTTCATAATTTTTTTGGTCTTGAAATATAGGGTCACTTTTACGTCGTCCAAGTTTTTCGAAATCCCTAAAAAGTGCCCCGGAATAGTGGATTTTGGTCTTCTTTTGCAACTCAACTTCACACCTTTTGGAATTTGTCCACACGCTACCAGATTTATCTGTGTTCCTATTCCACAATTGCACCATAACAATTTCGACCCCAGCAGGGTCCCTATCAGCTATCTGGGTATTGATCTTTAAAACCCACTATTTCAAAATTTGTGTAAAACTGGAAACGAATGGGCCCATGCCTCTCATTGGAAGTTATGTAGTTTTTCTAAATGGAATCACAATGTCATAGGTCTTGTCAGATTCCTTACTAATACAATTTTTTCCCCATGAGATATAAATACAAATTTGTAATATGAAATGTATGTGCAGATGCTTAATCATCTCACCAATGTAAACTTCGCCAAAATAACATTGTATAGACTCTAGATGCCTTTGTATGAGTTTGGGTCAATTGGATCCTTGGATAAGTACATTAATATTTTAATGGTGTTTACATGGGAGAATGCCACACCAAGGTCATTCTTTTTTAGGATTCTAGTTAATTTCTCTGAAACTCCTTTGATATAAGGAAGAGAGATTTTTTTGTTTGAGTAACACTCCTTTATTCGGTATTGGTTCTTCTTGTAGCTGTAATACCCCTAGAACCTTGATTAAAGTTTAAATACTTTGTAATAATGTTTTTAATTGTTGTTGAACAATTATTTGACCAAGTGTGGTCAAAGACACTTGTTTGAGGATACTGTATTATTATTATTATTTAATAAAATAAAACAGGAGAATCCAATCTGAAGTAGCTGTTGAAAGAGTTTTTGCTGGCCTACGAGGAGAAATGACATGTGTTGGGAAGACTGCCCATAGTGGTGAAAACTGCTAATTAATACCTCAACAGGTGCAGGAGGCATCATCCCTATTTTTAAGATCAAAACCCCAGATGGAGGTTCTAGAGTAGGAGGCTCATGATAGAACTAATTCCTAGGAAAAGCTTTACTAAGAATTCCCATCAGAAAAGCAGGAGGCTTGGATGGAAGAGGGAAAATATTTTGTTGAGCTGAGAAGTGGAATTGAGTGATAGTTTTGGGTTGCTTCAACAGTCTTTGTCCTTGTGGTCCAACAAACAGGCTCGGGGGTTTAAGAACAAGTAAACTTGGTTGTTCTTGAAGATTGGTTGGGAGGAACGACAAACTTCAGATTGGATTCGGTCTATTCTTTCAGTCAGGTTCTATTATTGTTTTGATTAGTATTCAGTATTTCTTATCATCTGTTTAATAATTATTGTGTAGAATGAATAGGAAATGATGAACTGTACTTTCTACTGATTAAGTATTATGCTAATGATTTTACTTTTGAGAAATGTTATAATTATGTTTTCTATGTTTATTTATCTGCATCATTCTATATCTGTGTTTGTATTAGAATATCTTTATTATGTAAATTTAAGGTTTTAAACAAATAACACTATATCTTTGATTACAATGTTAGAAGCATTTATGTTTGTAACAGTAATATTGATGATTTTTACTCAGTTTACATAACAGTAAACATTTATATAAAACTAGGATTCATATTTAAATACAGATTCCATTATTGTATAAACATATAGTATGAAAAGAAATAATAGAGTTTTTATATAAAATAACACAGTATATATATATTATGCAGAGAGCCAAAACGTTGTCCACTATATATATATATATATATAATACCAAATACAATTTCAATACTGGTTCACAAGCATATAAGTATACAAAGTCGAGAGGCCACAATAGTCAGTGTAAGCATTTAAATTCAAGGTTAAATACATTGCTATCTAAATACGATTTTCATACACGTGTTTATATTCAAACAAAGTCGCAAGGCTCGTATAACATTAGTAGGTTAAATAACTAGCATACATTGTTTTAACAGAGCCGTGAGGCCACGAAAAGACATCGTTGAAATATTTAACAAGTAAATAATAGAAATACAAATACATCTCTGGTTAAGAAGATAACCTAATGTTTTAACATAGTCGAAAGACTCTTGAAGTTTTATTCCAAGTATAAAAGACAGAGCCAAAAGGCTTATACTATTTACATTACAAGGTCAGAGCCGTGAAGGTTTAAATACCTTTCTCTGCTAAGATAAAATGTAATACGAACTGTATTATAAGAGTTGTAAGGCTCATTTGTTTTCATATCAAATAAGTAACTTAATACATAGCCGCAAGGCCACAAATAAACCATTGAAGTATTAACAACTCTGTTTCACATTATAAACACATTCATTAAGAAACAAGTTCATAAAATCGAAGCTATGGAAAGAGCCGACAGGCTTCTGGTGTTCATAACAAAATAGAGTATGATATCCATAGGGCTTCATACATAACGATTAATCTTTAATGATTTCATAAACAAAATTGTATGGCTATCTTAGCCTATGAAAGCTCAGTTTATGTAAACGAAGGCAATGGTACCCATTACAGAGTTCAAGAGATGCTATCGGCTTAAACACCTTGAAGAAGCAGGAAGCTGACATTATGTTTAAACTCCACAAACATTGTCATGTGTCCCTACGACCACCTGTAACACATTTCAAACCGAATGTAGTTAGGGTTAAGATTTCCAAAGAGTAATAACTGAACCTGTAACGAAATCATAAGGATTGCTTACCAGGGTTATGGAAGGTCGACTTGTTTCCCAAGCGTCGGCATAGACCTGTGGTTAACCTATGAAAAACCATTTAAGCACAAGTTAAAACATATACAACTTATGCATAAATGAATGTCAAATACAGAGGCGACTATCTGGAAAGAACCCTACATACTTTACTTTATAAACAGTGAAGCTTTAAAAAAAAAGATCTTAAGCTTACCCTTTGAATTTGGTGGACGACTGGAGATGTCGAGGAACAGAGCATTGCTCTTTTGCATGCCACATCTAGCATTTATCCCCAGCATCTTGAAAACCCTGCGAGGTTCGAAGTCCTCATCTGCACAACAGTAAAAGCCAGATTATAAACCATGTGCGTATGTAAAGTATAAACTGGAAACTAATGTAAAGACATTTCTAAAATTGTAACAGAAAGAGCCGAAGTAAATTCTTACCATGGCGCTAAGAAATGCATACAACGCATCTTCAAAGACCAAGCTAAAATGATTCACCAACTAACGAAAATGTTACAGAGCCGAGACTATAAACATTAACTAAACAAGTAGGTGGAAAACCCTCGTGGAATCTCTACGAGCACTCCCAAGGGAGGTCGTAGAAGCCGTCCCTACTAATATCCAATCTAAGTAGTAAGATTAACACTGTGTAACCTCTTTACAAACTAAAACAAGCTTGGAGAAGCTCTGCACGGAGCCGAGCTCATCACAACAACATAACACATGCCGTGGAGTAACAATGAAGAATGAACCCTTCAAACGCTTGATTAAATCTTGAAAGAGTTGGTTATGATCTCGAAACATTATGGATCAACGATCCTAGTGATGCCACATGAAAGGCTAGGTTGTACCATCCTACCTGCGTTAAATCCATCACATGGATTTCACCAACCTGAACTACGTTGGCATCCACGGTGGCCCTGCATTAATACATACAAATCCCAAAGTTTATTATTATGAACCAAATCGTATATGCCGTAGATCTGTTGTTAATGCAAAGTGTAATGTAAATTGATAGCGCAAAGATGGCATAAGATCATAGTGGATACTATGATCCTAGCTCAGATTACATAACATATAATACGAATTGCATAAGGTTGGTAATACGACTATCAACATAGTTTTCAAACCATAGCATAAGATTTGCATATGTCTATACATATTACATTATTTTTATAACATATAGTTGATAACAAGCAATACGTTTTAACATAGTCATATAGGAATTGATTTATTATGCATTAGTGTTATGCATAGCTTCGATTGCATGGTTATATTAATACAATGAGTTAAGAGCATAACCTTTGGACTATGTATATATTAATATAATGTGTTAAGAGCATAACAATTGGACTATGTATTTAGTTCATAAGATTTGTATCCTATAGATACAATAGTTATGTCGATATAAGGCTCAAGGAGCATATTGAATTATAGCCCAAACATCACATAGGTTATAGTATAGCAAGTTTATCATAACACCATAATGAAGTAATGACAACGAACCAACTTAAAGGGTCATGGCTTGGCCATTAAGCTAGAATGATAATGTTGGTTTCAGGATGATAAGTTAAGATATATAAATAATAATCATAATGGATTTATACAACCATAATAATCACATGTAGTCGTCAAGCTAAGACTGACTTTTATTCCGCAATTCACTTTCAGTAAAGTTTATGACGCATGCATGAATTACATAAATGCAAGTTATACCTTTCAGACGGATGATGCTGATTCACACAACATCCTCTTTGTATTGCATACACGCGACATAAGAATTAATGTCATTAACATACTCATATAAAAAAATTTAAAAATTGAGTAATTTTGGGGTTGTGACAGTAGCACTCTTTGTTCAGTATTGGTTCTTCTTGTAGCACTCCTTTTTTTCAGTATTAAAAATATATATCTTCCTTATATCAAAAGGCGTTTCAGAGAAATTATCTAGAATCCTAAAAAGGAATGACATCTATGTGGCATTCTCCCCTCCAAACACCATTAAAAGATTAGTGGGCTCATCCAAGGATCCATTTGACCCGAGCTCATACAAAGGCATCTACTCTATACCATGTTCTTCCGAATTTTTTTACATTGGTGATACAAGGAGATCTATGAAGACTAGATTCAAGGAACATTGTGCGGATCTAAAATGGAATAGAATGCATAAAACTAGCCATCATGTTTGTTTGGAAGATGCAAAAATCATCGCCAAGGTTGATCATTATGGGAAAAGGAAAATTATGGAATCCCTTGAAATAGAATTGCATCCCGATAACCTCAATAAGGATGAGGGCTGTAAACTTAGTGATAACTGGAAACCTCTATTTCACCTGCTTAAAAACCAATAATTATCGTTAAAAAGCAACTAAAAGGGATGACATGGGTGATGTCTTTTCTTGAAGTTGCTTTGAGAATTTCATATTTATTGGATGAGAAACTATCTGCTATCAAACATGTGCTCTTTGGTTTGTTGCAATATGAGCTCTGATATTGATCCCGATGGGGATTAAAATGCATCAAGCCTTTCACTCTTTTAACGCATAGATCTCAACTTATCAAAATTATTCTTGTATAACATGTTTAAGCAAATATATAGATTCTCCTTTATTTTGTTTGTTTTATTTTATTTTGTTATAATTTGCACAAATTCCATATCTCCTCATACTTGATAGATATCGTGTCATCCATAACCAACTTTTATAATCATATGTTGGGCCAACACAGTCCATCAATTCAACTTTGAATATGAATGTAATGCTTAAGCCATCCATTAAAAAGAGCCCCATCCCATGTAAACTAGATAGAGCAATTTGCTATGCTATACCACTGATACAAAAATTGGTGTCCCAATCAATAAGTGAGTTTGGTTCCCATTTCTTCAGATAATGCATGTAACTCAATGGCACTTCCTTGTCTCTATTAGTATCATTGTCAAAAAATCATGTCTCTCTTTCATAAATAAAGAAATCCATATGTTTTTTAAATTTTATTACGACATTACAATCTCTAGTGGTTCAACTTAACATCTTACTCGGTGTTTCCCCTTCCTCTTTCTCTTCATAACTACCATTGCTATATAAATCAATATCCGACAGATATCTATTCAGTTATCCCTACCCATCATATGATTTTTAACATTCATACCAATGGAAGAAATTAAAAAAATCTGAATGACTCGTAAGGTAGTTACAAATCCATATATAAAGAGAAATACAACTTAAAATCACAGGTTCGTGTTCAAATACAAGAATTTGTTTGGTTCCCACCTTTTGACTATATATTTGTACCTTGAGGACACCTTTGGGTCATATTAGGTTAATTCTATGTTTTTAGTATGCAAGAGGGATCAACGACAACAACTCAATATGGATATTAAAAAGATGTTAAACATGTCAAATTACAAATGTCATAGGATCAAAATTCATAGTAATGAGCTCACCAATGTGGCTCCCAGTCTCTTGATAATCAATGTTTCATTGAGATAGTTTGATAGAAAATGTTGTTTTGATGCTTATAATTTACTCAATCAATATAAACTGTAAGATTTTTTGTTGGAGTTTTGCTAGTATTTTAAATTATGGTCAATAATGTTATCAAGTCAATGTTTTTTATATCATACTATCTTAGGGTGTGATTGTTGTAGAGATCATAAGGGTAGTTAATAGGCATTGTGTATTAGGATGTTGAGTGTCATCCCTACTATGAAATTTGAATATTTCATAGTGATGATGGAAATGGTTCAAGTAGAAGTAGTTGATGTCCCTATTATGAGCCTTCATTATATAGAACTCATATGTGATCTTATAAAAATTATAATTGTATTGCTTAATATCATATCCGTCCAAAAAAGAAACAAAAATTGTGTTTTCATTACGGACTAATAGAGCGACAATTACTTAAATATGTTTGTATTGCTAGAAGATCCAAGGATTCAACATGCCAAGTCATATTGTAGTTAGTTGAAATGTGTTTGGATAATATTAAATGTTATTGGAATTCGACATGATAGTATCTTAATGATTACAGTTAATTATTTCCCTCCTTAATTTGTAAACTTCAACACAATCTTCCACACTCATCATCTGCTTATGTACACCTTATAGCTTCTCCATAAGTCTCTACTCTTCAAGCTACAAGAATGGCTTTGTCTAAAGAATAGGTTTTCAACATTCTTACCTCGCTTTGGATTTATGAACTCATACTTGAGATGTATACATTTCACACTAGATATGTTATTGTGGTCCTATATACACCTTATAGCTTCATCACGAGTCTCTACTTTTCTAGCTACAATAATGGCATTGTCTAATGAATTGGTTTTCAATATTATGTTGTCACTAATTTGGATCTATAAACTCATATTTGAGATGTAGAAATTTCACACTAGATATTTTGTTGTGGTTATTATATACACATTATATGTGGTCATATAAAAAATTATAATATTCATAAATGCGGCCATTATATACACCTTATATGTGGTCCTATATACACCTTATTGCTTCATCTTGAGTCTCTACTCTTCTATCTACAATAATGACTATGTCCAAAAAATTAGTTACTTTGAATTTATGAACTTATATTTGATATGTATACCTTTCACACTAGATATGTTATTGTCATCCTATATACACCTTATAGCTTCATCGTGATTCTCTACTATTCTAGCTGCAATATTGGCTTTGTCCAAAGAATTGGTTTTCAACATTCTTAACTCAATTTGTATTTATGAACTCATATTTGATATGTATACCTTTCATACTATATATGTTATTGTATTCATACATACACCTAATAGCATCACCGTGAGTCCTACTCTTCTAGCTACAATAATGGATTTGTCCAAAGAATTGGTTTTAAACATTCTTACCCCATTTATTTGGATTTATGAACTCATATTTGATATTTAGACCTTTCACACTAGATATATTGTTGTGGTAAGTATATACACCTTATATGTGGTCCTATATGCACCTTATATCTTCACCATGAGTCTCTACTCTTCTAGCTACAATAATGGCTTTGTCCAAAGAATTGGTTTTCAACATTATTACCTCATTTTAGATTTATGAACTTATATTTGAGATGTTTGAGATGTATACCTTTCACACTAGATATGTTATTGTGGTGCTATATACATGCTATAGCTTCACCATGAGTATTTACTCTTCTAGCTACAATAATGACTATGTTCAAAGATTTGGTTTTCAACAATGTTACCTTACTAATTTGGATTGATGAACTCATATTTGATATGTATATCTTTCACATTAGATATTTATCATGGTCATTATATACACCTTATATGTGGTCCTATAAAAGAATATAATTTGTTTTCAAACTCATATTTGAGATGTATACATTTCACGCTAGATATGGTATTGTGGTCCTATATACACCTTATCTCTTAACCGCGAGTCTCTACTCTTCTAGTTACAATAATGGATTTGTCCAAGATTTTCAACATTATTACCTCACTAATTTGGATTTGCAAAATCATATTTGAGATGTATATATTTCAAACTAGATATGTTATTGTGGTCATTATATACACCTTATATGTCATCCTATTAAATTATAATTTTCATAAAGGCAGTCAATATATACACCTTATATATTCACCATGAGTCTCTACTCTTCTAGCTACAATAATGGATTTGTCCATAGAATTGGCTTTCAACATTCTTACCTCACTTCGGATTTATGAACTCATATTTGAAATGTAGACCTTTCACACTATATATGTTATTGTGGTCATTATATGCACCTTATATGTGGACCTATAACAAAATATAATTTGCATAAATGTTATTGGAACTATACATGATATTATCTTTATGGTTATGGTTATTTATTCCCCTCCTTAATTTATAAATTGAACACAATCTTCCATATTTATTATATGCTCATCCTCTGTAAAGTTACAAATTTATAGTATAAACAAACTTTAGCTATTTCCATATATATTTGAAATACATGGTTTGAATCATAGTAAGTTAGAAATCCCTACAAGCTCAAACTATATTTATCCAAAACGTTAGAAATTTTAAAGAATTCCCTCCTATTTCCATTTGACATCCTACAAAATTTAAAAGGTATTCAAAAAACTACTTTCCCTTTTTCTTTCAAACTTCCTCACAATGTGTTATGTATAGAATGTGACATAGTTTATTCTTACTTGGATTAACATTCCAAATTTAACTTGTCAGAAATTGCAAACCCTACAAAATTGAGATACATAGAATAGAGGAAATGAGATAAAAGAGAGTTCAAACAGGAGCAAGGTTGAATAAACTAAAAAAATGGAATCACTTACACTATTCATATGGATACATTTCAAACTTTCCATCTTAGTTGGCTCTCATATAATATGTAGAACCCTTTTTAGCATATGCAATAACCTTTCTATTTATGGCTT
Organism: Larix kaempferi; assembly: GCA_027924585.1. NCBI lineage: Eukaryota > Viridiplantae > Streptophyta > Pinopsida > Pinales > Pinaceae > Larix > Larix kaempferi. Next base: position 501,715 of record BSBM01000841.1, read on the forward strand.
CAACATGAGTCTCTAATGTTGTAGCTACAATAATGGATTTCTCTAAAGAATTAGTTTTTAGCATTCTTACCTCAGTTTAAATCTATAAACTCATATTTGAGATGAGATGTAGACCTTTCACACTAGATATGTAGAGAGTTTGTCGTTTAATTTCGACTTAGAACTTCTTAACATATTATTTGTCTATCATGTCCTCCCAAAACAAATGCACGAGTTGAACATCATACATCATATGGTTCATCCTAATTATGGTATTTAATGTATCTATGAACTTGCCAAAGTCTCCTTTATGTTTTCCAACAATCCATCTCTTACCCCATATATGTGATGCACAATCCTAACATTAAGGTCCATTATTAAGGAAGATAAAATGATTTTGAGAGGAACGTATACTATAGTTTCTTTGTTGATTTTAGAAAATCACTTGATATTTCCACTAGACATTATTTGGTTCAAAGCCTAAAGGAATTTATCTCTCTAAATATACTTATCTTTTGTTGTTGCTTTCTATAAAAACATTATGGGAAAAGTAAAATTTGTTTTAATTACTTACATGCACAACACTATTGGCGTCGAAACAAGGCTTCCCACTGTATCACTTAAAGCTTAAGTCATAAATGTTGGTAGCATAGAATCTAGGCATATATATTAAATCCAAACAACCTATTAAAAGTGGGAAATCGAGCATGTAGATGATCAAGCCATGCACAAAACTATAACAACACGTAAATTATGCAAGTTCTTGACATAACAAATGCTTGAGCTACTCTATCTCTTAATGGGATGGAATGAGAATGTGCAATGGCAAGAAAGACTACAAATAAACTATGGATAAATACCATTCCTTGATTATTTTCCAATTTCGTTGGGCATATATGCATCAAACCCAATACATGATTGATTGCTTTAGAAATTCTATGTATGCAAGTCATATAAATCATCCAAAGAACTTGTGCTCAAAACATAAACCAATAACCATAATTTGCTTTTAACTCCTCATTATCCAAGGAAAAAAATCCTCTTTCTAAAAAAATATTAATGCAATGTGAGATATTAAAGTAGGCTTTTAACTCCATCAATAAAATGATCTACAAGACCATTATTCTTTTACAAGTTTTTACCCTCTTTAATGCTTCCAGAAAGTTAGGGTGGCCAAAAGGATCCCCTTCTCTCCGATTATGTCAAGTATGCCCATCAGCTTTGGCTTCTAAGTAGTGATTGTATTCTCATATTGTTAATCCGATGCAGGCAATAGTGAATGGCCTCTTGATGATTTTCAAGGAGAAAAGTCATCCTTTCTTTTGCAAAGACCAGTCTTAAGTGAAAAACAATTATGGTCAAAGGATTTCCATATTCTCCTCTAACCCATAGGTCAACATTTTGTTCATTTTCTCTTGCAATATCCTATGTAAGGCTCCAAAGAATCTGATTATCCATGAAGAGTATGAAAGCCCATAATTATATGTCCCCCACTAATGGACTTGGGTTCCATTTTGTGTCATGGAAGAGGATGAGATCATGTTGATATAGTTCACATATCAAGTTCTTGTCTTCATCACTACAAGGAAAATAAGTCTTCAGGAATGGCTCAAAATTAAAGACGTAATTAGGTCTTCCCTCAGCCATAGCGTCAAGAGAAAACAAAATATATCTTTATTGTGTAAACATACAATATATAACAGATGGTGTTATGCAGTTAAGCAAGGCATGAGCTATGTTTTTCAACTGCATCTTTTCTTCCTTCAACCTTTTGACCTCTTTCTCTACTTTAGGACGTTTCTTCATTTCCTCTATGAATTATGCCCATTTCATTTTGTCATAAGCATAAAAATTTACTCACTACTCTCTTAGAGTATTGATTCTCAATTCATGCTCACTTGGCAGTATTAACCCTCTTCAGTAGGCTTCAATAGTATGTTTCCACTTGGCCAAAAGTGATTTTAAATGATGTACTTCTAGGAAACTAATTAGTTTTGTTTCTTTTGTTTGAACTGTAGGATTCCAGCCCTAGTTTTTCATGTTTATAATTAAATACAATCTATCATTTTACTGTTTGCATACTTTGTCAATGTTTTCACTTCTAGTTGTGTCGAATTCATGTTTTGTTTCTAGTTTTGTTTCTAGTTTTGCTTAGTGTAAAAACCTGTAAAAATAACATTTACATGTTGGTAAATAAGTGTGCTATTTTACTCTGTAATAATGTGTTGTTTTACTATTTCTAACATTTTATAATTTGCAGCTTGCAGGTTCAACAACATATATACATATGCACAAATTTACAAAACTTCCATTTTCAAATAACTAGAAATAGTAAAACTAATAGGGTTAGAAATTGATTAATATACCTTTAGCATAAATACCTCTTAATCGCTTAGTAGATCTCCTTTGCTACTCCTTTGCTATGTTGTAGCTTTGCTTGCTGTAAGTCCTGTTGTAGTCCTGCAACCAAAAGATTTTCCCCAAACCTTATGAAACTCAACCAGCCCAAACAAGTATGCCACCCTGCCAACTGGCGAGGTCTCGTCGGCCACCCAGCTCCAAAGTTACCCCTTTGGACCCCCAAGCCCAAACTGAGTACAAGCCAACCACAGTTTCTATCCCTCTGAAAAACTCCAACAAGAACCCCCTTCTTCTTCTCTCCTCTGTAAAATTCTATCTCTGCTATGAATAATTTCCCCCAAAATATTCCAAGGTAAAGATGATCCCCTTCTCCTCCTCTCCTTCTCGACCTTATCCTCCCCCTTGCCGACTCTTTTCCTTCCACCATTAATACCCCCCATCTCTCACATAAATGTTCTCCCCCTTAAGTCTTTTCTCAAGCCCATCCCATGACTACATTAATAATTTAAAATATTATAAAATGTGTTGGTTGGGGGTCACCTGTCAACCATAACTCCTCAATAAATAATCTTAACATATTTTATTTATTTTATCATTGTTAACTTTACGATTGAATAATTCACCATTTTGATTAATATTCTTATTAATTAACTCAAATACAATTTAAAAACTTGTTAAATAATGGTATATGGTATTATTTGTAATTTACACCATGGTTCTAAACAACTATGACATAATTATAATAAATTAAGTAATATATTAATCAAACCTTATCCCTATATTTTAATTAATTAATTAATATCGTTTAGTACGTAATTAATGTTAAATTTTCTGAATTTACTTCAATATGATCTAGGATCTTAACTGAGAGAACAACATGTACAGCATATCTACAGCATATCAATCATGGAGACAATAATGCAAGCACACAAGAGACACAAAGATTTACTTGGGGAAAACCATAAAGGTGAAAAACCCCAATAACTTCCTCAGAGATAGATAGAGCAATGATACAACCAACCAAGAGAGATAGCCATAACCTAGCAGCAGATCCTCCTCCTCCATAAGTGCGCCACTCCTCCTTGAGTGCATGTGTGAGAAGTGAGTGAGCAAATAGAGTGCCTCCCGCACTCTATTTATACTTGACTTGACTTGCCTTTTTACCTAACTCATGTAGGCTCGAACTTAACCACATAACATAATGCTGAGTGGGCCGACCCCCAATAGGGTGGTCTAATAACCCTTTGACCCACATGACTTATACAGGGCCGACCCCAAACAAGGTGGTCTAATAACCCATCAAGTATAAGTTACGACACTTACAATATAAATAACGACACTTCCTTATAGAGGAATAATACCATCTCTATAGGAATACAATATACATATATGTGAAATACATTCCGAAGTTACATATACATCAACAATTAATCTTACCCTTCCAAGTTAATATTATCCTTACTAACATTACAATCCCCTTTTAACATTTAACCCTTAGTCGTTACTAATCAAACTCATTAACATTAAATTAAACATTACTAACCAAATGCATTTACTACTAAATTAACCGTAACTTGTTTATTAATCAACAATAATTAATCATTAATGGACAATAATTAACATTAATCAACATCATTAACCTTAATCGACAATAATTAACTTTAATCTACATTATTAACATTAATCATCATTATTAACCTTAATCGACAATCATTAACATTAATCTACATTATTAACATTAATCGTCATTATTAACCTTAATCGACAATAATTAACATTAATCTACATTATTAACCTTAATCGACATTATTAACATTAATCAACAATAATTACTTATTAATCGGCAATAATTAACATTATTATTTAGCAATATTTCACGCAATTTATAAATATGTAGGCGAGTTATGTAAGCGTAGCTACTGCTTACATACCTCGCGTAAGTACACTAACAATAATAAATCACACACATCAATCATAATCACAAAACTTATTGTTCACTGACACATGTTTAACATAGTTTGCAAGGTACGGTATTTTACCTAACTGCATCTTATCAAGTTACGACAATTCATACATTACTGAATTACGACACATAATCAATCAAGGGGTTTCCCCACACACAGTTAGATCTTGTTTTCATCCCGACTTCAAGCTACACCTATCTACCTACATCATCTACCTAAATCACAACTAACTTCCACATCCTATCCTTTCCTCTACTGGACTACCCTGAAGTGTCAAGCCATGACCGACTCCAGCTAGAATCCGTAAGCGAAAGTGTCGACTACATCGACCAAGCCTCCCCAGCAGGAAACCACTAGTCATCATCACACACCTTGGGGAGCGCATCGTAGCACAGCCCTCCCATGACTCTGGGTTTCGGGGATAAACGGTGGGTAAAGCCTCCACCCCCCTAATGGAACAAGGGACTATGTCTACCCGACATAATAATAGCGTTGCACTTGTACTCAGTTTGTCATCGTATAACCAATTTGGGCGGTTGAGTTTCCTGAAACCCTACCCCACCCATACATCATAATAAACAACATAATAATCACGCGAAAGTAAATAATGCATCACTTGCACACCATTTATCTTTCGGAGTCCATGTCATCGAGGTTCTCCCACCTCGTAGGATCCAGCTATCACTTAGTCGTTTTAACCTGTAAGTCAGTCCTCGACATACAATATAGAATATCGTGCGTAAATCCTCAACATGTACACATACATTTCATCATAACATAACAACAATAAACTCATTTATTCGCCATGCACCTGGCATAACATTCATTTATTCAACATATAACTATAACGGTATCCACGTACCCATCATTCAGTAATTGGAATATATGAGACATAATTAACACATGATACATATGTAAACATGACTACCGATCATAATACTAACATCACACACACACACACACACACACACACACACATATATATATATATTGGCAAAATAATAGAACCATATGTCCACAGTGTCGTCAAACTGACGAAGTCTCACAATCAAACAAATACAACATATAATAGTAGTTTAGGTGGTAATGTCAAAACGAGGTGTTACATGAACCCATACGGATCGAGTAGCAAGTTCTGTAGCAACTTCTAAATGTTCACCAATAGATTTTGTAGCAAAAGTATTGATCATTGATTTATTATCTACAATTTTTGCAACTTCCTCATTGGGATTATCAATATTTCCTATATTATGATCAACAATATATCAGTTTCAGAAGTAAACTTTGATAAAATATCAAAAGGAATCTCAGTATCCATTTCAATAGGGATGGAACTAAGATCAACCATGTATTTATCCTCTATGGCACCAAATGAATTGAACCCTTCAGTAGCAATTGGTTGTTTTATTGCTTATGTAGCAATGGGTTGATTCACAACTTCTATAGCAATAGTTTTCATGGCCCAGTCACCTTCATGCAAAGCAAAAGGTGACCACGTGCTTTCTTCAAGGGCCTGAACCAATATGTCTAGACCTGTTTGAAATGCAAAGTGCTTCAAATTTCTTTGGCTAGAAGCTAATTTCTACCTCAACCTCTTATTTTCCTTTCATAGTTTAAAGTTTTGCTCCAAAAGAAATTGGTAGGAAGGTTTAATATGTAAGTTACCAAGGATATAATGAACCTTTTTTGTTGTTTTCATTGGCCTTGGAGTTTTGATAGCAACTTCTTCTTGCTCCCCATCTAGGAAGTATTGAGGTGGACTTATAGGAAACTCATCCCCATGCTCATAGAAGAAACTTTCATTTTCTATTGTTGGTCCTTGTGGAGAAACATCATCTTTTTATGTTGCTAGTTCTCATGGAGAAACAACAAACTCTTTTGATGTTGGTTCTTGCGGATTAACAACAACTTCCTTTTGAACCATTCTTGGTACAGTTGCTTGTGGTTCTGCTACAAGTTCTTATGTAGTAGCAACAAAACCTCTTGTCACTAGTTCTTGTGTAGCAATAACATAACTTCTTTTTACTAGTTCTTGTGTAATAGTAGCAAATATTTTGGGTCTTGTTGTTGTAGCAACTTCTTTAGCAATTGAAAACCATGTCCTCTTCCTCCTATAATATTTTGGAAATGATGATTTCCTCATTGTCTTAATCTTTGGTATTGTTTTGAGGCTTCATGATTTTATTGGACAACATGGTAGAGAGTTCTTGTTCCATCAAATTTACCATTGGGAAGTTCTTTGATCCATACCTCATCATCCTTTGAATCTCCTTTTATATTAATGTGAACTTTTTGTAGCATTAGAGTGCATAGATTCTATAGCAACAGTGTATTTGACTTTTGTAGCAACAGTGTGTACCTATTTTGCATGTTCTACTGCTTATTCTTTAGATATTTGTTACGCACCTGCTGTTGTTGGTTTTTGTGAAGCAACAATGGGTTCTTCTGGTGCATCTTCTTCACCATGTTCTTCTTGTATATCAATGAATTCATCCTCCTCCGCTAATACTTATGCTTCCCCTTGTTCTATGATACAAGGATACTATAGAAACGTTTCTTAGCTTTGATTAGAAGAGGACAAAGAATCAATTATTAGAAGCTTAATCAGGTCGTGATGTGAAAAAATAGATTCAAGATTCCTTGTATGCTTTACATTATGGGTCGTAGACTACAAGGTTTTCAACATAAAATATGGTATATTCAGTAGTCGTTGATGCCTCTAGTATGCTAAAATTTCGAAATGGTACTTGAATAGCAAACGATGTCATCCTTCACAAGTGAGATACTTTTGCACATAATAAGTCACTTATAGTTAGGGTCACAACAAGGACATTCATTTAACCCTTTTTCCTTCATCTTCGAGTGCTTCTCCAAGGTTCATAAAATCAATCATCACCTATGGAGGCACCACCTTTAGCATAAACCATTTTTCTCCTATCCTCGAAAAGCCAATTACTTGATCTATGGTAGCCTCAGTAACTTTGATCCGAATACTTCTTATAATAACTGTGGATAATCATAAATTTTGTGTAAATTCGATGGCAGTAGCGGTATTGAAACATTGTAATTGTTCAAAATATACTAACCATCTTGCATCACGATAGATTTAAAGCACTTTCGAGTTACTCCTAAAGTATTCCATGGTTGTAGGCTCGCAATGCACAACATAGCCTCATTTTTCTACAAGTTTAACAAATCCACAACAACTGGCAGGTAACAATGTTGATCCACTTGATTCGCAACAACTAACATGCAACAATAGGAGTAGCAACTATGGTAGTAGGTAAAAATGATGAGCACAAGTCTTGTCGAAATGTTGATAGGTTTTTCAAAATGTGGATGGTGAATGGATAAATAAAGAGTGGGGTTTAATGTGAAGTATCGTAATCCAAGTAACTAATTTGGAAACCACGGAGTGGGAGGTGTGGTGCCGTAGGAGTAAAGATATAACTTGAATGGGTAATAATTCGATGATTAGACACTCTTTCCCCCAACTGAATCAACATGCGATCCTTAGCATGGAATATAGATACAGACAAGGGAGCATGGGTGCTAAGGCATAATTCAACATTTAATGGAAACTAAAAAACATGATAAGGATTTTGTACCTGTGTAGCATGTACAATCTTGGTTGCAATGATGAAAGAACATGATGCAAACATGATTTGAATGAATTGGCGACAATGTGTTGACATGATTTGTAGGCAAATTTGTAGCGAAATAATCAATAGCAAGGAGATTCATGGAAAATGATTGACAACAAAGGAAACCCATACTGTGTTGTCATAGAAATATAACTTTTCGTAGTAATCAACATAGGAAGTGTTCAATCAACATAGCAAGTGTTGTGACACCATGAGAGTTGGAAGGTTCTCTAGCAATCAACAAAAGAAGCACAAAACACGTGGTTGCATAGCAGTGTTGCCAAAGGCTAAAACTGGTAATCTGGTGGTAGTGAAATAGAAATATGAATGTCTTGTGATGGAAATCAAGATTGGATGATAGTGAACGGATAGAAAGTGGATGTCAAAATGAATCACGAGTGAAAAATGATGGGTAATTCAAGGTGGTGAGAATTGGATGTGATCAGTAGTGAAAGGGATATGCAACATGCTATTCGTGTAATGGTTGTACAACAAATGGAAAATGTACTTGAAATAGATCTATAGTGAATAAGTTAGTACAACCTGCCACATATAGAAGTCAGAAATAAAATAAAATAAATGCTCTTTTTTGTGCTAAATTGAAAATGTAAAAGTCAATCTTTCACAGGTACTGATGGCAGAGCCATTGTGCTGACAAATTGTAAATCATAACGTGTGGCTATGGTTTGAAGAAAGGCCTCCTTGGATAAAGGTTTTTTTTATAATAAAAAACAGTGACCATTATCCATTAGGGGTGTCCTTGCTTCATCAATAGTACGTAACTTAACAGAACCATTGTCGTAAATAATATCAACTTTGTAAGAGCCCATCCATCGAGTACAAAGCTTACCCTTCAAATATTTAAACCTAGAATCATATAAAAGGGCCCATCCTTATACCTAAAATTTATTCTTTTTGATAAACTTATCATTCCACTTGCTCTTTTCACTTAAACAATAGATTTTTTTGTATGGCAACTCGACAAATTTCATCGAGTTAAATGATTTGCTACAAGTGACACTTTTGGGTTTCTGAAAGATTTATTGCAACATGCAATGCAGTTCGTATATTTTTTACTTCAAATTGAATTGAAAATACCACATACTTACCATATACAAGTTCATTGGGAGTGAATCCAATAGTATTTAACCAAGTAGTCATGTAAGCCCAAAGAGCTTCTAGAATTCTATTGGTCCAATATTTTCAGTGGATCTACACGGTCTTGGTCATAATAGACTCTAAGACTCTATTGGCGACTTCAAATTAACCATTAGCTTGTGAATGATAAATGTTGTGGATGTTTGATGCTGAACTAATATTGCTTGGTAAGAGCTTGTATGAGTTTAGAAGTCAACCGGGATCCATTATCTGTAACAATTTATTGTGGAACATTTTAGTAGACAAAGATCTCTTCATAGAGAAAATTTGTCACAACTTGTTATGTGGCTTCCAAGAGTGATTTTGCTTCAACCCATTTGGTGATGTATATGTACAAATCAAGATATGAGTTTTTTTCCTTGATGGGGGATTGATAGGTCCTACAAAATCAAAAGCCCATGTTTCAAAAGGATCCACCATTAGTTGATTCTAAAGTGGCATCTCATTTAACTAAACAGTTGCCCCATTCTTTAGCAATTATCACTACTTCTCACATATTGTTTAGCATCCCAAAAAAGAGTGGGCCTGTAATAGCCCAAGTACAACACCTTGTGTGTAGTTCGTTAGTCAACAAAATGACCACCACATGGTTCATCGTGACAAGCTTTTAGGATGTTATAAATCTCATCCTCTTGAACACAATGATGAATAACAAGATTTGGCCCCATGCGAAAGAGGTAACCCTAAATACAAGAATACATGGTACTTTGTTTGATAATTCTTTATCACTCTTTTGGTGAGATATGTGATGAAGGCTTACCGGAAACCAAGTAATTAGAAATGTCTACAAAACATGGAGTGCTAGTTGATAATTCAAACAAATGTTCATCTGGAAAAACATCTTCTACGAGGATAACCTCTCCATCATTAGTAAGACTAGAAAGGAAGTCAACTATGATATTCTCTTTTCCAAGTTTATCAAGGATGGTAATGTCAAATCCTTGTAGTAGTAGTAATCGCCTATTTACTCTACCATTAGGAATGGGTTTGTTCATGAGGTACCGAATGGAAGAATGATTAGTATGAATGAAAACAGAACACCTAGTAATATAGTGGTGGAATTTATTAATAGCATACACCACCGATTTTTTTTTTTTTTTTAGTCGTTGTATAGTTTAGTTCTGTAGGGGCAAGATTCTTACTGATGAAGTAAATGGCATAGGGCTTGTTGTCTTATTTCTATCCAAGTACTACCTTGATGGCAGTTTCTGAAGCATCCATGGATATGTGAAATGGCAAGGACCAATTTGGTTCCCTCACACTAGTGTTATGGACAAGTTTTTTTCTAGGGTTTTAAAAGCAAATTGACAGTGATTAGTCCAATGTAATTCAATATAGTTTCAAATCAAGGAAAATAAAGGAGATGTTGTTTTAGTAATTTTTTTCAATAAACTTGTGGTAGTAACTCTCATGTCCTAAAAAGAAATGGTCATTTTTATGAGTTTTAGGTGTAGGAAGCATGGATATTACCTAAGAAATATGATGACAAGGAAAAATCCCTTCAATTAAGAGCATGTGACACTTCTTGTGGCTAAGAGAGAGATTAGCTTCTTGACATATTTTAAATAATTTATCCAATTTATTCAAATCTTCATAAAACGCAGTGCCATAGACAGTGAAGTCATCCACATATGCCTCGAAATAATTGTGTATCAAGTTAGAAAATATAACAAGAACAACCCTTTAAAAGTAGCAAGTGCATTGCAAAGTCCAAGAGGAAATACTCAATAGGGAAAGGTCCCCCATGGACAAGTGAAAGTAGTTTTATCTTGGTCCTCAAGGGAAATCTAAATCTAATTACACCCATTGAGTTCATTAAGGAAGGAAAAATACTTTTTCCCTACAAATGTATCTAGGACTTGCTCTATGAAAGGCAATGGAAAATTATCCCTTAAGGTGGCATTATTAACTTCACAATAATCAATGCAAATTCACAATTTCCCATTTTTTTTGGAACAATTACTAATGGTGATACCCATTGGCTATTGGAAATAGGATAAATAAAATTAACATTGACCAACTTTTGTAGCTCTTCCTTCACTATTTGTCATGGTGCGGGGTTCATTCAGCATTGGGGTTGTTGAATAGGCTGGGATTCATCCTTCATATAAATATGGTGAGTATACAAGTCAAGATGAATGCCTCTCATGTTAGTGCATTCCCAAGCAAATGCACCAATATGTTCTTTTATCAAACTTAACAATTGTTCCTTTTGTAGAGGATCCAACCCAAAGTTGATGTTCAATGTTTTTCCTTGGTTGAGCTCAACGGGTTGAATAGAATACTTTGCCATGGCACAAAATGAATGAGGCATGTAGTATCATTGTAAGGAGAGGGTAGCCATCAAATACTTCTCTTGAACATTTGGATCCAAGATATAATTGAAAAATGTGAAGGTTGGATGCTAGAATAAATTTGAATCTATGATAAAATTGTTGATCATATCATCTTGAGTATCCTCCTTATATAAGGCTAATCGATATAAAATGAGTATTTGTGAAACAATCTCTTCATCACTATCTTCAGACCCAAATATGTATATCATGGTCATTAGTAGGTTTGGTGGGTGGGTACAAGGTGAACTTCTTGGTTGAATTCCCTTGGGATATCGCCATGTATCTAGATCTACAACCAATGTAGGTATCGATGGTAGCCATATATGGCCTTCCTAGGATCAATGGACAATATTCAAGGTTAAAATTTGGTTGTAAGACCATTAAATTTGTAGGATACTTCCAAGAATCCACATAAATCACAATGTCTTCTAAAATACCTTCTTTTTTTGATAGTGGGTCGGTTAGTAGGTAGGAGAATTATAGGAATTTGTCTTAAATTTAATAGTTTAAATGTTTCCACGGTCTCCTTATTCATGAAATTAATGGTAGTCCCTAAATCGATTAAAGTATTTGAAACACAAATGTTGTTAATGAAAACATCAACAATAAGGCTCCTGAGGTCAACATACTTGGAAATACAAACCTTCCCAAGGGTCGGATCAACCAATCGACCAACCACATGGACCATTTGAGGATCCTTCTTCTTCCTACCAGGTTTCTCCAGGTATAACTCTTGGACAAATTTAACATAAATGGGAACGTCCTTGATTGCTTGAAACAATGGAATCTTGACACACACATTCCTCACTTCCCCAGTCAAACTCAAGTTGGGCCAAAGGTTATCTAGAATTAACCTCTCTGGATAGGGAGGAAGTTGTATAACCCCATACCATTGTTGCTCTAAAGCTTTTGGAGGAGTGGTTTGTGGTGTACTAGTTGAATCATATTGATCTTGTGCAGAAGCTTTGCCCACAATATCTTATATTTCTTTTGAATCATTCTCTATGATGGATGAAGAGGTGGAGTTATTAAGGACTCCCCTTGATCTTAAATGTATACCTTGAAGATCATAAGGGTAAGGGACACAAGTAAGAAAGCTAGACAACTCAATGTTGTTAGTGGACTGAGTTGTTTTCTTATTTGGGTTAGTAGCTGGTTGGGTAGGTAATTATGGTCTTGGCATATGATTGCTAGTAGGAAATTGCAATTGCTTTTGCTACCGAGGTGCTTGAAACCGTTGTTGTAGAAAATATGGGGTGGATCATTGTTTGGTTCCACAAGTGAAGCCCCTCTAACCTTGAGTCCATTTATATCCTTGGGTTGGTTGAGGTGGCCATGGCATGGAATGATACAAAAGTGGAGAGAGATATTGCAAATACTGGTTGGTCTCAAAAGTATTATAAAAATGAGAAGGATCTTGGACCATACCTAGGGGGTGAGGATGATAAGGATGCTTCTGTACAATGAAACACATATGCTTTGTTCCCTCATTAGTTCCTTGATATACAACCATGAGTCTTGGCAGAGAAAAGAAACTATTGGTAACTTGATGTTCACAAATGCTATAGATGTCAACATTGTTTAGTGGATAATCCCTAAGTGGGTGCTTCTTCTTGCACTAAGAATAAAATATAGATAAAGCTAGCTTTGCTTCTTCCCGTTTCTTTGTGGCGTGCAATATATCGATTTCTGAGCTCAAGGAACTAAGAATATCAGTTTTAAAATTATCCAACAAATTACCGATTTATGCTCAGGTAAATCCCCCTCCAGCTGCTTTTAGGATTTGAGAATTACCTTTGGTACCCTTATAGTGCTTTGCATTTCCTCTTGAATATTGTCTGCATAGTTCACAAATTTCATCATACGTTAATCTACTAACATCCCATGCTCCCATTAGATTCAATACATCAATACTGTCATCCAAAATCCCATGAAGAATAATGGTTCAAAGAGTTTTTGGATATCATTTATGTTCTTTTGATCTTTGTAGTTTATATTGGAATCTCTTAGCACAATCCTCTAAAATTTCTTCTTATTTTTGAGTAATTTTAAACATTTCCTCTTGCAAGTCTCTAAATTTATAGTAGGCTTGATATTTTTTTGAAAATTCTTGGCTCATCTCCTCCCATGTTCGAATACTTTTTCCCCCAAGTCCCATGAAACAACAAAGTGTTGCTTCCTTGAGAGTGGATTAGAATAGTTTAAACTTTTGGGCATCAAAGGAGTAATCATAGTGATGATAAAGTACATTGAAATTGAAGAGAAAGATATCGAGATCTTCACTGGACATACCATGAAAATTTGGTACTAGGGCAGCAAGTTAGATGATCTTCATTTGAATGGTTCCATCGAAATCTTGAATGTGGAATTCAAAAGTTGTGGGCAGTTTCTCATTAGAGCCTTCACCCTCTTGCTCAACCATGTTGCATAAAGGATTCACTTTCCAACCATTTGGTTGCTTAAAGGTTAGCGACTCTTCATAAGAGGAAAAGTATTTAGGCTGTTGAATTGGATTCTCCTAATGTTCAAGAGCTCTCCGCCCACTAATCAGATCCTCTGTTTGAATAGTTTTAGGTGTAGAAGGAAAAAATAATTGCCTCGATTGAGGACCCAACTTCTGCAGCACCAAGACTGGAGTCAACAATTGTTTCCACAATTGGCTAAGAATTAGAAGTATTTATTGTCCCCCCCCCCCCACCGTTACTGAAATTCTTGCCTCATGGTTAGTCTTTAGGGTGGTTCTTATAGCACCATAGTATCGTACTCTTGGATTTCTGGCTCTAGTAATGCATCTATATACAGTAATGTAGAAACAAATTGTATGAGATCTTGCAAGGCGGACTATCGACAATTCATGTGGTGAAGATCTTGTTACCATGTGCTATCTAACTTAGAAAAATAAAAACTTCTAAACCCTTTGACACCTCCTTGATAACAATGCCAAAAATGATAGGCCCGTTATATACCTTTTTAATTCAAATAGGGAACCTAGTTTGCAAGTACATTAAATTATCAACCTAGGGCTAGTATGCTTGCTAGGTATTGTGCAAAATATATGCAAAACTTCAATAGTAATTATAATTATGAGTTCCAACATGCTCCTACAACTTATCCAGAAATCCAATTCTACTTCTAATAAAGTAAAACTGAACTAAATTGCAAGAAATTAGTAAGCACAAGCCGTTGTTGTAACCAAATACACAACTATGAAAAACAAAGTATATAAATAAGAATTGGTGCAACTGAAGTGGTTTGTCCTTACAAACATTTCAATAATTATGGAACAAGAATATATTTCATGCAATTGTTCATTAATCTCCAAGAATCCATCTTGCTACTTAATCATTTATCTACAGTTCTATTGGTGTTGTTATGATCAATTGATGACAGGATGCACGCCGATATTGAAATGCACAACACAAGCGGAATATACAATAATAACAGGATGCGCAACAATCATGATAGTTGGACACATCGAGATGCCAATTGAAATGGAATTTGCAACAATGATGACGTGGAAGGAGTTGCAACAGTCATGGTTCTGTGGCCATGATGACTAATTTAGGCACAGTTGTAGTAATTGTGATTCCATAGCAAAAAGAAAATAATGCTCTTAAACCAACGAGAACTTGTAGAACTAGATCCATAGTAAAGGAAAAACTTTGTAATAGATCTTGATAGCCTGTTATGTAGCAATGAGACCCTTGATAATTTGTTCTACAACAAATATTATCCTGCATGTTAGTATATGAGAATCCATGTAAAATGCTTACCAATTTATCAATTTAAATGCCTTTTGATGAGTAAAGGATTGCCTTAGCAATGAGGGTCAAAAGAGGATGGTAAATGTTGAAAGTGAAGATGGAAAATAACAAAAGGATGCAAAAATGAATGAAAAGGTGAATGGAAATATGGCAAAACTTGGGCCCATCAGGGCACCAATTCTGAGTGTGAGTCATACAAATCCTTCAATTTCTTCAAAACACCATAAGAATCTGTAGTGGATATGATATGATGACTCACCTCTTCACTTACTGTAGCAACAATCAATGCATAGGCTTTCTTGGCTTTATACTTCCATGTTGCAAGATCTTTGTCTAGTGTACGTTTTGTAGGTTCAGTGCCATTCTTTCCTTCACAAATGCCATCCACAAATCAATGAAGATGAGTGTGTGCTTGATCTTCCTCGACCATTTAGGATAGTTCTCTTTGTCATTGGGCACCACTTCGACAACAGAGACAAGGTAACACATCTTCAACAAATCCAATACTACAATCTACAAGCTTTTCAATACAATCTTTGTATGCAATACAATCTACACAATGGATATAGTGGAAAGTGATATGGAGTTTTGGATAGCATGCAAAGCTAAAAGTTTCTATGTCTCTCTACACATTAAGAAAAAGCAAAAAAAAAACCATGCATTGTAGGTCGCCATGCATAACAAAGAGGCTATTAGTAACAAGGTTCGACTTGGGCATTAATAAGCAATTCAAGGCATTATATACCCATTACTTGAAACTATAATATATACTCAAGTCTTACATCTAATGATAGATAACAAACGGAATGGTGATGAACCATAAACAATGCTCAACATTTTTGAAAGCATATGATTTATGCCGTGGGAGAAGAGGTAGCATGCAAAGATGATAGCTCCATCCTCCAATCGAAGCTGAGTAATTTGACTAATTGTGGTGAATGCAGAGAAAAAAAAACAGAACTTTGCCTCCAATCAAATTCATTGTAAACAATTGACGAAACTTGTGATTGATGGGACGAGTATAAAGGAACTTGACCTGAGATCACTACTCAACCAACATAATGGTAAAGGTTGTTCCTAAGGGAAAATGATACATTGCAAGACAATTTGATAGTTTAAGTGGAATCCAAATAGCCGAAGAGGAATTTTGCTAGGGGAGATGTGGTAGCCCACATAAGTGATAATAAAATAATGCATAACAATGTGTAACTAATAACAATGCATAGGTAATACCATTGTAGAGGCAATAAAAATGCAAAGGTAAATAATACAACACATAGAGATGAATGCCAATACATGGTGCCCTCGAATGGATTTCTCTTATTGTGCAATGGCTCCCAGACCACTAAGAGTCCCCTTAGTACGCATACCTTCAAGGGCGGAGGGAAAATTAGTTATGGTCTCTCAACACAACACACAAATAAACTATAACACAAATTAGGGTTTCTAGGATGTCGCAGATGCCAACCCAATGAGGATACATAACATATGAGAGTAATATGTGCAGTGGGAATGCAAGAGTAACACAAAGGTGTATGTAGAGGTGTATGCAAATTGTGCTTGTAGAGGAGAGGATAACATGAATTAGGGTTTACAAAGGTAAGATGTAGGTCTAAGGCAACAATAACACATGTCCAATCTTTGGAAGAATCCCACAATGCTTAGGACAATACATAGACGACAGGAAATCATGGAGTTTAAAGTCACAGGGCTCTGATACCACTAGTAGGCCTAGAATAACTCCAATACTTGGAATGAATTGTATTGTATGTGAACCTTGCATAATAAATACATGAGGATTTGAACTTTGGTTTCATCTTCCAAGAGGTCAATTTTTATTCTCCTCCAACTCTTCATATTTCCTAATAATAAAGATTAAGTTTCTAACAATATCTCTAAATTTGTGTGTCCCATTGATTGAATTCGATAACTTATCAACATTAATATTCTATTAAATTGTTTTTTTTCCAAGACGAAAAAAAAATCTTTTATTAAATAGGAAAAAGACGTGTCATACAATCACTTCCAACACCCTATAGGGCCAAAAGATGAGATTATCCACATACAGGGATTCTATATGTAATACTTATAGTCCTTTTTTAAACATCACCTACGTGACAATATCTATGTCATAGAGCACAGGATACAGATAATTAAGGCTGAACCCAAAACTGGTGGCAACTTTGAACGGCAGATAGCATATGAAACATGCAGCGATCGACCGAGTCGAAGAACATTGAACCATAATACGGTCAGCAGAAGAAGAGTACATCATCTTCGACCAGCTCTCCCGCCAGGAATTCTTTATACTTGATCCTACCATCGATCAGTCCCAGCGCCTGTTTGGACAGGCCGTCCGCCTCCACATTGTAACAACAATAGATGAGTGTAAAATTCAAATGGCTAGCCGTAAGGATCATATTACGTACCTTAGCCAACCAGTGTTCGAGAGATAGAGGCCGCATTCCAGCGGAACCACATGCCCAGTTGATTATGCATAGGGAGTTGCCGAAAATGTGTGAGATGTGAATATTTCGATTCTCCGCGAACCAGAGGAGGCCCCATAAGGCCAGAAGCTCCGATCGAGTATTGGAGCCCCGCCCAACACACATGTAGAGGTGAAAGTAATGGTTACCGGACAGTTTTAAAATCATACCTGCCCCGCAGATGCCCAACCGGGCTGCACCGTCGAAGAAACCAATAGGATACATGACATGATCATCCGGCCAGGGCGGGGCACAGGTAAGGTCACGAACAAGTGCACCTAGGTGTAGATCCTTGCCACCAACAGTGCAATACATGGCTGATTTACATTAAATAGCAGTTGATTGCAAGCACACCAAACTTCCCAGAGGGTGAAAAAAGCAATGTAAGTATCATCCTGTGAATGATCAGAACACCCGTCTAAATTTGCCACAGTCGAATGCAGATCCCAATCAAGAAGGGACTTCCATTGTTCGCGCAGGCAAGACCACACATGCTGAAAAAAATTGCATCGACCAAAGAGATGATTAATCTCCTATTCATCCCTTCTACACAACAAACAAATGCCCGAGCCATTGAATCCATGCCTTTGAAGATTGTTCCATGTTAGAATTTTATTATGCAAGAGAAGCCAAACAAAACAGCTAACCTTCAAGGGAATCCTGTTATTCCAGACCAAAGCACCCATGCCAGACACCCACTGAACCGTCAAATCCCTCACCAGACTGTCATATGCTAAACTCGTTGTAACGGTACCTTGTAAAGGATTGTTAGCCCAGATAAATCTATCAAGTTCCTCGATTAAGTGAATCCCTGCTCCAAGCAAAGCCAGTCGATAAATAGACCATTCCTCGATAAGCTCAACAGGAAAATCAGTGATCTCGACCATCCCCCACCTGTCAGAGTGATCCTCAGATGGTACCCACAAGTGTTTCAAAACAAAAAAACCCCGATCTGGCAAAGCCACAATAAGGTCATAGGATAACTGAAAACCTTCATCCATCCCTAAGATCAACTCAGACCCAATGGAGATCATATTACCATGATCGACCTTCCAGCAAAGAGAACGCTTGATAATAGGCATAGCTTTGAGCATACTATGCCATATAGTGGAACCACTTCCGAGAGTACCATTGCAAGTACCCAAGCATAAACCAATCTCCAAACCTTTTAAGTATTTGGCCTGTACAGTGATTCCCCATAACCCTTTTTTGAAAAGACAACGCCATAAGCTCTTGGCACATAGAGCTAAGTTGAAATCCCTCAGGTCTTTAATGCCCCAACCACCTAGCAGTTTAGGTCTAGAGAGGATCTTCCAACAAGCTAGGTGTATCTTGAAGGACCTAGGCCGTCCTCCCCAAAGAAAACAAAAGATCAGCTGACGTAACTTGTTTACAATACTGATAGGGACCATGAGAAGACTGAACTAGTAAACGGGAATAGATTGCAAGACCGACTGAACCAAGATGAGCCGACCTGCTAGGTAACCATCGAGACGACCAGGTGTTGATTCTACGAGCCACCTTTTTAATCAACCGTAACCAGTCCTTCCGACCATACGAGTTGGGCTTGATAAAGAAACCAAGATACAACAGGGCTTCACCCAATTTAACAAATTTATAAGGAAATGGGTCTTTCATAAAATCACAAAATGATAAATCATCACACTAATACGTGAAGGAGGATTTAGAGTCATTAATACCAACGCCGGAGGAATCACACAATATATCTAGGATTAAGTGGTACTGCATCTATTCAACTTTGGTGCCCTTCCCAAAAAGTAGAACATCATCAACGAAAAAAAGATGGGAGATAAACAAAGATCTGACCACATGTACACCAGAGAGAAGCCCACTCAATTTTGCCTTATGAATCAATTGGCTAAATCCTTCCATAGCCAAAATAAAAAGGTACGGGGATAATGAGCATCCCTGCCTAAGCCCTTTGTTGCCATGAAATAAATTAGTAGGCGAACCATTGATGAGCACTGCGAAACTGGTAGAAGAGTGGCAGGCATAAATCCACTTAACCACCTTCGTCGAAAGACCAATCTGGATCAGAATGAAGCGTAGGAAGTCCCAGTCAACACAATCATAATCCTTATGCAGATCAAGTTTAAGAATAAAGGCATTCAATTTCTTAACTTTTATGGAATGCAAGCATTCCTAAGCAACCCCCACCGCATCAGAGATTTGTCGGTTCTGAAGGAAAGCGAATTGTCCCTGGAAACAAAATGGCCCAGGATCGGCTTGATACGTTCAACAATGACCTTGGTAATAACCTTATAACAAAGATTGCACAACGATATTGGACGATATTCATCAAATTTTGTTGGCTTATCCACCTTAGGAATCAGAGTGATAAAGGTACGGTTCAACTGATGTGGGATCCAAGCCTTGGAGCGGGACTCATCAATGGCCAACATCAGTTCGTCCCCCAAGATGTCAAAGAAGTGCATATAGAGCTCCGTGGTCATCCCATCAGGGCCCGGGCTCTTGTCGCTACTAAATCCTTTTAAAATATTATTTACTTCCTCCTTGGTAACCAAGCGATCAATCACCCGGGCATCCTCTTCAGAGAAGTATCGAGGAAAGTTTCCAACTGTTTCAAGCTGTTGTAATAGCCCAAGTTCCTTCTGCTTGGTATAAACCCCCCGAAAGTGATCAAGAGCGGCCTCTTTAATGGAGCTTTCATCGGTAACCAAAAGGTTATCATTATCCATAACATTCCATATAACATTCTAAAGGCGCCATTGGTTGGCAAATCTCTGGAAATACTTAGTATTACGATCACCCTCCAAGAGCCAGGTAGCACGGCTCTTCAACCTCCAATCCTCTTCAATAAATAAAAGGATCCGTTCCTTAGCCGCAACTAGATCGTCCAAATAAGAGCGTTGCTCAATCGAGATCGGAAAGAGGTTCGAATCAACATGGAATTTTCGGATTTTACCCTCAATGTCCTCCAATTCCAAGAGTTCCCTTGACTTCTTGATCTTCACCCACGACCGAATCAGGGATCTCAGCTTGTGTAACTTTTGAGTGAAACCGACTAATGATGGAGCTCTATCAGGTAGGTTTAGTTTCTCCAAGTTTCCCGAAACCAGCAACAGAACTCAGGGTCTTTTAAGAGTCCCAAATTGAACTTGAAAGGGAAATTTACAGGTCAATTCCCAAAATCCAGTTGTAATATAACCGCCTTGTGATCCAAAATGCCCACCGCATATGCCCACGAATGATACTTACCAAATAGATCACAAAGATCCTCTGCGAGCAGAAAACGATCCAAATGCTTGCCTACATATTCAACCCCACAACGTCCATTAGACCAAGTCGGATACAAAGTGTGGGGAATCACATCCACCAAATGTGATTTATCAAAAAGATAAGAGAAAAACGCAGCCAGAGGGTCCAAAATTTTTCCAGAACCCCAAACCTCATCAGGGCACAACGTTAGATTACTGTCGCCAACAAGAATAAGAGAGGGATCACTGAGAAGTCCCGTAGACTCAAGTCTCTCCTAGAAAGCCCTTCTCCCAGAGTAAGGGCCATAAACATTCAGCACATGGATTTTAGGGTCACATCCGCGAAAAAAAAACCTTCAACTAAAATACCGGCACAAGAGACAAATGAGCTAAAGTCCGTTAGCATGGGGTCCCATGCTACCAAAGTGCCCCTCGAGTGCCGGCAGGCATCTAGAGCACAAACACGCTAATGCGGCTTCAGCTTAAGGAAGAAAGCGATAGCATCATCGACACAAATCATGGTTTCTTGCAAAAGTAGTAATGCAGGTTTAGACAGCTCTAGGAAGCGTTTAAGAGCTGCTCTCTTGGGGCCCCTACCGAGGCCCTGAACGTTGAAGGAGACAAGCTGCATTAAGGGACAGGGAATGGGGCAGGCATACCTCTAAGAGCCTGGTTGGGAGATGACCGATTGAGACCTTTATTGAATAAGGAGGTGGCAGGAGGGTTTACAGAGCGGCCAAGTGGGATGGAAGGGGAAGACCCCCCCTTATCCCTCGCAGAATCCTTCTTCTTTTTGCGCACTTTACGGATAGGCACATTTCCCCTAGGGTTAGGAGAAATGAAGCCCTTCGAGAGGTCCGGAGTAGGGACAGAGGGAAAAGAGGTCAAAGGGGTAAGATGTTTCATCAAATGCTCAAAAGGCGTAGGGGAGTCATAGATGGGCGACGAAGAGAGAGAGATATCGAGCCGAGGGAACTCTTGGCAAGGCGCCATTGGCGGCGAATGAGAAGCAGTAAGGGGGAAAGAAATAGGAACAACGCTCAACTCACATGTATCAGACCAAGACCAGCCTGATTTTTTAGAAGGAGCAACCATATCACCACTCGAGCACGACTCTAACCCAAGGGAGGACCCTCCACCCAAGACCGGGGAGGTCACCGCCGACCCCGAACCACGGTTCTCCTCCATTAAATAAGAATTCGCAAATAAAGAAATAACCTCTGAAATGTCGGCCTTGGAAAATTTTTTTAATAAAAAAGGGACAGCCTAAGTAAACTTACCCAACATAGCCAAATGTCGAGTGCTGGTCCAAGGGCAAGGAGTCCTAGACCCCTTCGTCAAGGGTATTAACCTGTTTGACAGTGCCCTTCCGTTGCGACAAATCCACAGCATGAGTGCGACAAAAATCTTTGGAATGACCAACCCTACAGCATTTGTGACAACGGAAAGCAATCTTCCAGTAGTCTAATTGCTGTATAAATGAACCGCCTTCCCAAACGATTTCAATTTCACCTGGCAGACCATCAGATGAGTCAATTTCCATGAGCATACGGGGAGAAACCCTCTTAGCCCTCATGAGCTATTCCTCTTCCATCATAATGAAACGCCCAATCGAGTTGGCCACGGCCTTAAAGCCTCCCAAAGTCCAACAGTGCATTGGAAAACCCGACAGAATGGTCCATAGGTGACTCTTTAGAAGTTTTTCCGACCTAGGGGTCAAAACCGCTATGCCAGTGGGATAGGACCAGAGATCCCGTACCATAAACCCAATAGCGTTCCTCAGTACAAGCTCAGTCTTCTTCACTAAGAAATTGAAATATCAACCGACCATTAGTAAGGACCAACACCCTCGACATATTGGTAATGAGGGGTTTCCAATGACAACGAATCCAAGCCAGCAAATCTGACCGTTTGAGGCGCATGTCTTCAAACTTGCCGACTAAAGCTCTCTGGCTCAGAGCAAGCAACATATCCATTGTGATATGTTTGCCCAGAACACAAACATGTCTCCCCTTCTTCTCTTTTTCAAACGCCAACTTTGGAGGGGGACGAAGGCCACCATCCTTCTTCAAGTTACCCCCAGCATTCGTTCGACCAGACGCGACTGGGTTTTGATCCGACAGCACCGTAGAAGTCGCCCTAGGACCAATATCGCCAGAAGTCAGGCGACCAGGGTCGTAGGAAACAAAAACCTTGGGATTAGATAGAATACCCCTCCCCACCGGGGCCCGAGGAGTCATCGACCCCACCATCCCAAACAAATAAATCAAGTGAAATACGATTGACAGCAATAGGCAGAATAGCAGAAAAAAAGCTAGAAACCCAGGAACTGACAAGGTCTGGAACACACTGAAGATCACCCAAATGTCCAAATAACCGGGAAAGGGCCAAAATATCAATCATACAACCACCCAATGGTTCGAGACACCAGTCACAGAGGAAAATACGACAAAAAACAAATAAAAAACGATAATATGTTCACACTTGTTTTACTTGGTTGGTACTAGGTTCAACTAGGCTGGTTGAATGGACTCCAGGGCCCTCTATAGGCACATACTCCCATAGAATTGTGATTAAAAACATGAATTCCACAAAGGGCAATGATGGTCACTAAAAACGACCAAGGATGCAAATTGCTGATAACCAGAAATAAGGAACGGGTCACCACTCGAGGTCATAGTGCGCCACCCCTGGTTCACAGGGTCCGCACTACCCACAGTCCACCATGGATAGCACCGAGACCCTGCTAGGGTTTCATGTTAGGGTTCAGAGCTCAAGTACCCATCCCTTCACAACATCAACGTTAGGGCTCCTGATTACCTGATATGTTCTGAAAACCAAATAAATGATATTTTCCAATGACATGTTGCATATTCCTTTTTTGCAGCAAAGGCGAGGCCTATTAAATTGTATTATGCACAACTCGTGCACTATTGTATTTTGACATGAAATCTTTGTCTTGAGAGTTATGTTCGCGTGAGTGTTCATATGCTTAGTTGTAATATTTGCATCGAGTGTAAACGAGGTGCTTACAACCCAGTATGGGGAAGATCCTATAATGGATGTCACATGTCACATTTTCAAAAGTAATAAAATGTAAAAAGTAATAGTATGGGGGAGATCCTGTAACGGATGTCACAAGTCACATTTGTCACGTTTGTAGTATGGGGGAGATCTTGTAACGGATGTCACATGTCACATTTGTCACGTTTGTCACGTTATGTTACAACCCAGTATGGGGGAGATGTTGTAACGTTTGTCACATTTGTCATGTTTGTCACATTTGTCATGTTTGTCACGTTACGTTACAACCCAGTATGGGGGAGATGTTGTAACGTTTGTCACATTTGTCACGTTATGTTACAACCCAGTATGGGGGAGATGTTGTAACGTTTGTCACATTTGTCACATTTGTCATGTTACGTTTCCATGTCGGCTCATAACTTATAAAAAATCAAAAGTAATTAAAATTTGATTGTTCGCTCATAACTTATCAAAAATAAAAAATAAAATAATTAAAAAATTAAAAGAGAGGGATCCAATTTCTTGAGGGGTAATTTTTTTCTTATTGTGTAAAATATTTAAGATAAAACAAAAAAAATTGCACCTCAAGAAATTGGATCCCTCTCAATGCTTGATAGATCCGGGTTTGAGATGGATCTACGATGGTTCAATCACATTTACAAAATGACATCAACATGTTAAGGAAAAAGGAATAATGTGGAACGAACTTGTCTTATATGATGATGGAATAAGGTACATGGAAACTTTATACTTGAAATCTTGAAAATGTCATGGTTTGTGCTTTGCCCGATTGTTGGAGTCACATGCTTAGGTTGTAGATTGACCCCTGAATCGAAGATTTGCGGAGTTCCAATTGAATGCATAGCTGAATTTCCAAAGCTCTCCGTGGAAAATCTACAAGGTAATCAAAGCTGCTTAACAATATTTGCACAGGTGTCAAAGTTGTAACATAACATGGGAGGTGACAGAAATCTTAAAACTTATTTTTTAATTAGGAGAGGCCAAGGGTTAACGTTGAAGGTAGGTGGCTAAGTGGCTAGCGTGCACCCACATTCCAGCCATGCCCCATTTCTACCAACTTTCTCTTTTTTCCTTGCATACATGGTTTTTGACAAGGTAGGTAGGTTTCTTGTGGGGATAAAAACAACTGCCACATACTAACCCAAAATGGAAATGCCACATGCCAAGTGGAAAGAGAGAGCGATATAGTCTCTTTCAAATGATAAAGATGCCCAGATAGATGTATTTGGATTTCTTCGTATGCCTTGCTCACTTCAATGGAAACACTCGCTTATTCACTCCATGAATCGATAGACGAGGACGAGCAGGCAAAGGCAGAGGTAAGCCTAATAGTCCATTCTTTCATGTTATGTCATCTCAACTTAATGAAGGTTTAAACCAGTACTACGGAACCGAGTGACAATGTGACAATGGTGAAATTTGTTTGCAGTCTTCGGAGTATTGAATCATAATGGAAACTGAAACTGAAACTGAAAAATTTGGTTAATTGCAGAGTATGGGAAACGTATTTGAAGTGGGCGTCTCTTTTCAGTTTCAGAAATAATATTTCGATTCTATTTATTTGCTCAGAACTGCTTTGCTTAGGACTATGGTTAGCATCACGAAGCTTTGGTCTATGAATGATAATAAATATAAATAACATTCCATTCCATTGCATTCTGTCTGTATGTCGTACTTGCTCGTATGTTGTTGTTCTTTAGCATTGGGTTTGTCTTGTGAGATAGAGAGAGAGTATATTGCATAGTGACTGCTGGTACATCATCTTCCATATATCCAAAACCCTAACCCCGTCTAAAATCGACTCCCTCTCCACTTAGATCAGATCATGATAATTAGTATGCTGCTGCTTCATAAAGCAAGCTAGTTACTTAGTTTGCATGAATCAGGAAATAGGGCGGGTTGCTTGAATTTTGGATGAATGTGAACAACTGTGGAAGCAGAGAGCTGCCAAGTTGATTGACGGAAGCAAGCAGAGCTACTTTCCTGTATCTGGAATGGAATTAGTATTAGTATTGGACATTTGACATTTGGGACCTGTATTGACAACTCAAAGGCTTCCCAAGACTTACTTGAACAAGTACATACGACACTGAGTACCACGTAGTGGCAACGGCAATGGTCAGACCATCCATGTTTAAACCTTAGGCTGTCCGAACACGTTCAACACACTTGGTTAACACTCCCAGAAAATGCTCCATATTGTTGAAAAATCTAGTCAGTAGTCGGGCTGAAAGCAATGTCCATCAGGCATGCATCTGCCATGTGAGGTATTAGTGTGAATGGGATTCTAGCCTCTATATATCATCATCATCTACCTTGCAAGCTATCCATGTCATGTTTGTAAGTTGCAAGGGGTTTCAGGTTGAGTTCTTCAAACACGGTCTTCACGCTCTTGATTATTACATTGCTGACCTATTTAACCATGTTGTTAGCACATGATTCCCATTTACCACAGACTTGGTCCCATCACACTATCCACCTGATTCACAAATCGGGATCTAATGCAGATCTTGACAATTATGGGACGATCATTGTTAGTCATACTTTCTAGAAGTTCTATACTACTGCTCTCCATCTGAGGCTTTTTGAGAAGCTTGAGAGGAGACACCTTCGAGCTCAAGGGCAAGCTAGTTTCTAGTCTGCCTATCGGACCATTGGTCACATTCTCACACTCCAAGCCATCATTGATTTTTGAAAGTCTATTGCTGTTTTGTAAACTTTCGGCAAGCGTTTGACTCAGCCCCAAGAGAGGCCTTATTTTAGAGGCTTAGATATATTGGCATTTCCAATAATTTTCTTGCAGCCATCATGCACTTGTATGAATCTGTCCTGGGCTGATTCCGCACAGCACGAATAGTGTCAGATTTTATTAGGAGCATGATTAAGGTCAAGTAGGTGTGCTCACTGTCTGTCTTCTTGTTTGGGATTGACATCGATGAGTTGAGTCTTTCCTTCATGAGCATATCTAGAATGGCGATGGGCACCTTCTCCATCAGGTTTTGACATCTATTCTTCTTTTTGTTGAGGATATGATCCTCTTAGTCTCCTCCCCGGTGTTAGCTTTCGAGGTTACTCCAAAAGTGTTTACCCTATGCTTGGGGGTGCATGGTGTATGGATGACCCTTGGTTGTATTGTGATGGATTACACATTGGAGTTAGCTTGCTCATTGATTGTTATGCCTTGTCTTGATGTTTGTGTGGCATTCTTCCTTGGAGCATTGTAGACCTATGGAGATTGTTAACTTTGTCATGTAGTTCGCAGTGGCACATGGAGGGTGGTTGCTTGCATAGGAGGAAAACTTGCCTTGGAGGAGGAGCATTGAGCATCTTGGAGGAGGGCGTTGAGCCCTAGATGGCATGGGGACACTTGGTTTCTTGCATGGAGGCTTGTACTTGACTTGAGGATGCTTGGATTAAGGAATGATCATGTAGGTGGTGTGGACTCTGAGGTACACATGATTTAGAAGGAGGCATTGGAGCATTGGAGCCCATTGGAGGAGCGTTGGACCTTGCTTGAGGAGAGTTCAGCCTTGTAGTCTTTCTTGTTGGATGTGCATTCCTTGGAGTTTGGCATGTGTCACCTAGAGTAGGAGCACTCCACATGTGGACCTACCTTGTGTAGAGTTAGGCTGCTTGTAGTGGACTAGGTCCACTTTATATTGTAGGCCTCTGTCACCTCTCATATAAATATGGGGAGAGAGTCATTTGATCACGCTTGTAGATCACATGCTTGAATTACAGATGTGATACCAAGGCGAATTTGTCTTCTTGTAATCTTCTTCATGTATAATTGTTCTCTTTGTCTTGGATGCTTGGTCCTTGGAAGAATTCAAGGGAAAGTCTAGGGTTAGGGTTCCACCCTAAGGAGGTAAAGTAGGCCAGGGTTTGGGATAAACCCTAGAGGAGCAAATGAAGCATTTTATTTTGTATCTTTGTGAGAAAGGAAGACTAGGTTTTGTGACATGTGGAAACCCTAGTGCTACTTGTTATGCTTGTTGTGGAGGAGAAGAGAACGAGATGTCCTGTACAATTGTGGGGTGCAAGTGTAGGTGCCAAGGAGGATTTGCTGGCATTGATGCTAGCTTGTTGTGGATCTTTGGTGGAGTGACCAGCTTTGGTTAGGAGTGATTCCTAGTTAGGAGGAGTTGGTGGGTAGGGTTTTATTATGTTTTCTCTAGCTAGGGTTTAGAGAGCTTGACTTGTACCAAGTTTAAGATAAAGTTGTGTTATGTACTTTTACTTCATCTGTTATATAGATATGAGGTTTCCAGCCATCCAAATATTGTGTACTTGCAGATTTGAATTTCAACTTATTTTATCTTTTTGATTGGGTAGACTTTAACACTTGTTGTTCATGCTGATTTGACATAACATATAGTGGAATTGGGTTAGTGATTTAACATATATCTTGAAGATAAATGAGCATATACACTATTGTTATAAATTTATAATCTGCTTTAATAAAAGAATTCAGATCTGTCACATCCTTGGAAAAGTCTGCCCTAAGGGCTGTAGCATTGTGATATTGAATTACACTTGTATCCTATTTATTTACGTGGGCTGCCATGTGAAATTGGTTTGAAGAGAAGATAAATATTACTGCTATAATTTAATATTTCACATCAAAGCATAAGGTTGAAAGTTCACAGGGAATAGATTCAAGAAACCTCAAGATTGATGTGGAATTTTGAAAATTGCATTAGTTGCCCGATTTTCAAAATTTCTATGTAGTGTTAGAGCTGATCAGACTAGGATTTCTCGCTTGGTGAAGAGGGAGTTGGATGTTTCAGTTGTATTGTATTTGGGAGTGATGGTTGACCTAGTATAGGTTGAGTGGGTGTGATACCACTGGGTGCTTGAACCCTTGAAGGGTTCTTCTACTTTTTTTGTTGCTGATTTTGCTTTGACGTGTACTTCAGATTTGTAGGATGGCCACTCTTAGTCCTAGAGAGTGTGACAAGTTGGATGATGCTTCCAATATTATACCTTGGAAGTTCAAGTTGCAAATGCTTTTGGAGGAGGCTGAAATTTTGTAGCATATCGTGAAAGAGATTCATTCACCTATTGATCCAATAAAGTTACTTGGTCATGTTAAGAAGGAAGCCAAGGCAAAGAGAATCATTTATGGTTCGGTGAAGGATCATTTCATTCCCCACATTACAAAAAGATGACTGCTAAGGATATGTTTGAAGCTTCGGTTGGTTATCAAAGTTTGTGTTCTTAGACATATGCTCTCAAGGAACAAACTTTTAGTAATCCGCATGAGTAAGACATATACAATGGTAAGCTACTTGGCTAAGATCATAGAGTCAAGATATCAGTTGGCTACCATAGTGTCAAAATGGAGGATAAATAGTTGGTGTCCATTGCCTTGAATGGACTTAATTTATCATGGAAGCCTTTTGTCCAAAGTGTTCATGCTTGTGAGAACTTGTCGGATTTTGCGAAGCTTTGGGATAACCTTGTGCAAGAAGAGATCAGGTTGGACTCTTGTTCAACGTAGCAAGAGGAAGCAAAATATTGAGCCCTTGTTGGAAAGACGAGGAGGGGAAGCAAGAAAGGATACAAGAAGTGTAAGATGGGAGATTCAAATCTAGGAAAGAAAGATTGGAGTAAAGTGAAATGTCTTAGGTGTCACCAGTTGGGACATCATGCCGAGCAGTGTCCAAAGAAGAAAAATGGGAATGCCAAGCAACAATAGGTTGCACCCAATGTAGATATTGTAGGAGTGGTTGAGGGATCATCCCTGTTTGAGACTTCCTTCTCCATAGTCTCTTGTTTATATTCTAAAGTTGTGTCAAGTGTTGGATGATGTGTGGACATTGGAGCACCAAGACATATGACTTATGACAAGACACTCTTTGGTAGGGTTCATGAGCAAGAGGGAGGTATGAGAGTAGAGTTGGGCGATGACGCTACTTATCTTATGAAACGATCGGGCTCCATTTCATTCCAAAATCCAAATGCTATCAAGTGATGTTCTTAAGTTGAATGATGTTTTGTTTGTTCCTGGTTTGAAGAAAAATCTTCTTTTAGTTTCTTGTATGATAGAGCTTCAATATAGAGTTGCATTTGAAGGACAATGTTGCACTATCAATGATTATAGTCTAGGAACTACAAGGACTTTGGCTAAAGGTATCCTAGACAGTGGCCTTTACAGGTTGCTTGCTGATGTTGTGGCATTTGTACATTCCAATGGGAAGTTGGATGAGCCTTCTAGTCTTGAGGAGGCATTTGAAGAGCTTGTATGGTAGGATGCTATGGAGACATGTTCAAAAACTATTGTGGATTCGATGATTAATTCTAGGCTCGCAGTAGATGGGAGATTGTAGAGTACAAGGACAGGGTTGTTGGATTCTCTCAAAGAGGGAGTTGAACTTGGTGTTGCTCTTGATTCAAAATTCTCTTAGAAAGAGGGAGGTGCCCTTGTTGAGGTTGATTCTTTATTTATTGAAGAATTTGAGTCCTATGATTAGAGGTTTTTGATAGTTTTGGCTTGTGATGTTGACTTGAGGGATGATGGAGTTAGGTAGGTGGCTTATGATCTAGGGTTATGTTCCTTTAGATTCCTAGTAGGTCAAAGTTCTTTGAGGTGCTAGATGTTGTGATAGCATCTTGTGTTGCTAAATACAATGAGAATTCCACAACTTACAAGATTGATATTCCGGCACAGTGGAAGACTGTGGTGAGTTGAGATCAATGTTTTAAAACTCGGAACCGAAAATCGAACTGGTTGAGGGTCAACTCGGACCGGAACTGAAATCGGTAATGAACCGGAGTGGATTGATTTCAATGATTGGGACTATTCAAAAATACATAAAAATTTACAATTTAATGAAAAAAAACATATTTAACATTCCAAGCTATGATTTCAAACCATTAGAGATATAATATGCAAAGTCTACTCATATATATATACCATCAACCATGTATGGGTCACAAATGGCTCCAAGTGCACTACATACTCAAGTCTCATAGTACATATCTTAGATTCTGTAACAATATACAATATCAATGAGGCTGTATTATCTAAATATCCTCTACAGTCCAAAAAACATGATCCATGATGATAATCAATCATCAAACTCATCACCAATGTTGGAAATGAGATGCTAACATCAACATCCGCCTCGAACTCCTCAAATTCCTTAGGGACATCTACGACCCTAACAGTAGTACTAGTAGAAGCACGGGGCTGCACGGCTAGGTCGACTAATGCCACTACCATTGCTTGCCATGTCTGGATCTGCACCTGCATCCCCTACTGCTAGTGGATCTACATCCAAAGTATCACACCTCAAGCCATCTGCATTAATATCAAAATCGGGACCAAACTCTGCCGGGTGACTCTCCTCTACCCATTCTGACTTTAGATCAATATCATCCAACACAATGGGATATGTATCAGGTCTTTTGTTTAGCAATTGGTTTCGCCTTTGCCAGAGGTTGTACTGCATGAAGACGAGATCATTTAACCGTTTTTGTTCCAAACAATTTCTCTTCTTCATGTGAATCCACTCAAAGACAGACCCATTGCGCTCACACCCGAAACCACTGCAAGTTTGACTAAGGACTCAAATTGCAAACTACTGCAATTAAGGAAATTGGCTACCAAATGCTTCCCACCAATTTGCTGCAAGGACAAAGTTAGTTCAACAAATTAGATTGTGAATTTGGCAAAAAATTCAAGTATTTAAAATTTTAAAGTTTAAACTTAAAGCTTAAACAATTGAACTTAATAAAACTTTTGGATTCTTGGAAATTCAAAATTGTTTACCTGATTGGTCACGTCTCTTGCCTTCTTTGCTAGGTTTTTTCCAAAGGTGCTTGTGGCTCTATTGAAAGAGCTAATATGTTGATGTATTTCCAGTTGCTCACTCTCATCAGGGACCATGCGCTCTAGGAACTCATACAAACCATCTTTGACCTCCCCTGTTTGATCATCTCCCAATTGAGCTCTGTAATGTAACCTTGGGTTCAAGAATACCCAGTTGCATGTGTAAGGCGATGGATTTGATTGTTCCATCTGTTATCAATGATCTCCCAAATAGGCCCATACTTGGCTACTCTATCTTTGTATGCTGCCTTTATTTGCTCCTTTGCCTGATCCATAGCTTCATAAATGTAACCCATGGCCAATTTTTCCCCATCCACCAACCGCAACACCTTAACAAGGGGCTCAACAATTTTCACCTCTACTGCGTTTTTCCAAAATGCACTCTCATTTTTTTTCTTTTTGGTTTCTTTTGCATCTTGTCTATACGACACACTTAGATGAAGTCCATTCATTACCTTAAAACATATTTGCCAAGTTTTGTTATTGGGAAATGAGAGATTGCAATGTGAGGAAGTGAGTTGCAACTATCATGATGGCAGGCCTAACAAGTTCCCTGTTCCCAGTGTTTTTCCTCATTAGTTTCAAGACCCATGAGTGGTTGTAGATGTATTTTGTAATGCTCTTGGCATGCTCTACAATGTTCTTGACCCAATCTTGTTTGCCTATATCCTCAAGCATGAGGTCTATGCAATGTGCAACACATGGGGTCCAAAATATCCTTTTGTGTTTACCTTGGATGCTAGGAGAGATGGGTCTATTCCATGGCAAACCTACCTCGTTCCTTTTGTATTATCTCGTCCTTATGTCTATTCCTCCTGTACATCCCCTTCCTAGTGCAACCTCCAGGGCTTAGGGTCATGGGTTTTTCATTCTATAGCATAGATCTCATGATATAATTTACTTTAAGTATTTCGCCTCTTATAAGAGACTTTTTAGTACTCCTGCTTTGTAATGACATCATTTGTAATGTGCCGTCCCATTGGCCTACTTTAGTGGTCATTTGTTGTACATTAATAAAATCATCTTATTTTATCTTATCTTATCTTATCTTATCTTATCTAATATCTTACCAACGAGAACATTGTTAGACGTAGTATCTGTGATAATTTGAACAACATTTGCCACCCCCACCTCCATAACAACTTCATCAAGCAGCTGAAATAACAGGTTTGCATCTTTCACCCTATCTGATGCATCAACTGGTTTAAAAACATGGTTCCTTGTGGGTAAGAGACAAGGAAATTGAGTATAGTACGGTTCCTTCCATCAGTCCATCCATCTGACATGATGGTACATCCCGTATTTACCCATGACTCCTTAAAATCCTGCAAGTATTCATTTTGTTATCACAATCTTGTAGCAACCCAAAATAAGATATCCTATCTAGGATGGCAGAGATAGATGGTTGCTAAAGTTGTGACCCTCAAGGATCCTACCCCCCAACGATGTTATGGTTGTCATGCCAAGTAAGATTCTCGTCACTCTAAGCTATCTAATCCACATGCCAGTGAATTAAGATGGCAATGGGGGAAACCCGACTTTGAACCCAAAGGCCAATCCTAAAACACTACAAGATACCCTTACAAGATAAATGATTTGAAAAGCTAGATACCCTGAGATTGAAAACCCTAGATCTATGAATATTGACTGAGTGAGATTATGTGGATTGGTAGGGTTTTAATTATGATTGAAATACAATCCAATTCAAGGAATTCTCAGTAATAGAATTAAGCTTAGTGATCTAGAGTGATTGTGCCAGGATTAAATGATCAATTTCGCTACCTTGGGGGGATTCAATGTGTGTTAAGAGTATAATAACCAAGGCAAGAGATTGATGGAGTTTAATAACCTCCTAACACTAGATTATTTGCTTGAGATAAGAGATCTAACAATTGGAAGAGTTCACAAGCAAGAAAGATCACACAAAACACAAGTTGACCATCCAAACCCACAAGTGCGACTTGCCTGGGTTGACTAGTGCGGGAAGAAAGTGCTATGGAGTCACCCAAATATGACACCCTAGGGATGGTTAAAGCTGAAGGCACCCTCGAAAAATACTTAAGTGGTGGAAAAAAATGTGCCTAGTGTGACGAGATTATTTTTTTGCATTTTAGTGATTAGGGTTTTGTTATCACGCAACTTGTAGTTGCCCCTTTATGATGATTCTATTTAGGACGGTAGAGGAGCTAGGAAACTAAAGAGGTGATCTTAGAGGATCCTGATCCCCGGAATGGATCGGTTGTCATGCCAATCAAGATTCTCTTCACTTTATGCCACTTAGAACAAAGTGACAAAGGGGGAGACCCTAATCTAACCTAGAAGGAAAGACCCAAAGCTAAGACACCAGATCAAACTACAACTATATAGTACATAATGTATCTATCTGATGACAACCTAAACCAACTAGACATAGCCATCGAGAATGAAAAATTAGCTTGTGAGGTTTAATGGAATGAAATGACAATCCAAATAAATTATTTTAGTAGCTAAAGAATAAGGCACAAGATCTAGGATGATGGTGCTAGGTGAAAATGACTAAGTCACCACCCTATGGGGATTTAAATGGTAAAACTTAAGGATGCCCAAGATAATGATTTAGATGATAATTAAAGCTTCCTAACACCCGAGGTTACTTGCTTGAATAAAGGTATGACAATGTCCAAACTCACAAGCAAAGCTGAGATCACAAAATCAGAAAAATGACTGACTATCCAGGAAGTGTGAATTGCCTGAAAGACTAGTGCCTTCAGTGCTGGGCAAATGGAGTCCCCAATTATGACACCTTAGGAGGGCTTTTGTGGTCTAGGGGTAAGGAATAAAACCCAATTTTTTTTTGCCAAAAATCTAAGTTGTGTGACCTGGAGAATCTTTATTGGTTTTTATGAGGGTTTTAATGTTGATTTTTTGAGAGTGACAAATGGACTGTAACATGAAACAAAGGAAAACAAAGAGAAAATGCCCGTATGTCTTGCATATGCCAAGTGCAATGATGTTCTAACCCCGTCGTATCAATTTTGAGCCAATTTGATGAGATCCCAAGTGAAATTGATTTTCCCAATGGAGCCAATGCGCCCTTTCTCCTGCAAACACAAACTATGAATGAGATTTGATTCATAATGAGAAAAGACTAGTGATGCATAGTAAATCAATGAGCATAACAGTGATCAAAGATACAATGAAATAACTCCCTGATTATTAAACTCTTTCAAATGGAGAGATCTGGAGAAACCCCACAAAATCACCCCAAGAGATATCGCCCCTGTGCAAGCACACACAGTCTCTACCAAAGATAATATGGAAACATCATCAAGGAGCTAGAAAGTCTAAGAGAATAGATTCACAATCAAGCACGAGAACAATCTTTTACAAAGACATAAGAATTTTCCAAAAGTTCTCACTTGAGTGCCAATAGTCCAAGAGCTACAATGAGGGGATCACCTTTCTTAAATAGGAGAAGAGTGGTGTCCACTTTCTAACTAATTTTCATCCGACGGTTGAGATTATAACATCATCAACGACGAAGATCTAATTTTACATTGATACATGGATCAAGCTCATAAAGGGGGCACACTTTTGCCTCTAACGCCCAAGCTAGGAAAAATACATCATAATAATGAAATATAACAAGTGATACATGATGTGGGGAGACGTCTAGGGGCTTAATTCACCCTAGAGCATCACCAATACAACAATAACAAAGATACATCAATAATATCATAAGATTCCATGGTGAAGTGTGCCTCTCATGGAGGACGTCCTCCCTAGGCAAGCCAATAAATAAGTGCTGACCCAATCACTGAGAGAAAAGCATGAAGAATGATCCATAGAGCCTCTAAACATCATATCAAGTCACCCCACATTATTTCCTAGCTATACACTAGCCAGATTGATTTTTTGGAGTAGCCATGGTCACCATTTTAATGAATTAAAATGTTGATTTTATTGCTGTAGAATAAATGTGCCATTATTTCCATTTCCCTTGCTCGGATCAACAAGCTGAGTATGCCAATGGAATCAGAGATCTCAAATCCATTAATAATGACTACTAGAACCTAATGAATCCATCTGAATATGCATTTGGAAGCTAACACCATGCCCAATAATAAAAATATGGCCATAATAATAAAATAATAAACCATAATAATGCTGAATAATGGCCAATAATAACCAACTAAAACATGGAATGGTGTATTGGACCCATATAGGTGACAAATAAGCAATCTCAACCAGGTCAAACTAGGTTGACCAAGTCAAAGATAGCCAAACTGATGACTGAACTGGAATCTGAATGATCTTGCAATGCATAAGGGGTGCAAGGTGCTCTCTTATTCATATTATTAGCCAACTATACGTTAGTAACATGTCAATGGTGATATATCGATCAATCAATATAAATAATATAACTTGCGTTCAAGTAGGATGCATGATCTTTCATGAAGCCCTTTACATATGCTCATTGACAAACATAACTAGGTTGTTATGATGGGTGAGGTGAATGAAACAATGCTAGGACAAGGGGAATTGACTTTTTGACTTCAAAATAGTGATCTCTCGGAGAATAAGGGACAAGAGGGGATCCATAGTGACATGTATAGGATAGATAACATTAGGGAAAGGAGGTGTCTCACAAATGGAATAAGTTGATTGAGAAGTGTCCCTTCAACTCTAACAAGTGTCCTATGATTCACATCCAAGCCTGATTCAGGCTCTGTGAGGATCTTTTCTAGAACCATTGCGCTAGGTGCACAATTAACCGTAATTTTGAGATTCTAGGGGACTCTTAGAATTAGCAGTCCCTTACTTCATTCCACATCCACGCCCTTGGGATCCGTGAGGAATAATAATTACATAAAAACCATGGCAAGCAATCATTTAGATTTTCAGTAAATGCACGTATGCTTTTATTTGGCCATTTTCATAACATGACCCTCTTACGATTTTACATGTGTTGAAAAGCACAACTATTTGCAACTTTCATTAGGGGTCTTCGCATTTAATTTCATTAGGCTTTCTTGCATTTATTTGGATATAGCAAATTATATTGATGCATGTAATGATGATAGGACTACTTGCTTCAAGTTTAGCTGACACTACCTGAGCAACTAGTCAGTCTTAGCTCATGTCACAACACCAGCGGGTACTCTTGGCCCAGAAGTGAAGCATGGGGTCAACTGGCAGGAATGATTCACAATCAGGACCAAACATCGTGGGTAACCGACCAGAGAGGGCAAGGCTTCAGAATCTCAACTCACCTAGGCTTAGGACCCAACACCGACGGGTTCCCTCGACCCAGAAGGGTCAAGGCTTTGGCAAGTTTTGTCGCACAACCCAGAGCTGAGACACAAAACAACATGGAGTCTATCAAATACAGAGGTCAAAGTGGGGGAAATCTCCCCAATCTCACAAGTCAAAGTCACAAGTCAGGAATCAAACCAAAGGATGGAAGATACTGGATGGATGGAGACATGAGAGGTGATGCCACACATAACAATGGCAAGGCTAAGTCTGCATTAGCTAGGCAATATGAGTGAGCATATGAAAAAGTCTTACATTCAAGATCGGACATTCACCTTTAACAAGCTCGTAATACCAACTCATAATAAAATCACCATTGCTAGTCACCATGTTAAGTCAAAGCTAATAATATCAGTAAGGGAGATAAATAATAATACCCAAATGCAACAAGTATTCCTTCTCAGTCATATACCTGTCTTTGCAATGAAGATCAACTATGACGACTCATGGGCAAGGGAACATATATCAGCTGCCTGCTCTACTAAGTGAGCCATAGCTAAACCAAGTCCTCTCAATGGGGTCATGCAAGGCCAAGTCATGATATGAGATACTACTTGTTGAAATAATATGTAGCTGCAGAATATATTTTTGTATTGCATAAACCCTAATGTAAAACCCTAAAAGAATGATACTAAAGACATACTCTCAAGAAATCAAGTGAAAATAGTCAGGTAGGCCCCACAAAAATCAATGGGTAAAACTGCCCCAAACAATGGGCAAAACTGCCCTAGTGAAGTCGACCCTATAGTGAAAAAGTCAGATAGAAAAGAGTATAAATAAGGGGGTTGAATTCCTCATTTGGATATATCACACAAATTCACTCAAGCAAGAGAGAGACAAGTGCTCAAGAGGGAGAGAATAGCAGCAGCTGGAGGAAGACATATTCTTGGGGTTATCTTATTTTTTCTTCTTGTGTATTTTTCTGTGAGAGAGCTTAAGCTCTTCTTTGTATTGACATTGTACTTTGTTGACGAATCTATTTTGAGAAGTTTTGTTGGGTTTTTCCCGTGAGAGGGTTTTCCCAGGATAAATTGTTATCCAACATCTTCATTAAAACATAAATATCCAACATCATAAAATAATCCATGACAAGACCAGTACCGAATAGAAATGCTTGAATAAAAAAGGACAATGTTTTGCAAGTGTTATTGGTAAATTTTATTATTATTGTGGAGTTGAGTGGATTATTAGGGAGGGAGATTTCCGATATACCGTGAGGTACTGGAAATATGTCCGGATTATGACAAAGGTGGCTCCTCACTCGGAAATGTGGGCTAGATCGGAGTCTCTAGGAGGTGTCCAACACTACACCAAATGAGGGTGCAGTCTAACGATATCCCGAGGTCACTACCCAGTGGTTCCCGCTTCCTTTGAAGAATTTCCCCACACAATGTCAAG
The DNA here is from genome assembly GCA_027924585.1 of Larix kaempferi. Lineage (NCBI taxonomy): Eukaryota > Viridiplantae > Streptophyta > Pinopsida > Pinales > Pinaceae > Larix > Larix kaempferi. The sequence goes on from BSBM01000841.1 coordinate 540,221, forward strand.
AAACAATTACGCCAGATTTTCGTAAATAGGAGGTTAAGTAAGAAAAATGAGACTAATTACTAGTCACTAAGTCCCTTTCTGGTATGATCAATCTGTTTAGTCGAGGCTGTAGCGATCTGGAGCATACGGGGATGAAGCCTTGTTAATTTTAAGAGTTTTTGAACAAAGTTTTCTTGTTTATTAAAACCCCAAGAGTCTCTTTTTTGGCTAGTACTCGGGCAAGCCCTTATCCTGAAATCTGTACTTCGGGAAAACAAGGGGGTTAATTAAAAGTGGAAATTGTTAAAAAATGTGGAAAAGCTAGGTCCTGAGTGAACTTGTGGCCCGCCGTTGGAATGGACCAACAAGGTAAATTTTAGTCCTAGTTAAACTTTATTAAGTGCGAAAAATGAAATCTAAACTAAAAAATCACATACCACAAAATTAGAGTCGACACAGTTCCCCCCTGGGGGGATGGGGTGTGGGCACTGGGTAGCCCACTTGCTCTCGTTTAATTTTCTTTTTACAATGCAAAGAGAAGTGCCTTGGGCCTTGAAAATTGACTCAAAGGCTTACAAAATTCACAGAACAAGTATCTGGTTGAAGGGGAATGGTTCTTGGGTGCTCCGGATGGCTCAATCTACCGAAAATCAGCCAGAGTTTCCTCCTACCTGTTCATGAAATGCTGCAAAACAACAAGCAAATGTTAGTAACTAACGTCCAAAAACGCTTTAAAAGTGTCTTGGGACTTACCCAAAAATTACCCAAAAATTTCTAAAAGAAAATCTAAGTAAAAATGCAAAAAATGAACTAAGTGGGACAAGCTATAAGGCTTGTCTCCTTAGGATCTTTGCATACTCAAATAGCAACAAATTAAAAGCTCTTACATCAACCAAATAAACTTTAAACCGATCTAAACATACTACTTCTTCAAGCCTTGAAATATGCATAAATCAACTTGTAACAAAAATATGTTTATACTAGATCTAGATTTGAGATTTTTACTTTGAAAATAACTAAGATCTAGTGAAAATAAATCAGATCTATTTATAATATTGCAAAAGGAGTAGATATGAGACACGTAAACTGAGGTAACCGAGAAAAGTTTGAAGTTTGGTGACGAGAAGAAAGAAGAGGAAAATGCCTTCAAACTTGGGCAATGGGGTCCTCGAGAGTGGGGATCAGAGGGACTAGTTCTCCATAGATCTATCTTGAAAGAAAATGGACGCAAACAAGCTCTACAAATTCTCTAGATTGGCAACCTGTAATCACAAAAAAGAACTCACACAAGAAAGATCAAGAGCATCTAGAGTAGACTAATATAGAGATTTAAAGACAAGCATTTAAACAAAAATGACTTTGTAAATCTAGTATCTCTATAATAACCTGATAGAAATAATGGATGCAATCACACTACTTGACCTTACTAAGATGTAAATCTCCTTCAAAACCCAACCTTTTATCAATAGTCAAATGCAAATAAAAATGTAAAGAAACAGATTACCTCATGCATAAATTAGAACATCATTGTCCACACACCGATTTTCCTCCAAAGCCTTTTATTCATAAACAAATTCCTTACAAAGATATACAATGCTTGAGCAAAGGTTCCACCTTCTCATGCCAAAGAGAGGAGAACGAGCATGCTTAAATAGAAAATCAAGAGAGGAGGGCGCACATGTGAAGGAGAGGGAGGGCACACTTGGTGAAGGAATCAAGCCATAGTTTGTGGCTTGATGGAGGGGGCTGCTTCCACCATTTGGGCTGCCTTAAAACAAGCTGCTCATTCCTTGAATGGTGCACCCCCCCTCTTAAGTGGAATGCATCCCCCTCATGGGGAAATGCCCCCCTCTTAATGGGGATGAGATTCCTCCTTTGTAGCTGCCCCAAAACATGCCAAAATCACTCCCTAAAACCTCTCAATCAGATCTGACCAAGACCTCTTCCAAATCCCATCAACTTAGGAATTGGATTTTTTTCTCACTTTTTTTTGACTTTTTTTGGGAAAAATGAAAAATATGAAAAATAAAGTACAAGACTACTTAGGAAAGTGCGTCTTGGGGTAAAGTAGGTGCTCTAAGCTTAGAAATGAGCAACCCTATGGCGGAATTGGCCCCTAGACCACACTTTTATTGCATTTTTAATTTTTTTAATTAAACCATTAAAAAATAGTCCAATTTTACGGACAAAAAAAAAATTCTCAGAACCTTAAAAAAACCTAGGGGGACCTAGCACATGTCCATACGACTCAATTCTAGTGTCTAGCATGTTCATATACATTGACCCATGGACTTCAATAACCTCCTAAGGCCTAACCACCACACCAAGCATTCCGGCTTTGGAGGAGCAGGAGAAAAACTCAAAAATTATGTCCTGCTAAAATGCAAAACATAATCAATAAGTGAAAAAACTCCTTGGAATATCTGACTTGATTGACAAGTCCTAGGAAGCCAAGTCTTTACATAAAAATAGTATGCTAGCACACTTTATTACAAACCTCGCGGGGCATGAACATGTGAAGAAAAAATAAAAAAAAGGCCCTGAAAAAGGATTGATGGACTTCTGAATGTTGATGACGAACATGTAACATGTTCAGACTTTGCCCGCTCACTTGAAAGTCCAACTAAGTACAACTTCGCTGGTAACAACTTCTAGGATTGGCAATTGCTAGGACATGGGTATCAAACTGCTAAGTATAAAAGGAGACTCAGACTTAATAATTCTTCAGTTAAAAAATAAGTATGCATGCAAGTGTGAAAGACTAAAAAGATATAGGAATGCAATATGGGACACGATGGAATTCTTTGATGCATTAAACCTTATTTAGATTCCTAGAGATCAGAATTGCATGGCAGATAAGTGGGTGGAAGGAATTCCCACCAAAGCGGCAACCTAAACCGTTATCATGGCCTTTCTTGAAGATAAGATTATCACAAGGTTCGGTGTGCCCATGAAAATAACATCTGATAATGCCAAAGCATTCAGCTTAGCAGAATTCTCAGCATTCTGTTTCAAGTACGACATTATCTTATCCCATTCATCAAACTATTATCCCCAAGGTAATGGCCTTGCTGAATCCAACAATAAGAACTTAATGACAATAATTAAGAAAATTGTTGGGGATAACAAGAAATCATGGGATAGCAAAATAAAATTTGCATTATGGGCTGATCGTATCACCAAGAAGAGTTCAACCAAGAAGTCTCCCTTTGAGTTGGTATATGGCATGTATGTTCAATTGCCTATTCATCTTAAGTTGCCACCATATCAGTTGCTTCAGCCTTTCAGTTCAGATCAAGACGCCATTCATAACAGAATCAATCAGATTGTTGAGTTGCATGAGAGTAGAAGGAAGGCTGTTGATAAAAGCATCAGAAGTCAGGATAAGATAAAGAAAAATTTCGACAAATCTTCCAGACCGAGAGCTTTTCAGAAGGGTGACATGGTGTTACTATGGGATAAGAGAAGAGAGAAACCAGGCATGCATGGGAAGTTTGACGGCCTCGGGACAGGGCCTTTCATTATATATGACTTGGATGGTGCCAATTCTTTCCTTCTCAACAATATGGACGGAGAAAAACTCAACTTGCAAGTTAATGGGCAGTTCTTGAAACTTTTCTTCAGAGATAATATCTGATGCCTAAAAGGGCATCTGTGTATCAAGGATTTTCTAAACCCCATACCTTTACTTTTTGTACATTATTTCTCTATAGTATTTTTTGTATACTAGTTTTGTATCATAGCTTGTATATTATTTTTTGTATATTTTGCTTTGTACATTATCATGCAACTTAATGCTTCATTTGGCTTTTTTTTTATATACACGTGATTAATTCACTTTTTGTGTTATGCAGAAACCGGAAGATTCTAGATTCTCACATGATTTCTAGCTTTGAAAATCATTTCAATCACATGTCCCACAGTTGGAACCAAATGTTGTCCACTAAGTTGCAGTTAGGTGGACTCCTTGTGAACCCCAGAAGACTTAAACAACTTACATTGTTCATTGCCAGAGTTCAGAAGTTCATCAGGCCAAATTTTTGGCCCTTTGTAAAATTTGCATGTCCAGACCTCCATGGGGGAATTGTAATAAGTTGGTCTAAGCATGGTACTTTTGTAGAAGCCTTGGCCTACCTTAGGTTTAGCTATCAAGGAGATACTCTAGAGTGTTTTTTCCTTAGGAATTATGCGTTATGCTTCAGTGGTGTATAATTCCTAAGTTTTTCACTCACACCTCCAAAGCTGGAGTATTTCCATGGTGGTGGAACCTTAGGAGGTTATTAAAGCCTATATGTTTATGTATTTTCACATGCTAGCCATTAATAATAAGTCGTATGGACATGCACTAGGTCCCCTAGGAGTTTGAGTTCATTTCGGGAAAAATATTTTTTTTTCCATAAAATTAGACCATTTTTTAATGGTTTAATTGGAAAATTTCAAATTGTAATAAAAGTATGGTCTAGAGGCGAATTTTGGTGTGGGGATGCTCATTTTCACACTCAGAGCATCCTCTTTACCCTAGGACCCACTTCTCCTATGTTTCGAGTGATTAAATCATCACTCGAAGCATTTTTTCCTAAAGAGGCGACAAAATGGTGAGTAAATGCTCATGACTTGACAAAATGCACCATAATATAATTTAAAAAAAAAAGGCAATTTGCATGTGCCAATTGAGTTGGCATTTGGTCCAACATGGAGGGCGACTTGATTTGGTAAATAAAGCACATGTTTTTAGTGTCAAATCTCATGAGCTGGCGATAGCTTAAGTTTTGGGATACGCCCCTCTCTCATACTTCACGTGAGGGAGAGGTGGTGCTTGACTTATCATGTGGCGGCCCTTTCTTGGTGGGAGGAGATCCCAATGTGGAGGGGGCACACCTCTTGTGAGGTGGCTCCTCCCTCTTAACTCTCACTCCACTTCATACTAATTCAATGGGAGGTGGCTCCTCCCTCTTAACTCTCACTCCACTTCACCCTAATTCAATGGGATTCAATCCCTCGTTTCTCTCATACCATGCGCCATCCTCTCTTCATGAAGCATTCGCCCCTCCGTCTCTCATTCTTATATAAAGCAAGCTCTAGATCCTCATTTCACATGGATGCATAAAACCTCTGCTAGTTTGTAATTGATACCATTTTGAATACATGTTGAAGGCTTTGGAGGTCCATCTTGTGCAATTGTGTTGAATGAACATCTCATGAGGTGATATTGTGGTTTATGCTTCTTGTTTCCAATTGTATGCTTGATCTAGCTTATTTGATATAGAGTAAACATTTGCAGATGTCAATTTGTTTACTGGTGCTTTGATTTAAAGAGATCTAGAAGTAGCCAACAATATTCGGTTATATTTAGGCTCTTTTGGTTTTCCTTTCATTCTAACACACTAGATCTAATATCTTTTGTTGCAAGTTTTGTCTTATAAGCTGCAGATCACAGAGCTTAAGGGGGATTTGAACTCGGCTGTATCTTCTCCTCTTTGGGCACTTTTCTTTAGCTAACATTTTGCTTGTAGGGGCTTCCAAGAACAACACCAAAGATCAAGCTTTGGCTTGAGAGTTTCATCCATCTTCTCAAATAAGAAATTTTCCCTCTCTTTCAAAGTTTTGTTTTGCAAAGTGCTTAAGAAGTAGATCCATTTTATTTATGCTTATTCTCTAGATCTATCTTACCTTAGCATGCTTAATTAGTTAGATCTAAGTATCTTAAAAAGCCTTATCTTTTACTAGATCTAAGCTAAAAGTTTGTACTTACACTTAGCAAATTTTTCCAATTTTTTCTAAGAGCAAATGTTTTCAATTTTTTATTTTTTGTTTTATGTTTCTTATCAAATTCTAACAAATTCGCTTGCTGGTTGTTAGCAGGTTCAACGAAAAAGAGAAGGAAGCTCTGGCCAATTTTCGCCAGAAAGTGCTAAAATTGCATTTTGAGGACCCTCTTTTACTACTATTTCGTTTTCTTGAATTTGTAAGCCCTCAGATCCAAGTTTGAAAGGACTAAGAGGCACTTCTTTTGAGCAAGAATTGTAATACTATTAAACGAGAGCAAGTGGGCTACACAACGCCCACACTCGATCCCCCTGGGGGATTTGCAGTTTTCAATTCTCGTGACATAATTTTTTCTAATGAACACAACCACACAAACCACATTTACTGTAGGATTGTATACTTGTTTTATTTCATAATTTTTCATTTACATTTCACAAAGTAGTTAGAAATAACATCGATCTCGTTGCCATGAAGTATGCTCTCACCACCACATAAAGGCATTGACGATTAGTGGTGGTTGATCAGAAAGTGATACATAGATCCGATGATCTATATTTATGTATTTCTTTTAGCATATTTTTTTTATCTTCAAGCATTAATTTGGAACAAACATTTTGCTATCACTCAAAGTATGCTCTTCCCCCTTGCGGGCATTTGCCTGGTCCTAAGGAAATCAGAAAGAATTATAACATCTTATTAATTCTCAAGATCTAATTAAGAACTAACAATAATAAAAGTAACAACCCCAAACATAGTGACAATCCGGCACTTAGAACATTGAGTTTTGCGTGGGGAAATTCCTTAGAAGAAGTGGGAACCACTGGGAGGCAACCTTAGGGCACAGTTAGGCTACACCCTTGTTGGTGTAGTGTTGAACACTACCCTTGAGACTCCATTCCATCCCACACGTCTTCGTGAGGAGCCACCTTCACTTAATTTCCGAACATTGCTCCTTGTACCTCACGGTATATCTGGAGTTTCCCTTTTCCTATAACTAAGTTCCACTTTTAATAATCTTAAACCGACCAAGATACAATTGCAAAACCTTTCCCTTTTAGCAGCACCTCTGTTAAAGAAATGTAATTGCGGAAGATATTCTAAATGTACTTGTCTATTGTATTATTGTATTCCTCCTTCGAGAGATGTCATTGATGTAATTGATAATGTAAGAGTCATCGAAAGAGTCAATGTAAACCCTAACTGTTAGGTCAGCCTGGAAGTAACTAGAAAAGATTGTTTTATTGTAAAGTGTACAGGTCGGCCCAGTTAGGTTAGTTGGAGCCGACCTAATTAGTAAAAGGTCAAGTCAATTGTAAAGTATAAATAGGGGATTGAGTTGCTCATTTGTAACACTCATCTCACTCACTCAAGTTCGCATAAGAGAGAGAGAAGTTCGCACAAGTGAAGGAGAGGAGCTGATTTTGTCTCGGGTTTTATCTTGTACTTGTGAATTCTATATTGAAGAAGTTTTGTTGGGGTTTTCTCCCTTGTGGTTTCCTTGAGAGAAATATTGTGTTCTTTGTGTTTGCAGTGCTTGTATTTCTTTCAGTGATTAGATTGTTTAATGTTATTATTCTAAATAAGTGAAAAAATAAAATGGTATCATAGCAGGACTGAAAGAAAACATTGTGCAGCCTCCGCAACTGCAGAAACCAGGGCTTCTTATTCTGGGAGGTCTCTCCACAGATCAGCTCAAAAAGAGGGTGCATCTAACTCACCTCACTAGGGCACATCTTTTTGTCGAAGCATAATTCATTTCCGAGAATTTTCATGTTTGGGTCCCCCACTACAGCTCGAAGAACTAGGGCATCAAGTTTTTGGAACATATGCTCACAAAATCGGGAGAGGGAGTACTTTGCTCAACTAGCCTTGAGGAGGTGCATCTTTTCATCCAATTAGTTTTCCAAAATCCCGAAGTTGGAAAATTAGGGTTTCTCTATCAAACCCTATGTCAAGGAAGAAGCAGTTTTCATAGGGACAACTTTACTGGTAAGCCCTACATCTATTCTATTTCCATTTGAGATTCTCATTTTATCAAAATGACAAACAATACCAAGCTTGATGAGAAGCTTCAAGGAGCTGAGAACTTTAGGGCATGGAAATATAGAGTCATGCTCATTCTTGAAGAACATGACCTAGAAGGTTTTATAAAAGAGGGACTTATAGAACCAGAAGGAAATGAGGCCAAAGAAAAGCACAAGAAGGATACGATCAAGGCTAAGAGGATCATAGCTGATTCTATCAAAGATCACTTGATTCCTCAAGTGTCCTCTAAGAAGACTCCAAAAGAGATGTTCGATGCCTTGACCAACTTGTTTGAAGGAAAGAACATCAACAGGAAGATGACCTTGAGAAATCAACTCAAGGGTATGAAGATCCTGAAGTCTGAGACTATGCACTCATACTTCTCTAGAGTGTCCTAGATCAAAGGAACAATTAGAAGCTATTGGAGACATGGTAGAAGACGCTAAAGTTTTGATGACCACTCTGAATGGTCTTCCTAGAGATTGGGAACCCTTTGTTCGTGGCATATGTGCTAAGAAGAAATTGATCCAGTCCAGACAACTATGGGAAGAGTGTGTGCAGGAGGAAGAAAGAATAGCAGTAAGAGAGGAGAAATTAAATGACAATGAAGATCAAGCTTTGGCAACTCATGCCAAAGGTGGAAGGAAAAGAAAGAATAATGTACGTACCCATGACCACTCTCCCAGAAGATCTCAAAAATCTCAAAGGAGCAAGAGGTTCAAGAAAGACCTATCCTCAGTTGAATGCTACTTTTGTCACAAGATAGGACACATTGCAAGATATTGTCCATTCAAATCTGGACAACCTAAGAAGCAAAAGAAAAGATTTCATGCTCATGCAGCAGAAGATAGTGAATATGATAATGAAGTCAAAACCAAAGAAGATGAAGATTCCAGTGAAGAAGATGTACTAATCTCAGCCCTCACTAGTTCAATATCTCGTGGAAGTGATACTTGGCTAGTGGATAGTGGAGGCTCAAAACACATGACGGGATACAAAGAATCTCTTTCACATCCATGCAAAAAGATTCTCCACACAAAGTAAAGCTTGGAGATGACTACCAATATCCTATCAAAGGAATGGGAGAAGCTACCTACAAATTGGACTCTGGGAAGTCCATGAACATGAAGGAAGTACTATATGTCCCAGGTTTGAAAAAGAACCTTCTGTCTACTTCAACATTAGATAAGAAAGGTCTTAGAATTGCATTTATAGATGGTGAAGTTCTTATGTGGCAAAGGGGAAAACTATCAATGATGCAATCGTCATTGGGGTAGAAGGAGGACTTTATAAACTTAAGGGTCATAAAGATTCAACACTGATGACTAGTAACATGAGCCCCTGTGAACTATGGCATAGAAGACTAGCTCATGTACATTACATAGCCTTACCAATAGTGAGTAAGGTGGTGACTGGACTACCAGAAATCCAGGTTGATCATGAAGGAGTGTGCAAATGATGTGCACAAGGAAAAAGTATGAAGAATCCATTTCCAAGTAGTGACAGCAAAGCTAAAGGCATATTGAACATTATTCATTCCGACATTTGTGAACCTATGTCAGTGTCTACCACTTCACTAAGCGGATATGTTTATTATGCTTCTTTTATTGATGATTACTCCTGCAAAACATGGATTTATTTTCTAAAGAATAAGAATGAAGTTTTTGAAAAGTTTAAAGAGTTTAAGGCTCTTGTAGAAAACCTCTCTGAAAATAAGATCAAGATACTAAGGACAGATAATGGAGGGGAATACACTTCAGGTGATTTCAAATATTTCTGTAAACAAGCAGGGATTAAGAGGGAGCTTACTATTCCCTATAATCCACAACAGAATGGTGTAGCTGAAAGGAAGAACATAACTATCATGGAAGCAGTGAAGGCCATGATCCATGATCAAGACCTACCCATGCATCTATGGGCTGAAGCAACTAGAACCGTGGTCTATGTACAGAATAGAATCTCTCACAGTGCTCTTGGCAACAAGACCCTAGAAGAGATGTTTACAGGTACGAATCCTGAAGTCAGTCATCTAAAGATATTTGGATGTCCAGTATTTATTCACATTCCAAAAGAGAAGAGATTGAAGTTAGAGCCTTCAGGAAAGAAGGGAATATTTGTGGGTTACAGTGAGCAATCAAAGGCTTACCGTATCTACATCCCAGGATTCTGCCAGATTGAGCTTAGCAGGGATGTTACATTTGATGAAGACAACTTTCAACAAGTCTAAGAAGACTCATGAGGATGAGGAGGAGCATGAAGCTCCTAGAGTTACAAAAACTAATAATGTACCAAATGTTGAAGAGGAACCTATTCCAGAGGATCATGATATGACATAACCTCATAGACCTGAGGAGACACCTCATGAAGAAAATCCACAGAAGAGAAGACCAGCTTGGGCACGAGAAATAATACAAGATGCAGGAAGATATGGTGCCTCGGAAGGAACCAGTAGAGAAAGCAAGAGACCAAGGCCATATTCCAGTTATGTAGCCTTGATGTGTAACCTTGTTGAAGAAGAACCTACATGTTTTGAAGATGCAGTAAAGAAGAAGGAATGGTTAGATGCTATGATTGAAGAATACCAATCCATCATTAAGAATGATATTTGGGATGTGGTACCAAGACCGAAGGACAAGTCAATTGTTTCGTCAAAATGGATCTTCAAAACAAAACACTCAGCAGACGGAAGCATTGAAAAGTACAAGGCAAGGTTCGTAGCCCGGGGTTCTCTTAGAAGGAAGGAATTGATTATGAGGAGACCTTTGCTCCTGTGGCCAGATATACCTCAATTAGAACCATCCTTGCCTTGGTAGCTAAGATGAAATGGAAGTTACATGTTATATCAGATGGATGTAAAGACAGCCTTCCTGAATGGAAACATAGAAGAAGAAGTATATATCGAGCAACCATAAGGATTTGAAACAGATAACAGAAAAACCCATGTATGTAAACTGAAGAAAGCATTATATGGGTTGAAGCAAGCACCCAGAGCATGGTATGGAAGAATTGATGGCTTCCTGATGAGCTTGGGCTTTACCAAGAGTAAAGCAGATTCTAATCTTTATTATAAGGTCATAGATGATGAACTTATGATATACTATTGTATGTGGATGATTTGTTCTTGACACGAGAAGACAAGTCCATCAATAAATGTAAGAAGAATCTTGCTACATAATTTGAGATGAAAGACCTTGGGATGATGCACTATTTTCTAGGTCTTGAAGTATGGCAGTTCCCAGATGAGATTTTCCTGAGTCAAGGAAAATATACTGTTGAGATCCTAAAGAGATTTGAGATGATGAATTGTAAGGCCATGACTACTACAATGGTGACAAACTTGAAGCTCTTGAATGGTGCTTCATCATAGATAGTAGATGTCACGATGTACAAACATATTATTGGGTCATTGATGTATTTGAACAATACTAGACCAGACATATATTTTGTTGTGAACACCTTGAGCCAGTATATGATGGAGCCCAGACATGTTCACCTGATTGTAGCAAAACATGTGATGAGGTACCTAAAAGGTACGTTGGACTATGGACTCAGATATGCTTCAGATAGTGAGTTCAGACCATATGGATATACAGACTCAAATTGGGCAGGAAGTGTCGAAGATAGAAAAATCACTTCAGGATGTTTCTTTAGTTTGGGATGAAGTATGATCGCATGGATTAGTTGAAAGCAACCCTGTGTTGCTCTCAGTACAACAAAAGCTGAATACGTAGCAGCATGTTCAGCTTGTAGCGAAGCAGTGTGGATTCACAAGATGTTGGCAAGATTGTTCGATGCAGAGATATATGTGACTAATATTCTCTGTGACAATCAGAGTTGTATCAAGATGACAGAGAATCCAGTGTTCCATTATAGATCGAAGCATATCGAGATCAAGTTTCACTATATTTGGGATATGGTGCAGAAGGAAGCTGTAAAGCTCAAGTATGTTCCTACAGAGGAACAAGTTGCTGATGCGTTGACTAAGCCTCTGTCTCGCATAAAGTTTGAATACTTTCGAGACAAGCTTGGTGTGGTCCGAAAGAACCTCCCTCGAAAGAGGGAGTGATAGAGATGCCAGTCCTGGTTGACTGAAGATCAGTACTTGCCGACTGATAGAGATGCCAGTCCTCATTGACTGAAGATCAATACTTGCCGACTGATAGAGATGCCAGTCCTTGTCGACTGAAGATCAGTACTTGCCAACTAATAGAGATGCCAGTCCTTGCCGACTGAAGATCAGTACTTGTCGACTGATAGAGATGCTAGTCCTTGCCGACTGAAGATTAGTACTTGTCGACTGATAGAGATGCCAGTGCTTGTCGACTGAAGATCAGTACTTGCCGACTGATAGAGATGCCAGTCCTTGCCGACTGAAGATCAGTACTTGCCGACTAATAGAGATGCCAGTCCTTGCCGACTGAAGATCAGTACTTGTTGACTGATAGAGATGCTAGTCCTTGCTGACTGAAGATAAGTAACTGAAGATCAGTACTTGCCGACTGATAGAGATGCCAGTCCTTGTCGACTGAAGATCAGTACTTGCCGACTGAAGATTAGTACTTGCCGATTGATAGAGATGCCAGTTCTTGCCGACTGAAGATCCGTACTTGCCGATTGATAGAGATGCCAGTCCTTGTCGACTAAATATCAGTACTTGCGATTGATTTGCCAGTCCTTGTTGACTGAAGATCAGTACTTTCCGACTGATAGAGATGCCAGTCCTTGCCGACTGAAGATCAGTACTTGCCGATTGATAGAGATGCCATTCCTTGCCGAGTGAAGATCAATACTTGCCGACTGATAGTGATCCTAGTACTTGCCAACTGGTGATGTTATCTTAGTACTTGCTGACTGATGATGTTGTTGTTCCAAGACTTGTTTACTGATGGTTGTTGTTGTTGTTCCAGTATTTATTTTCTGATGATTGTTGTTCCAGTACTTGTTTACTGATGGTTGTTGTTGTTCCAGTGTTTACTTACTGATGATTGTTGTTCCAGTACTTGCCGACTGATGATTGATGTTGTTCCAGTGTTCATACACTAATGATGATATTCTAGCAGATGATGATAATGATGCTGATGGTGATATTCCTACAGACGATGAGGTTGATGATGATGTTCCAGCAGACGATGATGTTGATGCTGATGGTGATATTCCAGCAGACGACGATGATGGTGATATTCCAATAGACGATGATTGAGTAGGATTTGCTGAGATACTAGGTGTTTGTTTAGGACTTTGGTTCCCAAAGCTTATAGATAACGTGTTTACCCATAGATCAATTGTACGCCATAGTAAAACAAATAAATGTTATAAATCTGATTACATCAAACTTGAGACACCGTTGGAGCATAAAGTGCCATCCATGCCAATATGATAAATAAAGAACTATTACAGCCCTGTCAATAATAGGCACATGTCATAAGAAGTGTAATTCTGACCTTATACAATGTTGATGGAAAGTTGAATAAGGTTGTAACAACTGTTGGTAATACTCAGTACTGATATAGAAATTTGGTTGTAGATGCACTGCCTTCAAATCTCCTCCATGCGTGAGATCATAAGTCTCCCTAAGGGCTGGAAGCTACCTATGTTGAACACGCCTTCCCTAAATAGCAGATCTGAATATTTATTAAATAAGGACTGTCATACATGCCTGGTGTATTTCCTTGAGCAGAATTGAGCAAGTCTAGAAGGGCTCGTCCAGATCTGAGAATTATAATGTCTCCAAGCTATAAACTGAAGTTACTATGGCTTAAACAATGTGGAGAGTGAACTGGGGACGACAGTAACAGCTGCTACGAAATCTTAATAGTGCTGAAGGTTTAGGGTAGCATGTTGCATGAGGAAGATGCCCAAAATAAGAGGTACATCCCCTGTTGATATATCATGCCCAGCTTGTAAGAATGCAGCTTTAGCATGAGAATGACGTCCAGTTGATATATCACGCCCAACCTAGTATGAATACAATCCTAGCATGAGAATGACGCCTTCATTGAATCAATTGTGGCTTTTCGAGTAAGATACCGCCTCTACTTATTAGTGTCCTTTCTTAAGAATGGATCGAGACCATCATTCAATAGAGCACTGCTAGAATATAACTTGGCTGTCCATCAGAATTGGACGCTAATCATGAACCTGCTATCTTATACCAGTTAGGGCACATAATGCCAAATAAATCCACGCAGCAGATGGTATAAATCGCTCCCTTAGTATTGGAAGGATACACCCTTACTCGACAACCTCTGCAAATAATCATGTGATCCTTTGAAGGGAGATCGCTGTTCTCAGCTGGATCTTTCCACTAACTGATGACCACGACTTCCTTTACTTGATTCACTGCTCGTCAGGGATGTGCATTAACTCCGAGGGTTTTGCCTGGTGTATATGAACTTAGATCTAGATCTTGGCGGCGTGGAGGTGTTGCAACCAGCAATATTCCGTCATCCTCTTGTACACAACTATCAAGCGTGATGTGCCCTAGTCTTGCAAGAGATCCTTCATGTAACTGACCACGAATTGGAGAACACGCCTAGCTGCAACCAGAAAATTATTAAGGATATCAACAACGATTGGCAACAATGAGGGATGTAACTCGAACCCTGAACTCAAATCTCTGTCAATCTTGAAGCACAGTGATAGATCGGGGTGATCTATCCTCTTGAAGTTGGCTAGGATGTATAGATTTCAACATCGAACCCGACTTGTTGGCTAGGGCAGTGTGCCCTAAAACCCTATGGCTCTCAGAGCTCTCAAAACCGATTCTCAATCAACAATCATAATAATGGATACTGAGTAACTCACTTTACCTTTCTTTTATAGCCTTGACATTGCATGCCCTATACCTAATTCCCTTTTCTCTTATATTTCTCCGTTTAGTTGCATGCCACTCATTTGTTGTACGCATGCATGTTTACATGCATCTCCCCTTTCCCATGTATGCATGATTGCATGCACCTCACTTTTGCATGCCTGCATGATTGCATGCATTTTACTTTTGCATGCATGCATGCTTGCCCAGTCCTTTGTTCCAGTTTTACCCAAAATGGAACATTACATGCTAGTCCTTGTTGACTGAAGATCAATACTTGCCGACTGATAGAGATGCCAGTCCTTGTTGATTGAAGATCAATACTTGCCGATTGATAGAGATGCTAGTCCTTGTTGACTGAAGATCAATACTTGTCGATTGATAGAGATGCCAGTCCTTGCCGACTGAAGATCAGTACTTGTCGACTGATAGAGATGCCAGTCCTTGTCGACTCAAGATCAGTACTTGCTGACTGATAGAGATGCCAGTCCTTGCCGACTCAAGATCAATACTTGCCGACTGATAGAGATGCCAGTCCTTGCCGACTGAAGATCAGTACTTGTCGATTGATAGAGATTCTAGTCCTTACCGACTGAAGATCAGTAACTTAAGATCAGTACTTGCCGACTGATAGAGATGCCAGTCCTTGCCGACTGAATTTCAGTACTTGCCGACTAATAGAGATGCCAGTCCTTGCTGACTGAAGATCAGTACTTGCCAACTGATAGAGATGCCAGTCCTTGCCGACTGAAAATCAGTACTTGCTGACTGATATAGATGCCAGTCCTTGCTGACTAAAGATCAGTGCTTGCTGACTGATATGCCAGTCCTTGTTGACTGAAGATCAGTACTCGCTGACTGATAGAGATGCCAGTCCTTGTCGATTGAAGATCAGTACTTGCCGACTGATAGAGATGCCAGTCCTTGCCGACTGAAGATCAATACTTGCCGACTGATAGTGATCCTAGTACTTGCCGACTGGTGATGTTATCTCAGTACTTGCTGACTGATGATGTTGTTGTTCCAAGACTTGTTTACTAATGGTTGTTGTTGCTGTTTCGGTATTTATTTACTGATGATTGTTGTTCCAGTACTTGTTTACTGATGGTTGTTGTTGTTGTTGTTCCAATGTTTACTTACTGATGATTGTTGTTCCAGTACTTGTCGACTGATGATTGATGTTGTTCCAGTGTTCATACACTGATGATGATATTCCAGCAGACGATGATAATGATGCTGATGGTGATATTCCAACAGATGATGATGTTGATGATGATGTTCTAGCAGACGATGATGTTGATTCTGATGGTGATATTCCAACAGACGACGATGATGATGCTGATGGTGATATTCCATCAGACGATGATGCTAATGATGATGTTCCAGCAGACGATGATGTTGATGCTGCTGCTGATGTTCCAGCAAACGATGATGTTGATGCTGATGATGATGTTCCAACAGACGACGACGCTGACGATATTCCAGCAGATGATGTTGATGATACCCCAGACATATGATGATGTTCCAAAAACTTCCTACGACATATAGAGATTCACAAGTCAGTTGGACAACTTTTGATGCTGTTGATGTTGCCCGCAGAATAGCTTCCTAGTTAAGAGGGAGTGTTAAAGAAATGTAACTGCAGAAGATATTCTAAATGTACTTGTCTATTGTATTATTGTATTCCTCCTTCGAGAGATGTCATTGATGTAATTGATAATGTAAGAGTCATTGAAAGAGTCAATGTAAACCGTAATTGTTAGGTTGGCCTGGAAATAACTAGAAAAGATTATTTTATTGTAAAGTGTACAGGTCGTCCCAGTTAGGTGAGTTAGAGCTGACCTAATTAGTAAAAAATAAAGTCAATGGTAAAGTATAAATAGGGGATTGAGTTGCTCATTTGTAACACTCATCTCACTCACTCAAGTTCGCATAGGAGAGAGATAAGTTCGCACAAGTAAAGGAGAGGAGCTTATTTTGTCTCGGGGTTTTATCTTATACTTGTGAATTCTATATTGAGGAAGTTTTGTTGGGGTTTTCTCCCTTGTGGTTTCCCCGAGAGAAATATTGTGTTCTTTGTGTTTGTAGTGCTTGTATTTCTTTCAGTGATTAGATTGTTTAATGATATTATGCTAAACAAGTGAAAAACAAACAACTTCTATATTGACTCCATTGGCACTAGTTTCCAACAACAAGAAGTATTTTACATTTGCTTAATATCAATTCAGTAAATTGTTGTTTAATATTTATATGCTGGTGATTGTTTATTATCTGCTGTTGAAAGCATTTCTTTATTTCTTGCAACAAACTTGGACAGTATAATCATACCCTCTAAAAACTCCTAAACATCCATAATTAACTTTCTAAAAACATTCTAATAACCTTAGAAACATTCCGTAAGGACTACTCCCCTTGGCTTTGGTTAGAAGTTGGCCTAAACAGAGGAGTCAAGATCAGGTGACAAGTGTTGTGCGGTTTAATAATCTATGACTGGGAAATGGAGGTCCCCAACGTACATCTAAATTTATTGCATAAACAAAAAAGCAAATACATGTAACATTCAACACTTCTTTCCGTTCATAAAAGAAATAGGATTCAAGATGAAGTTCATACCTGGATAACTGATGGTTGATCCAAGCTTTTGAAATCCAATCTTTTCGATCCACTGCTATAATGCTCCAACTAATGATCCTGCAAACACACAGACTACCTTTCTCAAACCAATTTGACTACACAAAGATAAACAATTGAAATTGAAACTCATATATAAATTCATATGACAGATTCAAACATCGAGTTTATATTAAGACAAGTGCTATTGGAAGGGAAATCTCTGATTTTATTTGCATAAATAACAGCTAGTTATACCTGTTTGCAACTGGCACCGTCGTAACCAGACCCTAGGCTCCTGCTCCTCTCTCTTGAGTAAGTATTCCTCCAGCTTAACATTATCCAAAATTGGCTCTTTCTAAGATTTCTTTCTCAAGTCCCCCCCCTTTTATTTATGGCAAGGCTAGGAGGTTGGGCTCGAAAGGAAGTTGGCTTGGGAAGTTAAGGTAGTTTGAATAACTACCCAAACTAATACCAATTCGTGTTTTTTTATATATTTTTCGAGATTTTCAAAGATACCCGCGAGTATGCCTTCGAGCAACCAGCGAGTGACTCGCAGCTATAATAACTTGCAGCTAGCGGGTGCAACATTTTAGATGATACCCGTGGGTTGTCTATAGAGACACTCGCAAGTGACCCGCGAGTTGACTTATATGAAAGTCGCGGTTATGCTTTAAAATAGTCACAAAAAATATGTTTTTGAGGAAAAGATTGCAAGGTTCAGATCCAAATCATCTAAGGTCAAGCAAGCTCTTCCATCCATAATGTCCTTTTGTGTGACCGACAGGGCAATGTGGTCACGGACGGAGAAGTGCTATTTTGACCGATAACAGATGCCCCCCAATGTATGAGGTCAGAGGGAAACGATGGCCGAAATACATTACAATCCAGGAAGAGGAGGAGCAAAGAGACCGTAGGATGAGATCACAAACGGTACCTGACACATAAACAAGGTCAGCCAACAATTACAATCTTGATATCATGAGATGTTTTGAATGGTAGAACATGATCTCCAATACATAACAGAAAGATGTATATATCATGGCCACTGAAATACAAGCGTGGATCCTTGTCAAAATAGGAGATCATAGCGATAACAACAAATTGGATCTATGTCTCATCAAGAGCCGAAAATGGGTGTGGCTCAATCTTGCGCAGCTTGGGCAATAACAAAATATGATGATGCTATTATAGGCCCAAGGTCTTCATCCAAACCGTCTAAAGGTACGAATCCTAACCTTGCGAATAAATGAGTTGATGTCGAACATGGGGGACACCATTTGATTACCGACCAATGATGGAAACCGTTAACAAACGCAAGGACACCCACCAATAATGAAAATGGGGCCTAAGGTACCTAGTACATTCCAACAAGTGTGAATAAGAGGTCTTGAAGTCGAACACTTGAAGAATCCATCGAGTAGGAGATATTGATGTATTCCCACTACCCAATAGCGAGGGAAATTGCCACTGGTGACTGCAATCCCCAAGGTACTACCGAAAACTCTAAATTTCGTTCCCAGAGCAAGATGAGTTGAAGTCAATGGGAAGAAGTCCGCTGGAAGGGAGGCCTTAAAGCATCCCCATCATCCAACACGAGGAACAATAAAAGGTTGATCTGATATGGAGTAGGACTGAGTACATGATGAAACAATACTGACACCAAGGAATGGTCGACACGTGAGGTCAAGGCAACTGCAGAAAGACCGACACATGTTATATTCTTGAACAATGAGCACGACATAAGGGTGACTTAGGCAGCTTTGAACAAAAGGGACCATGATATAAATCTGCAATGTAGGAGACATTAACAGATTCTCCATATGATTGGAAGAGTAACCAATCAGAGGAGTAAAAACTCTGAGATTAGGTTTATCCTAAGGCCAAAAACTAGAACCCAGCTTGTTTGAAAGACTAAAAAAGGTGCTCTGTTCAAGGATAGACTGTTGCCACAAATGAAATGAAATAGCGAAGATTTTCCTTTCCTTTTCTCTTTTTATTAAAGAATGTGTTTTCTTAGTTTTAACGAGCATTAAAAGATTGAAAAGAAAGCTCGAGAATGTCTTTCTTGTAAATTTTAATGAGTCCAAGAAAGCAAACTCAATAGTCCATTTTTAAAACAAGCTCTAAGAGGGGAGAGAAGAATCCTCGGTATAAGTCCAACCATGTGTAATTTAACGAGTCCATGGGAGGGAAACTTAGGACCTTCTTCATGTTTTAACGAGTTTGAAGAAGAGATAAACTAGTACTCGATAATACCGATCCATGGATTTTAATATCGAGCCTGGATCTGTTCGTTGTCGTCGGTGTTTTCAATTTTAAGGAGTTTGAAAAACTTAAACAATAACTCCATACACCTACTCGTGGATTTTAATATCGAGCCAGAGTTGGTATGTGCTCGTCGGTGTTTTCATATTTAAGGAGTCTAAAAAACTTAAATAATAACTCCATATACCTACTCGTGGATTTCACATCGAGCCCGCGTTGGTAAATGCTCGTTGGTGTTTTCATATTTCGAGAGTCTGAAAACCCTAAAGAAGACTCCAAAAGGTCCTTTTTCGTAGAGTTAGTCTCCTCACCCGAAAAAGTGTAAAATAATGAGAGAAGAACTCTTTTAGCCAAGTATGACTAGAGTATACCTTTTTCGTAAGTAATCCACAAAGATCCGAAAAATGGGTAAACTTATGGATATCTGTTCAAGTCCTTTAACACGTTTGAACAAGACAAGTATGCTCGACAATCTTGTTAAGTTTTAAAGAGTCTAACAAGAGCATAAAAAGACTCTATAAGGATAGGGAACTTAATTTTAAGTAAAAAATAATATACCATGTATAAGTTCCTGATATATCAAGCGACGGGTAGGATCAACGACAATGGATAGCAGAAAATGGTAGTTGAAAAAATGAACAAGGGAGCTTCAAAATGACGTGAAATGACAGTGCCTTTTAAATGCTTTAGAAGAGCGCCTTTTAAATGCTTTACCTAATCAAAACAACTCAAAAAGGGTCATTAGGATTAAATAAGATTTAAAAAGAAAATTGAAACTATACAAAGTGGGTAAAAATTAAAAAGAATTTTTATAAATAGTTGCAATTGAAAACATAATTCACAAACCATTTTACCATTGTGGAGAAAGTTGAAAAAACCTTCTTACTTCAAGCGTTGATTGCGGGCAAACCAGGAAGCGGAATCAAACACCGTCACTTGCAGGTACTCTATCTCAACCTCCTCTATCTTTTTCATCCATTTTAAAAAGTTTTTAGTGGTTTTTTGGAGTTTTCAAATGCTTTTTAAATTTAGGGCATTGTACCCATGGGTCTGCCTGAGTAAAACTCACGGGCATGTAAAATGTGTGCGAGTTTACCACAGGGAGATTTACGGGTACCTGCGTCTGTCTCAGAAAAGAAGCCGCGGGTGCTGCAGTGTAAAAAATAAAACCCCAAGCTAAAGAAAAAATGGAAAATTGTGATGCAGGCATGGTTCTAACTTGGAGGGAGAGAACATGAGGCCATGGACAGGGATGCCATGGGGGATCCTCTCACCTTGAATGCATTACGAAGGTGTGGGCTCCTAAAGTTTTTCCGAACTACAAGTATGCGTGTGCAAACGCATTTGTTCCAAATGCTCGTCGGTTATTGGGATGCTGATCATGGCATGTTTGATCTCCAAGGGGAGATGCTTGATATCACTATAGAGGATATATATTTCATCACCGACCTATCCCGACGAGGTGAGGGAGTTAACCTCAAAGGGACATTTAGAGGAGTGGGTGCTATATCCATTCAGGACTATATCAACACCTACTGCGCTCCTGACACCGAGAAAAGCGAAAGCCAAGTTCCGATTGGGTAGATTGCAAGCTTCCCTTTAAAGGTGATCTAAAGTACAATCAACAGGATTGGGGGAGGCGCAACACAACACTTAGCCTCCCAGAACTATATGCAAATAGGTGTAGAATGTTTGCGCGGTGTCATCTTTGATTGGTGTTCGGGCCTACTGGTGAACATGAAGCACCAGTTGATAGAGTGTAAGACAGGGAAGAAAAAGAACTTTGGTTACGGCAATATACTATGTACCTTTTTCTTGGAGAGAGTCCCCGCTCTTAGTCTGGGGGTGGCTCTACCAGTGTTGAACCCCCATGAGCCACTGATGACTTGGTGGGGTGATATTTTCCTGTGTCAGGGTGGTGGTGAGACCAGCTTGTCATATGCTGACGAGGATTATCTGGCAGGGTGGAGTCGCCAAGTACCGGCACTAGAGCAATTTCCCTATGCAGGCATGGATTTTCAAGGAGATCCAGAGCTTATGCTTCCTCTAGGGTGAACCTAGGGAGAGATAGGTACCAAAATGTGTTTATGTTTTTGAAAAATTATTTAATTTTTATGTCTTATGTATATATAATTTTTTATCATGAGTATGAGCACTAATACTATAATTTATGCAGATGTGGAGCCAGTGAGACCTGCCGGGCATCCTAGAGTGTTCATCCGACCAACCGAGCCAAGTGCTGCAGATGCCATGCTGAGGAGCATCGAGGGGAAGATGAGTCAGTTGACTCATGATATCCCTACATACAAGATAGAGCAGATGTTGCTCGACATGCAGGAACATGTGGTAGGAGTGCCCCCAACGTGGATCTGGCTACTTAGGAAAGTAGCTAGGCTATTCATCTGTTATAGGGAGGCCGTGGCAGAGCTAGCTGAGGCTCCTCCCTCTCCATAGGGAGAGTGACATTATTTTTTGAGGCTGTTATGCCCACTTTTGTATATATTATGACATTGCGACCGATAGTGACTCAAACTCATATTATTTTTTGATCCTGATATATATATATGCAGTATCGGTTTATATACATTTGTTTGTCATATGTGTGTGAACGGTTAATGTTATTGTGTATGGTACAAATGCCAATCTAGTACATAATTTGCAAATGAATCAGCTAAAGAATTGAAATTCCTTGAAATGTGTTGATATGTAATATAATCAAAATGTCTTTCAAGCAATCTAACTCGCAAAAACTAACGTAGCAAAGGAGGATCTCTAACCCTATATTCACCCATCAACTGAAGTACTACTAACTGCGAATCAAGTCTTACCTCCAAACATGAAATGCCGTGATGGATAGCATCTCAAAGTAATTCGATAACCGCACTATACTCAGCTACGTTGTTCGTCGTAGGGCCCAAACAAGTACCTCCCAAATAAACGAGTTGGTTAGAGGGTGAGTAAATAACCCAAGCCACTGAAGCCAACTGATGGGTGTGGCGACTAGCGCCATCGACGAATCCTATGAAGCACTCGATTGTCATCTGAAATCACAATCCAGAAGACACATAAGATGCACAAAACCAAAAAAGACTAACTCTACAACACTGTACAGCTATAGTACAAGAAAAAGCATGTAGGCCTAAGCGTAATACTTCTTCAAGTAGAGCCCGTTTCTGGGCTCAGGCAACTTATAACCATCATAATCTGTCAACTCATAAGATCCCTTCTTCAACACTTTAGAAACAATAAGGTCCAAGCCACATGGATTTAAACTTGCCTGCCCCCAAGGGATTCTTGTCCTGGTCCTAGAGCAAAACAAGGTCTCCTTCTGAGAAAACCCTTGGTTTGATAGACTTATCATACTGATGTTTAACTCGGCTTTTATGAGATTCGTTCACAATAAGCGCATCACGACGTTGTTCATCTAAATGCTCTAAATGAAGCAAACACTCTTCTAAAGCAGAAGTTTCGGGAAGTAGCTGGATAGCCAACTTCAATGATGGAATCTTGCATTCAACCGATATGACTGCCTCCAACCTGTGAATGAATTGAAAAGGTGAGAAACTCGTAGCAGTCTTAACGTTGGATCGATATGCACAAAGAGCCAGATACAGCATGATGTGCTAGTTTGATCTACTGGCATTAACGGTACGTTGAAGGATACTTTTCAAAGTTTTATTAACCGCTTCAACTTGCCCATTCGGCTGCGGATAAAACGAAGACGAGTGTTCTTGTCGAAAACCTAACATAGTGTATAACTCGGTCATCATGCTGTTCTAGAAATGTCAACTGTGGTCAGTGACGATCTCCTTAGGAATACCAAACCTGGCAATGATCTAATTGAAAAACGAAATAAGTTGCCGTTTCTCCATTTGCTTTCACAGTAGGCATTTCCTCGGCCCACTTCGTAAAGTAGTCGACGGCAACGATGATATGGTGATGTCCTCCAGCCGAAACCGGATTACAAGTCATAAAGTCAACCACCCACTTGGTGAAGGGGCCTGTTGTGACAATAGGGTGAAGAGGAGCTGGGTGTGCTCGCATTTTCTTTGTGAAAAACTGACATGGTTGGAAGTGTTTCACGGCCTCCACGCAATCTTTAAAGATGGTGGGCCAAAAATACCCAACACATAGTATTTTCTGGGCTGTTGCCAACCCTGAAAGATGACCCCCACAAGCTCCACTATGGCCATCATTTAATACTGACTCAGCTTCCTCCAGGGTCAAACAACGATGTAATATGGAATCTACCCCACGTCTATAAAGCCTGTTAGAAATGAGGTAGTTCTTTGTATGGTGCCTAAGCTTCCGTCGTTCGTCTTTGGAGAAAGTCGGGGGACACTTCAAAGCCTAGAGATATATTAAGATATCTCCATACCATGGGTCAGAGGTCACAATGAGAAAAATATGTTCATCAGATAATGATGAATCTTCCTCATCGTTCGTTACATCACTAGGGAACTCGAAGATAAGCTCGGCGAACACCAAAGACTTTTTTGACTTAGCAGATTGAAATGCTAGATCAAATTCTTGCAAAATGACAATCCACTTATTGAATTTCCGGTCGATGATGCATTGGGTTAATACATATTGAAAAGGATTAACATCTGCAACAACTGTGGTGGTCCGCAATAAAATATAATGACTTAACCTCTGAATGGCATAGACAACAGCTAATGCCAACTTCTTGACGTGAGAGTATTTAAGTTTGAGAGTTACCAATGCGCGCGAGAGATAATAAATGACATGCTCTTGGAGCTTGTCATCCTCCTGAACTAGTACTATGCCGATCGTGAAAACAGACGCCGCGAGATATAGAAGGAAATCCTTAGTATAATTCGGCGGACTCAGCAAGGGGGCTGATAATAATGCTTTTTTCAAAGCGTCAAACGAAGTTTGCGCGGCCTCATCCCAGAAAAAGTGGGTTTCTTGCTTAAGCAGTCGCATGAATCCTTTGGTGATCTTAGCATAGTTCATAATAAATCGTCGTAGAAAATTAGACATGCCCTGCAAACTTTGAAGTTATCTGAGGGTGCAAGGAGGCAATTTGATAATAGCATCAACTTTCAAGGGGTTGACCATAATGCCATGACTAGACACAATGAAACTAAGTAAACGTCCAGACTCGACGCAGAATACACACTTGTTAGGGTTTAACCTGATCTTATAGAATCTGCATCGTTCGAATCGAGTCATAAATGGTTAGGATGGCCTTGTCTCTTATGAGATCGCGTAGGGAGATCATCCAGATACGGTTTAACCACATGTTTGATGTCATGGAAAGCGAAGTTCATGGCTCGCTGGAAAGTAGCTCCAACATTCTTTAATCCGAACGACATATTCCTATAGGCAAAGGTACCCCAGGGACAAATAAAAGCCGTCTTGTGTTGGTCTTCAGGTTTAATTTGGATTTGGTTATATCCTGAAAATCCATCCATGAAAGAAAAGAATTCATGGCCCGCACACGCATCAATGATTTGATCTATGAATGGTGTGGGATCTGCTATCACACAACTTGTAGTTGTCTCTAAAGGTATCCTATCCAGGATGGTAGAGGTGTAGACAACTAAAGAGGTGACCCAAGGCTTGCCACGGTTCCCAATGCAAGCTGGGTGTCACGTTAACCGAGGCACTCTTCACTTTAGATCAAGATGAATCAAGATCAAGGGGAGACCCTAGCCAATCTATGAAGACTAGCTAACCCAAGGACTCCTAGGGAAATGTGTGAAGTCAAGCAAGGAGACCAAGGGTGTAAGGCTTTAGATTTAGATAGGTAAGTGGACCCAAGGTGGTTACGGCTTGGTTGAGAGGCTTAGGCAATGGACAAATAACTCAACCAAGTGTTTGATTTAGGCCACTTATGAATTTAGGCGAGTAGATCTAAGAAGAGGGCTAATGCATCACCCAATGACCCAAGTGGGGCACAACCCTCAAAATGAGGAATGGGGCCCACAAGGTGAAAATCAATGGAATGAAGCACTAGGGGTAGGTTTTGAGGGAAGATATATCAAATGAAGTAGGAATCTCAACTACCTACGTCTTGGAACTAGCAAAAGAGCCTCCCTCATGGAATGCAACTTCCCTTGGAGAGACCAATGTGCATTGGGAAATGGGCCAAATGGAGTCCAAACACCACCAAACTACAGATCGGAAATGTTGTGACTAATGTAGAGGTGGGTTTTAAATTTTATCCCCAAAAGAATGCTAGATCCAAGTAGATCTGAAAAATAAAAAATTACAAGGGTTTTGAAGTTTAGGGTTTTGAGATCTAGAAATAATCGATAAGCCAAGGAGAAAAAATATTAACACTTAGAGCATACTTGGATAATGAGATGAATGCCAATTGTGATGAGGATTACTTTGCCAAAGATCAAATGGAAGATTTTGAAGCCCTCTTGCCAAAATGATTTGTCCAAGCCCACACATGTGCCCCTATATACTTGTCAAACCAAGGAGACAAAGCATCAATCAATCAAATAGAATGAAGGTAGATACAAGCTAGAAATAGATAACAAAGAATGATTGGTACAAAGACAAAACCACTCCTTGTTTGATCCACAATTTGGAAAGAAGTTGCAGGGCAAGCCTCCCCACCAATGCGCATTCCTCCCAAGACGTCTTCTTCACCTGTAAATCAAAAGTATGGCAAAAGATGCAAGATAGCTACAAGATATCCTCTAGTGCAATGGATAAAGCATTTACAATCATCACAACCAAACATCCACTTCAAGATCCAAGCATTTGCTCCAAAAGATAGAATTTTATTCCAATAGCCAAGAGCCAAAAATCTCTAGATGCCTTTACAATGAGGGGGTCTCCTCCTTAAATAGGATGAGGAAGACCAAAACCCTAAACCACTTTTGAAAACTAGTGGTTGAGATCAAAAGATACAACAATATAATCAATGGCTAAGATGAGCCAACATAACAATAGACATGGATCACTCAAAAAGGTGATGACGTCATGGCTAGAAGAGCCCTATGGGGGATGATGTCATACATGGGGGTGGCTAATAACATAGGAGCCACAACATAACGACAAGAACAAGTGACTAGGAGCACATGGTGGGGCTAGGAGGTATTATTTCCCTTCACTAGCATGTCCCCATGGCACAATAATATAAAATATGACTCAATGACATGTCCAAGTATACAAATGATCAAATCATGTCCCCATAATCAGAGAGAGATATGCAATAAAAGTCCTCTTGTAGCCCATGTGGACCCCACTGACTGCTGCAAATTGATCTGGAAGAAGGGGGATACACCATGGATGACCTATGAGCAGACCAAGTGCTAAAACCTTGCCTCAATTGCCCAAATCGAATTCCTTAATGACCTTTTTATTCCATTTTTTAATCCTCCTGAAAACCTTGAAACTGCCCAAAACTGACTGCTAGGTGCCTGCGCTGTCAAACTGAGTGTACCATCATGTCCGGAAGGGGGGTAATATGGTAAAAACAAGTGGCTGGACTACCCCCTTCCTCTGTAGCGCCCTAGGCAACGACTAGCCTCCGAAGATACTGCTGGACAAGCCACATCAGCATGGCCAAACTGGTCAATAGGTGGAAAACTGCTAATATCATGTCAGGGAGTGCTTGAAATTGAAAGATAATTGTCTCTATGGATCCAGAAGACCCAAATCCACTAGAGATGAGTACTCATACACCTCATGATGACTTGTAGGATCATCTGTAGGGTCCACCATACCCGGACACGTAAAAATATGATGATATGTAAACAATAATAATCCATGAAAACTGCATCAATCATCATCTAAAGCATGTCCCCAACATATGGAATCATCAATAGGCATATGTAGTACCATAGATCAACATCATATAACATAAGTGGTCCATCTCATCATGGATCCCAAGGATGACCATGGTCAAACTATGTTTGACTAGGTCAAAATACAACCAAAGACTAGATTATAACAAATGACTAAGACATGTTCCTTTAACCATATTCATAGCTTAACCCAAAGTATGAACATCAATCAAGTGGTAGTTAATACATAGATATTCAATGTTATTTATAGCTTACTTGCACCAAAGCTTTAAGGACATACTTCATCCAATGGACATGGCCTAACTGCTAGCATAGGGTGAAGGCGAAGGACAAGGTTAGGTAGAAGGGATGACTTGACCAACTTGTCATAGTGATACTTTGGATAAGGGAAAAGGTGTTACACACTTAAGCATGTGACAGACCAAGATACGCAGGGAATGGCGGTGTCTCACAAATGGATGAGTTGTTTAGTGAAGTGTTTATTCAACCTTGGCAAAAATGTCTACTACTAGAACTGTCGCTCATGGCTCTAGGGGACACTTTGATTTAGCTGTCCTTTACTCCATCTCAAATCATAACTCGTAGGTTCAATGAGGTATTTTTCCATATGAGGTGAGCAGTCTTTAGATTTAGCATTTGTTTAACCACCGTATTTTAGGACCTTTCGTTTCATATAATTTCATGGCCAGCAATCATTAGATATAACATTCATTTATCCATTGCTTTTTAGGCCTAGTACAACCCCTCTGGGATTTCACATGCGCTAATAAGCACAAATAATCGCAGCTTGCATCCGGGTGTATTTACATTTCACAGCATTTCATTGCATTACATTTCATAGCCCTTTTCATTGGGCTTCCATTTGTTTCCAAGGTAGTACATTTTGCTTTAGGTTTTAGCCAACAACAACTCAAGCAACTAGGGGGAATTCTGCACAAAACCACACATTGGGGCAACTGACTAGAGTGATAACGACATAAAATCCAGCTCACTAAAGGCAAGTTCTGTTGCCAACTCAGAGCCGAGACACAAGACTAACATGGATGCAGGTCCAACACAGAGGTAGAAGCAGGGAGGTCCTCCATATCACAAGTCAAGGAGGCAAGTCAAGGTGAAAGCCAAAACATGGAAGGTCATGGATGGATGGAGTCAAGTGAATGTGGTACCTAAGCTAGCAAATATAAATGTCAGGAAAGACCATGTCCATGCTCGTAAGAGGGTAAGTGAAACCAATGAGTATAGTCAGTAAACCTTTAAAGTGCAAGAATACATCCAATTTATTATTTAAATCCAACCAAAATAGTTCATTTTATTCATTTAAATAATACTGCCACATAAATGAGTTATATACCAAGTTAATGCTATTAAGATGACTAAAACAACAAGATAATAATCAAATGCTAACAATCACAAGTCTAATAGTCATATCACTGCATATCTCAATCAATATCATCTAGAACCAATGAAACACTGCTGCAATAAGAACATCTGGAACTCTGGGCACTGAACTGAATCTGTATGGAACAAAAGGTCATATCGGTCATCAAATCTAAGCTCTCAAGGCTCAGCCTTGGCACAAGGTCTACACGTTGTCTGATATAATTGCTCTGATGTGTAAATGATCATAAATAATGCTGCCCCTGCAAACTGATCTCATTGAAACTATGTAAAGGCAAAGCTCTGAAAAGTGCAGATATCTGCTCAGCAAATATAGTAGTCCAGCTACTATGGTGTGATAACAAGATAATTATCTTTTGGACAGGCTTTATTAAGATCCCTAAAGTCCGTACATACGCGTATGGTCCCTTGCTTTTTATCGACCAGGACCGGGTTGGAAACCCATTCTGTCATGTCGATAGGATAAATGAAGCCGACCTTAAGGAGCTTTTCGACTTCAGCCTTAATGGCCGTAGCTTTCCTAGGGTTGTCCGTCCGAACGAAGTTTTTGTCGTACTAGTATCGCGTTAGGATAAGTCGTGATAACGTGCTCAACAATAGAGGGGTCGATGCCTGGCATCTCCTTGTAAGACCAGGCAAAAACGTCACGGAATTCCTTAAGTAAATTGGTGTACAGAGTGATCTCCTGCGGAGAACAATTGGCTCCAATGAAAATGTTTTCCACAACGTTGGGTTTAGTGGAAATATTGATCGGTATGGTCGTCGAAATGTTCGCCATATTACCTTTAGCATAAATCGTTTGTTTTGTGGAAGGAGTGATGGACAAATCAATATTACCACCAGGTCTCATTGAAAACTCTCCATTCTCAATCTTGTTCAGATCTGGAAGAAAATAGGATCTGTGATGCATATGTTCCCATGGATGATCCAAACTTACCATAACTTCCAGGATGGCTTCATCAGAAGGCAAAACAGTATCTAAACAATCAAAAGAATGTATGGAGTTAACTGACCATGCAGGCTATGTCACATGGTTCGGGTTCGAGTTCGAGTTCGACAACAATGAAATTCGATTCAAATTTGAAATTCTTGATAAAGTTCGAAATCAGATTCGGCATTAGGTTCGTCTATATATATAATTCAATATATATATATATATATATATATAATATCAAATTTTAATATTTATGCATAAAACTATTAACTTTTAATAAATATCATAATAAATAAAGAAACTTATATGTTATATTTATAATAATAAAAGTTTATACTTATAATAACAAAAGTTTATAAGTTATATTTATAATAATAAAAGTTTATAAATTATGTCATGCAATATAAAGTTTATAAATAAAAATATTATATAATATAAAGTTTATATATTATAAATAAAGTTTACCATATCGAAAATACATGACAAATTTACCCTATCGAATAAAATTTATAAGAAAAAATCACTGGAATTTGCCAAGGAATATGACCGTCGAGCAAAGAGATGGAACTCGTGAAGGAATACGAGCGTCAAGCAAATGGGATTCGCGAAGGAATACAACTGTTGAGCAAAGGAATGAAATTCGTGAAGGAATACGACCGTCGACCAAAGGAATACAGTTTGCCAATCAACAGAAGAATACATTGTTTCCTTTAATACCGTCGGGGAAAGGAATATCACAGTGGGATAAGATACAATCCATAAAATTTGTCGGTTAGCAAAAAAATACAATTGCCCGTAATACCATCGGGCAAAGGAATATCATGGTGGGAGAAGATACAGTTGCCGTTTTTTATAGAGTAAGTCTTACAACCATCCATGAGAACTCGCAACAAGTCGCCACGGCTCATTTCTCACCGGTTCTAGCTCTAGAGATATAACATATATCATGATTGAAGAACTGATATAATACATTGGCCGAATTCGTAGGCGAACCTCAACGAATTAGTTTTTTTGGTTGAGGTTCGCCGAAATTCGAACCCGAAGGTTCAAATTCGGCGAACCCTGTGACATAGCATGCAGGTGCATAATCAATATTTGACTTTGTTGAGACTGACGGAGTCGAGATATAATCTATTGCAGCATTTTGTGATGTTTGGTAAGCCACTTCTGCGACGGATAAGGGCACAATTGGTTCTTGTTGAGTGGGGAGGATCCACGGATCAATTGTTTGACTAACCGTAAAAACTTCCCGAGACGATATGTCAGTGGTACTCATTGAACCAATATAGTTTACAGGAGCAGGTAGGTCAAATGTGCCCATCAAAGATGAATACATACCTACTCCTAAGCTCTCACTGGGCGGATGAGCTTGATCAATCAAAGGGATGTTTGAATCCGACAGAGTTGTGTTGTTTTTTCGAGTGAAGGATAGTTGATCAACTGTGACGACCTTACCTTCATGAGGGAACATAAGAACTCGGAAAACGGACGAGGGGATGGCTTGCATAGCGTACGTCCAACTTCTTCCCAACAATAGATTGTAGTCGAGAGAAGCGTCCACAACTTCTATCTCCATTGACACTACTTTATCGGCAAGTTGAATCTCAAACGATGGTAAGACTCCATGCGAACGGAAAGATCTTCTGTCAAAAGCAGTAAGTATTGTAATGGAAGGGGCTAACTCAAGAGAACCCAGGGATTTGCAACAGGATATAGACATTACGCATGTCGACGCGCCTTCATCTACTACGGTTTGTCCAATGGTCTTTGAACCATGTACTACTTCGATCTGAAAGGCCACGTCATAGGGCAACCGGGGTTTGATATCTGACATATCAAATCTAGCAAGCATACTTGACGAATCCATGCTACTTATTGCCGCTAGAAGTGCATTACGCTGCGATGGACAACTTTGCAAGACTTCCAGGGAGGACATAGCACACAAAGTAGTTTGGGGTAGCCCATGCATTAGGATTGTGCATTGCCTGTTTGTAGACACCTTTCGGTATCTTTGGCAAAGGGTCTGTTGGTCTCTCGATGTGGAGAGGAATAGAGGATTCAGGAACTTCTTTGTCTTTTTGCTGCATATTCGGGTTATAATTCCGGGGTCTCGTCTGCAGTAGAGTGTGTGAGTTAACCATGTTAATATAAGATTGATTAGTTGGTGTAGCACGATGAGTGCCCCCAGTATTAGAGGTGCCAAAAGCTGAACCTTGTCCTTTGGGAAAGGATCCTTCAGAACAGTGGGTTTCTTCTCACTTAACAACTTCTGGGCTTCATCTGTAAGAGGACATTGATGAGTGAGTCGATCGTCTCTACAAAGTTTGCAGGGAAACTTCACCTTCTTCTTATCTTCCTTGCCCTCGGCATTTTCAGTGTTATTGGGCTTTTGATGGTTCCCATCTCCTTTCTTACCCTTCTTGTTGTTGTTGGGTTGCAAGGGACCCTTTTGGTTTGTTTGCACATTTTGTACAGATTCTGTTTGTGAAGGGGATGGTGCAACCGTAGTTGCTTCCGTAGCAGATTGCTTCACTGAAAGAGCATGGACTTGTTTCGTTAAAGCTTCTAGTGCGGATCAGTCGGCTGAACCAATGATGCCATCGGCATGCGGTCCAGGTTTAGGCTTACCGAGATCTATATTAGACCTAGGTGTGTCAGGGATTGTCTCGTAAAGGATCCCAGACTGAGCATAGATTAGGTCGAGCTGCCGTGTCCTTAAAATTGCTTCCTCCTTAGAAGTGACCCCAGAAGTTGAAACATCCTTAGAGATGTAAGGAAGTAGTGATTTTAAATACCACTCTAAAAGAAATTCTGGGGGGATCTCAGCTTTGATGAGTCGTTTCTGTCTTCGCCACTCCTGAATATGATCAGAAAGATGGGTGGCTTTGTTCTGTCTAAAGGTAGAGAGAAGATCCATGTCGACATCATATCGGTCGGGAAGCTGGAAATGATTCAAGAAAACTGACGCTAAATCCCAAAAATTGTTGTATTGTGCAGCAGGCAATTCGATATACCACTTAGCTGCAACGTTCGTTAAGCTTCTCTGAAAGAGCCTCAATTGAATCGAGTCGTCGTTTAACGAGTTGGAGGAGTAGCAGAGGTGAAAATTCGTGACATGGTATCCAGGGTCTCCACCAATTTTACCTTCGAATTTTGGAATGTTCGAAGGAAGTTTGGTTAGGACCGGTGGCCAAGTAGGATTGTGTCGCACCAAGTCATTCATCAGTGTTGAAAGGTTTGGCAAATTTAAAGTTGCCAGAAAAGGAAAACGGGGTCGTGTTGATGGCGTATAATTTGGAGGAGTCTGGTAAGGGGAACCACCTGAAACCTGATTCCTATAAGGTTGGTTGGGGATGCCCCCAACCATCAGCTGTGAAGAAAAAACATTGTTAAAGTTGCTCCAGCCATAAGATAGCAGATTACTTCCTTCTGGGTTAGTCCACTGCTTTGGGTATAGGTACCTCTGAATGGAGGGTTAGTATAACTGTTACTGTCCCCTCCACCAAATAGTGAAAAGGGAGTACTCCCTACATGCACATTAGAGGTTTGTACATTAGAAGAATGTGCATTGAAGCCCGTAAAGGGGTTAAAGCCTGACATTGATGCAATGGAAGAGGCAGGCATTGAGCCTACAAATGGTGCAGAAGGAGCAATGTGTCCTCTGTGCCAAGGAAATCCTTGATTGAGAGGAGCAGAATTAGGATTGACCTGGAACTGTTGAACAAAAGGGGAAGATGTAAAGGACACCGAGGGTATCCCTGAAAAAGGAATACTAGATGGGCCAATAGTGGATCCAAAGGGAATATATGTCATCGCAACTTGGGTGCTCGCCAAACCCGAGATCCAACATTGAAACTGAAAGAGGTGCTCGGAGCAAAAGTGACTTGCAACGAACTCGGTATCGATCTGTTTAAGGGTGGGGGAGATGAACCTCCTGACATGATAGCTGCAGTGGGAGTGTGAGGAACTCCCGATGCATCCCCTATGTTATCCATAGAAAAACCAGTTGTAAACCTATAAGCGCTTAACTCAGGGAGCCCTAAAGAGACAACTCTTTCTAACAAAGGGTTGTTAGGTCTAGTTAGTGGAGGGTTGAAGGGTCTCGCGAACTCTTCTGTAGGCAAATCTTCAACCTCAATAGTTTCCTGAACCGGTTGAGTTTGAGATGTAAGATGAGGCTCTCTAGGGGGTTTAGTTGTACCTGTGAGTTCAAAAGAACCACGTGAGTCTGTTCTACGCCGTTGAGGTGGCGGTGGAGGCTCCACGGTGAATGGAGGAAGGTTTGCTAAACTTCGTGACCTACGAAGAGGTTGGTCCTCCACAACTACAACAAAGAACTAAAACAACAGAAACAAACATCGCACCACTATAAAAATTTCCCTATGGTGATCAAGACCATGCAAACAGAGATGATACTCTCAAAGGGAAGTTTGGGATGGTTAGGGCCCAGAACAAACCAGTAGAGTAGCGAAGGATAGTTACCCGGGATCCACAATACAGAGTCTCTGGGTGCAAGCATTTGAATCACCAACTGCCCTCCCAAATAACTGTAAGGGATTTCCTCCCACATCTGTCCTAGGTACAGTGGTAATATCCTTTCACCGTCACCTGTGTAAAGCCCTATAGGTCAAAGATACTAAGGCTACCACAGTTGCAGAAAGAGTCCGAGGGGACAGTCGCAGGTCGAACCGACACGTATGGGCATGGTAACTAGGCTTGAAGTCCAAAAGCAGACAAGGTACTAATGGACCCCCGTACACATGGTAGCTCTGGTAGATGCTTGATTGAAAAGCGGGGGGGTATCCTTGACTGATCAACCTCACACAACCTCGTGCTTAACTCCGATTTGAGTGGAGCTTCTCGGACACCTCCACAAAAGTGGATTTACCTAAAGATTTTCTTACTACGATTTTGAGATTTAAATGGTTTTGGAAAGTTTAAGATGCTCTATTCCAAAACCCTAGCCTAAGCTAGTTGGTTTGTGTGACCTAAAAAGAAAAGTTACTCAAATTTTAAATTAATGATTCTTTTTATGGCTTTGTTTACTCAAAAAGGTAGTGCTTTTGTGTGCATAATGTGTATATGATAATGTAAATTCTTCACAATTTCCTTTTGCTTAACTTTCAAGATGTAAAATCATCAAGTAAACCTAAAACAAATAAAAACTTTATTTTTTATTTTTTCAAAGAAGATAGCATATATGACTACAACTACTTCGAAAAAGGAAAATTCTTGTTATAAAGCAAATGTTCTTTTGATTTGATTTTTTCTTTAAAAGTAAAAGAAAATGCAAATAACTATGAACAAACAAGAACAATCAGACGTGCAGGCAAAGGAAAGATGAACCTAAAGCAATAAAAATCAGACTTTGACTCTAACAAAGAACTGAAAATGACCAACCCAGAAAGTTGCTTCAAATGACCTAGAAGTAACTAAGATTTGGCAACGAGATACTATAAGAAACAACTGATATGTAAAACAAAAAGCAATGAATCTATGCAGATATCAGGCTGCTCTCTAAACACCAGTGGCTACAAAGGACCAAGTCCAAGCATCCGCCAAACAAACTATGGATCAGAAAGAGTTAGGTACCTTCACAAGCACAAAGAACCAAAAAGAAATCTTGCAAAGGGATAAAACAAAGACTCAGACAACAACTCATAAGCAGTAAGAAGGTGTCAGATCAACAAATGGACTTCCAAAACCAAAAGCAACCAACCCTAAGATCAAACCCTAAAAAAACAATTTTTTCAGGGAAAACCCGCGACTGTGTCTACAGAGTCACGTGAGTGACTCGCGGGTATAGATATAGGCAACTCGCGGGTAGGGCAAGATAATCGCGACTGTAAGTATCATAAACTCGTGGGTATGCTCAAAAAGGTTTTAAAAAAGAAAGAAAATTGAAGATCAGACTACAACTGAGTCAAGCACAGGGATGATAACAACCCTAAGAACCTTCACAGAGACCTAAAAGTTGATAAAAACTGAAAGAAAGTATCTCAAGAATCCCCAAAGCAGAAAACAGGTGCTCCCCAGCGGAGTCGCTAGTTTTGTTGTGCGGTTTAATAACCTATGACTGGGAAATGGAGGTCACCAACGTACATCTAAATTTATTGCAGAAACAAAAAAGCAAATACATTTAACATTCAACACTTCTTTCTGTTCATAAAAGAAATAGGATTCGAGATGAAGTTCATACCCGGATAATCGATGGTTGATCCAAGCTTTTGAAATCCAATCTTCTCGATCCACTGCTACAATGCTCCAACTAATGATCCTGCAAACACACAGACTACCTTTCTCAAACCAATTTGACTACACAAAGATAAACAATTGAAATTGAAACTCATATATAAATTCATATGACAGATTCAAACATCAAGTTTATATAAAGACAAGTGCTATTAGAAGGGAAATCTCTGATTTTATTTGCATAAATAACTGCTAGTTATACCTGTCTGCAATTGGCACCGTCGTAACCAGACCCTAGGCTCCTGCTCCCCTCTCTTGAGTAAGTATTCCTCCAACATAACATTATCCAAAATTGGCTCTTTCTAAGATTGCTTTCTCAAGGCCCCCCCTTGTATTTATGGCAAGGCTAGGAGGTTGGGTTCGAAAGGAAGTTGGCTTGGGAAGTTAAGGTAGTTTGAATAACCACCCAAACTAATCTCAATTCGTGTTTTTTATATATATTTTCGAGATTTTCAAAGATACTCGTGAGTATGCCTTCGAGCAACCAGCGAGTGACTCGCAGCTAGCGGGTGCAACATTTTAGATGATACCTGCGGGTTGTTTATAGAGACACCCGCAAGTGACCCGCGAGTTGACTTATATGAAAGTCGCAGTTATGCTTTAAAATAGTCACAAAAAATATGTTTTTGAGGAAAAGATTGCAAGGTTTAGATCCAAATCATCTAAGGTCAAGCAAGCTCTTCCATCCATAGTGTCCTTTTGTGTGACCGACAGGGCAATGTGGTCACTGACGGAGAAGTGCTATTTTGACCGATAATAACAACCTTGACTCGAGACTTGCCCCCAAGGGCGCACCGAGCAGTAGCAAGATTTCTGTTGCGTTAAACAGTGGTACACTCCGGCGACAACATTTTTTGGCGCCGTTGCCGGGGATAAATCTTCTATCCCTGGGTACGGCGTTTTGGCTTTTTTTTTTTTTACCTTTTGGTGTGTCTAGTTGAACAAATCTTAGATTCACTCAATCAACCCAGCGACTCCACTGTCAAATAACCCAACCGGGTATTCTACAAGAAGAACCTCTAACGGTTTAGTCAACTTCATTCCTGAACCTGAAAGGGTTTACAGAAGGAGGCAGGCTAGACTTACTTCTCGTACGGTCCTTGAACATTTAGGATTTGAGTCCCTCTTAGATATCCAGTTTTTGTTTAGTAACTCTAGTTCACATAAAGATTTGTCTCCAATAGATAAAATTTTCAAACCCCTTAACCTCACTTAGATTGCAGGGTATCCACATGAGCTCCCTGAGAGAGCTATTGAAAAGTTACCTACATTTCAAGGCAATAATGCCATCTCGACAATAATCCACCTTCAAAAGTTTGCTAGGAACCTGATCTGGTGTTGAACCCCTGCCCAACAGCATGATGATGTTTACATGAGGCTTTTTGCCTTGTCTTTAGAAGATGATGCATCTGAGTGGTTCTTAGGATTGGCTAACAATACCTATGATTCGTACGAATCTTTGACCAAAGGTTTCATGGAGAGGTGGGGAGAAAAGAAAGAATGATGCCACCTATTGAATGCCCTCCACTCTATTCGAAGAAATGAAAATTAAACAATGGAGGAGTTCAATAAAAAATTCAGAGATTTGGTTGTTAGTTTTCATGCCGACTTCAAGCCCACTGATAAATTTATTTTAGTTTACTATATGGAGGTTTTAAGTGGAGAAATCCATTTCATGCTAATGGATTAAGAACCAGATACTTTGAAAGCTGCCCAAGACTTGGCTATAAAAATTGATCTTAATATGCAGTTATCGGGTAAATTAGACATCCCTGGGTTCACAAGGGCTATTGTTAATAAACATCATGAACCGATAAGGCACCCATGAATCAAATGCAAGAGTCTTATGAGAAAAAGATGAAGGAGATGAGTGAACGTATGGAGGCAATGGAAGCCAACTATGTCACTCAACTTAAAACAATGTAGAATAGAGTGGTTTCCGTAGAAAGATCATATGCAAATCAAAAGACCTTTCCTAAAAAAAGTGGCAAAAGAAAGGACCCCCTCAGGATGATAGAATGCCTCATCAACTTGAAACTGGCAATATGGTTGAAGAAGTTCCTCCATATTGTAGACCTTGTGATGTATTACATGAAGAATCTACATGCTATGTAGCCTACCAAGCCTTAGAACAAGAGTATCTGGGCAGCAGCAATAGTGATGTTTTTACAAGCGAGCCTGAGTTCATCAACATAGTAGGACATGTTCACCCCCTCTCTAAAGAATCATGGAATCAAGTTAGAGAGCATGGTCAAGAAAAGGATAAACTAGCCAAAGGTTTTGGTGAAATGCCTACTCCCGAGCAGATTAAAGAGATGCCTAAATACAAAGGACATACTTATCAGAGGAGAGATTATGTGGAGCCCCTAAAGCCAAACAACAATATTTACCAACGATAATAACTCCACATAATCCTAACTATGTTCCTGTTGGTATTGATTGGGTAAATGGTTTGAGTTTGCTAAAGTCTTGATCCCTGCCATTGAAGCCATTAAGATCCCTTGTCAAAGGGAAAAGTTAACGAATGTCATTGATCCTCCTAAAGAGATTAATCGTGAAT
Source organism: Larix kaempferi (assembly GCA_027924585.1). NCBI lineage: Eukaryota > Viridiplantae > Streptophyta > Pinopsida > Pinales > Pinaceae > Larix > Larix kaempferi. The sequence continues at coordinate 578,614 of BSBM01000841.1, forward strand.
AGCCTAAAGTAAGAGCCCTTCCTTTAAAGGAAATTGTTGAGAAAGACCCCCCAGTGGTCCTACATACTATGGACTCAAGTAAAGAAGATCACCCGCCCTTTTATGTATCATTGATGATAAATGGTCTTCTTCTACACAACTGTATGTTGGACTCTGGGGCCTCATCAAATATTATGACCATAAAGGTTATGGAAAAACTAAATCTGAATATCACTAGACCACATTCGAATGTTTGTGCCATGGATTCGAGACAAGTTGATGTGATTGGCATCATTTTGAATATACCGATAAAATTGGATAAGTACCCCGATATCCACATCACCGTGGATATCCTAGTGATTGATGTACCTGATAAGTGGGGCATGCTCCTTTCAAGAAAATGGGCTATTGATCTAGGGGGCTCCATCCAAATAGATTGGAGTTATGCCACAGTACCTACATCGGAAGATTCCCTTGTTAGATTGCATACTGAAAGAGCTAAAAAGCATCATGTTGAAGATCCTAAGAATTTATCAAATGAATACGTATACAACACTGATCATAATGGAAACTATGCAATTTACTCCAACTTTCTAGCCCCTGTAAAAGAATAGATGAAAGATAAGAAAGTTGATGAGATCTGGAGGATGAACTTTGATGGAGCACATTCTAGAGCGGGAAAAGGGGTAGTGTTGTTATCACTTCACCTAGCGGGCAAACTTTCAACTTTGCCTATAGGCTAGAATTTGAGGCAACTAATAATGTGGTTGAGTATGAGGCATTACTTTTAGGATTGGAAATTGCTAAGGACATGTGTATCAAACTGCTAAGTATAAAAGGAGTCTTAGACTTAATAATTCTCCAGGTAGAAGACAAGTATACATGCAAGTGTGAAAGACTAAAAAGATATAGGAATGCAATATGGGACATGATGGAATTCTTTGATGCATTAAACCTTATTGAGATTCCTAGAGATCAGAATTGCATGGCAGATAAACTAGCAGTAGTGACATCAACACTTCAGCCATCTGAAGAACTGTTAGATGGAAATAGTAAACTAGAGATAAACTTTAGACCATCAGTTCCGGATAATGTACACCATTGGCAAGTTTTTCAGAATGATGAACAGATCTTGAGATTCATCCCACAATATAGAGGAATTTTCAGACTTTTAGGTCAGTTTCCAAGAGGAAGGAAAAGAGTATCAGAAAAAAGATGATCAGTTCAATCCTATCCTTAGAGGCTTTGTGGCATTAGAGCATGGTTTTGATCGGCAAGATAGGTACAAGCATAAGAAGGAAACGATCAAACCGGGGGAATACATCGAAGTAAATATTGGAATAGATAAAGATCCAAAATTAATAAAAATTGGAAAAGGAACTTTCGAAAAAGAATGGTATGAGTTAATTAACTTGGTAAGGGAGTATAGGGATGTCTTTGCATTCACATATGATGAACTTAAGGCCTATTGGGATGATGTATTCCTACATACCATCCCCTTAAAGAAAAAATTAAAAGAAGTTAAGCCATTCTGGCAAAAACTTAGAGAAATAAATCCAAAGATGGCACCAATAGTCAAGAAGGAATTAGAAAAGATGTTGGCAGTAGGAATCATCTAGCGAACAAGACATTCGACTTGGTGCTCAAATTTGGTGGTAGTTAGAAAAAAGAATGGTTCAATCAGAATCTACATCGATTTCAGGAACCTCAACACTTCCTGCCTGAAAGATAACTACCCATTGCCGAACATGGAAACTCTTCTCCAGAGAGTAACAAGCTCGGGCATAATGTCCATGTTGGATAGATTCTTTGAATATAACCAAGTGCTAATTAATAAGGAGGATCGACATAAGTCTACTTTCACAACCCCATCGGGTACTTTTGAATACATCAGAATGCCTTTCGGCTTAACGAATGCAGGAGCTACTTTTCAGCGTGCTATGGACTATGCCTTTAAAAAATTGGTTGGGAAAATAATTGAAATATATCAAGATGACTTGATTGTCTTTTCCAAGGAAAGTTCAGATCATGTTAAACACTTAAAACAAGTTTTCGAGAAATGTCGAAAATTTGGCATATCACTTAACCTAGCTAAGTCAATACTAGGTATTGATGAAGACAAACTGTTAGGCCACATTATAACTAAAGATGGAGTGAAAGTGGACCTTGAAAGAGTAGAGGCCATAAAGAAAGTACCATTGCCTAAAGATCTAAAAGCCCTCCAGTCATTTAATGGTAAGATTAACTTAATAAGGAGGTTCATCCCGAACTTAGCAGAATTAATGAAGCCATTACAAAAACTCTTAAAGAAAGATGCTAAGTTTCTATGGACGGATGAAGGTAGAAATGCATTCAAGTGCATCAAAGACAGCATTACAAAAGCACCAGTTTTGGTTAGCCCCAATTATTCAAAGGACTTCCATATTTTCTCATTTGCATCAAAGGACACGATTGCGGGGGTGTTGCTACAAAAGAACAATGAAGGTTTCGAGCAACCCATCGCATTCACGAGTAGAGCATTACAAAACTCTGAGTTAAAATATACCCTATTGGAAAAGCAAGCCTATGCACTAGTAAAATCTCTAAAGCATTTCAGAACGTATGTCGGCTATTATAAAATAATTGGTTATGTGCCACATGCAGCAGTAAAAGACATATTATCCCAACAAGATTGCTTAGGGATAAGAGGGAAGTCGGTGTCAAAAATCCAGGAATGACTTGGAGATTAGACCCACCAAACTCATTAATGGGCAAGGCCTTGCAAAGATGTTAACTCGAAATAATGAGAAAGCTTTGGAAATGGTGTGTCAGAACAGTTTGTCGAAATAGGTCAAGTCAATAGCGCTTCAACGTTTAGAGCAGAGTGAATGGTATGCAAATATTATCTTCTTCTTAACCAACCTCACATGCCCAAATCACCTAATAGGACATAAGAGATGAGCATTGAGGTTGAGGGCCACCAAGTATTGCATCACCCAAGATGGACTGGCTGGAGAAAGCAAGACGGATTGATACTTAGGTGTGTCGATGAACCAAAGTCCAAAAAACTCTTGGTTGACTTTCACTCGGGATTTTGTGGTGGTCACTATGCAGCGAGAACTACAACCCACAAGATCCTACGAGCAGGTATTACTGGCCAAGCATTTTCTCAGATGTGCATAAGTATGTTAGGAGTTGTCAAGAATGTCAATTTTTTGTCGGAAAACAAAACCTAGCAGCTTTGCCTTTAAAACCAGTAATAGTCCAAGCCCCTTCCAACAACAAGGGTTTGATTTCATCAGGCAGTTTAAGGATAACTCAAGCAATGGTTATACATGGATTCTTACTGCTACCGACTATTTCACAAAGTGGGTGGAATCAATTCCCACCAAAGCGGCAACCGAAACCGTTATCATGGCCTTTCTTGAAGATAAGATTATCACAAGGTTCGGTATGCCCGCGAAGATAACAACTGATAATGCCAAAGCATTCAGCTCAACAGAATTCTCAGCATTTTGTTTCAAGTACGGCATTATCTTATCCCATTCATCAAACTATTATCCCCAAGATAATGGCCTTGCTGATCCAACAATAAGAACTCAATGACAATAATTAAGAAATTTTTTATTGATAAAATGCACAATATATGAGATCACAGAATATTTTTATTGATCGCAGGCCACTTCGAGGGGGCAACCTCCTTTGAGCAAGCTCAATACAAATAACTTAATGGTGCCTTCATTGGCCTCAACACACACTTATATACTAAGTCTATGCCCAATACTATGGGTCAATACCATGGGACATATAATACTACGGGACGACTTACAAAGCATATGTTCCAATACTATGGGTCAATACCATGGGCTAATACAAACTATGGATCAACAAATACTACGGGACGACTTACAAAGCATATGCGTCCAACAACAATATACTAACAAAGTAAAGAGAAGGGTTGACACGGGTTATTAACATCCCCTCTCCCTTAGAAAAAGCTTTGTCCTCAAAGCTTTAGATGTGGAAATTGATGCGGAATCTGAAGGAGTGGTTCCCCTATAGCATCCTCGGGTTGCATTTCGTGCCACTGAATTAATACCTCTGTGATAGATTGAGAGAGAAGCTGACGCTTTTTGGGTTTTAGGGAGGATTGCTTGGAAGGCTGTAGACGAAGAAGAACCATATCACCGGCTTGAAAAGTGCACTCAGAACGATGATGATCAGCTTGTTGTTTCAGTCGAATTCTTGCCATGTGAATATTGTCTTGCAAAATGAGAAGAATCTGACCGCGGTTTCGAAGAACCGAGTCAATTGCCTGAACTAGGGAACTGCTGAGGGTGTATGGAAGAAGAATTGGCAGTCATAGATTGCTTCATATGGTGTCATAGAAGATGTGGTATTGTACCACTGGAGCGCGTCAAGGAAATCCATAGAATTTGCTGTCCAAATCTGTGTAGGGATGGGCAAGGGTTCGAGCAGTCCTGAAAAGAGTGTCGTTTCACCCTTGTTGACTTGGCAAGCATCATAGTCAGCCACCATCTGTTGAATTGTCATTTTCAGTCCCTGCCAAAAGAAGTTACACTGTTCCCGATCATACATTTTGAGCTAAGTCATCGGACACGTCATTTTAGGGCCAAGTGTCCGGTGGGGACGTGTTGGCGCGGACACGACTCCCCCACGTTGGGGGGCACGACTTTTTTCGTGTCCCGATTTCGAGACACTCATGTCCTGTCTCTCCACACTGTGTCCTAATTCTAGGACACTTTTGCACGGCAAAAGTGAACCTGTGGGCCCATAAAAGTCGATTTTTTTTTTGCCATTTGTGAATTGAAGGGAGAGTGAGGGAGAGCTAGAGAGAGCCCAAACTTGGTTTTTTGGCAAGTGAAGGAGTTTCAAGTTTGTTTTCTTGCAGGTGAAGGGATTTCAATTTCTATTGATTATTTGTAAATGTTCTAGTTTCTAAATTTTATTGGATCTATATGTCTATATTTTAAAATTTTAATATATTTTAAAAATATATATATATGTATATAAAACGTGTCCTTCTTGTCCTGATTCTGGGGGTCACCGTGCCCCGTGGGGACACTCGTATTTTGGGGACACTCGTGTCTCGTGTTCTCGTGTCAGGTGACTTAGATTTTGAGTAACCCAGAGTGCCCTGTCGATGGAGAAGCATGGAGTTCATAAAAGACATAGCCCTGTTGAACAGATTGCAACCAATTTGGAACAAGCAGAGAAATAACTGTAAGAGAAACTGGGTCATCAAATGTGCGAGAAGGAGCATCCGCCACCAAATTGTCCTTACCCTTCTTGTAAGTGATTGCATAGTCATAACCCATGAGTTGGATAACCCATTTCAGGTGTGCTGGGGAGGAGACCCTTTGTTCCACGAAATTTTCAAGACTCTGGTGATCGGTCTTGATGCAGAAATAATTTCCTAATAGGTATGGCTGCCACTTCTGTACTGCATGCAAAATAGCCATCATTTCCTTCTCAAATGTATATGCAGCTAAATTCTTACCGGAAAAGTCTCTTGAAGGCGGCAAGCCCACTGGGTCAGCAAAGACACCTACATATCTATCCAAGGAAGTAGTGGAGACCGTTGATGGGTGCATCTGAATGGAATGGAGCTGAGCGATGACACCATGTGAATTCTTCTTAAGGATCTTTTCCAGGCGATGTGAACTGATGATGCGGAGAGACCCTAGTTGTAAACCTATAAATGTGTGTTGTTTCCCATTGACTGAAAACTGCATCCAAAGTTCAGCAAAATCCCATAAGATGAGGCCAAGTGTGCGTAACCATTGAACGCCCAAAACCACATCACATCCGCCTAAGGACAAGGCAAACATGTTAGAGCACAGGTTATAATCTTCCAGAGAGATATGCACATGGTGACACTTCCCCTTGCAAGGTAAGGTGCCCCCATTGGCAATCATGACTTCAAAGTTGGAGCAAGGATGGACAAAATAATCAGCCTGTTTGGCGATCCGATGGTTAATGTAATTATGAGCGCTACCAGAATCAATGAGTATTGTAAGAGGGATCTTCTTGAAGTAAGCCTTGACCTGCATTGTTTGTGGGGTGGTGACTTCGGCTAAAGCATGGAGAGATATCTTTGGGTGGTCATCCGGAGACGGAGGGTCAATAGGCGGCTGCTGAATGTCAACCTGATCATCTAGTGTCTAGAGCTTCTGCACCAAGTTCAGAGGCAGGCGGAGAATCCACATCTAAAAGATAGAGTTGTTGCTCAACACATCTATGTCCCCAAGTGAATTTCTCATCACAATTATAACAAAGCCCTATTTCTCTATGTGCCAACATCTCTGCTTCAGACAAATGCTTGATAGGAGTGGTGCGAGGAGCTGGCGTGATGGGAGGTCTTTGGGAAACCATATTTTTGAATGGAACAAAAGTGGATTTGGAGCATTGTTGGGCTGTGATCTTGTCCTCCGCCAACTTAGACAACCCTAAGACTTCCATCATTGTGTTGGGACATAACATTTTAACCTCTGAGCGGATTTCATCCTTAAGACCACTGATAAAACAACTCCTGTAGAATTCATCAGACAATCATTTTGTGTAATTGGCTAGTTTATCAAATTATGTCTGATATACTCTCACAGTGCCAAATTGGCGAAGTTTAGTGAGTGCTTATGTGAAGTCATCGAAAGCACTAGGACCAAGATCGTTGCAAAAGGAGTTAGCAAAAATCTGTCTATTTTGGCTCGTCATGAGCCTTGATGTACCAACAATACCATTGAAGGGCTTCTTGTTTCAAATGAAAGGATGTAAGTGGAACGTTCTAGACATCAAAAGTATTATGCAGTCTGAAATATTGTTCTGCCCAGTATATCCATCCAGTCGGATCATTACCATTGAAGCGAGGAAATTCAAGTTTTGGCCCACAAAAATTGCTGGAAGAAGAGAACCCAGTGTTCATGGCTGAATGCTGAAGATGGAGGCTGAGAAATTTTTCATCGAAATATTGGAGTTTGGTTTTGAGGGATGCAAGTTCTTCTGCTTTGATTTGTGCTCCTCCGCGGGTGACAACCATAACCAAGAGTTTTTTTCTTTTTTTTTTCTTTTTCTTGTGAAAGGGTAGAACAACACAAACAAAAGCTTATTTAGTAAAGGGAAATTTGGATTTGGGAAAAACTCTGATGGGTAATTGGGGTTTGACTAGGTTTTGGACACTTTCGAAATAACAGGGAAGCATAAAATGAAGATTTCAGAAGCGGAGTGAAAGAATGGGAAAATTTGTCAGAAAGGGACAAAGAAGCAGAAATAGAGAATGAACATGGTGGCAAAATTTGAAGGCAATTGGGTGAAAATCAAAGAAGTTATGGCAAACCCTAAAAATAGACAAATGTGGGATTTCTGGTTTTGGGAAGTGGAATTTGGGATAGGGTCCTCAGGAATGAAATATGAAGAATGAGATTGCAGGGGTGTCAGTGAAGTTTCAGGGAAAATAGAGTTAAAACAAAGGAGATATGGCGAAAAAACGGAATGGATCTGAAACGGCTGGATCTGCAACAACGTGGAAGTGATCGGCAATAGATGGATCTGCAACGGCGCGGAAGTGATCGGTAATAGATGGATCTGCAACGGCGCGGAAGTGATCAGCAATAGTTTAGCTGAAAATAGATATGGACCCCAGGTATGCTCGGGTTCCTAACGGTTCAGGGGTTTCACTCAACCACCAATGCTGTCTGACGACTTGCGTATTGGGGTAGTACTCCTCACTCCACGGCCTAGGTAAAATTGATAACCGCTTTGCCACAAACGACAGCTCTTGGTTTACCTCACGGGTGGGAACTAGTCAATTAGGTAGGGGTCGTTGCCCTTTTCGCTGGCAGGTCCTCTCAATGGGCCAGCTACTTCGGGGTTTCTGTGGTACTCCTCACAATGATTTTAGGGCTTATGCCCAAGTACTTCCCACAGTTAAGCGGGTAGGGATTATTCCCAGATCCGAACCTGCAACAGATGCAAATTTTTTTTTTTGGCAGAAATTCCACCCAACGAGCCTAAGAAAGCGCTCTGATACCAGATGTGAGGAACCTGCAACAATTAATTGATAAAATGCACAATATATGAGATCACAAAATATTTTTATTGATCCCAGACCACTTTGAGGGGGCAACCTCCTTTGAGCAAGCTCAATACAAATAACTTCACGGTGCCTTCATTGGCCTCAACACACACTTATATACTAAGTCTATGCCCAATACTATGGATCAATACCATGGGACATATAATACTACGGGACGACTTACAAAGCATATGCGTCCAATACTATGGGTCAATACCATGGGCTAATACAAACTATGGATCAACAAATACTACGGGACGACTTACAAAGCATATGCGTCCAACAACAATATACTAACAAAGTAAAGAGAAGGGTTGACATGGGTTCCTAACAAAATTGTTGGAGATAACAAGAAATCATGGGATAGCAAAATAAAATTTGCATTGTGGGCTAATTGTATCACCAAGAAGAGTTCAATCGAGAAGTCTCCCTTTGAGTTGGTATATGGCATGGATGTTCAATTGCCTATTCATCTTAAGTTGCCAACATATCAGTTGCTTCAGCCTTTCAGTTCAGATCAGGACGCCATTCAGAATAGAATCAATCAAATTGTTGAGTTGCATGAGAGCAGAAGGAAGGTTGTTGATAAAAGCATCAGAAGTCGGGATAAGATAAAGAAAAATTTCGACAAATCTTCCAGACCGAGAGCTTTTTAGAAGGGTGACATGGTGTTACTATGGGATAAGAGAAGAGAGAAACCAAGCATTCATGGGAAGTTTAACGGCCTTTGGATGTGGTCTTTCATTATATATGACTTGGCTGGTGTCAATTCTTTCCTTCTCAACAATATGGACGGAGAACAACTCAACTTGCTAGTTAATGGGTAGTTCTTGAAACTTTTCTTCAGAGTTAATATCTGATGCCTGAAAGGGCATCTATCTATTAGGGATTTTCTAAATCCCATACCTTTACTTTTTGTACATTATTTTTGTATAGTATTTTTTGTATACTAGTTTTGTATCATAGCTTGTATATTATTTTTTGTATATTTTCCTTTGTATCATGCAACTTAATGCTTCATTTGACCTTTTTTTATATACACATGTGATTAATACACTTTTGGTGTTATGCATAAACCGAAAGATTCTAGATTCTCGCATGATTTCCAGCTCTAAAGATCATTTCAATCACACGTCCTACAGTTGGAGCCAGATGTTGTCCACGAAGTTGCACTTAGGTGGACTCCTTGTGAATCTCATAAGACTTGAACAACTTACATTGTTGATTGCCAGAGTTCAGAAATTCATCAGGCCAAATTTTTGGCCCTTTGTAAAATTTGCATGTCTAGACCTCCATGGGGGAATTGTAATAAGTTGGTCTAAGCATGGTACTTTTGTAAAAGGCTTGGCCTACCTTAGGTTTAGCTATCAAGGGGATACTCTAGAGTGTTTTTTCCTTAGTAATTATGTGTTACGCTTCAGTGGCGTATAATTCTTGAGTATTTCACTCACACCTCCATAGCTGGAGTATTTTCCATGTTGGTGGAACCTTAAGAGGTTATTAAATCCTATGTGTCTATGTATTTTTCACATGGTAGCCATCAATAATAAGTCGTATGGGCATGCACCAGGTCCCCTAGGAGTTTGAGTTCATTCCGGCAAAAATATATTTTTTTTCTTCGTAAAATTAGACCATTTTTTAATGGTTTAATAGGAAAATTTCAAATTGTAATAAAAGTATGGTCTGGAGGCGGGATTTGGCGTGGGGATGCTCGTTTTCACACTCAGAGCATCCTCTTTACCCTAGGACCCACTTCTCCTATGTTTTGAGTGATTAAATCATCACTCAGAGCATTTTTTCCTAAAGAGGCGACAGAATGGCAAGTAAATGCTAACGACTCGACAAAATGCACCATAATATAAAAAAATATTAAAAAAGGCAATTTGCATGTGCCAATTGAGTTGGTATTTGGTCCAACATGGAGGGCGACTTGATTTCGTAAATAAAGAACATGTTTTTAGTGTCAAATGTCATGAGGTGGCGATAACTTAAGTTTTGGGATAGGCCCCTCTCTCATACTTCACGCGAGGGAGCGGTGGCGCTTGACTTATCATGTGGCGGCCCTTTCTTGGTGGGAGGAGTTCCCAATGTGGAGGGGGCGCACCTCTTATGAGGTGGCGCCTCCCTCTTAACTCTCACTGCACTTCACCCTAATTTAATGGGATTCAATCCCTCGTTTCTCTCAGACCATGCATCATCCTCTCTTCATGAAGCATTCGCCCCTCCCTCTCTCATTCTTATATAAAGCAAGGTCTAGCTCCTCATTTCACATGGATGCATAGAACCTCTGCTAGTTTGTAATTTATACCATTTTGAATACATGTTGAAGGCTTTGGAGGTCCATCTTGTGCAATTGTGTTGAATGATCATCTCATGAGGTGATATTGTGGTTTATGCTTTTTTTGTTTCCAATTGTATGCTTGATCTAGCTTATTTGATATAGAGTAAACATTTGCAGATGTCAATTTGTTTACTTTTGCTTTGATTTAAAGAGATCTAGAAGTAGCCAACAATATTCGGTTATATTTAGGCTCTTTTGGTTTTCCTTTCATTCTAACACACTAGATCTAATATCTTTTGTTGCAAGTTTTGTCTTATAAGCCGCAGATCACAAAACTTAAGGGGGATTTGAACTCAGCTGTATCGTCTGCTCTTTGGGCACTTTTCTTTAGCTAACACTTTACTTGTAGGGGCTTCCAAGAACAACATCAAAGATCAAGCTTTGGCTTGAGAGTTTCATCCATCTTCTCAAACAAGAAATTTTCCCTCTCTTTCAAAGTTTTGTTTTGCAAAGTGCTTAAGAAGTAGATCCATTTTATTTATGCTTATGCTCTAGATCTATCTTACCTTAGCATGCTTAATTCGTTAGATCTAAGTATCTTAAAAAGACTTATCTTTTACTAGATCTAAGCTAAGAGTTTGTACTTACACTTGGCAATTTTTTCCAATTTTTTGTAACTGCAAAATTTTTCAATTTTTATTTTATTTTTTGTTTTATGTTCCTTATCAAATTCTAACAAATTTGCTTGTTGGTTTTTAGCAGGTCCAACGAAAAAGAGAAAGCTATGGCCAATTTTTGCCAGAAAGTGCTAAAATTGCATTTCCAGGACCCTCTTTTACTACTATTTCTTTTTCTTGAATTTGTAAGCCCTTAGATCCAAGTTTAAAAGGACTAAGAGACACTTCTTTTGAGCAAGAATTGTAATACTATTAAACGAGAGCAAGTGGGTGACACAACGCCCACACCCCATACCCCCTAGGGGATTTGCAGTTTTCAATTTTCGTTACATAATTTTTTCTAACGAACATAAGCAGACAAACCACATTTACAGCAGGATTGTATACTTGTTTTATTTCATAATTTTCCATTTACATTTCGTAAAGTAGTTAGAAATAACACCGATCTCATTGCCAAAAAGTATGCTCTCACCACCACATAAAGGCATTGCCGATTAGTAGTGGTTGATCAGAAAGTGACACATAGATCCGGTGATCTATCTTTATGTATTTCTTTTAGCCTTTTTTTTAATCTTCAGGCATTAATTTGGAACAAACCTTTTGCTATCAGTCAAAGTATGCTCTTTCCCCTTGCGGGCATTTGCCCGGTCCTGGGGAAATCAGAAAGAGTTATAGCAACTTAATAATTCTCAAGATCTAATTAAGAACTCACAATAATAAAAGGAACAACCCCAAACATAGTGAAAATCCGACACTAAGAACATTGAGTTTGCGTGGGGAAATTCCTTAAAAGAAGCGGGAACCATTGGGAGGCGACCTCAGGGCACAATTAGGCTACACGCTTGTTGGTGTAGTGTTGAACACTGCCCTCGAGACTCCATTCTAGCCCACACGTCTTCGTGAGGAGCCACCTTCATTTAATTTCCGGACATTGCTCCTTGTACCTCACGGTATATCTAGAGTTTCTCTTTTTCCTGTAACTAAGTTCCATTTTTAATATTCTAAAACTGACCAAGATACACTTACAAAACCTTTCCCTTTCAACAACACCTCTATATTGACTCCATTGGCACTGGTCTCCAACAACAAGTATTTTACATTTGCTTAATATCAGTTCAGTAAATTGTTGTTTAATCCTTATATGCTGGTGATTGTTTATTATCTGCTGTTGAAAGCATTTCTTAATTTCTTGCAACAAACTTGGACAGTATAATCATACCCTCTAAAAACTCCTAAAAACATCCATAATTAACTTTCTAAAAACATTGTGATAACCTTAGAAACATTCCTTAGAGACTACTCCCCTTGGCTTCGGTTAGGAGTTGGCCTAAACAGAGGAGTCAAGATAAGGTGACAGCCTTGACTTGAGACTTGCCCCCTAGGGCGCACCGAGCAGTAGCAAGATTTCTGCTGCGTTAACCAGGTGTGCAATCCGGCGACAACATGTACAAAATTGATCAAATTTTTATTAAAAAATCTGTGTTTTCAAAACTCTTTGTCAATTTTTTGGGTCATTGCGCGAGGTTTGATTTTTCCAAAAAAATCATGAGGTCCGATTTTCCAAAAAAATCGCGAGGTCTGATTTTTCCAAAAAAATCGCAAGGTCCATTTTTTTCCCAAAAATTATGATTTTTTTGCCGAAAAAATCGGCAGGCCAAAAAAATCGTGAATTTTTAGGAAATTGGCAATTTTTCGGTGATGTTTTTAAGTTGTGCATTTCTTTTGGACATATCATTTAAGTGCACTTGGCATTTGCATTCCTTTAGTTAGCTAGCCTCCAAAGGTATCGGCCCTAGATAGCTTTGCGGGGCCTAGATAATGACACGGCCTTAGCTCCGTTTCCAGTGAACATCCATAGCCTTGACAGAGTTGCCACAGTAATGCTCTTGTACAAGCAAGTTGGAGGTACATCAAGCAAAGGATGAGTACCTACTCCCTTGGCCACTAACTAACTTCAAGCATGGGGAACTTGCTTCGACTCTATGGCATACACTTCCAGCGACTAGGCTTGTCTACCTGCACTCAATCCACAAGGATCTACAAGCAGAAAGAGATCAACGGGGTCAACAAACTTTCTCCACACACAATAGAGCCAAGACACAAGAAAACATGGAGGCCATCCAAACATATAGGTCATAGAGGGGAAGGTCCGCAGGTCGATCAGTCATGTCCAAGTCAAGGGATTCAAAGCAAGGTGGATGAGATGGATAATGTGGAAAAAGGTCAAGTACGGAAACCAAGAGCGAGGGAACTAATCTATACATTACATCACCAGTTAACCTAAAACAAAGCATGTATATGAAACTATCAACTAATGCACCTATATCACTCCTAGCATGTCCTACTGAAAAACAACCAATACAATGACCACTAGTGCATAGTAAAGTTTAACATAGTCAGGAAACCAATAGAAATCATGACATCCATAAAGTAATACCTCTGCCATATACTTGAGCCTGTAGTTGCAACTGTAATCCATCTGTATTGACACTGCTATATCTACATGGCAAGAAAAGAATACCTCCAGCTAAACTGCTCTACTCGAGTGAACCAAGGTTTGATATGCGTGACAAGGGAGGTCATGAAGAGGGTGGCCCCACAATTGTTGCCCTTGAATAGTCCAGCTGAAAAAATATATATCATCCACCACTAATGTGCTCTGATAATCATCTGCCTCAAGTGTAAGGACTAGGTTCATGGCTGGCAATCTGGTCTGAGAAAATGATAAGTAGTCCAACTACTAAGCATGTGATAATAGGACCCTTGCCGATTCTTTTCCGATGCCGATGTTATCAACTATGGGAGGAAGGGCTACTCTTTATATAGAGTGTAGCTCAACTTCCTTTACAATAAAATAATATTTCTTTTTCTTAGATCCACAATTTATTCAACAAACTCTCCAAAAAGTGGTTAGATCTACTTTTCTCTCCTGGCAACACAATAATGCTAGTACATAACCAACTCATGTTGTGAAGTCAACAATGAATACAATAATGTAGTGGTTTATGCAAAGTGTCTTCTCCAAGGTGGACGTGTCCTTTAAGAGCATGAAACAGGAATAACCTCCTTGAAATGGGACACATGATTCATCTAACAAAAGCACACCCTCCAAGTGGTATGTGTGGTCAAAATGCAAGGTGGTTTTTTTAATGGTAGTTTTGAAACTACCAACTTCCTCAATATTTATTGGATTTTTTATTATAACCACTTTTTTGAAATTCCATGGCCACTTTGCATCTAATGGTGTTGAGCTGGAAAAATTATGGGCACTTTGTCAAAAGATGATTGCTCCCAAAGCTAGGACGCCCCTTCAAAAGGCTCAATATCTCAAGTGCCAACTCATCAAAGGATGTGCAAATGCTAGATCCATGGAATAAGGAGCATCAGTCAACATAGAAGTATGAATCCAAGAGCAAGATACCCATAATACTCAACTAGCCTCATGAAGGAAGGAAACAACTCCCTCTTCAAGCAATAAAGTATAACCATGCATCAAAATGTTTGCCAAGAAAGAAGATCAAGGGAGTGCTCCACTACAAATAATGATAACCATGCCAAAATGCAATCCAAGTGTCAAAAAGCAATGGCATCCAAGCAAAGATGTGTGCATGCCTCAAAATATGTGCTAGAAGCTAAGTTACCGGAAACGCCATGCTAAACCCCCTGAAACGCCGTTCCCCGAATTTGAAACGGAAACGGATTCGAAACGTCGTTGAAACGGCGTTGATACGTTTCAAGCGTGGCAGGGTACGGATCCGTTGACTAGGATACGTATCAGCAAAAACAGAAACGAATCAGGGAATTTTGGAACCGAAACAGACGAGTTCTCACGGATGGCTGTAAGACTTATTCTATAAAAAACGACGACTGTATCTTCTCCCACCTGTTGATGTATATGTAACTTCGGAATGTATTTCATATATATATTTATTGTACTCCTATAGAGATGTATTATTCCTCTATATAGAAGTGTCGTCATTTGTATTGACAAGTGTCGCAAGTGTGTTAACTTGTCGATGGGTTATTAGACCACCTTGTAAGGGGTCGGCCCGGATTAATGTAACATGAGGTTATTGTGCTAAGCTAGACAAGTTGGCTCCATAAGTTTATTGGGCAGTCAGGACAAGTATAAATAGAGATCTCCCGATCTCTATTTTGATCACTTCAGAACTCACTCTTCCTTCACTCGGAAAGTGGCGCACATGTGAGGAGGAGGATCAGCTGCTAGGAGGAGTCTATCTCTGTGTACTTTGGTTGTATCATTGCTCTATCTATCTCTGAGGAAGTTGTGGGGTTTTTCACCTTAGGGTTTTCCCCACGGAAACTCTGTGTGTCTATTGTCTCTTATGTTTGCTTCTTGTGATGATTGACATGCTTGCTATGATTGATATGCATTGATATACTGTACATGTTATTCTCTTAGTAAAGATCCTAGAGTATCTTGAAATAATGCTAAAAAATTAACACCACCATGACGGGCAATTGTATTCTTTTTCTAACCGACAAACTGTACGTGACTATATCTTATCCCACTGTGATATTCCTTTCCCCGACGATCGCATTCCTTTGCTCGACGATTGTATTCTTCTGTTGATCGGCAAACTGTATTGAGTATTCCTTTGCTCGACGGTCGCATTCCTTCATGAATTCCATTCCTTTGCTCGACGGTCGTATTCCTTCCTTCGTGAATTCAATTTGCAGGACGGTCATATTCCTTCACGGGTTCCACCTTTGCTCGATATTCAGGCACGAATTCCAGCGATATTCCTTCACGATATTCCTTCATGAATTCCAGAGTAAATTTTATTTATAATTTATAAACTTTATATTATATAATATTATTATTTATAAACTTTATATTATATGACATAATTTATTAAATGTTATTAGTTATTAAATGATATTTTATTAATGATATATGACAAACTTTATTAAATGATATTTTAGTTAATGATATTATTTTATTAACTAATATCACAATTTATTAATGAATTATGATATATTATATGAAAAACTTTATTATGATATTTATTAAATGTTATTAGTTTTATACCTAAATATTAAATTTTGATATTATATATATATATTGAATTATATATAGCCAAAATCTAGCAAAAATAGTAAATTGTTGGAATTGCCACTCCTAGATATAAACAAGTCGCTTCTAGGTTATATATATATATATGCCGTTTCCCTGCCGTATCGTATCCAGATTTTTTGAAAATTTGTCCCCCGGTATCTATATCCGTTTCCGTATCCATTTCAGTGGAACTTAGGCTAGAAGCCTAGAAGAGAGGGCGCTCCAAGGAAAACCAACATTTATCTTGCAATTAACCATCTCCAAGTGTGAAAAACATCATGAGCCAGGGTGCTTCAATGGAAAAGCTTCCAATATCATCATCAACATGCATACAAGCCTAGCACACCATCAAGGGGTGATCGATGCGTCACGAGCAAGTGGACTATGAGTGAAATGCACCAGAATCCCCTAGGGCATGTTAGCTAGGAGAACTCAAACCCACATAAGTACATCAATAATCTTGCTGTTAAACATCCCATAGGAAACACTTCATCAGGAGCAATTATTAACACTTTAAAACTTAGGGAAAACTTAGGGAGACTCTAAGTTGATGGGTTCCCACTCCATGAATGCACAAAGTGTCAGAGAATTGCATCAATGCTAAGAACAATAATCCTTCAAGCATGCCAATTTCATCAAGAGGAGAGCATATCAAGATCAAAACACCATGGAGAGATCACATGCAACAGCTACTAGCACCAATCCAGCATCCAATCATTCAAAGGAGATTGACAACCCTAGGCCAAAGCTCACATATACCCCAATCCATCCAATGAATCATTTTGCAAGTTCAATCTTTGTGATTAAAATCACGAGTGTAACTCTCATACAATATGAGGGGTGACACTGCACATTGCAGGTCAAGAAGGCAAAATGCCACCTTGCTGAACAAGAAGAAATAGGAGATTGATATTGATGAACAACAGGAAGCTGATGTCCTTAATATCAACTTTTCCAACCCCCAGTTGATTCTCATGGCCAAAGACTCTTTTGATAGAATGAAGGATGCTCTGTTCACACATAATTTCCAGATCAAACAAAGATTGGCACAATTAATTATGGACGATGGCAATCAAAGGAATCCGAATTCTCAGCAATTGGTGGACACACTTGAACTCCATACCGCAACATACCCCAGGCCACATCAACTTCAGTGGGTCATAAGATATAACAGCAGGGAAGCTGACTCTCATCAATCGTAAATGTGAAGTCACTTTTGCTATAGAGCCTTTCATTGATATTGTTGACTGTGATGTTACATCTTTGGATTGCAGCAATCTACTACTTGGCACTTCCTACCAATACGACCACAAGGCAGTCTATGGTGGCTTCCACAAGACCTATCTATCTGCACAAAGATGGTAAAGTCTACAAATTTACCTTGTCTTCCCTTGGTGGCTTCCACAAGACCTATCTATCTGCACAAAGATGGTAAAGTCTGCAAATTTACCTTTGCATGTTCAAGACTGTTTGTTCTAATTCAGTGCTCACCCCTCTGGATCTGCAGTGGTCTACTTCAGCAGGGAGATACACTTCCAAGAACCTAGTCAAAACTCCAATCCCATCCTGCTTTGGATAAGTATTCTGTGCTACAAAGATCGGGCTGCACCTTTCAAAAAACAACACTATTTGTGATTCACCCCAACCCGAGTACATGTAGGCCATATCTTCTGCTCAAGTGCTTCAAACAGCCATTATTAGTTCAATTCTCAGTCAAGCAATACATTCAACAGTTTTTTCCTTCCTACTGTTACAATCAAACATGTTCCTCCCCTGGCACACGCACCCTACTTTCAGAAGATATTCTTCTGGATTTACTGTTAGCAGCTACACAGGTCTATCCATTGAACCCAAGTACACAACACTTACAGACTACTACATCCTTCTTCAAAAAGGGTGTACCATCAGTGCAAATTGGGGACAATTTCCACTGATTTTCTTTCGATTACTACACTACTCACTCGTATCCATCATTCCAATTTTGAACTCTATTTACTTTTATAAATACTTAATGGATTACAGAGTGTACAGTGCGTACAATTTAGCAATCTCTTTCTTGCATTTTTCTTCTTCTTATGCGAGTGTTCATTGTTATACTTGTGCACATATCAGTAAGTGATGTGCACTACAATACGAAATAGCAACACCAACACGTGTTATATCTAGAAGGCAAGATTAGTATAAGAGAAAATACACTAGGACAAAATGCATTTTGATATTATGATGGTCTCATCAGAAGCATTTGGCCCTTGTTTGTGTGATAAAATTCTAGTTACACTGTTATACTGTCATGAATGCTTTGATGGAATTCCTTGGCATAGAGATTTTAATTGGTAGGGCAGTACTCTAATGGCTTCCTTCTTATTGTGTGTGATTTTTCCATGGGTAAAGTGTACCACTCTGCTGTTTTTCTGTTCTCCTACATTGTATGCTTTTCGGTGGAATAGTGAAATAAATTCATTGCCAGCTTCCCTCTTATTGTGTATGATTTTTCCATGGGTAAAGTGTACCACTCTGCTGTTTTTCTGTTCTCCTACATTGTATGCTTTTCGGTGGAATAGTGAAATAAATTCATCTGGCAATGAGATACAATATCTAATTTCAGACTTTTCTTCAATAGATTGTGTAACAATGGAAGGAAACCATTATCATCCAAGTTTTCTTGCACAGGTTCAAGAGGAAGAGGGGCACACATTATCATCAGTTGAGGAAGCTGAGACGCCATTGCAAAATATTCCACAATTGATAACTTCTCAAAGCACACGTTCCCATGTAACTCCAAGGTGGACTCTCAATGAGATGCTTGTTCTTGTAAGAGAAAAATGGGCTGCAGAAAATGAAATTTTGTGTTCCACTTGTATACAAAGCAATGGGGGTTCAGACAAGTGGCATAATGTATCTAACCGATGCAAAACTTCACAAATATCGAGAACAGCAAGTCAATGCAGGAAAAAATGGGAATCACTTTTTTCCAACTACAAGAAGATAAAGGACTGGGATTTTCACCGTCATACACAACCATATAGGAATACGAGTCCTAATGCTAAGAAACAACATAAACTTCCGTTTTACATGGAGCAAGAGTTGTTTGATGCCATGGATGCACACCTAGGTAAAAGGCCAACCAGATCTCTTGAACCTATGTTTGATAATATGAATGTTGGAGCAGACGATTTTTTCACTTCCGAAGATGACTTGCAAGATGACATGTTTGAGATGCAATATCTGGCTCTTTCAGGTAACCATTAGTTTCTGTATATTGTTTTTCTCTCCTTAAAAGTTTACTTTTAAAGGTTATTGCTGTGCTCTGTTTATTTCCCATTCTCTGCATGTAAAGGGAGTAGTCCTGAACCACTGGATTCTACTGGACGGAAGAAAAGAGGAAGATCTCCTGCTACCGAGGATGACATAGAGCATGGAATCGCTACAGCAATTCGTCAAAATTCAAAGGGTATACAGGCTATTTTGCTGGAAGCAACCCAAGCTCGTATTCGTTCTAGCCAGCTAGAAAGAGAAATCTATTGGAGGGGTGTGAAGATGAATAGAGAACTAGAACTACAGATTCCTGAGCTTGACAGAGAGCTTAGGAGGAAGCAGAGTGAGGATTTGGTAGAGGTTCTTGGAGAGCTTGTGAGTGCCCTTAATCATCTAGTGAATGCAATGCAGACTAACAGACCTCAACAAGTAAATACACAATGAAGAGGCCTTGCTGTGGTAACAAACCAAATCGGATTTGATCTCTTAGCGGTTCACATTAAATAATCTTCAAATGATGTAGCCTGTGTGATATCCTTAAGGCTTAAAACACCATCTTGTGTCCAACAAAATATTTAAGAACAAGCGGTAATGGGTTTTCTAGAGGCATGCTCATGTAGAATATTGTACAGAGACATACATTTCGATATCATTAGCGTTTAGTATTTACCATCACCCAAAAACAGTTTATCAATTGTATGTAATAACATTTAATCAAATTATGGGTCACCTTGAGCGTGTAATCATATGCTATTGTACTCCAGAGTATCCTAACATACGATCATATATATATTTTTCCTGCTTTACTCATTACCTATGCAAACCCTGCCTAAGTCGGCAAAATTTCATCTTATTTGCCCCTGGTTTACTTGTTGGGTAATTTTTTGAGTTTGCTCGCATGGCATATGCGAGCCTCACTATCATGTTCCAGCACGGGACAGCTTGTGGGAATCAATTATTTCTTCCATTGAAAAAATAGAGAATAAATTACCTTACCTATGACGCTGGTCCTTCATACACAAGCATTCTGAATTTCATTTTGTTCATCTCTTCTCAGTCCGTTAAAAACTTAAAATACTGCAGCTATTTTGCTGAATTCAAAATCCTCTAGCTCCCAATCCATTATTTGTGTCCTGTTTTCGGAAGATATCTGTCATATTTTAGAGCTTGTGCATCCTCGTCTACAACCGAAAGCTATCTTTCAGAGAAAGATGAATGTAAAAAAATAGCTTTTGGAACAGTTTGATTCTTAGGAAAACTCTGTCACACAAGCCTAGGTTTTTTGGCCTTTTTCAATTTTAAGTAACCAATTTAAAAGTTTTGCAATTTCATTTATAGTTGTTTTCAATGATAACGAGACCAGTTAAAGGAGATGTCTAATTCTTTAAAAAAAAATGGTTAAAATATTTCATTATCAACTTTACTTGAAATACTTATCTATATAGAGAAATTGGAAGTATACAAAATTATCTATATAGAGAAATTGAAAGTATACAAAATTATTATGCTATGTGGTGTGCTATGAGGAAGATGTCTAATTCTTTATGTATTTAACATGGAGTTAACACATGGCATTTACTTATCTATATAGAGAAATTGCAAGTATACAAAATTATCTATATAGAGAAGTTAGAGTATACAAAATTATTATGGTTAAAACATTTAGGTGGTGTGCTATGAGGAATGAGGAAGATGTGTAATTCTTTCTGTATTTAACATGGAGTGTATTTAACATGGAGTTAACACATGGCATTTACTTATCTATATAGAGAAATTGCAAGTATACAAAATTATCTATATAGAGAAGTTAGAGTATACAAAATTATTATGGTTAAAACATTTAGGTGGTGTGCTATGAGGAATGAGGAAGATGTGTAATTCTTTCTGTATTTAACATGGAGTTAACACATGGCATTAAAAAAAAATATTAGTAATAAAAAATATTTCTTTCTGTAAATTACATATTTCTATGTGGTGTGCTATGAGGAAGATGTGTAATTCTTTCTGTATTTAACATGGAGTTAACACATGGCATTTACTTATCTATATAGAGAAATTGGAAGTGTACAAAATTATCTATATAAAGAAATTGAGAGTATACAAAATTATTATGGTTAAAACGTTTATGTGGTGTGCTATGAGGAAGATGTGTAATTCTTTCTGTATTTAACATGGAGTTAACACATGGCATTAAAAAAAAACATTAGTAATAAAAAATATTTCTTTCTCTAAATTACATATTTCAATATCCATCTTAAGTAAAATATTCAATATGAACTTTATATCAATAATAATGTACTGTAAAATGTTTTGGAACAAGCTGAATGAGTATGTTAAAAAATGGTTATATATATATTCCTGTTCTAAAATAAATATTAAAATGAATCTTAATATATGATAAACTAGTTATAAAAGGCAATTGATAAATATTATTTAACTCGATTTTAATTTTATAAACATTTGCATAGGATAAATTTATCTTAGTTCCATATTTATCATTATTAACAAAATCAAATCCATCCATGATTAAATGGATTTTTTTTCAAAAAAACTTCATAATTGCATTAGTCAAAATATAGTTACATATTTCAATACCTTCGAATATGTATGTTGGAGTTTAAAAAAAAAAACTTCATAATTGCATTAGTCAAAATATAGTTACATTCTTCAATACCTTCGAATAGGTATGTTTAGCATTTTAAAAAAACTTTCATCATTGTATCATTTTGATATTCTTGCTACATCAGTCTCATTTATGAGCTTATTCAACTCATATTCATCAAGCTTTTATCCGAGCTGTCTTTTCATTACAAGTATGATATTTTACTATCATATTTATCAAGTATTTATTTTTCCATAGAAAAAACTTGTATTTTAGTCCTCATATTGAAAACATAACACATACATCATGTGCAGGTTGCACTCATCATCTCATTTTGATAATATTCTATACTATTTTGGCACTTCAAAAATGCTGAAAGTATCCGAAAAAATTGAGTCAATTCTGACTTTTTTACATGATATCTTCATTTTAGGAGAAAAATAAAACCGTTTCTTTTCCTTGATAGAGATACTTAAACTTGATAGTCATTTTACATAAAGTCTGAACCTGTAGATTTAACTTGGATCTCTCCATTTTTGGATCTTTTATAGCTTAATGATCCTATAGGCATTAAAAGCCCCTTCTTTGATAGTTCATCAGCATTCCCATTCTGTTCTCTGTAAATATGGCATATGCAAAAAGAGTTGAATGCTCTACCTAATATTTTTAGGTCTGCTCCAATACCCTTAAAGTTAGTATTCAAAAGGATTTTATTTCCATTCATAAAATCATTCCAAAATTCAGAGTTTCCATAAACCTGTAATTTTTTAACATTGTCCTCTTGAGCAATCCTTAATAGTACTCTTAAGGCTAAACATTCTTCCCTGTTGTTTGTACCTCTCTTTGCATTAGCCTTGAAATCCATCTTATGAGAACCTAAGATCATTAGAATGCCCCCCAGGTCATAGGTTCTGTTTTCGTCTTCACAAGCTCCATCAAAGAAACCGTGGCTTTCCTTTTCATTAATCAAAACATGCTTTCTTAGTTTCAGCTTTGGAAGTGAATCCTTTTCTTTGAAAAGATTGTACAAAACCAGTACTTGTGTCGACACTTGAAAGGCTGGGATACATTTCTCCTCAAAGATTCTATCAATCCTTGCTCTCCAAATACTCCACAAAGTTAAAAATGGTACACTTCTTATCTTTTTCAGTTCAGATTTTTTATTCCATTTAATTAAATAGTCTACTATTGAGTCTGATTCCCAAAGATTGTCTTCATTAAGACCTTCTCCAATTCCTTTCCATGCTTGTTTTGTGAAATGCCAATATATGAGTAAGTGTTCTAAATATTCCTCATCATTCATGCATAGGCTGCATATACTAGGACCATTTACATTCCTTTTGCATAAATTGTTCCAAGTTAAAACTTTATCCCTTAGGACCAACCACATAAAAAATTTAGTTTTCTATGGTGCCAAAATCTTCCAAATAGTGGTCCACCACCATTTCCTTTGCTGTTCCAATCTGGTCCAGAATAGTTGTATGCTTGCCTTACAGAGTACTTTCCTCCCTCGTTTCCATCCCAAAGAAGTTTGTCTTGCTCATCTATAATAATTATGAGCCCCCTTTTCATCTCTTTTATCCATCTATTCCATTCTTCTTCCCAAATTATTGAAAGTTCCAACAAATCTGTCTTTCTCCATTCCTTTCGCCTACAGTTTAAATTCCCTGTAACTGCTACATCGCTTAAATTTTAGAAGCCTTTTTCATTTAAATGGTTTATCAACCCATGAGAAAGTAAATCTTGAGGTTCACATCCCATTAACTCATCGTTACCTATAAGGGTTTCCTTTCCATTACCCACCTTTTAGACTAGAAGATCTCCTATCACTGGGAACGCTAGGGTTATAGCTATCCAACACATAGACCCTCCTTTGTAACTTTTCCTTGAAATTCCGATCCAATCCTGAACTGAAAGACCATTCAAATACTTACTCTTTAGGACCGACTGCCATTTCTCTTCCTTTTTTATTTAACAGAAACATGTGATAGATTTATATAGATAAAAGCTGTGCACAACCATTCATTACAGAAAACAAAAGCCAGCACTCTGCATCTGAGAAAGGAAAATTGCAGAGACTTATAGAGTTTTTATCATGGAGTTCTATGCTTCCTGACTTCCTATAAATTATGTTCTTACTGTTGGGATAAACCCTTACAAATTGTTTGCATAATTTTAGACAAAAAAAAATTCAGAGTATGAGCAACTAAGAGAACCTGTAGACAAAGGAAGAAGAGACTGTCATTAACTGAAATTCTGCTGCTAAACTGAGGCCGCATCCATCATCTCTTGATTTACAGTTGGGGCTTCCTGATCAATGCTGCAATGAGTTTTGCAGGCAAAGACTGAGGTGTCTGCTTTGATACTGTCCACTTTTCCCATCAGCTCAATGATATTTCGGTCCATGTCTTCCATGCGTGACTCCAGGCAAGAGAGCCGGGAGTGAATATACCTGTCTTCCATGGCTAATTCCTCAATTTGTTTCGCAGTGGTGCAGACAGCTGAATACGTCTTGGAGAGGTAGGTTTTAATTTCCGAAGAGAGCTGGCTTAACGTGGCTATGGCCTATCTGACCCCTTCCATGCTGCGAGCTGACGAGGGAGAACCGACTTCAAACAGCGCGACAGGTTCCTGTGTGATGCGAAGACGTTGTAGAGCCGGAGCGAGGGCAGGGTGGGTATGGCTCTTCATTCTGTGAGCTAAGAAGCCGACGGACACTTGGGGCCTTAAATGCCCAAGCGTGAGACCTGAACGGGCCATGTGGAGGGCGCGTGGGTGGTAGCGTGGCTGCCAATCCAAGGCATGCCCAAAATGTATTTCGAAATGGTGGAAAGGGCCACCTTGAAAATAGTTTCTCCAAGTATTAAAACCCATTATCAAAGTGTTCATTAAGGTATAAAACTATGTTTTATGACATTGTTGAGAGAGGCTTGCCCCTTTTTCATAGTAACACCAACATTTGCTAGTTTATCCGCAATGGAATTGAGGTCTCTTAGCACATGGAAAAAGAGAGTATCCTTTGGGAGTTCGAGACTCTTGATTCTTTTCTGAAATCTCTGCCTTTTATCACTTTTGTGGGGATTACCATTGCGCATAGCTTGAATTACATGCCTGGAGTCCCCGAATACCTGCAAATGTTCCATGTTGAAGGTGACCGCAATTTCAAGAGAGTAATACAAGGCCAACCGTTCGGCCTGATTATTGGTGCTGATACCAAGTCCCCAAGAGAAGTCTGCTACTTTATTTCCTCCGGGATAAAAAATTATCCCCCTCGCACCTGCCGCCCCCGGGTTCCCTTTAGAGGCCCCGTCAAAGAAGATTGTGAATCTTGCTTGATCCTTCACCATTTCTCAAAGGACTGTTTATCTTTTCTTATCTCCCACTCGTGACAGGCTGTAGGGATTTTGGACTGAAGTGAACTCACCTTTGTGAACATTTGACACCATTGAAATTCATTCCAATTGAAAGCTTCCTGGGAATGTAGTGCCACTCCCCTGGAGTTCAGAGATTCAGAGATAAGGGATATTGCTTTATTTGTTATTCTCGTCTCTGCACTCTTTTTGTCTTCAAAAACTCTTTGGTTTCTTTCCAGCCATATTTGCCAGCATATGTTCATACGGAGGAGCTTCCAAATTCTTGTTAAAGTGGGCTTGTTATTTTGTCCTCCCTGGATTCTATTGTTCCAGTCATCCATCAACTGCTTCATTTGCCTAGGAAATGTAAAGGAGTTTGCTAGGGGACCAAGAACCAAAATCCAAACCTGTCTAGCGAAAGTGCAGTCTAGGAATAAGTGTTGTGCACTCTCTTCTGTGTTTTGACACATGTGGCATCTAGAGGGGCCCTCAATTCCTTGGAGCTTGAGATTGTCTGTTGTTAATTGCTTGTTGTGAGCTAGGATCCAAAAGAAATAATTTATCCTTGGGATGTTATCTCTGTTCCAAACTTTCTTCCACCTTGTTTGGGCAGGGTTGTTGTTCCTAGTGAGCAGTGCGTAACCATCTTTGACCGAGTAGTTTCCTGCTTTTCCCCATCCTCTAATGTCTTTGGTTCTGATGCTTATTGGGGATTTCCCATGCAAATATTGTAGGAAGACTTTATAGCTTTCTGCTAAGTTGCCTGGGGGGTCCATATATTTCCAGTATTTCCATTTTCCTGAGGGTGACCAAGTGACCAGATCCGCCAGCTTCTGAATCCCTGCCTCTTGGAGCCAGGTTTTGACATTTTGGATTTCTTGTATTTCTCCAATAGGTTGTTCTCCATTAATACTATCTATCCAAAGATTGATTTTGTTCCCGTTGCCAGGGATCCAATACATATTGTCTTTTACTAACCCTGCAGAAGAGAGCATAAGCCTCCAAATGGTTGTTCCTGTTTTCTCCTTCATATTATTTAGACATCTCTGTCTTGATCCTCTGGTGTATTTTTTCCTTATAGCCTCCTTCCACCATTCTTTTTTACTTGATATCATTCTCCAGACGATTTTTGCTCCCAAGGCTTTGCTCATCGTTGCTGGGTCACGAATACCCAGTCCTCCTTTTTTCCAATTCTCCTTGATGATATTCCAATTGACTAGGTGGAATTTCTTGCCTTGATTCTTTCCCCCCTGCCAGAGGAATTTTTTGATCTCTAGACAAATAGCGTTCGTGACCATTGTGGGGGCCAAAAGAATGGCACCAATGTAAATGGGGACAAAGGAGATGATTGCTTTGATCAAAGTCACTCTACCAGCCAAGTTAAGCCAACGAGATCCCCAAGAATTGATTTTACTCTTGATTTTTTCCAGAATAGGCTGCCGGGAGGAGGAGGAGATTCGTTTATGGGTGATGGGGATGCCTAAATACTTGAAGGAAGTCCAATCGAAACAGGGTTTAAAATCAAGTGTAAGAGCTATATTTATGAGAAGAAGGTTTCCACAGTTCCAGTTGTATATATTACACTTTTGACTATTCGTTTTGCCCCCAGAGGCATGGAGAAAAAGGTCAAGGGTTAATTTAAATCTGGAGGCAATGATGGGAGAGGCACTACCTAACAAAATGGTGTCGTCAGCAAACTGAGCGTGATTAATAGGAGAGACATTTTTGGTTATGACAATGCCTGGGAGGGAGCCATTCATTTGCTGACTGTTGAGTTTCCTACTCAAGGAATCTGCCATGATGACATATAGACTGGGGGAGAGGGGGCAGCCTTGCCTCAGCCCCCGAGACAATCGAAAGAAGGAGGAGGGTCTGCCATTTACTAAGGGGGCGATCCATGGAGATCCAATGCATGCCTTGATCCATCCTATAAAATCTTTTTCAAACCCAAATTTTGCCATAACTGTGTAAAGAAATTCATGCCTAACTCTGTCAAAGGCATTTGCCATATCAAGTTTTATAACCATACCTGAATCTTTCCTTTGAATGCTTGAGTGTATTGCTTCTTGAACAAGGAGAATGTTGTTGTAGATTTGTCGTTCAACCATGAAGCCACCTTGATTTGGGGATATGATTCTGGGAAGTAGTCTCTTGATTCTGTTAGCAATGATTTTGGTGAGGATTTTGTAGGAAGAATTACAGAGGGAGATAGGGCGGAATCTTCCTATAGAATGAGGATGTTTTTCCTTGGGAATAAGAGCAATGAAAGTGGAATTGGTGGCCCCTCCAATTCTTTCTCTTTTCCTTGTCCAATTAAGCATTCTGATAAGATCTTTTTTGAGCCAGTGCCAAAGTTTTCTATAAAAGTGAATGGAGAGTCCGTTCGGGCTGGGGGCCTTTTCTGGGTGAAGTGACCAGACTGCTTTTTTCACTTCGTTTTCTGTTATCTGATCCATTAACCTCTTATTGTCTGCTTCTGAGATGAGATTGGGGATCTCCATACTCATTTGATCCAAATCTTCTTTGGAAACGTCCTCATTCTCATTGTATAAACTCTCAAAGTGAGCTTTGGCTTCTTGAAGAATAAAATCCTGCCCCTCTATCTTTTGGCCATCCTCCCTTGTGAGACTTATGATGTTATTTTTCCTGTATCTCTCCTTGCATTGGGCATGAAAAAATTTAGTATTCCTGTCTCCTGCCTTTAGCCAGAGACATCTTGATTTGAGCCTCCATTCTTCCTCATCTCTTCTAGCAGTGTTTATAATTTTTTCGTCATGGTCTTTTTCTTCTCTAAGCATTTCCATCGTGACTGCAGTCTGCTCCATTCTATTTTGATGATGTTCCAGCTCCTTTTGAAGTTTCTCGAGCTCTTCTCCAGGCTTCGTATTGTTTTGTTTTGCCTAGTTTTTCAACGTTTTTTTAACAAGCTTAAGTTTGGTCTCCCAGATGTAACCTGGAGACCCAGGGATAAACTGTTTCCAAATCAATATCACTTCGTCCAAGCAGTTTTGATTCTCGAGCCAAGCCGGGTTGAACCTGAAGGGAAGGGGACCCAGGTTTCTAGGTGAGGAAAAGAAGAGAGAGATGGGCCTATGATCTGAGGTGGCTAAGGCTAAAATTTTAGATTCAGGGAGTTTGGGGTTGGTAAGAAAAGAGGATCTGATTAGAAACCAATCTAAACGAGCAGCAATATGATTAGGACCAATCCTCTTATTATTCCAAGTAAAGACACCTTGCTTGGGCTTGATGTCGATAAGATTCCAATCAGACAATAAATCTTCCATTCTTTCTCCATACAAGTCTCTGATTTTTGACCCCCCTTTCCTCTCGGCCGCTGAAATAGTGACATTGAAGTCTCCTGCAAGAATACAAGGATGGTTTGCCAAGCTGTGGTGAAGGTCTATTAACTGGTTCCAAAACTGTTCCTTTTGGTCATACATGGTCGGCCCCATATATGTTTTCGACCCAAAACCTGTCGTTGCTTGAAATATCTTCAAGCTCAATAAAAATCCAATGCCGATTTATTTTAGAGGAATGACATTTATACTTACCTTCATCCCAAATGGATATTAGTCCTCCGGATGCTCCTAATGCATTGACAACTATTCCTTCTCCTTTGGGCCATACATGCTTCATGGTATTGATGCAGTCCCCCTTTTGCATTTTAGTCTCCTGGATTGTGAGGATTGATATATTCTCCATTTTTTTTATTCTTTTTATTGCTTCTGCTTTTTGCTTTCCACCTAATCCTCTGCAATTCCAGGAGACTATTTTCATTATTTTTTGATTAAAAGAGGACCTGCTCTGTCCTTTCTTTCCTCCTGAGACTGCTTTCCACTGGGTATTATTCTTACATGCTGATCCAGACTGGTTTGCTTACCCGCCGCCCTTTCTTTGGCTGCTTCTTGTTCTCTGATTGTTTTGTTGAGTCTTCTTCCTCTTTTGACTATGGGTTCTTGTTCATCATCTTTGCTTTTTGAGGTTTCTTCTTGAAATAATTTTTCTTTGGCTCTTGTTACTGAACCTCCCGAATTTAGAGAAGCCTCTATTCCATCCGCTGCATGTTGACAGACGGGAAGGTTCTGGTTCTCATACTCAATATTTTTGTGTCTGGTCTCCCTGATGTTCCTCTGATTGTTTTTCTTTCTCCTGTTCTTGTTCATCTTCCTCGCTGCTCAGGATCTGAAACTTGTTGGAGTTCTCTTTATTTCTGGGTGGAGATTTGGCCATTGTACTTGTATTATTCTTGCCCCCTTTTTTCTTTGAGACCTCATTCCATTCTCCTCCTTGAGTCTCTTCTGCTTCTGGGATTTTTCTTTTAGGACATAACCTCGCAAAGTGCCCATATTCATGGCAGACCTTGCATTTAAAAGGAATCTGCTCATAATCGACGGTTTGTCTGTGACTCCATCCTTCCATTGCCAAGTCTATAGCTTCTGGGAGGCCCTTTTCCAAGTCGACCTCAACACAAATTCTTGCACAAGAGAACATTGGGGGTTTTGGCTCCGATTTGTCAATGTATTTTCCTAGCGAGTTGCCAATAGCTTGTAGATTTTCGTCGTTCCAGCAGTGAAGGGGGAGGTGCGGCAACTTAACCCAGACAGGGACTGCCGTTGGAATGTCCTTTTCTGGGTCAAAGGAGAGATCCCATTTATTAAAATACATTCCTCTTGGACCCATAAAATATGGCCATTTCTGAAGATCAAGTCTCGGTCCTCCTTTTTTTTGAAGTAGAAAACAAAAAACCCTTTTTCCGCAAAAGATTTGCTGTACTTCTCCTTCTATTAGAGGTCGCCAGTTTTTGTTGAGCCAAGTTTCAATGGAGCGAGGGGAGGGCTAGAGACCCGTGAAATGTCCTACCAATCCCTTTTCTGTTAAAGCAATAGCTTTGCATTTCGAGGCAGTTGAGGATAGATTTACTTCTGGAACCTCCGTTCTTTTAACAAACTTGGATTCGGGCGGGGCTGTGGCCTTCGACGAGGCGGGTTGTGAAGCAACCAGCGCCCTGAAGAGGTCACCGACAAGGGGGCGAGCTTCATCCGGGCCGTTGCGACCGGGGTCCAGCGGCGGCTCCATTCGAGCAAACGCTCTAGCAAAACCCTAACCTGGGTTAACGAGTTGGTGGTGGGCTGCCATGGGAGGATTCCTGAAGTTCTTGCCATTTATCTTCCTTAGTAATAAAGTTCCATACTGATTTTGTAGCGAAACCTCTACCAAAACTGAACAACTCCTTTAGTTCCCATCCTTCACATTCTTTAGGTTTTGCAATAGATCTCCAATCAACCTAATGCATGCCTTTCTTTGAATTTCCTTTCCACAAAAATATAAAGATCTTTCTCAATTGGTTCCGCACTCCTTTAGGAATCTAGGTAATGATCATCCAATATACATGTATTGCATTTAAGACTGATTGAATAAGGATTACTTTTCCTCCTCTTGATGAAAATCTGTTACACCAGAAGTTTATGCGAACTTCAACTTTTGTAATTAACCACGCCCAACCTTCCTTGCAATACTTATTTGGTTTCAAATTAAAGCCCAAGTATTTTAACCCTGTTGATAATTCTTTTTGTTCCATAGGTAACAAATCTTGGAAAATTTGTAAATCTGCAGCTCTTCTAACTCATTGTAATAGCATGTAGATTTCCCAAAATTTATTTCCATACCTTTAGCTTTACAGAATTGTTCAAAAATTCCTTTTATAACTTATTTATCCTCTTCTTCTGAATTGCCAAGAACTAACAAGACATCATTGACAAAAGAGTATGAGTGACACTTACCTCTTCTCCAAAATTGATTCCTTGAATTATGTTATTATCTTTTTCCCTTTGTAAAGATCTGCTTAATCCCTCCATGATCAACAAAAAATATAAGGAGACATTGGACATCCCTGTCTAAATCCTCTGGTAGGAATAAATAATTTTGTTGCTGCTCCATTTATGATTAAAGCAAAAGAGACAGTGGACATACAGGCCCAGATCCAGTTCATTACTTCCGCTGAAAAACCACATTGAATTAAAACTAATCTTATATATAACCAACTTATCCTATCATATGCCTTTGATA
This sequence comes from Larix kaempferi, assembly GCA_027924585.1. NCBI lineage: Eukaryota > Viridiplantae > Streptophyta > Pinopsida > Pinales > Pinaceae > Larix > Larix kaempferi. The sequence continues at coordinate 609,978 of BSBM01000841.1, forward strand.
GGTCTATCTTTATCACCTTAGCTGCCTAATCTTTACTCTTGATTGAATGAATGCATTCGTGATTTGTGCCCACTGCTTCATGTATATTCCTCCCTTGTAAGGAGCCAAATTGTTTGGGCAAGATATTTGCTGAAAGAAAAGGTTGAATTCTCTCTGCTATGATTTTGGAGATAATTTTATACACAACATTTCAAAGAGAAATTGGTCTGAAGTCCCCAAAAGAGACAGGATTATCCACTTTTGGTATAAGCACTATGAAGGTTGAATTAAAACAAGGAAGCATTCTAGCTGAAATTCTTGTATCCTCTATCACTTTTAGCAAATCAGACCCCAGTAAATCTATAAAGGATAAGAAAATTTCTGAGGTCCAACGATCGAGACCTGGACTTTTTTATTTTTTAGATTTTCCTAGGGTTGCTTCCAATTCCTTCATTGTCATTAGTGCAAACATAGTTAAATTATCTTCTTCTGTTATCCATTTTGGAAAAAGGAGCATGCTTGAACTATTTTAGGAAGGTTATTTTCTTCAGGCTCCTTATAGATTTCTTTAAAGAAACTCACCCCCTCTTCCACTAGATTCTCAAAACCTCTAACTGCTTCCCCCATCTTTCTTCTTCACTTCCCAGATTGTATTTTTCTTGTTTCTCTGACTAGCAAACTTATGAAAAAAAACAGTATCGTCATCCCCTAAGGCCAGCTAGATTGCTTGGCTCTTCATTCTACTTTCAACTTCCTTATCTTTAAGAATTCCATATTTAGTCTTTTCCAACTCTTATAGGAATTTTACATTTTCTTCTCTGATAATACCTATACTGTTGTTATAGATTTCATCATTTTTCTTTCTTTCTTTAGCTTGTAATTTTATCTTTGTTTTTGAGCTCCTTTAAAGACCATTCAATTGCTATTTTCTTCATGTTATTTAGAGCATTTATAAATTGTCTACTTTGGGACTGATCCAAATTAGGGTCTTAAGCCTTCCAATTAGATCTAATCAAGGTAACAAATTCAGGGTTCTTTAGCCAATAAGGGTTAAATTTTAATGGAGCTGCTAGACCCCCCCCCCCCTTATCCATTTGAAACATCACAGGAAGATGGTCAGAGACTCCCCCTGTAACTCTCCAAGACCTACATTTTTCAACTTTCCTCATTAGAGACCCTGATGAGATAAATCTATCTAATCTTTTAGCTATTGTAGCCTCTCCATTTCTTTTACTAAACCAAGTCGGATTCATATCTATAGGTTCAATGTCTATAAGGTCAAAGGGTTCCATTTGAAATTGGAAATAGTCTTGCAGAGGATCCGGTCCAGCTCTTTTCCCCCATATCTCCACTTTGCTAATGGTACAATTTAAATCCCCTGCTAAAATGAAAAACCGATCCTTTAAAAGATTCAGTCCAAAAATTTTATCCCAAAATTCGACTTTCTGAGTATAAGGTCCATACAAATTAAGGAGAGTAAATTGCAAGTTCATATCCTTACTGTTAAATGTTGCCCCTAAACTAGAATTCACAGAGAAAGAATATATTATCTCTAAATCCTCTTTCCATCCCGTCAATAATCCTCTTGATAACCCTTTTCCATCTGACCAAACAAAATCCCATCCTAAAAGCAATTTCTTCAATATATCAACTAAAATTTTCCCATGACACATCGTCTCTTGAATTACTACTATATCCGGTCTATGAATCTCTACTAGCCTTACCAGTGCCAGTTGTTTTTGGTTGCTGACCAACCCTCGACAATTTAGGGATAAAAATTTCATGAGGGAACCTTCTCCAAGGGATTTTCTCTAGGCTCCCTAGATGTAGACTTAAGTGGTGCCTTCTTCTAACAAACGCTTGGACCTCTTTTCTTGCTTCTTGTTGGAGTTATAAACCCTAACCCTACAACATCCAAATCTCCTTCTATCCTTCCTAACCCTTTGGGCCTTAAATCGTAAGGGTTGTTAGCATTGCATTTTACCGTAGGGTTTCCAGAATGCAGTTTACGGTTCTTCCCGGGAGATAGATTACTACAAAAGGAGAATAAGGGAAGCTCCGGAGATTGAGAAATTTGCGGATAACTTAAACAAGGATGATGGCCTGAAACTAAAGGAATCATGGATACCAGTTGTATGCACCATAAGAAACAACCCTAACTCTCACACTATTAACGAAAGTCAAAACCCAATTCATTAAATTATTAATTATAATTGGGGGGCGACTTATCTTTATAAATTTACATTGGCACTATCAACTATATATATTATCCTTCCAAAATGCTAATGTAAGATCGTGAGCCTCTCTCTCTTGAAGATGGACCCGCATTCCGGGTTTGAAACGTCGTCGAGACCTGCTTCACCAACGCAGCTTCCTCTTCATAATGATTTAACCTGTGTAAACATAAGAAATCAGATAGATATCTTATCATTCTTTTTTTAATACGAAGAGATTTGCTAGAATTTAGACTAATAAACCCTCCTTTTCCCTAATTTTGAACTTTCCTACTTTGATTTTCTTCATCCAAGTTTTTAATTACAAATTCAGAAATAGATAGAGAACCAAGAAGCATACCTTTTTATCCGAATTTTCAATGGAAGACCCCAACAAATGAAGTTCCTTTGAGTTTTCTGTCTCTTAGTCTGGAGAAAATTCTGGATAATCATGAACCAAGGCCATGTCTGAAGATTCTTTACATCCTTCTTTGGAATTTTCCACTCCATTCTTCCCCAATGAAGACAATTCATGATCCATTGAAATTAATAATTCCCTTTGCTAGTCCTCTAAAGTAATATGACCTTCATAATTATTGTTCAAAACCTCGGGTGCCTCTTTTGAAGAAAACTTTCCCTCCATTTCGATAGACGATTTTCCCCAAATTTACTGAGAATGGAATAAAGAAACTTCCTTCACCCATCCCTCAAAGGATTTTTCCCTGTCATTTGAATTTTCACTATCTTTCAAATCCTTAGGATTTTGGACTGAATTTGGACCATCTGCTAATTTTGTTTCTTTTCTTAGCCATATTTTCTTCTTAAAGGGTAATGCATAGTCCTTTAAAACATGTCTGTAAAAGTGTCATCTCGCACATCCTAACGGGATATTGACATAGTCCATGTGTTGCTTCATAACTAAATCTCCTGCTTCTATTTCCATAGTCTCCGGTAATCCTTCAGATAAATATGATGAAATAAGAACTTTTGCTACCATTCTCTTTGCTTGAAATTTATAAGATGGGTCCACAAAAACTATATTTCCAATAGCATTCCCCAAATCTGTCAAGAACTTATTGTTCCAGAACTCTTACGGAAGTCCCAGGATTTTAACCCAAATAGGTACTTTTCTGGATGATTCTCTCATTGGATCAAAGCAGGGATTGAAATAATACTGATTCTCTCTACTGTTTTTATCTCCATAAAAATCATTATCTGTGTTCGAATCGATTTAATACTGAGAGGGGGGGGGGTTGAATCAGTATTAGCGCAACTATTAGAAGATTTTACCTTCTTTAATAGATTGGCCTTTACTTAATCTTAATCTTTTGTTATGCATCAAAAAATAAACATTCACACATATATGCACCACATCATCAACACATAACACACATAATTTTTACGTGGAAACCCAAACGGGAGAAAACCACAGAATGATTCTTTATAGTGAGAAAGAATAAATTGAAGGAAGCACCAACTTACTGTGTTTACTAGCACCAACTGGAAGGAGGCACCAACCCCCTGTGTTTTATCCAGCACCAACTGGAAGGAGGCACCGACCCCTTGTTGCTTTGTTTTACATGCACCAACTAAAGGAAGTTGCGACTCCCTGTCTACTTGTTGTTTTACAGGCGCCAAATTGAAGGAAGCTCCAAATCCCTATCTCCTTGCCCCGTTCGACCGACCTGATGTCTAATATATTTTACTGCCTTGGTGAACTTCAAATTTGTGCACTTCTTCAGGTCTATTGATGAGGATTCTGCTGTGTGCTACCTTCGTATGCAAAATATACTCTGTAACTGCGTTGGATACATCACTTGACGTCTCATTCCTCTCAAATCACACTTCTGCTGATGACTTGCTTCTTATATTGTGTGTTCTGTTGATACTGCAGTCCGTGCTTTTGTTTTAACGTTCTCCTTTATGTGACTGCAATGATCAACTGATATTGTGCTTTCAATTGATAGTTTACTGTTCAGAAATGAAGCACCGGTAACGGAAGGAACTTCACACTTTTTGATGTGTCCGTTCTATTTAAGTGTTGCAGTCTCTCAGATAATCTGCGACGTCTTGTGCATCAAATAGTTGGTTCGTTCAGTTTAACGCACTTGTCTCAGATCATCTACATCGTGGTGCGCCTATTGGATTCTGCTGTTATTCTATTGTTGCGCATCAGATGGAGTCTCCAACTTCACACACTTTCACTTCTGTTCATATGCATCAGCTAGACATCATTGCAATATCTAATAAAATTGGGTTCTGTCTCTACGCTTCTATCTCTTCAACTTCTGTGACTATCGACATGCTGAGTGTGATATTGTCCTTTGAGATATCTAGCACGTGCGCATCCTTCAGTATTTCTTTCTTTCAGTGTTTGCGCAACTGTCACAGGTCTATAGCATCTTTCTGTGCACCATCAAAAATTCATTCGGCTGCATGTGCGCATTTGGCTCTTTGCTATATCATTCTGTTATGTCCACGAGCCCCTTGATACCCCGAAAAAAAACTAAAACTTTCACACAAAAACTTATGTTCTTGCTGTCAAGCTTACTTCAAAACTTTAACTTGCATCTCTATTTATACATGTCTTACACGGATTGTATGTTCGCAAGTTGGTCGTGGCATCCCTTTTTCCATAATTCACGGATTGTGCATATGCCACGTGTCATCATCTGGGCTATTGATGTGTCATCTCTGATGTATCAAGCACCCTCAAGGTCCCCAACTTAGTGGGACTTTACACCTTCGTGGTGTACCATTGCGCTGTTGATGTACCTTTGCATTACGATATGTGCGCATTCTTCCACTTCATCTTGATCTGTCCATGACCTTTTCTGTACCATCCTTTGTGGGTAATGTGCCCTTGTGATATCAATGTTTTGCGTAATTTGCGCATTCTCTAGATTTTGCTTAGTGAGATTTTGACCCGTGCTTCATCATTGCTTTTGGGTGATGTGCCCTTGGTGTATTGATACTTTACGGAATTTGCGCATACTTCGACTTTTACTTGGTGGGACTTTGAATTTTTCCTTGTCATCACTTGTGGGACTTGCGCACTTGTTGTTCGTCGGTTGTGGAATTTGCTCATATATGATCTTCAACCGCTTGTACCATTCTAAGAGTTTGTGCGTGTTCCACTTACTGAAAGCATCTTCTTATTGGTTTTGGTTGCGCGCTTTCAGGATTGTCTGACCATCTGTTGTTCCTTTCTTCCTGCACACTCCCAACCATCAACCAAGCAATGCTTAGGCTTGTTGTAATGTCCCCATTTTGACCCCCTTTGCATTAAATCGTAAATGATGTAAATATTGTTATTTAATCATGGCGAGGAGCTCAAGGCCAAGGCCCCACCATTGATTTAGCGTTTTATGTATCAACAATTAAAAAAATAGATGCCTATGGTTCTTGTGCTAGATAGGCACAATGTAAATTAAGACATCATGTAAATACAAATTTTAATGAAAAACCCACAACTGGCTATGCAATGCAACAAAGAGATGGGGGCATGATTCTACAAGGAATAGGGAGGGAAATTATTCAAACCCTTGAGCCAATGGTGTTAATCCATGTGTCAATGAGAAAACCCATAAACCACCAACTACCCATTTTGGGTTATGCATCCAATCATTTAATTCTTCCAGAAATTGGTTGAGGCAGTTAATGCCTTGGGAATGAAGAGGTATGGCAGCCAATTTCGTGCATGGGCAAGCCATCAACCTGGAAAAATGTACTTTTGCTTATGGGGCAAGAAAACACCCACGAAATGGTGCCCAAATCCATTCTGAATGGATAATCTTTCCTCTCTCACGCAGTCTGAGCTAGCTGGGCTTTCCCCATCACGTTTTTTACCAATTTCCTGCATTTTTCCATAGCTGGGAGATCGTTTTTATGTTGCACAGTGGCTGGGAGAAAGGGAGTCATGTTTTGGGGGTTTATAGAGGTCATTTCAGCCCCTGGAATGCATATAAACATTTTCTGAAAACAAATGGCTCTCCCAGGGTTTATTTCCCATCTACCAGTTCGTTTTGGTTGCCCACGTTTTTCAGCACTTGTATTTTTGTTGTTGGGTGCATCCCTGCATTGGTTTGAACTGTGAGCAAGAAATTAGGAGTGGAAGTGGACCTGAATTGGCTTGATAAAACTAGTGAGGGGGATAACCTCTCAAGAATATCAAGAGGGCTGGCTACTCTTCTATGCACACCTTGAACAATATTAGATTGGAAGGTATGGCCTGAGGGACTGTGTAGTAGTGAAGGGAGTACTTCCATGTGCCAGGTGTGTAGGTATTGTGGGAGCCAAGCTAGATAGATCTTGCAGAGGGTACCCATATCTCTATGGATGATCCCACTAGTTGAGCAATTCTTCCTTCCATTGCCTAACAGCCTGATAAACCCAACTGTAGATTGGCTTGGCTGATTTGGTGTATCTTTGGGCTATGTGTGAGTCTGTTGTCCCTGATTTCTTATAGAGATCATGCCGAGCTCGGGGGTGGCAGTGTGTTGAGATATTGATGATCACAACTGGCCTATGGTTGGGTGGAACATTGTAGTTGCATAGCCAGTTGCTCGGGGCTACTTTGTTATAAGATAAGTACTCTCTTGTGTTAACTTTGCAATTATTTATTTGATGAATATCGTGAATGTATGATGGATGTGTTATTGAAATTACTTCCGCTGTGTTTTCTTATAATTATACATTTCCGTATGTCTTTTTATATTATGTGAATGCTTATTTAAAAGTTCATGGGGCTAGATGCCCAGTTTTAGCATCACGTTCTCTCTATCATGTTGGTATGATGGGAGGGGAAATTACACTTGCTTGCTTACTTGTCCCATTTGTTCAACCAAATTCTTGGCAGTTTGAGCACTTGTACCATTGTCGAACCAATTCCTTCAATTTGTTGGCATGAGAGAGTATGATTTGGTGGACTTGACTTCTGCGCAAGGACCACATGATGTAGGATACTTTACTTGTGTTCCTTCTTGAACTGGATCTTCATGAAGTATCTTCTGAATTTGTATGATGTATCATCTTATGTACTTCTTCAAACTGGTTCTGCATGATAAATCCTTGATACACACCTTTAGACTGAATACACTCTTAGATATACTCCAAAGTTGCATACATATCTATCACCTTTACCACTTGCGCATATTTCAACTAATGCTCATGCTTTCTTCATCTCAAAGTGGCTTCTTCATAAGTATTCTGCTGGAATGCTGTATCCACTTTGACTTTGGATGATATCAATGATTCATACTAAATCAATTGACATCCTCTTTGACATTGGATGATAGTCAAACACTTGACATCATTGAAAACCAATGCTCAACAATCTCCCCACATTGGATGACCGTCAAACACTTAACATCCTCTTTAGTTGACATCATTGAAAATCAATGCTCAACAATCTCCCCACATTGGATGTCAGTCAAACACTTGACATCCTCTTAAGTTGACATCATTGACAACAAATGCTTAACAATTTGTGCTAAAAACACATTCAAAATACCAGTTCAAAACTGAAAGTATCCAGGAAAAAACATTAAAAAAAATTTATGTGTAATGCATGATAAACCATAAGTATTTCATCGGGTATCACAGAAAGGCGCGTGATAATATCCTTGAATTTCCTCATTTGATAATTCAGAAATGTACCATTCACCTGCCTGCATATAGGATCCCGCTGTTGCCAATTCATTTGCCTTTTAATTTTGTTCTCTATATATATGCTCAATGGATACATTTTTCAACAAAGCTTTTAGTCTTTTGGCTTCTTGGAAGTGAGACTCCACATACAAGTTATGTATTTTATTCTTGTCAGTTATCCAATTTACGATTACTTGAGAATCTCCAAAAATCTAAATATAATCTAAGCCTTTTTCCATAGCCAATAATAGCAATAATCTTAGAGCACTCAACTCAACAAAATTATTTGTACCATTGCTAAGGCTTACTTTGAAACTAAAGCAAATATTCTCAGAAATGAACAATAAACCCCTAGATCCACATACCTTTGGCTCACCTGTAGCAGCCTTATCAAAATATGCCCATGGAACATTTTTATTTATCTCTTCAGTGTTCACCTTTCTAATATGGGTCTTACTCTTTTCCCAAGGTAAATATTTAAGAGTAGCTAAACTCTGTGCAGCATGTTGAAAAGGAGGTATATATTTGTCTTCAAAACAACTTTCATTTCTAGCTATCAAGATACCCCATGCTATAATTAATGGAAGAGCTCGAATTTCATCATATGCTTGATTTGCACACCATAATTTTAAGCAATTCTCCACCGATTTATCATGCCAAAATACTTGTGGAATCAACCAGTAATCAATCTCTTTCAAAACAACAATAGTATATGAGCACTCAAAAGACAAATGAAAATTTGATTCTTTTGCTTCCTTATAGAGATAACATCTCCCCGGTCCTGATCAGTTTTCCCTTTGAAGTACATCCCACGTCAGTGCTTTGTTTAATAATAAGAACCACATAAATAATTTTGATTTGGTAGGACAGTTGAACCTCCACAACGTTTTCGACCACCAACACAAATCAAGTCTATCTTCTGCACTTATCAAAGTAATATATCTTGATTTTGGAGTATATACTCATGTAGATAAAAACATCTAGGCCAGGGAATCTTCATGATTCTGAATCCTTATATTGTTATTGGATAAATTTGATAAGAAATTTTTCCACAAAAAACTATTAGCTCCCTGAAAGCCAATAATTTCAGCTGATAACCATCCTTGAGCCAATATCGATGAAACAAAATGATCCACTATATTACTCAAAGTCATATACCCTCTTTCTCGTAAATGTATAATCATATGTTCTGGGAGAATATGACCAATTTGGATTCCCACCCAAAGATCCTCACCTAACCTCACACTTGAGCCATTCCCTACCTTCCACGATAAGCCTGAGCCAACCAGATTAAAGTCTTTGACAACAAATTTCCAACTAATAGAAATTTTATGCATAGGCTTATTTGGGTTGTGTATCCACTCAACAATCGATAGAGAAAAAATATATTTTTGCACAACAATCTTTACCCATAAGGCTGAACCAAAAATCAATCACCAAATATTTTTAGCAGCCAATGCTTTTGCAAAAACATAAGGAATTCTAAAACCCTATCCCACCCATGTGTTTTGACAGGGCTAAAGTTTTCGAACTGATCCAAACCATACCTTGCTTATCCAAGCTTTCTGGCCAGAGGAATCTGTAATGAAGCTTCTGAATTTTGTCAAGGGCCCCAATTCAAAATCCAACTATTTATCCAATATACAAGAATCCAAGATCACTCTGCCCCCTTTTGAAATCCATCTGTGACTCTAGTTGGAAACCCACAATTCACATTTAGATATTAACCAATCCCAATCCTTCCTTGAATACGAACAAGGCTTTAATCTGTATCCCATATATTTTATTCCATCTTCAAAAAAGAAAGTATTAAAGGGAAACAATGATTTGAAGAAGTTTATTTATTGATCCTCTATTCCAACTCCATATATAGAAGATTTCCCATTATTAATCTTCATCCCTGATGCCAAATAGAAAAAGATAAAATTTCATGGAGTTTCATCATATCCTGCCTTGTTCCATTAGTGAAAATGAGTATATCATCTACAAAGAGTAGATGAGATATACTCAGATTCCCTCCAAACTTTAATCCTTTAAACATTCCAAACCTTTTTGCTGAAAGTAAGGCCCTTCCAAAGACTTCAACTACAATAAGGAACATGAGTGACACCAATGGACAGCCTTTCCTAAGTCCTCGACTAGGCTTGAAAAAATCAGAGGTTGATCCATTTATTAAAATTGCAAAAGAGACCGAAGACAAACACCCATTACCCAAGAAATGAAAGGAACTGCAAATCCCATATGAGAAAGGATGGTCCTTATATAATTCCAACTGAATCTATCATAGGATTTTGATAGGTCAATTTTAATCACAACTGCCTTCATCTTCCTTGAGCTAATAGAATGCAAACCTTCCTGTGCAATTCCAATAACCTCATGGATCTGTCTTCCAGGGAGGAAGCCAAACTGTTCTTATGAAATAGTCCTACTCAAGACAATTTTGATCCTTGCAGAGATAACTTTTGCAATTATTTTATAAATGTAGTTACAGAACGATATTGGTCTAAAATCCTCAAAAGAAGAAGGAGAGTCTGACTTTGGTATGGGAACTAAAAAAGTTGAATTAAAAACAACTGAGATTTTTCCACTGCACCTAGATTTTTCTACCACCTTTAGTAAATCTTGAGCTAGAACATCATAAAGACCAAGAAATAATTCCACCGAGAACCCATCAAGTCCCAAACTTTTATCTTTTTTGAACAACAATAGAACATGAGTTAATTAATTTAGTGTCACTTCCTCCATCAGCATGATATTATCTTCCTCAGAGACAAAAGTAGGATAATGATGGGAAATCTTTATTACACCTACAAGAGATAAATCTTCATCAACCTTAAATAAAGTCTGAAAATTATTAATTCCCTCTCTTGTAATATCTTCAAAACATTCAACCTCTTCCCCCAAATCCGACAAAATTTTCCACATAGAGTTTGATTTTTTCCTATGAATTGCATATTGGTGGAAATTTTTTGAATTTTCATCACCACTGGACAACCATAAGATTCTACTTTCTAATCCCATTTCAATTTCTCTATATGCCAATATCTTCCTGTGCTTGGTCTCCAAAGAAACAACCTCGGCCTTCTTTTCCTTAGAAATGTAGCCAAAACCTTCTTCATTATACATAATCCCCAAACCTTAGTTAAGGACCACTTACTTGTTCAAGCATTCTTTCCATTCATTAAATTAATTGAAAATTGGCTAGAAGCTGATGACGAAGAAGACTCATCCATTGGATTCCATCTCTCTTTTAAAATCTTAAAAAATCATTATCAATCAACCAATTTGGATTGAACATAAAAGGACATGGAGGTTTGTTACTTACACCAGAAAATTCCATAAATACAGGAAAATGATTAGATTCGCCACCGATGCCCACCCACTTCCTAATACAAGTCTTGGACTCGAACAAATGTTCAGATACAAGGAATCGATCCAGTCACTTGGTTATGTGATCCTGTCTAATCCTCATATTTTTCCAAGTATTATTGGTTCAATATCCAATAGTTTTGTAAACTCCAACTTCCTCAAGAAATAGTTCGAGATATTATCTGCCATAGCAATTGGACCCCAAACTTCTAACTAACCCATGGAGAAATTCACATCTCCTCCCAAAATTAAGTTATGAGTAGATAGAAAATATTTTGAGACAAAGAGACCCAATATTTAACTTTGTCACTGTAAGGTCCATATATATTCACAAAATGATACTCTGAACCTAATTGATGAGAAAACAAAGTGATTCCCAAACCTGAATCAAAATCCCAGGAATTTTTAAAAAGCATCATATTTCTGTGCCAACCTATGATAAGGCCTCCAGAACAACCTAAAACATCCACTGATTCAAAATCACATCCACTACACGTTTTCTTTAAATCACTAACTATATTTTCACCATGAATAAAAACTACCTCCAGACCTTTACTTTCTAATAACCTTCTCAATGTTACCTTTTTGGAGGAGCTAGCCAACCCCCTAAAGTTCAAAGTCATTCAAAGCATTAAAGAACTTTTGTTGAGGCATCTGGTGCTCTAAGTGCCCCTTTTAACTGTTTCCTCCTTCCAGTATTTACGTCCCTCACCGCCTATTCCTGAGCTAATTCGAAAAAGGATTTTTTGCCTTTACATTTCTTCATTCTTCCAAAAGTTAAACCAAAAATACCCAAACCCCCAACTAATAAAACATCCAAATCACCCTTTTGAGACCTAGAAAATATATATGGTCTTCTTCTTCTAAATCCATAGTATCATTCTTTTCATAAAAACCAACAATTTATTCTGTATAGAAGGATATATAATTATAGAAGATAAACCCTCCAAAATAACTGACGTCTCAGGAAATAAAAGATTTGTAATAGAGCTCTCTCCCTGAGTAATTTTATCTGCAAATGACCCAATACTAGGAAAAATAGAGCCAATATCAAAAGAATCGTTTGGGGTGGAATCAAAGAGAAAGGAGGGATCATTTCACTTACCAAATTTACGAGAAAGCATTCCCTCAGCAGATTCTTGAAAAATATATTTTCCATTAGACAGGTTTTCCTTAGTCTCCTCTGCAATCACACTGATTAAGCCTTATTGAACTGAGTCCTCATTTTGTGCTTTCTCAGAGATAATATTCTCTGTGTTTACATTCTCCTTCCCAACATTTGAACATTTCTTTGACCACATCTTTCTTTTGAACGAAATCACACAATCCTTTGCCACATTCCCATGGATATTGCATCTATTACACTTATAGGGAATACCCTGATAATCCAACGACCGAGAAAAAGAGGAATATTTCCATTTCAGATCTATGGAGTCATCCAAACTCTCCCTTAAATCCAGAATAACCAAGATTTTTCCTATACACATCCCACCTGTTTCTTCATTTGAATAATCTTCCTCCTCAAACTCACCAAGAGAATTACCGACTGTTCTAAAGAAATCCCTAGACCAAAACTCAAAAGGTAGGTTAGTTAAATTCACCCAAACAAGTACTATATCATTCCATTCAATCCTTAGATCAAATACATGAGTCCACCTTTTTAGATAAAGAGGTGCATAATCCCATTTCCATGAACCAATTTTAATAATAGTTACATCCTTTGCAGAATTGAACCTAAACTCCAACCACCTGCAAGGTAAGACATATACCTTTGGTTCCATTTCAATCAGGTCCTTCCATAACTCCATTTCCCATCGTTTAAGACCAGACTCATTTACCCTACGTCCAAAGAACCTTCCCACTAGAGTCGTTTCATTCGTTAGCACCACTTCATTAAGCGATATGTCCTCACCAAGAACCAAAAGAGGATTCTTTGGTTTCTTGGATACACAGTGAACCTTCCGCTTTTGTCTGCGGGGAAGAAACGTGACACCTGCAATATTTTCCTTCAAAACCTCATCCCCAATTTCTACATCATCTTTGCAATTCTCGAGGGTTGTCAGAAAAATCATTTAACACCTCACTTCTTTCCACCGCCAGATAGTACTATGGATTGTTAAATCCCTTGAAGCTTTCAACTTCATTTACAATTCTATTAAAGGAACATTCCCCAAGGACTGACACATCTTTAGAAGATTTATAGTTTTTGGAATATACCTTCGATGAAGTGACAGATTCTTCACCTGTTAGTTTTGGCGGATTTCAAGCACTGAGAGGGATCAAATCTCTCTATGTGCAAACTATTTATTTTTCATAGTGCAAATGTTGATGAAGCTTTTTAATTTATCTAATTTGTGTAGTTATATATGTATTCCTTTTTAAATGTTTTAAATCTAATTTGAGCCAACATGTTATTTTTATAATATTTCATTATTTTTTAAAAATGACACGTGTCAGCTCTAGGATGAGCACAGAAGGAGTTACACATCCTCGTACTGGATTGTAGAATGTGCCTCTTCGAGGTAATAAATCATAAATTAGAAATTCTTGGAAGAACTATATCTTCCCTATAAATAAAATATGAAATCAATTAATCACAATAAAAAATAAATATATGCTAAGATGTTCACCGTGCAAAGCATGTTATAGAATATTGTTTCTCATTTAAAAGATAGATATAAAAAATAAATCAATAATTACAATAAAAAAACAAGAGCCACCACGTGGCAATGTCCTTGACTTTGCACTTGCATTGGGTGGTGATTTGCAATTTCTAGGAGTTTTATTTGCTAGGAACAATGCTAATGAATTTGCTATTAACATTTAGTATAAAAATTAATTCTTGACTAGTAAGTTTAATAGTTAAAACATAAAATAGTTGAATAGTTTTCCAATATACTATTTTTTTACAATAAGTGTTAATAGCAAATTGCTTAGCATTGTTCCTAGCAAGTAAAACTCCTAGCAATTGCAAATAACCACCCAACATAGCCACGTACTCATGTTGATCTTTCTTTCTCAAAACACATGATCCATTTAATGCTAACACGTGCTCATGCAATAGGGATTTGATCCCTCTCCACACATGATAGATCTGAAATTAAGTGTAGCTAAGATGGTGGTTATAAAATGCAGCATCTAGAAGGAAAATAGTAGCAAGAACAATGAACAATGAGAACAATGAACATCAAGAATCTTCCATTCTAATTAATTGTTTTGGTATTAATTAATTGGAATATACATATTTTTGGTTTTGAAGTTTAAGTTAAAATAGACATTGTAAAAGTTTTGTTTACTTAAATAAAATGTTACGTGTAAACTCCATGTTAAACATGGAGTTACACTTCATTTGAAATTGTAAAAAATGCCTCTAAACCCAATCAATATGTGATAAATTAATAAATAATTTACAATTGAACACAAAAAATTATAAACTCTTTTTAATTTTATAATAAATTTCAAATTTAACAACTTTCAATCATTTCTATATCTCAAATATTGGATAAATTTGATGCATTTAAAAATTGAATAAAACCCCAAACAACATGGGTTCCCAAAATGTTTTTTTTAGAAAATTTCAAAAATAACTTTACCAAAAAATATTTTTTCTTCTAATCACATATCACAATATTACTATAAAATCTTAATCACAAGGGAGTTTTGAAACCTTTACAGAGTTACTATAAAATCTTAATCAGGAGTTTTGAAACCTTTCCATAGTTATTACTATAAAATTTTAATCACAAGGGAGTTTTGAAACCTTTCCATGTTAACTATTAAAAAGAAAAAATTTAGAAACACCATACATACATACATCTATCAAAACAAAACAATTATAATGATAACCTAAATATATACAACTTCCAAAGCTTAAAGTCAATCTAATTTGAAATCACTTCTAGATATGTAAATTATAACATTCTTGATGAGATTTAGGAAGATGTCCACCATTTCAAGGAAATTTATTGAAATGCAAACCATTTTATGATTAAAGCCACTTTTAAATATTTAAACTTCCATATTATTTTTGAGAGTATAATATTTCAAGTGGTTAATATTTTGAAAAATGAAAACTTCTTTTATGGTTATTTCATAGAAGATTTGTTGAAGAATTGGATTTCAGCCTTGTATTCAGAGGAAAATAGACTCAATTTATTGTTCTGTTAATTCGATTTCAGCCTTGTATTCAGAGGAAAATAGACTCAATTTTGCAATATAAAATACTTTAAAAAATCCTTCTATTTTACGAAAATAACAAAAGTCATTTACAAAATGAGAAAACACAAATACTATTATACAACTTTATCTATACATAAAGTTAATATTCATGGTCCCCCATACATCCAAAATTCAGCATACCAATTGAAATAGACTCTAGATAGAACATAATTAGCCGGGATAAATTTGCGTTTCAAGTGATGGTCACAACAACCACAATCTTTCCACTAATAATATCACTACTAGCTACTAGTACCTTTGACTTTTAGTGAAAGTGGATTACATTCAAATCAGGAGCAGCTTTTGTTTTAGTAGCTTTCACTAACTATTTTTTTTTAATAATTATATTATAATAATACTAATATAAAACACAATTTTTAAATACCATACCAAAAGTTAAAAAGAGCTCCCGTTCCTTCTTTTAAAGAAAATTTACTTTATATTACAAACTCTACTATCCTCTTAATCGCCCATGTTCTCTGGACACTGAAACTACTTTATAAGCACGTCGTATGCTCTCTTCCACCAACATATTAAAAATTAAAGTAAAATATAACAATATAAAATCACATATTCCTGAAACTTAAAATAATTTATGGCTCCTCTCTCACCGTTGGGTTGCGTTAATACCTACAGGCTCCACCATGTTTCCCATTACGAACTCTTGTATTGATTTTTCCGTGGCATTCACTTCAGGCAAATGTGAATATTCCACCAATGCTGGAATTTGGTTTTCATTGTACCGGTCAAAGTTTTTTTTTTTGACGTTTTGGGTGTATATATCACCCGTTGTGAAACGTTTTGTTTAAATTTTTACCCTTCAATAATGAAGTCTTGCAAAAAAATTTACCCTTCGGCCATTTATATTTAAATTTCAAATTGTAACGTTTGAGTTATCTTTAATATATTGTTTATATGTTTTCAATTTTGAGAAATTCGAAATCCATCTGTTAATACATTATTCAACTAGTTTTGAATGCTGTAATTTAATCTACTATATAACGGACTGTTTTAATCGATCATACCTCTTGTTCGTGTTGTGAGTGAGTTTGAATAACTTTATTGTTCAAAGCCATAGCTGTTAGCCTGTTACCGTTTATTGTTCAAAGCCATAACTGTTACGGTTCATTCAAAAAATTGTTGTTCCTAAGGGAGGCAGGTCTCTCTAGTGAACATGATGACAGGCAATAACAAGAAGGGCATGCATAAGAGATCTGAGCAAGAAAAAGTTAAAGATGTAAATGGGCCCTCTTCCACCATTGAAGATGATAAAGAATCGATCTTCAAGAACCTTAATGAAAAGTTTGTAAAACAAATCGATGACTTGAGAGAAGAAACCACTATTTTGTCAAGAAATCTCACTGAAAAAATACCCTCCAAGATCTTGCTACCTTTATTAGCAGTAATTAGCAATTAATCTAGGTGATTTCATGGATTTAGAACACCAGAGGGAATATACTACAACGCTGGGTAAATTCCCCATTTGGGTCTACGTCCCAACTATGTTGTTTAATGAGGGAATGCTTCGTGAAGCTACTCCTGACTCCTGGAGTCCTGAGTCCTCTGTATCTGTTGATCAATGATTCAGTACCGATTCTGGGGCAACCCGGCTGGTCGTACAACGCCTACATCTAGCTGGATTCTAAAGTAATAAAAACACAAAACCACATATTTGCATGAAGAAACTCGTGAACAACTTTCAAAGTCGGTGGCCTCACCAAGAAGTTCAGGCTCAACACCACCAAATTTAATGGCTTCTGCGGATATAGCGAGGTTGCTCCCCAAAGATGTTTTTTTAATAAGAAATCATGGAGATGGAGGGTTTAATGGACACCATTCCCGAACCTTGGCTGGAAAATTGGCAATGGCATAAGAATCTGGTCTTTCTAACTATAATGTTTCATCATTTTATCACATCTCTCTAGTCCTCTTCATTCTACTCGGTATGCTTGGATTCAACTCAGTGCAGTCTTCACACTTGTTACGGATGATTCTGGAGCAGTGGATAGTTTGCACAATTTAAGATTGCGGAGTTAAGACCCACCTCACCCTCATCCTTAGGTGAGCAATTCTTCTATATTCTCTGAGTTCTCTTGTCTCGTTGTCTTGTTACTTGCTTTATGGTATCCTTTCTGCTATCTGTTGAAGTTGTAAAGAGTGCAGTAAAGACCATCAATCAATTCTAAGGCTTATAACTTTTGTTCCCATCTCTTTTCAAGCATACTCGAACAACGACTGAGTAGCTTGAGCAAAATGATTGGGCCAAGGAGGTCCTTCAATCCTAAAGTGCTTCCTTGACATGTATTTTTTGAGAGAAAGGACGCGGTGCCTGATTTTATGGGAACTTGGAAGCCGGTGAAGGCACGCAGTTTGGGGGATAACAGAGTATGGATAGTATTCAGGCGATTCGGCGACCACTTCAATGTTATAATCCACTCCATGCACTTATCTAATCGCACCCCCAATCGATACTTCCGTCGAGTTCACAAACGGAATCGAAGAACATTTCCATCATGTCGATCTCTGATGAGAATAGAGGAGACTGTAATGGGCATTGGGCAGGATTCAGGAAAACAGAGGAGCGTGTAGGGTAAAAGTGATGCAGAGGAAGCTCTGTGTGTAGTTGGCATTCACACAAACACTGTAAATAAAACTATGCATCCATACTTCTAGTAATGTCTCTTTGAAGTTCTCGATTGTTTAGAATAAAACTATCTGGGGCAGTTAAACAATACATCTCTATACTCTAGTCTCTGATAAAGGTTCTGTAAAAGTATAACGCTGTACCAAGTGAGGGATATTACCACGGTGTTTTACTATAAAAAAAAACTACTGTAACAACAACTCGAATCGGAATTACCTGTGAATCGCTTTCCAAAATTATGTCTCCAAATGCAGTTGAGCCAACTTCAAACTCTCGAATCTGAGTCTCAGCTTCCAACTTCCAGCCTCCAGGCTTGTAGCAAACTACTACTAGAACGTAATGTTAAGGTAAATTGTAAATTTGTAATTAATGGACAATAATCCAATGACATTGAAATTTGTAGTATCTACAATGTAGACTCTAGAAGCTCATTGTAATAATAGAAAAATAAAAAAAGTAATGGAAATGGAAACATCATTGAATTAAATGAGCTTTTCTTTTTTATTTATGTAAAATCAATGCAACTTTCTAGAATAGAAATAATACTAATTTAATATTTTTTTAATTTATTAAGTCAAAGTTTGGTTGGAATTTGGAAATTCTAATTTGGAAATATAGTTTTATATAGGATAAAAAATATTAATAATACTAGTAAAATAATGACGTTTTAGAAATTTTATTACCCTTCAAAAATACGTTTAAATGATAAATTTACCCTTCACACTAGACGGTTAACAAAAAATTTTAACCGTCAAATACGGTCAAAATGCCTCATGACGATCATTTTGCCCGTCAAATTCCATCACTGGTTGGAATGAATTAAGCAAGCTTTGGTGTTGGAAACTGGAACTTTCTACACAAGAGATCCTACCCCTACCCAATGACAATGACTGAGAACGTGAATATAGATCCATAGACTTCGCAAATGCCTGTGGCCATTGAGGACTCAACGCTGGTATTGTTTGGGGATCCATGCCTTGTTCATCGCCTCTCTGTATATTCTTAAATAGATGAGATCTATTGGACCCAGAATGGCCATTTCTATCCATCCTTCTACTCTGGATTGATAGAATTGATATGTATGTAAATCACCACTCTTCTGCCCAAATATGGAAAAAAACTTAAGGTCTTTCTTTGATAGCCAAAATGAGAGAGTCAATAGGAGTAATAAAAAAATAGAGTTTGATATCAATGTGAATGCAAATGCATATAAAATCAATACTTCAAATGACTCAGTCTGATATCAGCGGGAATGCATATAAAAGCTATAATACTTTAGAGTCTGATAGCATATAAATGCAGTGATAGTTCTAAGTAATTTGATTCTATTAGTAGAAAATCTATTTAAATGGAACATTCTAACCCCACGTAGGTGCCAGATGACATGCACTCACTTTCCTAATTGCATGTGTCATAAAAATCTTAATGCCATTTTGGCATTCACAATCAAATAAAAAACAAAATTTCTTTGATAATGGGAAAACGAAAATACAACTTCTAAATACCTTGAAACGACATGGCTAGTATCATGTCTTCCTGACAAATTTTGTTGGGAAAATTGAAGGGTAGGTTTTCTGTCCAAATTTATGGCTTAAATGTTTCAAGCAAATCTGGAATCTGCAAAATAAAAATAAAAATCATTGTAATAATTTTAAAATAAAAATAAATTAAAAAAATTATTAAAACCTACTGATCAAATTGAATGTGGTGTACTACAACTGCAGGGAGACTGGGGAACTTACTACAAACCAAAAAGATGAATGCAAAATGCGTTGTCGGTATGCTAGGCACTACCTGAAAGATGATCTCTGCATTGTTCAACCCCATAAAACGCTTCTGGTGAGAATTCTGAAATAACATTATACAGTCCCATGCAAGTAGAACAACATTGTGATGGGCAAGTCATTATCATCCTCTAATGGATTGTTTGTTTAAAGCCAAAATGATCCGCCTGGTTGCTAATCTGTGCTTGCAGAAGTGTTAGTCATATTTATTAGCCAACTAATAATTTGTTCACAACCCAAGGCAATCAGAGATTCAATACTACGCCAGCTCAACTGATTTGAATTATAGTCAAACACAACATGCTTTTACTATTTTCTTCCTCCCTTAATAACTTTGTTAGATTAGTGTATGTGACCACGATGATTGGATTGAACCTGGAATTTTATTCTAGTGCACTACAAATAAATTTGGAAAACCATCTCTTTGATTGCTGATGTCACGTGGAATGCAATCCAAATCTCCATGATGAAGAAGTGAGTCAGTGCTCACTCATATTATGGCTGGGATCGGTATCTAAATAAAAACAAAAATCATAATTAAGTAGCTTTAGCATCCATGCGCGTTGTGTCATGAAGGCCACATGGCTGGCTGGGGTAAAAAGTGTATACCAGACACTATCAATCCTTCTGTTGTGTGGGCCCTGCTTGTTACCCACAAAATTGGTGCATGCATGCCAGGTGCAGCATCCCTGGGATCCTTCACTTGCTTTGGTCACGTGGGTATCACCCCCTCACAGTCTGAAAGTGCTAGGAGTGCTAGGATCTCTAGCAGACTGTCTCATTTGGTCGCGGCTGGCAACCGGTCTGCAGAGAAGGGTTGGAAAGTATGGAAACATTGGTATATTTTTAAAGTAGATAGTCCCATTGAATCTTGCCTAGTCCTCGTAAAAAATCTTCAGAAGCTGGAACATTCATCCACAAATGCAGCTGGAAGATTCATCCACAAATGCAACTGGAGTACAAAAGGGGGTTTAAAATCTAGTGCCAAATAATCAAGCAGAGGGAGAGTCGGCCTCACAGGGCATCGCCTTTCTTCTCAGTTAACGAGGATGAGAAACGATCAATGAGGTGCACATATTTGCAATCAGGGCGGAATGAGATGGCTCCAAAATTATTCTCATACCTTGGATTTTGAGTGTAATTCAGTAACAAGACCTGGACATGCTGACTGTAGAGAGGTTCAAAAGTTGAATGACTTTCACCTACTTTTCCTTCACCCCACGAGCTGATTCATGTTTTGGGTTTGAGCAATTTCTTTTGGTTCTTTAATTGGAATTTTTTCAAGGTGGGAATTGATGCGATATTGAGCATCTTTGGCCTGGGAGTGACACTCCTTAAAGTATGAAAGCATCGAGCTCTGCTTGGAGGATGTGAAGTACTCAATTAACAGCCAAAAAAAGCTTGTAAAATGTGTATAGATGGGTTGAACGGCTTCTTTGGAGCTTATTCCAAGGTGGGTATTAATTCTTCTCTTCTAAATAAGAGGTTTATTTGAAAATTTTGGTTTTATGTTAGAAGGGTATCTTAAGATTCACCATCTGTGAGATGGGTATTGAAAATTCTTGTTTTCTTGTTTTTTTTATATGTCAATGTAGGTCTTCTTTTAAGTGCTACAGTTTGAATAGTATATTCCACTCTATATGCATTCATATATTCTACCTTATTCTATTTACGAAACCAGACTTAGGTTTTGATATCAATGTCGGTCCATATTATTTAAGCGGACCACTCATTGTTCAAAGTTGTTATTTATATATTTTGTGCAGGTAGACCACTAGTTCCTAATTTTTTTTACAAAATATGTATATATTTTATACAGACAATTAAAAAACTTTGAATCATTTTTGAAAAACGAATGCTACCAGATTCTTTTCGGCCTCAAATGCCTAGGCTTTGAAAGGAATAGCTCAACCTGGAATGTAATGCTCACTAGTATCCTCTCTTCTCTTCACCAACAATATGGTTTAACCTCCCAAGAGGCACAGGTTACTAGTGCGTGCAATGCCTGTAAAACAGAGGACTGTAAACCACCTGAACGGAAATAGATATATTCCGTAGCTCCGCAGAAGTTAAACCTAGCCCTGGAAACATAAAAGAATTCAAATAACAATTACGAATGTGTATACCTTGCATCTCTTAAGCAACTGGAAGGGATTACAAGTGCGTCTACGGAGCAACACTTAGAGCAGAGCAACACCTGGGAATGAAGGAATCCTGGCAAAGACCCTGAACTCGTCTTAGTTGTGGCGCAAGTTGGTCCCGTATAATCACTGTGAACCTGAACTCATCCTAGTTCTTGCTCTCATTCCTCTACGCAGTAATGCTTAAATCCAATTTAAGTGCCTAAGAATGCAATTTTATTAATAATAAAAAATAGCGAATGAGAAAGTTTTTGAAGATCGAGCCTATTGTCCAGTTTTACTCATAAGAGATCTGCAAATTCAGCTAAGAGAGAATGATGGTTTTCAAGACGAAAAGTAGGGTTTTCATTTCAACAAGGTTTTTTTCATCGGAAAAAGCATTTCAACAGCGCCTAGGATAAAAGACAACCAAAACGCCCCACTTTTCGGGCGATTTTGGGATAAAAACTGGTTAAATTTCTTGCTGGAAATTGTTATTTTCGCAATTTTATAATTTTTGCTATCGGGATTTCCTGTTCTAGACTAATTGCCCAATTTTCAAACTACCCAGAATTTTCGATCTGAGCACTCCAAATTGCGATTTTGGCAAAATTTGCTCTGCCGAATTCCGACGATTCGGGGGCGTTTAGCCCTTATATAGCTCCTTTCGACAGGGTTGATGTATTGAACTTGCCTTGGAGTCCCTGCAAAATAGTTATGTCAAAGATCTGGACCTTTCAAAATAAATCAAAGCCCTGCAAAATATTTAATGCCTGCATTGTTAGTGCTACCCGATTGACGCAAACCCGCCGCTGCCTGGGCACAACACGCTAGGCAAACATCACTGGCACAGAACCAATGGAAAGCAAGAAAATTAGCTTTTTAAAAAATAAATTAAATTTAAAAAAAAACTATAGAAAAATTGTATGGAATCGCAAAAATGTAAAGTCAGACCCTAAACTAATGCCTCAACCCGAATACTAAATGTCAACGACATAATAAATATATGCTGAGTTGTTCGCCGTGCAACATTTTTTAGCAAGTTATATAATATTGATTATGGTCTAAAAGATATATATGAATATTTTTCAAAAAGATTGATGGCTGCTCTGGTTAGGGTTTTGGAGGAACTTGGCCTCGTTTCTTCTGTTGGGTGGGACTGTTTTTACCAACCGTAGCTGAGATTTTGTACACCAACATGGAGTCAAGCTGGTTCATTGGGAACCAACCTAGTACCAGCCATGTATAAAAATAAGTGGGAAGTTTTTCGTTAACGGGTGTTACAAATTCTCATTACTTTGGTTTGTGTAGTGCTCAGTCCTGCAATTTTTGGCTCATTTTATATCTATGTGGTGTTGGGGTGTGTACTTGATGGTACTGTAGCTGACTTCTCTGCAGCTGGGGTTTTGTATTATTTTGGTACCTTTGCCTTTGTGGGTGACACGCTCTAGTGGTTAGGTTAGCTCTTGACAGCTGCCGGTGGCCCGGGCTTTGATGGGGAATTGATCGGAGATGCCGGGACTGGAATCCCCTTATGTTGCGTTGTGTGATCGTTTACCTTTCTCATCTGCCGACCGGGAGGGTTATTGTCACAATACTGTGGATGTGAATCCTGTGAGGGCACATGGTTCAAATGTCCCTTGGCCTGCTCGTTTCCGGGGGGAGAAGGCCCGTACTCGCCGCTCTGTGAAATCTATCAAGGTCCGAGAGGGGCTGCCACGCTTCCTTATCTCCCAAGAGACCAACTTAGACCGTATAGAGATGCTCTCAGCTCGTAGTGTGGTGGGTAGGCTCGAATTTACTGCTGGGGATTAGAAGGAGTTGGTGGACTGGGTGCGGAAACACTGGCTTCCATTGGTGGGCGACATGCCGAGGGTGATACAGCTTATTAATGGCTGGTTGATGTTCGTATTCTCGAAGCCCGCTCATGTGGAATTAATCTTGAAAAGGTTTTGGTGCTTCAAAGAGGGTTCTCTTTGCTTGAAGTGGTGGCACCTGGCATTTGACCCCTTAAAGGAGAAGCAGGGTATTCGACACTTATGGCTTCTCATTCCTGGCTTGCCAATTGAGTTATGGTCGGAAAACATCCTGATGGGTATAGCTAATTCTGTGGGCCGTTTTGTGAGACTTGATAATTCCTCCCTCTTTGGGTTTGATCAAAGAGCTGCGAGGGTTATGGTGGCTTTTGAAATGGCCTGGGGACTTCCTGATGAAATTGAATTGGTTTGGGGGACGAGGGTCTGGCGACAGCATTTAGATTATTTCAAGGTCCCATTTCGATGTTACCTTTGCCAGCAAACGGGGCACACTCGGCTATAGTGTCCTCTATCTGTGTCTCCATGTCCTTCTTCGCCCTCTCCTTCGCCGGTTCTGAATGCGGTTTCATATGCTCCAACACAGTTCGAGGGTTTGGCGAAGACTACTGGTAAGTCAATCACTCCTAATGTACCTTTATCACAGGTTATTTATGATAATGAATTTGTGGGTTTGTGGGATGCGGCTACTTCCTTGGATAAAAGGATTTCTGGTGGGGTTACCGATTTGCCTATTGAAGTGACAGAGAAGAGTTGGCCGGTTGTTGGAAGTAAAACCGTTGGTCCCAAGTCGAATGCCTGTAGAGATTTGTTTGGGGAGGGTCCCTTGTCCGATGTGGAGGGGTTAACCTGTCCTGTTCTTTCTCCTATGGGCCAGGGTGATGACTCTGCTGGTAGCATACCAGCTGGGGAAATTATGAGTCAGTCTACTGATTTGGTGTGTGGCAAGGTCCCTGTTGGGGAGTCTTTTCCGGTTGGGGAGGCTGATATTGGAATTTTGGAGGGTGGTGGTATTCTTACGCCCCTCCCGGTGTTTAAAAAAAACCCTTCCTTAAACCCCTTAGTCCAGTCTGTGAATTCTGCCCGTTTTCGTAATGTCACCCTTTGGAAAGACAGAAAAAAGGGGTGTAAGGATGTGGAATCTTCTGACAGCGAGGTCCCTATCACTATTTCTTCTAGGATTGATCTAGGGGTGGGGGTGACGGATTCTTCTGTGTGTTCTGGAAGCTTTAGAGCAGCATCCTCCCCTTATAGGGTTTCCTAATGTCCATTTGCTCTCTTAACATTCGAGGTTTAGGAGGGGTGTCGCGGGTAAAGGCCCTTACAAACCTTTTTGCTACTACCATCCCTGGTGTTTTATTATTGCAAGAGACGAGGTGTGATGATCTTCAAGCGGTTTCTAAGATTGTGCGTATTTTGGGCGGCTGGGAAGTTTCGGCTACTAGCTCAACTGGATTATCGGGGGGTCTATTGGTGGCGTGGGATCCTCGATATTACGCTTTTTCTATGTTCCAAACTCCATGGGGTATCTTATTGAAAGGTGTCTGCAGATTTTCGGACCTTCAGCTGTCTATTTTGAACTGTTATGCTCCCTATCGGCATAGGGATGGTTTTTAGCTTGGGCTCCAATCTTCACACATTCTTGATTTGGAAAATATTATTGTTGCGGGTGACTTAAATTTTACCCGACTTGCTTAGGAAGTCTGGGGTCAGAGTGCCCATATGGATGCCTTAGCTTCGTTCTTTTCGGAGTTGCTTATTAACAATGACTTAATTGATGTCGTTACAGGGGTCCCTGTCCCTACTTGGTTTAATGGACGAGGTGGTGATGATGGAATTTATAAAAGATTAGACAAGTTCTTGGTTAAAGCTTCTTTGCTGGATGTTTGCGCCTGCTATAGATCATGGTTGGGTGAGCAAAAGATCTCGGACCATTGGCCGATTTTTCTACAACTGGAGGAGGGGCATTTGTGTCGCAATTATCCATTTAAATTTGACTCTTCTTGGTTGTCGTTTCCGGATTTTGAATCCTATATTAAGGATGTTTGGTTGAATTGCAATATCTCACAGGACCTCAATCCTGTGGACTGTTTGTGCGGTAAACTTAATATTTTAAAAAGGAAGGCCTTGTCCTGGGTCCATTAGAGGAAAATTTTGGATAAACAGTTGTTGCGGGAGGTGGAAACATAGCTACAGGAGCTTTATTTGCAGAATCTGGAATGTCCTTTGGATTGTCGAGGGTTGGAGATGCTAAAGAAATTGGAAGCTGGAAAGGAAGGGCTTTACTTAAAAGAGGAGCAGGAATGGCGACTTAAGAGTCGGGCCTTGTGGGTTAACTATGGTGATAAAAACACTCATTTCTTTCATAAATTTGCCTCGGCTAGGCGAAATAACAATTCTATCTGGAGAATGACAAATGAGGAGGGGGCAACTTTCTCGGGTGTTGAGGACTTAAGGGATTGGCTTTGGAGTATTTTAAGACTATATTCTCAGATGATAAGAATTGTGATCTACAATCACAGTTAAAGGTGGCACGTTTCTACCCTCGTTTCTTTGATGATGAGGAGGCTGGGGAGCTTTGCAAGGAAGTAACGATAGATGAAGTGGTAGGGACACTTAAATATTTTGCTAAAGAAAAGAGTCCTGGGCCGGACGGCTGGACTATTGATTTATTTCTACATTTCTTTGAGATCATGGGTGAAGATATTTTAAGGATGGTGGAATACACCCGACAGAGGGGGTTTGTGTCTGGAGCTCTTAACGCTACCTTTATCACACTTATTCCAAAAGTTGGTGACCCAAAGACTTTTGGGGACTTCAGACCCATTTCCCTTTGTAACTTGGTGTATAAGATTGTTTCAAAGATCATCGCTTGTAGACTTAAGTCTATTTTCTCAAAATTTATCTCGCAGGAACAGTTTGGATTCTTACAGGACAGACAAATTCATGATGTTGTTGGTATAACCCAGGAAGTTCTTCATACTATAAAGAGCAGGAAGAAAAAGGCCATCCTCTTAAAGATGGATTTAGAGAAGGCTTATGATCGCGTCAGTTGGGATTTCCTTAGAATTGTGCTGATACAGATTGGTGTGCCTGCCCTTGCTATTGATTGGATCATGGCTTGTGTGTGTTCTATGAACATATCTGTCCTGGTGAATGGGGCACCTACCTCTTTTTTCAGTTGTTCTCGGGGTATTCGACAGGGGTGCTCCATGTCCCCGCTTCTTTTCCTCCTAGTCATTGATGGGCTTAACAGACTTATTTCTTAGGCACAATCGGAGGGGCGATTAAAGGGTCTAAAAATTACTAAGGATCTTTTCCTCACACATGTACTTTTTGTGGACGATGTCTTGCTCATGGGAAGTGACTCTGTGGAGGATTGGAAGGTTTGTAAGGATATTATTGAGTTGTTTTGTAAAGCCTCAGGTATACGGATGAGTTTGAGAAAGTCTTGTTTATTTGAAAATTTGGTGGAGGAATACCGAATGTTGAACATCCTGGCATTTATGCCTTTCCAGTGTCATAAGGTTATTGAGGGCTTTATATATCTTGGTTTTAGACTTAAACCCAATGGTTATCTTGTCCAGGACTGGCAGTGGCTGATAAAGAAATTTGAAGATCGTATTTCTCATTGGATGTATTGGCTTCTCTCCATTGGAGGCAAGCTCACGCTGGAAAAGTCTGTCCTTGTTGGGACCCCTGTCTATTGGTTTTCCTTGCTTCCGGTGCCCTGTTCAGTCATAAATACCCTGCGCAGATTGTTGTTTAATTTTCTATGGAATGGTGGATTTAAGAAGACAGGCTTAGCTATGGTCTGATGGGAGAGAATTTCTCTTCCAACATCGTTCGATGGCTGGGGGATTCTTGATTTCTCTGTATTCAGTGCGGCTCTTCGACTAAAAAATTTATGGAGGGTACTAACTGGTACTTCTTTATGGACTAGGGTGATCCATGGAAAATATATAAAATGTGAACTCTCCCATTGGTTTCAGAAACCTCAGAAATTGGTTCGTGGTGTCTCGCCCATCTGGAATGGCTTTATGAAGGTTTACTACTGGCTAGCATTGGAGCTGTGTTGGATTATTGGAAACGGTCGGGAAGTGACCATTGGTACTGATCCTATCCTGGGTCTGTCTAGTGGTTATAAGTTATCTCCAAACTTATTATTGAGACTGAATGCTGCAGGGAGGTATACGATGGACTCTATTGTTAAAAACAATCATTTGGGATATTGGCTGGACTCTGCGGACTTAAATTTGCCCCGAGATGTTGCTGGTGAATGGGACTCATATGTTCATGCATTAAACTCTACGGGGGTTCATGTCTGTCGTGATATGGATGTGCTCGTTTGGGCCGATAACCTGTCTATTGGACAGGTGACAACTAGAACTGCTTACAAGTGTATTATAAAGCGCAGGTGTATTTTCCCTTCACAGTGGTGGTACTAGATACTTTGGAAGTGGGCCATCCCGCAAAAACTGAAGTGTTTTACTTGGTTTATGCTTCTTGACAGGTTAAAAACTTGGAATAATCTCATTCTGTTGGGTTGGTTCGGCCCTAGCTGGTGCATCTTATGCAAAGCTTCATATGAATCTGCTGTACATTTGTTTTTGGAATGCCCTTTCACTTGCAGTCTGTGGGCTAAATTTTATTCTACTTTGGGCATCTCTGGAAGTTGGAGCAGGGAGAATTTGGATATCTCTCTTAAATTATGGATTTCTGCCAACATTTCTCATGATACTTTACCTATCTTCCTGTGCTGGACGGTCTGGCGTTTGAGGAACAAGGCTCTGTTTGAAGGGACTCATCTGAACCTGGACTCTACTTATAACTCAGCTTTGGGTCATTATTTATTATACCAGAATGATCATAACAATTTGGCTCAGCGTAATATTGGGAGCTTTCACATGAGGGTTGAAGACCCTGTTCTTTTCTTTGATGGTGCAGCAAATAAGGGTGTTTGTGGTGCTGGTGGGGTTGTTTATATTGGGCTGGATCATTTTTATACTCTCAAATTGAACTGTGAGAGAGGTTCTAATATGCTGGCTGAACTTCAGGCTTTGTGGTGCGTTGATCGAGTGGCAAATCTTATGGGCCTTGGGAAGGTGCAGATCTTTGGTGACTCTCGAGTCACTATTAAATGGGCTCGAGGTGAATGCGCCCTGAATGTTTTGAACCTGACTTATTGGTGCAACCGTATCAGAGCAAAACTTGGTATGTTCCTCAATGTCTCATTAGAACATATTTATCGAGAACATAACTCCCAGGCCGATCTGTTGTCCAAAGCAGCTTTGGAATGTGACGAGGGCTTCTTATTTTGGGAAGAATTTCTGGCAGATCAGTGGATTGATTCTGGCCATTTGTAATTTTTGGGACAGATTTTAGCTTATCTAGTGTGTATGGGTGGGCGGAAATACTTTGATTTTGTATGGGGCGTATTCTGATTGGCGGCATATATGTTCTCTATGTGCAGTAGCATATTTTTGATCATCTTCTGATATTATCATGTACTATTTGATTCACCATTATATCAATAGTATGCTTTTTTTCGCGGAAAAAAAAAATAAAAATTTTCAGAAAGAGAGTTTAGATAATGCTGTAAATTTTGGTTGTGATCACCCTAAACTTTTTTGTATCTTTTGAATTTAACATAGTTAGTCACTATATTTTTCTTTGGTAATTAAATATGTGAGAATTTATTATGTAATCCGAATATCATAAATATGGTAGTCCATAGTTTGGCAACATTTGTGTTTTTAGTAGTCAAAAGATTATAATAATAATAATGTTAGTAAAAGTTGATAATATGATAATAATATTGGTTGCAGGACCAATGATAATTGACATAGATCATTTGCCAACAAGAGGCCGAGCAACAATATGATAAAAATGAGAAAAAGTACAATTCTTTGTGTAACCCAACAACGGTTGGCAACGAGGGAATCGCCAAGTGACCGTGGGCCTCTCTTACGACTGAACTCTTTATAAGATTTAATCACCAAGTCACCAATGATTGCCTCGGAGACCAATGCTGAAACAAAAAGTATAAAAATCCTTACCACAAAAGAGATGGGCACACTCATAGTAAGAGCGACAACAGTGAGAATCACTCCATGACAGGTGGCGAAAAGAGATGATATGCTCTGAACGTAGCCTCTATTGTTGCTCTGGTTTGGATGGATTGATTTTTTTTTGTTTGGAATTGCAACGATCCCCGAATCTTGCTGAATGTTATTATTACTTTCAGGTGGTTGTTGTAGAGCCATCTCAATATCACGACCATTTGTATTATCTGGAGTTAACAGTGAAATCGTGTCGGAAGCAGCCCCTTCCAACTCTTGTGTTGGTAAAGGTATGCCCAGCATTTTTACCACGTGCAACACGACCTGATCGACGAGCACCCCCTCATATCTGCATAATATACACACAAAAACGACTAAGAAATGCCTATAAAGTGTAATACACCTATCAATCCAGCCAATTAAAAACTAAGAATAACTCAAAACTCTTAGCCGTTACACGCATCCAACTCAAAACTGTTTTTGTCTGCAACATTAGAAAGCGCCTTTCTCCATCCTTGAATAGTGCCGGAATCGTATCGGGGCTTCTCTTGATGGTTTTAAGGGTCAAAATATGTCTTACGTTGAAGTGTGCGCAGAGATTCAACATACACTCCATTTCTGCTCGACGTCCACCGAAGATCTGAGGGTTTGACACTCTCGCTGGAATACTGGAGACCCATATTGCTACGGAAAAACCCTCGGCACGGCCAATTACATAAAAATCTAACTTCGGGATTCAATTCAATGTTGTGGCAGCATACTGTTGACAATTCAATGCAATGTACCAGTGGTTTTTAAATACATAAACTGCTAACTTTGGGATTCAATTCAATGTTGTGGCAGCATACTGTTGACAATTCAATGCAATGTACCAGTGGTTTTTAAATACATAAACTGCAAGCATGGGATACGCTGATCTTAATGTACGAACAGTTTATTAAATACATTAATTTCAAAGTCTGATGACGAATCCAGCTAGTAGGATACGCTGAACGCATCATGCCGCCAGTTCCTGGGAAGGAGTAAACGAGGTTTGCATCATCTATATTGAGCCAATAAAATTATGACAAAAAACATTTTTTTAATAAATAAATCATTTTGTCACCATCTCATTTGCTCCGGACATATAACGTTGCTCTCGTTTTCGTCGCCCCAGGACCCGACGACTTTCTGAAGTAAGTGTATCTTACTTTTGGGATTTTCAATTAGAACTGTGCGTATGGTTTTCGACTGTCTGATTTAATGGTTTTAATGAATATACAGAGATATGTGCACAGTAGCAAGTTGGCCTTACAGGTACCAAGACTGGAATTGATGCTTACAGCAATGCGCCGGTGGACTATGTTGTATCTATGAGACGCTCAATCACCCCTGAGTACGGGATTATGCAGTGTGGATGTGTTATGTTGTCATCATTGATCTTATGGCTCACATGCCGGTAAATTTTAAAGAGGCTGCAAACAAAGTACGCACTTACCTTCTCTATTAGCACTCAGGCCCTGAATTCTGGAAGCTCAGAACAAGAGATTGAGCCCGTCGGAGTAGCGGTGTCGTGTTGCGTTTGGGAAGTTCTTGTGCCTGTACATTTATAGGAGGGATGTCGTACGATTTAAGCAATGGGAGAGATGGGCGGGCGGGGATAAAGGAATCGACGAGGGTATCATTCTGTGATTCTCGTTGTCCGTCCAGTTCATCTATATTCACGGACGCCACAGGAAATAAGGGATAAGGGATAAACTCTAAATGCCTTCGGTGCGGTCCTTGCGTTGTGTTCAATTCTATACTCTAAAACATAAGGCCTTTATATTGCTTTTAAATTGTTTGTTTCGATGTAGAGTTGTCGATGGATGAACAACAGATTCCCTTAACTGACGACGTTTCTTTGCAACTCTAAACCGTGTTTGAATGGATGGAGAGACGTACGATACTTCTGAAATGAAAAACTTCATTTCAGATTTTGCTTATATAGTTGTTTCTTGATTGTAGAGGTACTTGAGTAAAATCTGCTTTTGCTTTCATGGGAGTCTTATGTTCGTTTGCTATGATGATACAGTTTGGCCGCTTATACAAGAGGCTTCTGGCAGTTTTTGGTGGAAAAAGACAGAGATGAGCGCATTCGAGGTCAGAGTGTCCTTCCAGCTCAATCTTTTAGGTTTAGGTTAAAGTGATTAAGAGTCCGTTTGGAGGATCTGATGTTTATTTTCCTAATAGACAAAACTCAGTATCCATGTTTCTACTCCTACTTGAAAATGCTCATAATCTGTAAAACATGTTTATCGAACGGCTTTCTACCCATTGTATTATACTTTAAATCATATGATAGAAATTGCCTTTTATAGCCACGAAAAAGTGGATTTTTTCAAGGGGAAACAACATACTCTATTTTACTTACCAGATGAGAGCAATATCCCTTTTTAACCACAAAAAATGGAAACACGGCTATGTTGATATCTTGTTTAACACCACCAAGCTACTGCGATCGCTATAATATGTTATATATAGGTGTGATAATCTGTCACAATCACTCTTCATGGCTTAGAATGGTGTTATACCTCCATAATATGTATTCGTTAATGAGTGGAATGATAGTATATTCTAGAGATGTGCATATATTCTCTTGTGTGTGTTTTTTTACGGACGCCACAGACAATAACGGGAGCGTCTGGAACATCCGGAACATAATCAATAATTTAATCACTTTACATAAGCAACTGGAACACCTGCCTTTACTATTGTCTCTGCTGCATGCATTTTAAACTACTCGTTCCAGCAGGGGATAAACTAAAACCGCGCCTGTGCCTCTATTCTGCTCCTGGTAGTGCTTGATTTGGGACTGAGAGTCATAGGAAAAAAAATTGATAATTAACCAAAGGTTGAGATTATAAGGCTGATATAAATCCTTCTAAAGGTTAAGAAGAAGAATCTGGTTCTCGTAGGGGAGAAAGAGCCCGAAGCTGTAATAAAAAAGATTGTGCAGAGAATAAAAAAAAGTGAAATCCCAGAGTAGCTTCAGATCCTTCCTATTGAAACAGAGATATTTGCTTTCTCTTCCGGAAACAAAGATAAAGACCACATTGCTATGAAGTTCAGGGAATTGGACCACATTGCTATGAAGTTCAGGGAATTGGACCAAATGTTGGAAGGGAGTTTGAATAAGGGTATAATTCTTAACGTGGGTTATTTAAAGTGGCTTGTAGAGTATCCCAAGGCAGGAGGAGCATCGATAGGGTTGTCAGTATCATCTTCTGTGAAGTTGTTATGAAATTGAGCCAATTTTTAGTTCGATATGGCTGATTGGGATTGCAACGTGTGAAACATACCTGCGTTGTCAAGTATATCATTCGTCTATGGAGAATGATTGGGACCTGCAACCTCTACCTATTGTTGCTAAACTAACTCGAGGATTGTTTCCTAGGTTCTCCCTTGTTTCTTCTACTTTCCAAGTTCTGCAGTTATTTTAGTGTTAAGAAGATCCGTCTTGAAATCCATAAAGGAAAGATCAATTCTATCCCAAGTTCAAATCCACTTTTGAAAACTTTTACTATGTCCAATTGATGATAATAATATGTTTGTACTTGCAACAAAACATTATTATAATAAAAAATAAATTGAGATGGCGTTGCTAAAGAAGCAAGAGAAGGAAAAAGCAAATAATGTGACACATAAATCAGTCACGTAAACTAGTCTTTCCAACAACCATTTTTAAAGGAGATTGTATTTATGGTCAACCTGCATCATTTGGAGATGATTTTTATATAATGTGATATATTTATGGTCAACCTGCATCATTTGGAGATGATCAAATTATAGGTATTAAGGAAATAATGTGATACATTAATGTATTAAATAATTATCACAATTTAATTTGTTGTATTCAGCCCATATTATTGACCCGGCAAATATTCAACCCATATTATTGACACGGCAAGCATAGACAATCAGACCAACTCACATGCGCCTACATAAGTGAACTGACAAACCAAATGAATAAACTGGTATCTATCCTTTAATCCTATCGACATTGAAAAACATATTCATGGTTAAAATGCATTGACAATAAACTTTCAACTTGAGACCATTATACTTTCAAAGTTGATATCGAGGAAGCAAAAGTTTTGTGGATGCTTAGCTTCCTAGATACTGTTTTGACAGTCAATCTTCAACTTTTTTAGATCATACTCTTGCTTGGTTGTTACTTCTTATAGTTTGCACAATCACATGCATAATAAAAGGAATTTTGTAGCTACTTGAGCCTTTTCAGATGTTAAAATTGTAGAATTTTGTATTCCACTGTACTTGGA
The DNA here is from genome assembly GCA_027924585.1 of Larix kaempferi. Lineage (NCBI taxonomy): Eukaryota > Viridiplantae > Streptophyta > Pinopsida > Pinales > Pinaceae > Larix > Larix kaempferi. The sequence continues at coordinate 644,131 of BSBM01000841.1, forward strand.
AGTGACCATACCCACCTCATTATAATATCTTTAAGGAGAAAAATAATTTATGTTCATATATATATATATGCAAATCTATAACAAAAAGCTGAGTATGAAAGATGTAGGTTCAACTTCATTTTCCATCATTATTCTGAACTATATAATCTTCTTGAGCAACTCCATTTCAATTTATTTTTTATTATAATAATGTTTTGTTGCAAGTAACAAACATATTATCATATTATTATCATCTTTGGCTTGGGAGTGACACTCCTTAAAGGATGAAAGCATCGAGCTTTGCTTGGAGGATGTGAAGTACTCAATTAATAGCGAGAAAAAGCTTGTAAAATGTGTATAGATGGGTTGAATGGCTTCTTTGGAGCTTATTCCAAGGTGGGTATTAATTCTTCTCTTCTAAATAAGAGGTTTATTTGAAAATTTTGGTTTTATGTTAGAAGGGTATCTTAAGATTCACCATCTGTGAGATGGGTATTGAAAATTCTTGTTTTCTTGTTTTTTTTGTGTTAATGTAGGTCTTCTTTTAAGTGCTACAGTTTGAATAGTATATTCCACTCTATATGCATTCATTTATTCTACCTTATTCTATTTACGAAACCAGAAACCAGACTCAGGTTTTGATATCAATGTCGGTCCATATTATTTGAGCGGACCACTCATTGTTCAAAGTTGTTATTTATATATTTTGTGCAGGCAGACCACTAGTTCCTAAAAATTTTATGTATATATTTTATACAGACAATTAAAAAACTTTGAATCATTTTTGAAAAATAAATGCTACCAGATTCTTTTCGGCCTCAAATGCCTAGGCTTTGAAAGGAATAGCTCAACCTAGAATGTAATGCTCACTAGTATCCTCTCTTCACCAACAGTATGGTTTAACCTCCCAAGAGGCGCAGGTTACTAGTGCGTGTAATGCCTGTAAAACAGAGGATTGTAAACCACCTGAATGGAAATAGATATATTCCGTAGCTTCGCAGAAGTTAAACCTAGCCCTGGAAACATAAAAGAATTCAAATAACAATTATGAATGTGTATGCCTTGCATCTCTTAAGCAACTGGAAGGGATTACAAGTGAGCCTGTGGAGCAACACTTAGAGCAGAGCAATACCTGGGAATGAAGGAATCCTAGAAAAGACCCTAAACTCATCTTAGTTGTGGCGCAAGTTGCTCCCATATAATCACCGTGAACCTGAACTGGTCCTAGTTCTTGCGCTCATTCCTCTACGTAGTAATGCTAAAATCCACTTTAAGTGCCTAAGAATGCAATTTTATTAATAATAAAAAATAGCGAATGAGAAAGTTTTTGAAGATCGAGCCTAGGGTCCAGTTTTACTCATAAGAGATCTGCAAATTCAGCTAAGAGAGAAAGATGGTTTTCAAGACGAAAAGTTTTTTTTATTTCAAAAGGGTTGATGTATTGAACTTGCCTTGGAGTCCCTGCAAAATAGTTAATGTCAAAGATCTGGACCTTGCAAAATATTTAATGTCTGCAGTGTTCGTGCTACCAGGCTGACGCGCAAACCCGCTGCCAAGGCCTAGGGCACAACACACCAGTCAAATATCACTGATACGGCACCAATGAAAAGCAAGAAAAATAGCTTTTTAAAAAATAAATTAAATTAAAAAAACTATAGAAAAATTGTATGAAATTGCAAAAATGTGAAGTCAGACAGTAAACTAATGCCTTGACCCGAATACTAAATGTCAACGACGTAATAAATATATGCTGAGATGTTCGCCGTGCAACATTTTTTTAGCAAGTTATATAATATTGATTCTGGTTTGAAAGATATATATGAATATTTTTCAGAAAGAGTTTAGATAATGTTGGAAATTTTGGTTGTGATCACCCTAAACGTTTTTGTATCTTTTGAATTCAACATAGTTAGTCACTATATTTTTCTTTGGTAATTAAATATGTGAGAATTTATTATGTAATCCGAATATCTTAAATGTGGTAGTCCAATAAATGAAGTCGGCCATAGTTTGGCAGCATTTGTGTTTTTAGTAGTCAGTGTCAGAAGGCCAAGAGGCACTAGTGTATTCGATGTCTTTGATTTTGCGTATTAGTTTCTGCCTATTTGTGCATATGTCTTAAACTTTTTTACGTAACTTTTAAATTTATCCATTAATTCTTTGACTAGATATTATTGGTTAGAACTTTGAACCGTTATTTCCAAGTTCACTGTTATTTATGCTCACTTGGTTTTCATATTGTCAATAATACTAAGTTAATATAATTACATCAATAAGTGTTTATATCTTAAAATTTGGAATATAAAAGAAAAAATAATATAAAATATAACTAGTAATTATTCATGAACCACAAATTAAATAACTAGAATTAGAAGTTGAGTTGCTTTTGTCTATTTCATCCAGATGTAATCCTTAAATTTTGAGATGAAATAGATCTACATAGCCGTTAAGCGGTGCTTATGTTAATATAAAATATAATTCATAATTGTTCACTGACCACAAATTAAATAACTAGAATTAGAAGTTGAGTTGCCTTTGTATATTTCATTCAGGTGTAATCCTTAAATTTTGAGATGAAATAGCAGTAAACTACATGCTAATCATGTATGCTAGAATTAAAAATATAGATAGATCTACATAGCCGTTAAGCCGTGCTTATGTTTGAAGCTGTAAACTACAGCTTCAAACATAATATAAAATATAACTCGTAATTGTTCACGAACCACAAATTAAATAACTAGAATTAGAAGTTGAGTTGCCTTTGTCTATTTCATCCAGGTGTAATCCTTAAATTTTGAGATGAAATAGCAATAAACTACATGCTAATCATGTATGCTAGAATTAAAAATATAGATAGATCTACATAGCCGTTAAGCCGTGCTTATGTTTGAAGCTGTAAACTACAGGCTAATCATGTGTGCTGGAATTGAAAATACTCATTCAAAAAGTCTAATCCCTCGTTAAGAAGAAACCCGAAATGGAGTTAAGCTCTTTATACTAATATTTTTGATAAGTGTTAATAAATGGTTATCATTTTTTATTTATTTTGCCAACGTTGGAGGGTGTAGACTATGTTAAAACTATCGAAAATTAACATACTTTCCTCTCCTCTCCCCTAATTATAATTTTTCTTTTCAAAACTCAACGTATACAGAATGCAATGCAGTGCAAGGAAAAAGGTGGCTGTAAACGAAACAATTAGAAGGCCTAACTGTGAAATTATATACACTCTATGGGGTAAGTTAGTACCGCCGTGGAGTGTTACCTTTTGTGGTCTCGTGAGTGTAAGTAGGCCAGTTAAAAAAGAGTGAGCATGTAAAGAACGGTCACGTTTCCAATATAGAAAGCACTAAGCATGTGTCAGTTAAACATGGTACAGTTTGTCATTGCATAGCATTGATGGAATGATGGAGGAGGTGATGCGATGGAGTCGCAAGCCATACATACTATGCCCATCAGATGCACCACCCTTAACTCTGCAGATCGCTGTAAAGATGAATACCGTATCTCTGACAGGTCTACCAAGTATCCCTCAAATTGAAGGTTGGAGGCAGAAATAAAACAAAGATAATGCGGAATGAGCTACGGCTTTTCAATCTTTATTCATAAACGGAGATCAACTGATGTAATACAAACAATAATGTAATGTGTATTTAAACACTTATGGAAAACCCTAAAAACTCTAACCTAGCTTTTGCATGCATGGTGTTGCATTTATTAACTGAACTTCTAAATAGTAACTCAAGTAAAAGCTAAATCTAACTGAAGTAATTACTATTTCTAACACTCCCTCTTAATTACTACTGCTGACTATTGCAGCTTTTACAATGCCTAAATTATTTCTATGAATTTCAAAAATATCTTTTGCCAATGTTTTTATGAATATGTCAGCCAATTGGTCAACCGATTTACAATGCTCAACACGAACTTCACCATTGTTCACAAGCTCTCTTATGAAGTGATATCTAGTATCAATGTGTTTGCTTTTCTGGTGAAAAACATGGTTCTTGGATAGAGCGATTGCTGAGTTGTTGTCACAATAAACTGTGGTTGGTCCTTCTTGTTTCTATTGAAGACCTTCTAAAACTCTGCGTAACCAGACTGCTTGACATGCTGCTGATGTCGTTGCTACATACTCTGCTTCTGCCGATGAAAGTGTCACAATGCGCTGCTTCTTGGATGCCCATGAAATCATACCTGATCCAAGATGAAAAACATGACCGGAAGTGCTCTTCCTGTCATCCAAACTTCCTGCAAAATCACTGTCAGTGAAACCTGTCAAAACATCATACTCCGTGCTTGAGTATAAAATTCCATAGCTTGAAGTCCCTGCAACATATCGTAAGATCCTTTTGCCAATTTGCCAATGCGAGTCTTTGGGAGACTCCATGAACCTTGAAATCAAGCTGACAGCAAACATAATATCAGGTCTTGTAGTTGTGAGGTACATGAGACTTCCCACAAGTCTCTTGTACAATGTTGGATCTACATTGGGACTGCAATCTTCTTTGCTCAACTTAGTACCTGTTGCCACTGGTGTAGGTGTTGTTTTGCAATTAAGCATTCTGAATCGCTTAAGAACTTCATTAGCATATTTATTTTGAGAGATAAATATACCCTTTTCTGACTATTCTACTTCTAGGCCAAGAAAGAACCTCATCAATCCAAGGTCTGTCATCTCAAACTCTTTCTTCATAGCTGCCTTGAATTCATCTACTGAGAGGTCACCTGTAAAAATCATATCATCAACATATAAACAAACTATTAAAATCTGTCCTTGTTGATTTACCTTTGTGTAAAGTGTTGGTTCGCTGCTGCTTCTGCTAAAACCATTTTTGATAAGATAAGAATCAATTCTGCTATACCAAGCTCTTGGAGCTTGCTTGAGCCCATATAGAGCTTTCTTCAACTTGTAAACTTTGTCTTCATGTTCTTTTATTTCATACCCATGTGGTTGCTCCACATAAATTTCTTCTTCAAGAATTCCATTCAAGAATGCCGACTTGACATCCATCTGATACACTTTCCATTTATTCTGTGCTGCAATTGCTAGGACTGCTCTTACTGTGTCCAATCTTGCCACTGGTGCAAAAGTTTCTCCAAAATCAATTCCTGGTTGTTGCGAGAAACGCTTTGCTACTAACCTTGCCTTGTACCTATCAATCTCACCTTTTTCATTGAGTTTGGTTTTATAAACCCACTTCACACCAATGGGTTTCTTATTCTTTGGCAGGTCAACTAGATCCCATGTATCATTTCTCTCAATGGAATCTATCTTTTCGTCCATAGCATTTACCCAATGCTCTTGTTTTACAGCCTCTTCATAAAACACAGGTTCACTAGCAATAAAAACATAATTGGTATTTGCATCCAATTCATCATAAATATCTGTCAATCTTTTAGTCTTTTTATTACTGTGATTAGATTCATTACCTGACTGCGGACTTAATGCTTCACCTCGAACTGAGTTTCTAAGTGTTCTTTCTGGAGTATTTGCTATTGGTGAAGATTCTACTGGATCTTGTTGTCCAATCAGCTCCTCATCTTCTCCATCTTCTGGTTGGGGTATTGCAGCTTCCATACCCTTGTCTATGGTTCCATTCCATGACTCTTCCTCCTTGAACAAAACATCTCTGCTGAGAATAACCTTTTTGGTAATAGGGTTATACAGCTTGTAGGCTTTAGTTTGTTCACCATATCCAAGAAATATACATTTCTCACTCCTGTCGTCTAGCTTTTTTCTTAGCTGTTTAGGAACATGAGCATAAGCAACACAACCAAATACTCTGAAATGAGAAACATTACAAGTCATACCTGACCATGCTTTCTCTGGTACTCTATTCTTCACAATTTTGGTGGGAGATCTGTTCATCACATGAACAGCACAAGCCACTGCATCTCCCCAAAATTCATGGGACACATTTCTTCCTTTCAGCATGCTCCTTGCCATATTTATGATGGTTCTGTTCTTGCGTTCCGCAATACCATTCTGTTGAGGAGTATATCTTGTAGTGAATTGCCTCTTGATTCCATGATGCTTGCAGTAATCATGAAATTCCTTTAATTGATACTCTCCCCCTCCATCAGATCTCAATACTTTGAGTTGATAACCACTCTGTTTTTTTAACCAAAGTCCTAAATTCCTTGAACTTGCCAAAAGTTTCAGACTTCTGACGAAGGAAATACACCCATGTTTTTCTACTGAAATCATCAATAAATGTAAGGAAATAATAGCTTCCACCAATCGATTGAGTTTGCATTGGTCCAACTAGATCAGTATGAATAAGTTCTAAAGGTGCATGTGCCCTTCGAGACATACCTTTAGGGAAGCTATCTCTGTGCTGCTTTGCAATGATGCAACACTCACAACTGCTTTATGGCTCCTTCATAGGGGGCAATCCCTTTACCATCTCTTTCTGCTGCAAAAACTTGAGACCGCCAAAGTGAAGATGTCCATATCTAAAATGCCATAACCAATAATCATCCATGCAAGTGGCTTTTTGAGCAAAAGAGGTTACCTTGTTGTTGCAATTCATGACTAGTGGATACATTCTGTTCCTAGTCACTTGTATTTTGATGATCAAATGTCGATTTGGGTCATAAATTTCACAGTTTGATCCATCAAAGACAAGTTTGTACTTCTTTTCAGTGAGTTGCCCAATGCTAAGCAGATTATGCTTCAAATCTGGAGCATAATAGACATTTGAGATTGTCTATTGTTGGCCTTGTTTGGTCAGAATGTTGACCACTCCTTTTCCAAGAACTGGAACCACCTCATCTGTGCCAACTTTGACCTCTGTCCTCACTGATTCATCTAGGTCTGCAATTAGACCTCTGTCACCTGTCATATGGTTATTGCAGCCACTATCTAAAAGCCAAAGTCCCTTTGGGCTTTCGTGTGCAGCATGACATGTAAGAAATAACATATCATCTTTATCCTTAGAGGTATTAGTCACATTAGCATTATGATTTGCTTGATCAGCCTTTTTCTTTTTGCATTCATGAGCATAATGCCCAAATTTATTGCAATAATAACACTGAATATTAGATTTATCTGACCTTTTTTTGTCGCAGTTTCCACCTTCATGGTTATGATGGTGATCTTGATCTCCATTGCCATTACTTCGGCCACTTCTGCCTCGTCCTCTTGATCCTCCTCTGCCTCTGCCTCTTCCTCTACCTATTGAGAATGACACATGTGCTTTGAAAGCATTCTCTTGAGAGGATTCTTCATTCCTGTTGAGTCTGGATTCGAATGAAAGTAAAGATCCGGTCAACTCGTCTATAGAGAGAGTACTCAAATCTTTTGCTTCTTCAATCGCTGAAACTTTCGACTCAAATTTGTGGGGTAGGGATCTCAGAACCCTTTCAACCACCCTTTGATCTCCAATCTTTTCACCATAGATATTCAGTTGATTAACAATCCCCATGACTTTGATCATGAAAGAGTCTATAGAGTCTGATTCTTTCATCTTCAGATCTTCAAAGTCTCTTCTTAGGTTTTGGAGTGTTGCTGTTTCCTTACCAGCACCTTGATAACTGGTCGCCAAGGTATCCCATGCTGCTTTGGCATGTAAAGATGCTGATATATTTGGAAATACGCTGTTATCCAAAGCGTTCATGATGAGATGCAATGCCTTTGCATCCTTCTTCCTATGCGCTCGCAGGACATCCTTCTCTGCGTTTGAAAGGGCTTGAAAAGCTGCATCATCTACAGGTTCGGAATAGCCATACACGACATATTCCCATGCATCTTCTGACCTGAGATAAACTGCCATCCTTGTGGCCCAGACATCATAGTCTTTTTTCCCTGTAAGAGGAGAAATCTGTGATTGATTGCTACTAGAAGCCATAGACGCTGCGGTGTCTTTCACTGGCTCTATTCAAAATAATCTCCCTTCCTCTTTTTTTTTTTTAAACAAATAATAATTCTCCCTCTTAAACAAGATTTGAAAAATATCTTCAAATATCTTCTTCTCTTGTAAAAAGAAAAAAAAAATTCTTACTCAATAATTGCGTGAAAGTCAAAAAAGAATCACATAAAGTAAAAACCTTTTTGCACTTGTCCAAAAATGTTGCCTTGTTCCAATTACCGCTCTTTGTCTTAGGGAGAGGCCGCGGTGAAATCTCGATTTTTTACCTCGTATCTCCCCAAACTACCGCGCTTTAGACTATACGGTGGGCGCGATAGTTCCTAAAGTACCGCTCTGTGGACTATAGGGAGGGCGCGGTACTCCAAATTTTTTTTAATTTTTTTTTAATAATTTCTCCAAAAAAAATTCTTAAAAAAAAAAACTTAGAAATTCTTCAAAGCTACGGCTTTGGCTTTTCCAGAAATTGATGCTACCAATTTGATCTTCTCCTATGCTCTGATACCAAACTGAAGGTTGGAGGCAGAAATAAAACAAAGATAATGCGGAATGAGCTACGACTCTTCAATCTTTATTCATAAACGGAGATCAACTGATGTAATACAAACAATAATGTAATGTGTATTTAAACACTTACGGAAAACCCTAAAAACTCTAACCTAGCTTTTGCATGCATGCAAGCATGTTGTTGCATTTATTAACTGAACTTCTAAATAGTAACTCAAGTAAAAGCTAAATCTAACTGAAGTAATTACTATTTCTAACACAAATCACGCTATCACTGCAACTGCAACTGCAACTGCGAATGTCGTATCTCTGACAGGTCTTCCAGTTTGTGATGTTGTTCAGGCCAAATGGAATCACAATTTTCTAAGCGATATCGACTCTCCGAAATTAATTGATTTGTTTTGTTTAGGTGTAACCCAGGAGTTGCGGGGATGGCCAATCTAGGTCTCGGAGAATGTGACCAATTAAAAGGTGCTACAAACTTCACTCTTTGGAAGTGCGTACTTAAGATGTTGTTGGAGAAAGTTTATCTTTGGCGTTTTGTTGAAGGGAAGGTTACAGTCTCTACTGAGCATGGATTGTCTCTGCATTGTTGAAACAGATTGTCTCTTAGCTGAGCAAAACAATTTTTGTCCATATGACCACTTTTCCTGTGCATCTATGCCTCTGTCTAACAATCCAAAACTTGGGTAGCGAATATAGAAATCCTTCTCCTCGTGCACATTCACAAGTAATTCCTACTACCTCCATTTTCCTTTCGGTGGTTTTATGCTAAATTGCCCTTGGTTTCTTAAGTTAAAAAATGCTTGTTACCGGATAGAGACAAGCCTTGTATTAGACACGTGGAAGTGGAACGCTAGCCTCAGGATCTTTCCTGAATTCTGTAACCAAAAAATTATCTCATTATATGATATTGTTTTTTTGCCAGTCGTAGGATATTTGGCATTGCGTGTAAATGATTGTATGGAATGTGGAGGATGTACAAAATCACAATTGATGGTGGCCTCTTCATGCCTTTTTATCTAAAAAATTATAGCATCTCAAAATGGCTTTTGCTGCTCCAATGGAAAATTAGTATTTTTCCCTTCCCTTGAATTCTTTTACGTGAGTAATTCAGAAGTGTGCCGTGCATGGAATTTTCTCGTTTAAGCCCACAACTACAAACAGTCTCTCTCCACCCCTGCCTTCGCATACTTCGCCTAGAATTATGGATTATTTAATATTATATAAGGGATTTCGCCTCGAATAACAAGCGAGAATGCATGAGAGCATCTTTAGATAGTGAATGGAATTATTATGTATAGGTGTTCTCTGTATATAACTAACTGATTGCAATTTAAGAAGGGTTCTTTCTAATTCTTTTCCATACATTTGTTTTTACCATGAAATTGAGGTCCTAGCACCTAGTTTGCTAGTTTAAGCCACATGCATGCAACTTAATATATGCAACCTTCAGCTTTGCATCTTGTTATGTAGCTTTGGATCTTTCACCAAGCGAGAATGCCAATTTAGATGGAAAATTAAAAGTATTGCTGCAACATGTTGAATAACAACATGCAAATTGCGAAGAAAAATAAGTGAGGGGTGTCCAAATCATTTCTACGATTATGTATTTCTTATTTGAGATCTTGACTTCATAAGTGGTGAATCACGATAGTGTCCTTTCACCTGCCATGCGCTTCTCATTTGATAAGTTGTCAATTTTGTTTGCATCCAGCTAAATCACCTGACACTAGGACACGGGACATGAAAATAGAGTGTTTAGATAGGACACGGTGACCTCACGACATGGAGCACACGTTATATATATATATATATATATATATATATATATATTAAAAATATAGACATAGAGATCCAATTTTTTTTAGAAACTAGAACATTTACAAATATTCAATAGAAATACTAATTAGAAATTTAGAATCAATACACAATACACATTTTGTCATTCACAAATCACAATGAGACACAAAGATGATAGCTCAAGATGTCGAAACCATATTTCTCATTAAATCATCAAAATCAAAATGTATTACATAGATGTCGGAATGCCAATGGAAACTAGTAGTAGTAAATAGTAAATACAAAAAGGCGTAGATCATAGATGAGATCAAGATGTAAGAGTCTCATATGTCAACAATCCTCCTCCATGCCTGAATCAACAAACTCATGACTGCCTTGACCCTCCTCTTCCTCCTCTTCCTCCTCCTCCTATCTGCCCATTTGACGATCTACATCCACTGGTGTGGAGGATGACCCCTCCATAGGATCACCATCATCAAAAGTGATTGGTTCTAGCATTGGATCATTAAGATCTATGTTGGCTAATGCCAACTCAGTACTGTTGTCCAAATCCATATTATAAGGAAAGACATCCCACATATTTCTCTTTCCCTTCACCCACTCCTCCCTCTTCCTGTAAATAAGACAAAGGTTGGAATGCACATACACCATTGTCTCTAGCCTGGATTGCTCAAGCCTGTTCTTCTTCAAATTGTACAAGTTCCCATATGTGCTCCAATTCATCTCACAACAAGAGGATGAAGTAACTTGAGAGATGACCCTCAAGGCTATCTTCTGTAGAAGAGGGCATGCTGCCCCATGAGTTTCCCACCAAACATAGGGTTTCTTAACTCCCATGTCTCTAAGTAACATATAGCCTCCGAATTTTCCAGTGGTAGTGGAAAACTCCACAAATCCCTCCTCCACCTCTTCAAGTAGGTCTCTATCTTAAAGTAGTCGTCTATATGCTATCTTCCTCCCATGTGAGATCTCTCCATCCATGTGAGGGGGGAATCTGCGTGAGGGCCTCGACCCACCATTGAACCAGTCATGACCGTAGAACTTGGGGTTCAATGAGTGGGCCAAGCAATGCAAAGGCGTGCAATTCTTATCCCACTTGGAGATAAAAATATCCTGTATGGTGGACCATAAGTTCTTTGTCGATGTCTCATACTCAACACACTCATTCTCCATAACAATGGTCCTCATGGACTCAATCATGGAATCTCACCCTTCATAAACATATGCTAGAATGGGTTGGTCCTTGTTTGCAAACTGCAACAAAGAAATCACTAGCTCCATGATCTTAATGGTAAGATCTACCCTCTCCCACCAACCATCATCTAGCACTATGTCCTTTACCTTTTTTGAAGCAATCTGATTCGTTTTTCTCCAAAAGGATCAAAACTATGAAATAACCATGGACCCAAGAGCAGTTTTGACCTCTCTCAAACTCTTGAGCATGCTGAATGAGGAAGCAAACTGAGTATTTGCAACCTTCAACAATGAAATATGTGTGTACTCTTTGTATATTGTGAGGGCATTGGTGTGGTTTTGTACAAAGTTACAGATAAGGTGTGCATCCTCAATAAGTTTTCCAATCCATGCCACATTTGAAGCAATAGATTTCAGTGCTAAATTCAAAGAATGGGCAATGCAAGGTGTCCAAAATAGGGATAATTTTAAGGACCCATACTTATTTAAAAGTGCATAAACTTTGGCGAATCTTACCAATTCTTAAAATGTTAACTATAAAATATTTGGCGATATTTTTCTAAAATAATTTCAATTTCTAAGGATTTTATATAGTTTATATAATAATTTACCCCATCAAAATTGGGCAAAATGGGGCTTCAAAAAATGCAAATTGGTGAATTTTTTTTGGAAAAAAAATGGAAAAATAGCCCATGGGCTAAATTTTGCCCCTAAAATTATCCTTGGTCCAAAATACCTGTAAGATCAATAAAAGAAAGTATAAATGAGTCTAGACTCTAGACTCTACAAGACTACAACTAACAACTCAAATGAAGATTGAAAATCTATAAATTGACCTTTCCCCTAGGGCCTAGATGAATCTTGTGCTAAATTCAAAGAAGGAGCAAATTAGCGATGCAATTATGCAATGTGTCCAAAATGAAAATACCTGTGGATATTTAGCTTCCACAATCATGCCAACAACCTTACAAACAAGTGCATTGTCCGTAATGATTTGTACACAAGAATCAACACCTACGTCTTCAATGACTTTGATGAACAACTCACCCATATATTGTGCATCCTTGTATTTCCCAAGAGCATCCACCACTTTCAAGAACACCGGTCCATTTGGGGAAGACACCATGAAATTGATGAGTGGATGGCGTGTTGCATCAGTCCATCCATCATAAATAACACTGACAGTGCATGTGGGCCATTTTGATCTAATTGGCTCAATAATATTATCCACCTCCTTCTTTGCCTTAACCAACAATGTGGTTCTAAGCTTCTCTGAACCAAGAGGTACATAACCAGTTGGAGCTCATTCAATTAGAATTCGACACATTTCAATGAACAATGGTGACTGTGCAACATTTAATGAATTGATGTTGAGGTAGAAAAACAATGCAATGGTAAAGTCCACCTCTTTTCGCGCCTCTTGTTGGAAAATAATGTCCATTGGACCACTTATAGTTGGCCTCTTTCTTATGGATAAGTATCAATCTCACTCCTAGTGATAGAGGGTTTCCTCAAGAATGAAAGAGGATCCTCACTCCGTTGTGTCTTGCTTGCTTCTGCCACCTTCCCTAACCCAACATGATCCTCTTTTTCCATCTTCCTCCTTTGGGTGTTACTCACTACTTTACATGAAGAAATCCCACAAGGAAGGGCAACAAATGGCCCTTAACCCGGTAATATGTGCTCTTGAACTCATGCTTGAAGAAATTGCAACTCTAACACACATTGCCTCCCCCACCAAGCTTTGCTCCAAGTTCTTCTTTCCTTGTCACATACTTCCACAAAGGGTATTTACGCTCTTGGGCTTGTTGTCTTGCTAAAACATGGTTAAATCGAGCATGAGCTTCACTAGAAGCAATTGGAGCACTAATAGGAGTAGAAGAGGATATGCTTGGAGGAGGAAGAGGAGGAGAGGCATTAGATGGGACATTTCTGCCTTTCCTTTTCCCTTTAGCTGCTACCCTAGTTGATTGAGATATTTTTCTTCTTCCTTGATGGTGAGCTTGAATCCTCTCAACTAAATATTCCCTCAAATCCACTTGGAATCCCTTGCAAATGCTTCAAATATTCTTTCACCTGCAAAATAACTCACTCTAACCTCTCCCTTCAACTTGTAAATGCACAAATGAAAGAGGAAAATTTCTTTTTAAGAGGCCGCAGGCATCTTTTTTTTGGTTTTCATGGCCTGGATTCGGGACACGGTTTGTGCAGGGTCGGGACACGACCTCAACATGTGTTTTTTTGTGTCTTGGAATCAGGACATGAAAAAACACGTGTCCGACATGTGTTGAGGTCGTGTTCGTGTCCAACACGACACACGGAACACGAGACCCCCTTTTGGACGTGTTTGGTGACTTAGCCTCCAGGTAATTCCTTTTTTTTTGTCCACAAATAGATAATGCCTTCAATTTCCACTATTAAATGTAGAACAAAAAGGTACCCAACATATTAAATGGAGAGCGCACATGTATATTGTGACCCATAAAGTTAGTATAACATAATAAAATTATGTGCCACAGGATAATGAACCAGATAGATTCCATGCAACATGGTGCATGTGATGAATCCAAAGCAGGCATCCGACAATGTTTGGAAACACTAGAACCCCTGCATTAGGATGGGCAGATTTCAAATCCTATGCAAGCCACATAAAAGTCTTTTTGTGATGTTAAATAATGTAATCTCCTTGTTTAAATCATCTATGATAGTTAGAGAGTCTTTGTTTTTCTATTTTTAACATGTTAGTTAGGATTTGTTCATGAGTTCGTTAAATGATTGAATTTGATCCAGTCGATCATTCTTTGTACACCTATAAAGTCAATCATTCTTTGTACACCTATAAATATTTGAGTTAGTGGTAAAAGTGCATGGACACACCAAGGGCATTATGCCTCTATAATCTTAATGTCTCTGCTACATAAACTTTGTCATGGTATTAGAGCCAAAGGGAGCAACTACGAACAAGAGAACGAGGAAGGCACCTGAGCAAAGGGCGCTTCCCAAAACGTTGAAGCTAGAAGAGTCGTGGTGAGAAAGAAAAAGAAGCTTGTGTAACGAGGTTTTTATTAAGGAGGAGCTAGTCGTGAGAGCAAGGTTCAACAGAATCTTGATGAAGAGAAGCCTGTTGCAAACGAAATACGGGCAGTGCTAACCAGCAACAAAGGCTTTTGTTTTGTGTGAGACTTACCGTCAGCATAAAGAGAAGAGACTTCCAATCAAATAACCCATGTAAGGAAGAAACTACTTGCGTAAGTGTGAGGAGAGGCAAGTAATGTCACGTCCCCTCCCGTCGACCCAATGCAAGAAAGGGAACATGGCACTAAAATCTGGGCTTTTAGAACAACTTAGCCAAATTCATCATGAATAAAGGATATGGCATTACAATAAAATGTATATGTGTGCAGATGTAAATCAATTGAACATGCACAGTGAAATAAAGCATCATCCACACTCATTTCATACTCATCCAACATATCAAAATAACCATCAAATTAAACATTGCAGACGTAAACAAAATAAAATACTCATCTTGATGCAATGTTGTCCCAAGCAACTAGCTATGTCACTGCAGCGTTCCACCCAACCATAGGTCTCTGCTCAGCCTGTATTATTTCAGCACTCAGAGACCAGCCCCGAGCTGGGCATGATATCTACAAGGAAATTGGGTCTCTCAAGCTCAGCTCAGCCAAAGCAATGGATACCCATCTCAACCCCAGTGTTCTCTTACACATAAAACTTAGATATGGGCCTGGAAACACATTTTCAGCAATGGGACTTAGAAACTAGATGGACATGGGTTTTCCCCAAAACGTAGGCACACCAAAAATGCATTTGTGAGAGGGAAATCAACCATAGGGAAGAAAACGATTTCTCCCACAGATATACAAGCAATCAGTGAGCCAAAACAACCTCTATGGTCCCCAAATCGACATCCCTTTCTTCCCCACTATTATACAACACAAAAACGTCCTTCCCAGCTAGGAGAAAAGAAGGAAACACAGCAAAACCGTGGAGGAA
This sequence comes from Larix kaempferi, assembly GCA_027924585.1. Classification (NCBI taxonomy): domain Eukaryota; kingdom Viridiplantae; phylum Streptophyta; class Pinopsida; order Pinales; family Pinaceae; genus Larix; species Larix kaempferi. The sequence goes on from BSBM01000841.1 coordinate 659,502, forward strand.
AACGCCTAGGTAGCTCCAAACTCGTGAGAGAGCCAAACTGATGGGTGAGTAATCGCTTGGGGAGCAATTCATGGCTCTTTTCTTGCCCAAGAATCCAAACACGATTTTCCATGAAGGGTGGCTTGCCCATACCCGAATTTGGACAGTCATACCTCTCCATTCCCCAAGGCATTAAGTACCTCAAACATCTCTTGGGAGAGTAAATGATTGGGTACAAAATTCAGCATGGGTAGTTGAGGGTTGATGGGTTCTCTCATTGACATTTGGCTTGACTTGATTGGCTCAAAGGTTTGAATATTTCCCTCCCAATTCCTTGTAAATATCTTGCCCCCATCTCTTGTTGCATTGCATAGCTAGTTGTGGGAATTTATATTAAAATGCATATTTACAATCCCCATGGTTCACTAGCACATGGGTAGCCTAATATCCAATACATGCCTCTTCAAAGTCAAGCGTTCACTAGAGGGGCCTTGGCCTTGAGCTCCACGCTAGGAATCATACATAATATGCATACAATATTTTCATTATAGCCCAAAATATTACAAGGGTCAAAATGGGGACGTGACAAGTAAGCTTAAAAATTTACAACCCACCTATATGAGATATGGCGTGAGAACAGAAAATGGAGAAGAAACCCATGTGCGTGAGTAATGGCAAATGTATGCAATGTGTTAAAAACGTTTATGTGGGTTGGTACCAGACTTATATATCATTCGACAGAAACTTGATTATCTTCATATTCCATTCAGGTGCCATTATTGTCACAAGACAGGCCATATTAAAGCTAAATGCCCCTATTTTCTTGGGGTTGGTCGAGGTATCCTTCGGTGAGGATCGAGATAGCAAAGAGGAATTACAAATGCCTCAACCCACGCCTGCAATGAATGATGATTCTGCCAAATTAAACTGCACTTTCTGACTCTCCTACCTAATATGAAGGTGTATCAAAAGATGAACTTAATTTTTATCTCTATGTGGAAAAGGATTTAGAAACTAGATATCCTCGTGATGACGATGTAGGGCTTGTCATTCCTGGTCATCAGTCGGTAGCTGATAAAAATCATCAAATGAAATTGGTGAAGTGATCTTTAGTCGGGAGGGATTTCTCTTGACTAAATAATGGCTTGGGCTTGGTAAATGGTATGGAATCCCAATTGAGCATTGTTGATCCATCTTCAAAATTGATTGATAATTTTTTGGTTGGTTCTTCAGGGGTTTCCAATCTGGCACCATAGACAATCTCAAACATTGACCTTCGGGGTTTTGTTTCCGGATTAGACCCCCTTCATTGCTGACAACTATGTGGGTCTGGTTGCATCGCCTTTAGGTTCTACTTCTCCCTTGATTTAATGGAATGAGGAGCTTCGATATCCGATTTCCTTTGAATTGACATAAAAAGTCAAGAACCCTATTTAGATATTTTCAAACATACAACCTTCTAACCTTGATGTTGCCCTTGTAACATTTATTCAACACTAGAATGTTACCATCATAAATACGAATAAAAAAGGAAAAAATAAAGTTACTTCATTGGAACCCTATGGGGGAACAATGAATCTAGCAATCATTATATCCCCCTATCTAAGAGACTTTTGGAGGCTATTGGGGAGAAGTCTTGTGTGGGTAATTCACCAAACTCTCGGGCCCTTAGAGCAGGTCATCCCAGTTGAGGAGGTTATTAATGTCTATTCTATCATTCAATATTCGTTGGGTGGGGGGAGCTGAGGAGGTTATTAATGTCTATTCTATCATTCAATATTCATGGGGTAGGGGGAGCTACAAAGGTTAGGGCTCTCTCTAGACTTTTTAAATCTACTAACCTTTGCATTATCTTGGTCCAAGAAACCATGTGTAGTGAGACTATGGAAATTGAAGTATTTTCAAAAAATATATCGGGATGGAATTTATGTGCCCTGGATTCCAGTGAGTTATCGGGTGGCACTCTAGCTTGTTGGATTCCTCAGGTTGTTGGGTTTAAACCTTTCAAAACCTGTGGGGGGATTTTGCTTGAAGGAAGTTTTAATGAATACAACCAAAAACTTGCCATATTAAACTGTTATGGCCCTTATAAAGATAGGGAACATTTTTGGGATGCCTTGAATCATAGTGGCATATTGAGGATTCCAAATCTGATTATTGTAGGAGATCTAAACTTTACCCTACCAACTGCTGAGATTTGGGGTCCTTCTACTCGATTGGATCCTCTTATTGACTACTTTACAAACCTTTTACATTCCTCCAATTTGATTGATGTGATGCCGATAAAATTCGAACCTACTTGGAGTAATGGTAGGAGTGGGAAAGCGGGTATTGGTAAAAGACTTGACATGTTTTTATTTTAAGAGAAACTAACCTCCTCTTTACGAAGATTCATATCTTGGGTGATGCGATCTACTATTTCATATCATTTCCCTATTATCCCACATATTGACGGATTAAAATCAACTCACAAATACCCTTTTAAATTTTACAATATGTGGCTCAAAGATTTGGATTTTTGCTCAATGGTTAGAAAGTATTGGAGCTCTTTACTAGTCCCTGAGGAAGCTAGTCCTGTAGATAGTTTGATTTTGAAGCTTAAATAGCTTAAAAAGGAGGTTGTTATGTGGGGTAAAAAATAGGAAGAAGAGAGATAGTGAAGACCTACAGTTCATTGAGAAAAGGATGGAGGAGATTCTGAATTCAAATCCATCTGGTATTTTTATTGAGGAGAAAAAGATGGAATTAATGAAGCTTGAGGAAAAGAAGACCATACTACTTAATTAGGAGGAAATCCCTTGGACATTAAAGAGTTGATCTATTTGGGTAGCTCATGGGGACAATAATAGTCGATTTTTCCACAATTATGCCTCTTATAGAAGAAATATAAACTCCATCTGGGATTTGAAGCACTCAGATGGGAAAATTTTACATTCCCAAAAAGATTTGGAAGCAACTGCGAAGTTACAAATTTTCCATCTTTTAAAAGATCCAAGATCCAATAATATTGCAAATCAATTGAAGGTGATCAATTTCCTCTCTATTTTTTTTTTCAAGGATGAAGGTTTGGCCATTGGGGATCTTGTATCCTTAGTGGAAATTGAAAGGGTTCTAAAACAGTTTTCAAAATATAAGAGCCCAGGGCCAGATGCTCGGCCAGTACAACTCTTTCTTTCCTTCTTTTATATTAAGGGGGAATCTTTAAACTCAACATTCATCTCCCTTATCCCTAAATGCAAAAAGCCTGACAATTTTAATGATTTTAGGCCTGTCTCACTTTGTAATCTTGCTTACAATATCATCACAAAAATAATTTCAAATCGTATTAAGCCAAAACTTGTGGAGATGATGTCTAAGGAACAATTTGGTTTCTTAGCAAACAAACAAATTTTGGATTCTATGGGTGTAATGCAAGAATGTATTCATTCTATCAAAGTGATGAATCTAGACGCCTTACTGTTAAAAATGGACCCGGTGAAGGCCTATGACCGTGTAAATTGGGTTTAGCTAAGGCTTCTTCTGCTTCAGATCGGATTGCCTATTGCAGTTACAAACTAGATAATGGCCTCTATGACTTCTACATGCTTTGGAGTACTTGTTAATGGTTCTCCAACAATTTTTTTTAAAGCTTAAAGGGTCTACGTCAGGGATTCCCCTATATCCTCTTCTGTTTCTTTTAGTTATCGAGGGGCTCAGTAGAATGACAATAATAGGTAGATTTGAGGGTAAATTGAAAGGAATCAAAATTTTTACATCTATTTTTATTACTCGAATCCCCCTATCTCCTCTTCTGTTTCTTTTAGTTATTGAGGGGCTTAGTAGAATGATAGTAGTAGGTAGATTTGAGGGTAAATTGAAAGGAATCAAAATTTCTACATCTATTTTTATTACTGATTTATTATTTGTTGATGACGTGGTCTTATTTGGAAAGGTCTCAAAGGAGGAATGACACTATTTTGCTAAGATTATTTTAGATATTTTGTGTAGCATCAGGGATGGAGGTTAGTATCTGCAAGTCTACCTTTATCAAGCATAAGGTGGAGGAGGATAATTTGAGACATATTGCAGAAATTCTTCCATATTAGATGACATATTTAGTTGAATGCTTCAAATACTAGGGTTATTTTAAAACCCAACGGCTGCAAGATAAAGGATTGGTTTTGGGTAGTTAAGAAATTTGAAAAGAAAATGAGTAATTGGACTTATAGGATGCTGTCTTTGGGTGGAAGACTGACACTTTTGAAAGCTATTTTTGTTGGTATTTCGGTGCATTGGTTTTTTTTGGCACAGGTTCCTCAGATTATAATCAAAATGATTAGAAGATTGATGTTTAATTTCTTATGGGCTAGCAATTGTGTTGGGGAAAGATACATCTTGCTAGTTGGGAAAGACCGTCCAAACCAAAAATCTTGGGTGGTTGGGATATCAAGATCTACATTGGTTTAGTATGGCCCTGAGCATGAAAAGTATGTGGCATGGAATTTTTGGAAATGGATTATGGTGTGAAGTCCTTTTTGACAATTATTTTAAAGGAAATACTTTGGAACGAATTAGAAATCCCAATAAAAATGTTACGAATGTTTCAAATTTCTGGTGTGGTTTTGTAAAGCCTTTCCCATGGATCAACAATGGATTGTCTTGGAAGGTGGGTTATGGTTCTAGGGCACTGGTGGGGATTGATCCTATTATTGGAAATTATGATAATTTATTATTGTCCCCTTTCCTACTCGACTATCTTGCTGAGGTGGTATTTCATACAATTGCACATATTAAAAGACCTCTATGGCTTCCTCTTTCTAATTCATATTGGTTGACAGATGAAGATATTGGCTTGGGAGACATGGGCTGAAGAATGGTCTTTGTATATAAAGAATATGAACAAGGATGGTATTAGAGTAAATGCTAACGAGGATGAATTGGTATGGGCTATAAACCAATCTTCGGGACAGGTATATGCAAAGGCTGCATATTCAGAAATTACAAGGATTTTCATATATAGTGTTCCTAAATGGTGGTTTGAAAAGCTTTGGAATTGGACTATACCAATGAAATTGAAATGTTTCATGTGGTTAACCTTTGAGAATTTCTTATTAACATGGGACAATCCACAACACAGGGGTTGGGAGGGACCAAACTGTTGTATTCTTTGCAGGTCTGAAAGTGAATTTGTTTTCCATATCTTTTTATCTTGTCCATTCAGTCAACATATTTGGAAATCTGTATGTAAATCCATGATTCATGAATATCTCACAGTCTTGGGGACATGCTTCTATTGAAGATAATTTCTCGAGATGCTACAAAAAAATCTGGAACATAGACTTTTACCAACTTTTGTATGTTGGGATATCTGGAAAACACGGAATTTTTCCATCTTTGAAGATAAAATGGTGAACATTTTTGCAAGTTGTCTGAGAATTTTTGTCATGTATAAAGACTATTCTTCATTGGAGGTGAAAGTGAAGAATAGAAGAAAGATAACTCCTCTCACTGCTTCTGTTGCTGCTACAAGTTTTTTCGATGGTGCGGCTTAAGATGGAAAATGTGGTGTAGGCATATTACTGAAAATTAACGGGGAACACTTTTTTATGATGAAGATGAACTATGGATTGGGAACAAACACCAAAGCAGAACTTATGGCCCTCTGGTGTCTTACAAACTTTGCTTCATCTCTTGGTATAGACACTCTGAATATTTATGGTGACTCGGTTATTGTAAATTGGGTGAAGAAATAATACTCCCTTCAAGTCATTTCCCTTTATTAGTGGTGTAGAAGGATATAACAACTATTGGACTCTTTCCATGATGTGAACAAAAATACCATTGTAGGTTCTCTTTCAAAATAAGCTCTGGATGAGACCGAAGGATTTCTACATTGGGAGGACTACATGGAGGAATCTCTTGTGCATATAGATTCTATTTACTTCTTATCTTGATTCTGTGATGACCGTGTCTGGCTGGTATATGTTTTCTTGTGGTAACCCGTGGGATTAAATAATGGCTTGTTTTTTAGTAAATTGGTTCTTTTTGCAGTAGTCTGGTAGCTTACTCATGTGGTGGAATATGGATACTTTCTGGGTTTTAGTTTTGTATGAACAATATGTTCAAAATATGGCTATGTAATTTTTCATTCTATGAATAGAAAAAGTACAGTTTTTTTCTGCTTGAAAAAAAAGAGAGATGGGTCAGTAAAGAAGACTCAAACGACTCAGGAGAGAGAGTAGAAAAGATTAAGAAAAATATACATTTAAAAATGAGTAGCAGCTCTTGGTATACTTTTCAACAACATATTTGTCGAAGATTGTAGCAAAAAGATGGCACATAACAATTTTTATTTTTCACCACCAGTTTTCATCGGTGAAAATTATGATATGTGGGGTATTAAAATGAAGACCCAAAGATAGTAGCAGAGATGGTGCATAACGATTTTTATTTTCCACCACAAGTTTTCATCGGTAAAAATTATGATATGTGGGGTATTAAAATGAGACATTGTGTTAAAAGGGTATGTAGAACCTACCTATGAGGAAGATCAAAAGAAGCATGATATTGTAGCAGTGCCCCATTCAACAAGGTTGGGATGAGATCATCTTACCCAGGATTGAAGAAGGAACAAGCGACAAAGAATTTTGGAGTATTCTAGAAACAAAGTATAGTGAAAGGAGGAGCAACATCTTGCAAAAATATTTCCGCACTGGAGGAAGACTTTGTGCATGTATCAAAGAAAGAGCATGAGGAAGTTCAAGAAATTGAAGGTGAATCTGGATCAACAGAAGATAGTGAATCCTAGTGTGCTAAGTCACATGTGGATGATAGTCATGATGATGAAGATGAAGCTGTAAATGTAGCAGCAAGTGAACCCTAGTGTGCAGATGCACAGGTGGATGATCAATACAAAGAAGTTACAGTTGAAGATGCCAATGTAGCATCCTATGATGGTGAAGCTACCAATGAAGCAACCATTGATCTAGTGGATCCAACAAAGATTGATGATGAAGATGATAAAGAAACTACCCATGAAGCAATATACCTTGATGAAGTGAATCCATAAGATGAAGTAAATCCCATTGTGCAAATGGATGGTGAAGACAAAGATGTTAATGTTGAGGCAGAGCTAGATATAGTTGAAGATGCATATGAAACACTTGAACCAAAGTATGATGAAGAACATCTTTCAAATGAATGATGGTTAGCTGTGTTGTATAAAAAACAACTCATTGATGTGAGGCTTGGAGAAGGAAATCTACTTGAAGAAAAAAACCAAGTAGATTATATCATGATTATAGTTGAAAGACATGAAGAAGATGTACATGAAGATGGCCTTACAACTGATACATCTGCCACATAAGTTGCACATGAAGTAATTGAAGTAGATGAAGAAGGTAAAGAAGACAAAATGAAAATGTGAAATGGGGCACAATTGATTTTACTAATATTTTATTGAATGTTGCAGGCATAGAAGATGAAGACTATATCCAAGTTGTAGATGCCGCAATAGAGGAAGATGATATAAAGACATTGTAATATTTCTTTTGAAAATCTTGTTGAAAATACATTTAGGAGATGGAGCCTTGAATAGATCTGGTTCTATCATTAGTTGCTGAGTTGTGATGAGGATGATAGTATGGCACATGATGAGAACAACAAGTGGCTTTCATGTATGCCCAAATTACAACATTTGAACATTGAGATTGCAGCCCACGGTGTAAAGGGAATTCCGTTTTTGAATGATGATGAAGATTTTATTGAAGAAGGTGAATATCATTGTTTTTACAACCAAAGTTATGAAACTAAATAAAAGAAGTACAGTTTTGCACCTACTAGATTCAAGAAGAAGAAATGGTTGAAGCCAAGTAGTAGAAAGAAGAAGAAGAAAATAATAGAAAGCCTATAAGTTTGGAGTAGAAAGTAGAAGAAGAATCTACATCATCACACAGAAGAAAAAAAATGAATATGAAGAAGCCACAGTATTCATGGTTCAAGGTTTGGAATCGACCAAAGTAACACAAACAAGTTGTAAGCCTAGCAGAGACATAGACCAACCAGCATTTGCATTTCTGAAATTTTTTTGGAAGCCTTTAAAGGGAATATGTTTTTACTTGTAGGATGATTGTTAGTTTAAACATCTAAGATTAAGGGGGAATGTTAAAGGATGCACTCTCCCTGTTTAAATGTGTCAATGACAGTTAGAGAGAAGTTAGAGAGTCTTTCTATTTCTAACATGCCAGTTAAGGTTTGTTCATGAGTTCGTTAAATGATTGATCTTATCAATCATTCTTTGTACACCTATAAATATTTGAGTTAATGGTAAAAGTGCATGGATGCACCAAGTGCATTATGCCCCTGTAATCCTAATTCCTCTACTCCATAAAATGTGTCATGTGACGGTGGTGGCTGAAAGGGTTGATGTTTGTTTCATACGATCGCGGTTTTATTAAACTTGTCTCACACTCACCTTAATTGAAATATTTTTTTGTTAAAAGCATCATGTTATTTTATTGCATGAAAGAGTTGTTGGTTGAATATCCACCTTGGTTATGAATCTTAGGGTTGAACATAGACTACATGACAAACTCCTTCCTCTTGCACTATTTGTTTTGGAAAAGGGATCCATATCAATATTTATTTGGCAGGTCCATACTCCTTTGTTGGTATTGAAGATTTTACCACATTCACGCAGAGAGTATGTGTCACAACAGTGAGTCAATATAGATGATGTAATACCCCCAATTTTGACTTGGAATGTATTTAACCAAAATTATGTAAATGATGTAAATATGCTAGTGAATGGTTAGGCATGTATGATGTATATATTTTCATTTGAACCATATGGTTGGTTTGTCATGCTAACTTAAAATATATGTAAATATTGCTATATTGCCTTAATAATAAAATGGTCCATGATGGTTGTGTAAAGAGCACTAGAGGGGCTATGATTCCACTAGCGGGGAATATGAAAGGGGGCCTATGGGAAACCAAATCCATTACTTCCAAGTGTCAACCTTAGAACTCATCCAAATTTTTCCATGTAATTTGAATAAACCAATTACCTCCTTTTGACTATTGAACCAAATAATTGAATGCATGTGTGAGGTTGGCGGGAAAAGTCACCTCACATAGTTATTGAAGCATGGGGATGACTGCACTTTTCTGAAAGTTCTGTCAGCTGTCAGAAATCAGTTTGTAGTTGTCAAGGGTCCTTTCTTCTATGGTCAAAAGCGATTTCAATTGTCTTTTCACCATTATCACATATCATATGTATTATGGAGTCAACCCTCATTATCTCATTCTCTCATGCAGATCTACACTATGCAGAGCTCCCCATTTTTGTTCATAACCCTTACCAAACTGTGTATAACCTAGAAATTCGAATTTAGATCCAACGCTGCAAATTTGGAAGGGGAAATAGATGGCTATAGGTGAGCACAAAGGTTGGGCAAGCTAGGAACCCATACCCATTGCATTTTGTTTCTCATAGGTGCTTGAGAAGCCAAGGATTAAGGCTATAGGTGGTTCTCCAACATCATATAGCAAGTTTCTTTCCTATGCACACATTGGAAGCACTTAGCAAGATGTATTTCCCAAGATAACTGTGGATCAATGAAGGGAATGCTTGAGCATATAAGGGTGTTGTGTAGGGTAGGTATTGTTAGATCCAAGGATGAGGGCTGAGTGAGATCCTTGTAGAGATCTGTATGAGCATTTGGCTAAGTATAGAGAGAAAAACAAGTTGTGGGATGAGAGAGAGAATCATGTAGGTGTTTCCTTCACCTTGGTGGCCTCATATGCCAACTTGGGGGTGGCCTCTCAGCAGAAAGAATATATGCTAGAAAGAGTGCCTAAGGTTGGGTGGAAAATCACTCTTCCATAGCCATTTGCTTGGATCTACGTTGGATAAAGATAAATATTCTTTTCTATTTCAATGTGCAATGTTGTTAATTGATGCATGTGATGATTGAATTCGTATATGCCTGCCAGATGTGTGCGGATAGAGTTTATTTCCACTGTGTATGTTATTTATGCATATGCACACGTATTCTAAATACTATGAAATAATAATGTGGTTATGGGGAGAAATTTAGAAGCCTGTAGTTGGTTAATGTCCCCTCCCAATGATCGGTTTGGGTGAAGGGGACATTAAAGGGTGGTATCAGAGAGATTCTGGTTGCAATACCAGAGCTATATGGGTTAGAAATCAAGATTTATAGGAATAAATAGAAAATGGTCATGAAGAAATCAATTTATGCTAAATGAAGGATAAGGGCCTAGGAGTAATTTCAAATTAATTTTGAAATTTCCCCCTTATTGTCTAAATAAATTTTTGCATAGTTGCAAAATTTTGAAAATTTGGGAAAATCTTAGTTGGGCCCCACCTGTGCCATGTGGACAAGTGATGTGGAAGGGCCACATGGGTAGGATGTCCGATGTGGATGGTCTGCATGGGCACAATATGTGATTTGAACTAGCCACAACAGATCATTGTGCATGTGTTCCTGCATGTAATGGAGTGTGAAGGGGGAACGAGATCAGACCATCAGGATCAAGATCGATCGTTGACAACATTTCAAGATCACAAAGGTGTGCAAGGTTCAAACTTATTAGCACGATCCTGAAAGGAAAACCACCATGTTGACGTGTCAACTTCTCATGCATTCAAGATCGTAAAATTAGTTTCGAGAAACCACTGCCCCGAGGATCCTGAAACAACTTTTGGTCCACTTTGTAGTGATGTAACATATCTGAGATATTTTATGGGTCTTGTTGGTTATTATAGGAGTTTATTGAAGGATTCTCCAAGGTTTCACACCCAATCACATATTTTCAAAAGAAGGGGATAAAATTCGAGTGGAAACCAAAATGTGATGAAAGCTTCTAGCTATTGAAGAAGCTTCTCACAAGCGCTCCAATTCTGAAAATTGCAAACCCGTGATGTGTACGGATCTATGTAAACAGGGATTTGAGGAGTTCTTATACAAGATAACCATGTGATATGCTATTAGTCAAGGAAGTTGAAAGAGCATGAAAATAAATATGGTACCCATGATTTAGAACTTGCATCCATAGTGCATTCTTTGAAAATGTGGAGGCACTATTTAATGGGTAGAAAATTTGAGCTAAGGATAGACCACTAGGGTCTGAAATATTTGTTTGAGAAACCAACATTAAATGGCAGGCAAGTTATATGGTTGAAGTTTTTATGTGATTTGATTTTGAGATCAAGCACATAAAGGGTAAGAAAAATAAAGTGGTCGATGCACTTAGCAGAAAAGTACATTCAATGCATGTGGTGACCATTAGTAATTGCCAACTAGATTTGAGGCAACAAATTATTAATTGTATTGCTAAGTACATTCAATACATGTGATGACCATTAGTAACTGCCAACTAGATTTGAGGCAACAAATTATTAATTATATTGTTGAAGATGAATTGTATGCGTAAATAAATGACAAATTACAACACCATAATTTAGAGAAGAGGTATGGAGGTTATCATTTGGAAGAGGACATAATTCTTATTTATAGAAATAAAATTTATATTCCAAATGTGGCAAACTTGAGGAGAATTGTTATGGATGAAATCCATAAAATGCCATATTTTGGTCATCCACGATACCAAAAAACAATTGCTATAGCTAGAAAGCAATATTTTTGGACGGGGATGAAAAAGGACATTGCTAAGTATATTTCTAAGTGTATGAAATGCCAACAAGTGAAGGTGGAACATCAACACCCCCTAGGTTTATTGCATCCTTTTCCAATTCTGAAATGGAAATGAGAAGTGATTTCTATGGATTTTATTATAGGGTTTCCAATGACAATGAGGCAGCATGATTCCATCAAGGTTGTGGTGGATAAACTATCAAAGGAAGCACATTTTATACCAGTTAAATCCACATATAAAACAGATTCCATTACAAGGATTTTCATGAAATTTCAGGTTGCATAGATTTCCTAAGGCAATAATTTTAGATAGGGATACCAAGTTCACCTCAAATTTTTGGAAAAGTCCTTTCGCTGATTTGGGTATGTAGTTGAACTTTAGTATTGCTTACCATCCACAAACATATGGGAAAACAGAAAGAGTAAATCGGGTTCTTGAAGACATGTTTCGCATGTATGTGATGGAAAAAACCATCCAAGTGGGAATATTAACTACATTTGGTAGAGTTGGCATATAACAATGGGAAACAAGCATTGTTGGGAATGAGTCCATTTGAAATTTGTATGGTAGAAAGTATAGGACACCAATTACTTGGGATAATCCTGTGAAAAAAATTGTACTTGGGCCATAATTGCTTAAAGAAATGGAACAAGAGGTTGCACAGATTAGACATAATTTAAAGGTAGCCCAAGATAGACACAAAATCTATGTAGATAAGAACTGAGTGCATATGGAGTTTCATGTTGGGGATCACGTTTACCTCAAAGTTAGGGTAAGGAAGAGTTCCTTGAAGATTGAAAGTTGTGCCAAGCTATCTCGAAGATATTGTGGTCTATTTGAAGTGCTTGAAATGATAGGTCCAGTTGCATATAGAATTGCATTGCCTGCTAACACTAGATCTCATAATGTTTTTTATGTTTCTTTGCTTAAGAAATATGTACATGATCCTAACCATGTGATTGATTGGGATGCGGTACCTAATGGAGAATTCCAAACCGAGCCACTATGCATCAGAGATAGGAAGGTAATCTTGCTCCGGAACCAAGCCATCAGACATATAAAGGTATATTGGAAGCAGTTTGATCTTGATGAGGCTACATGGGAGCTGGAGGATGCCATGAAAGAGGCATATCCATTTTTGTTCTGATTTTGAGTAAACATTGAGGATAGTTTTATTCCAAGGGGAGGGGATTGTAATACCCCTAGTTTTGACTTGAAATATATTTAACCAAAATTATGTAAATTATGTAAATATGCTAGTACAGATTTCTAGTGCGGTGCTCAAGGCCAAGGCCTGACAAGTGAATGGCTAGGCATGTATAATGTATATATTTTCATTTGGACCGTATGGTTGGTTTGTCATGCTAACTTGAAATATAAGTAAATATTATATTGCATAAATAATGAAATGGTACAAGATGGTTATGTAAAGGGCACTGTACGGGCTATGATTCCACCAAAGTGGAAGAGGAAAGGGGGCCTATGGGAGATTAAATTCTTTGCTTCCAAGTGTCAACCTTATAACTCATCCTAATTCTGCCATTTGATTTGAATAAGCCAATTATCTCTTTTTGACTATTGAACCAAATAATTGAATGCATGTGTGAGATTGGTGGGAAAAGTCACCTCACGTAGTTATTGAAGCATCGGGTTGACTACACTTTTGTGACAGTTCTGTCAGCTGCCAAAAGTCAGTCTGTTGTTGTTAAGAGTCCTTTCTTCAATGGTTAGAAGCTATGTTAGTTTTCTTTTCACCATTATATCGTACCCTATGGAGTCAACCCTCATTATCTCATTCTCTCATGCAAATCTACGCTATGCAGAGCTCCTGATTATCATTGATAACCCTTACTAGACTGTATATAGCCTGAAAATTCGAATTTTGAGCCATCAATGCAAATTTGGAAGGGAAAATAGATGCTTGTAGGTGATTGTATAGATTGGGAAAGCTATTAACCCTTACCCATTGATTTCTACTGCTCATAAGTGCTTGAGAAGCCAAGGATTAATGCTACAGGTGGTTCTCCAACAATATATAGAAGGTTGGTCTCCTTCTATGCATGCACTAGAAGAACCTAGCAAGATGGATCACCCAAGGGAACCATGGATAAGTGAAGGGGATGCCTGAGCATTGAAGGGTTTTGTGTGTGTAATACCCCCAGTTTTGGTTTGGAATGTATTTCACCAAAATTATGTAAATAATGTAAATATGCTAGTATGGATTCCTAGTGCGGAGCTCAAGGCCAATGTTCGACTAATGAATGGATAGGCATGTGTGATGTAAATATTGTTATTTGGACTATATGGTTGGCTTGTCATGCTAATTTAGAACATATGGAAGTATTATGCGCATAAATAATAAAATGGTCCAAGAATGGATGTGTAAAGAGCACCAAAGGGGATATGATTCCACCAGAGGGGAAGATGAAGGGGGTCTATGGGAGACTAAATCCTTGCCGACAAGTGTCAACCTTAGAAGTCACCCAAAATGATGTCACGTGCCTTGAATAATCCCATTATCTCCTTTTTTGACTATTTATCCAATTATTGAATGCACGTGTGAGGTTGGTGGGAAAAGTCACCTCATGTAGTTATTGAAGCAAGGGGATGACTGCACTTTTATGTCATTTATATCATGACAGAATCCAGTCCGTAGCAGTCAGGAGTCCTTTCTTCTATAGTCAAAAGCTATGTTAGTTGTCTTTTCACCATTTTCTCATAACTCTTGGAGTCGACCCTCAGTCTCTCATTCTGGCATGTTGATTTAGACTATGCAAAGCTTTCTATTACTGTCCAAGGCCTTACTAAACTATGTTCAACCTAGAAATTCGAATTTGGAGATAGAGGTGCGGGTTTGGAAGGGAAAATATATGGTTATAGGTGAGCAGAGAGGTTGAGTAAGTTAGGAACCCATACCCATTGAGTTTTGTTGCTCATAGATGCTTGAGAAGCCACGGATTAAGGCTAGAGGTGGTTCTTCAACAACATATAGCAGGTTGGTATCCTTCTATGCACACATTAGAAGCACCCAACAAGATGTATCGCCCAAGAGAACTGTGGATTGGTGAAGGGGATGCCTGAGCACAAAAGGGTGTTGTGTGGGTTAGGTATTGTTGGAGCCAAGGCTGTGAGGGATGAGTGAGACCCTTGTAGAGATTTGTATGAGCATTTTTCTAAGCATAGAGAGAAGAATGGGTTGTGGGTTGAGAGATAGAATCCTATAGGTGTTTCTTTCGCCCTGGTGGCCTCATAACCCCTCTTGGGGGTGGCCTCTCATAAAGAGTATATGCTAGATAGAGTGCCTATGGTTGAGTGTAAAATCTCTCTTACACAACCAATTGTTTGGATCTTCATTGGATAAAGATAAGTATTCTCATGTATTTGAATCTAAAATGGTTTTATTTAATGTATGTTATGATTATGTTGATAAATGCATGTTAGATGTGTGTGGATAGAGTTTAATTCCATTGTGTATGTTTATTTATGTTTATGTACACATATTTTATATGTTATAAAATTCATATGATGGTTATAGGGAAAAATTTGAGAGCCCAAAATCAGTTAATGTCCCCTTCCGATGGTCGGATTGGGTGAAGGAGACGTTACAGTGTGGGGTAGGTATTGTTGGATCCAAGGCTGTGAGGGTTGAGTGAGATCCCTATATATCTCTATATGAGCATTTGACTAAGCATAAAGAGTAGAACATGTTGCGGGATGAGAGAGAGAATCCTATAGGTGTTTCCTTTGCTTTGGTAGCCTCATAGCCTAGCTTGGGGGTGGCCTTTTAGTAGAAGAGTTTATGCTGGATAGAGTACCTACAGTTGGGTGGAAAATCGCTCTTACACAACCATTTGCTTGGATATGCGTTGGATAAAGATAAGTATTATTTTCAATTTTAATGCGCAATGTTGTTAATTGATGCTTGCGATGATTCAATTCTTATATGCCTGATAGATGTGTATGGATAGATTTTATTTCGGCTGTGTATGTTATTTATGCATATGCACGCATCTTTTAAATATTATGAAATCGTAACATGGTTTTGGGGAAAAATTTAGAATCCCGTAGTTGGTTAATGTCCCCTCCTGATGGTCAGATTGCGTGAAGGGGACGTTACAAACGAGGCTTATGTGCCCTGCAATAATGATCTAAACTGTAGGATCATACGCTAGGTGTGCAACTATTCAGTTTATAGAACTTTTAAATAACGATTCACTTGAAAGAAAGATCCTCCATCTCCATTTCATCATTCCAAAACCATATCTCAATAATTGATGAATTAAACAAGAATTAATCAATTAAGCAACTATTAACCTGGAAGAAAGATCCTCCATTTCATTATTCCAAAACCTTATCTCAATAGTTGATCTAATTGATATGTAGAATCCCTAACTTGACATGATATACGTTGTTTGTTTGTGTTCCCTACAAGTCATGAAAGGAGATATCCAATGTTCCCCCAAGGTTCTGGGACGGCGAGACGCGGGAGCGGAGAGACGCACATTCGGGACACATGGAGACCACCCCCAAATTTTAGGAAAATTCAGGGGGACGAGGGACGTCGGGGTCATAAAAGTTCTAAAAATATAAAAAATATGAAAAATATAAATCCCAACAATAATAATTCATCTCATGCAAATTAGTAAATTACTAAATACTACATTCATCATTGTGCAATCATGCAATGTAATTTAGAATCTAATAAATTAATAGTGCAAACACATTACATGATTCATCATGATTATATATGATTATCCAGACACCTAGAAGGTTCATTGGAGGTTCGGAGTTTCGTGCGGGATTCCCAGAAGGTTCGTCGGAGTTTCAGAGTTTCATGGGGGACGCCATGAAGTCCCCCCCAAGTTTCATCACGGAGAGAACGAGTTTCGCCATAGACCGAAACGTTTCGCATGGAATTTCGCCTTACCTGGGACGCGGGGAAACATAGAAACGCGTCCCCGACCCTGCGAGATGCGTCCTTGTGGAACACTGGAGATATCATGAAGTAAGATTTCGGCTCCAATGGTATGCTCATAAATCCACACATTCAAATCTCTACTTGTTATTATTCCTTCCATTAAGTTAATGAGCAAACTTAAGTAACCAACAACTTGTAACTCTCTTATCCACATTTCCAATGTGAAGGACAAAAGATCCATGCTTGCCCTCATTTCTGCTTCATTATTTGTTTTTTTTCAAGAACGCATTCAACATGCATACACCTACCTCTCGCTCAACTCTCCATTATGTACGAGATGCTTAATTTGAAAAAATATAATCTTTTCACTTGTTTGTTTCCAGAATTCTTGTATTTTTATATTTTTTGAACTGTCCATAAGTTCCTACATCAAGGGTCAAATTCTAATCTTGAATAATAGTGACATTTTTAGACATGCCAGAGCACCCAAAGTAGGTCGAGGCTAGAGCTAGATGAAGTTTCTTTTATAATGAATATATCAATTAGAAGAATATATTAATAACTTTGAAATTTAGATGCCTTATCTCACTATTGTCATAATAAATGTTTCACCTTAAGGAATCTCTTAATTTATACAAGTTTTTTTTACATAGAATTTTATGAAATATAATTTATGACAATTTAGTCAATAAAATAATTTTCTACAACAACTTCGATTTTCATATTCTTCACAAGTTTAATGTTAGTGTAAGATCTTTTCTATTCACACACAAAATTTTGTTATGATTTAGCAAATTTAGGAAAAATATTACATCATATTCATTTTTTCATAATTTCTATCCATACCAACATGTGAGTTTTCCTTAGTAATCAAATAGCAAGGTAGCTTTGTAGATAGATTGTATTACTACCAAATTTTTGTCATTGTTTAGTTAGTGTATATTATATAAGTTTGTTAACAAGTATATGTGCATTATAAAAAATATATTTACTTAATGTATAGTATATAGATTTGTTTTTTTTTTTTTTAATTATGGTTCAGTGGGTTATATAGATTTGTTAAAAATTATATGTACATTATAAAATATTTAAAAAAGTTATATAGTGTATAGTATAGAGATTGATTAGAAATTCTGACATTATAAAATTAATAATATTATTTACATAATGTATATTGATATATACATTATTTATTAGTCCCTTCTCCGTAGGGATTATAGCGACCAGTAGCGATCGACTGGTCGCCAAATTTCGCTAACCCATATTTGTTTCAAAACTTTTAACCCAATGTTTACCAAAGTTTTCCAAATTTTTATTATTAAAATGAATTTGCGGAATATCAGAAATATTTTTAGAAATTTTCAAAATTAGATTAATCAATTTTCTGTTTGGTGCACTGCAGAGATTTGACAATTTTTCCCTGCTGTGCAAAATATTTATTCAACTATAAAAATTAATTAAAAATATGAAATTGAGAAAAAATAAAAACTTGCCACGTAAACTCTGGCCAAAGTCATTCATTTAGTATATATGTGCCAAATAAACACTTGGCATCGATCATTAATTTAATACATTTAATATGATCAACATATTTGACATTAAATATTAAAAAAACGCTGCCTTGTCCAATAAATTCAAATCTGCAGATTCAAGTATTAATTTTTGTCGTTCAATTCTTTCACTCGAAGGTTTATGTGCTAACGAACCCTAGAACATATCTAACTAAATCTGCAATGACATTTATGGCCTTAACCAAACCTGAAACAACTTTTTTACACATTCTGCCAAGCATTAAACAATATAACACAAAATTGAACAATATTATTAGTTTTCCATTGAACGACATTTTAGATTATTAGTCCTTGCTAAGTGATAGATGGTTGATAATTAGACTGACTGCTCTATTTTGTACAACTATTGGAATTGTCAGTGTTTCACAGGGCTTGTTCTTTTATTCGCTCCTTGATATAGACCCTACAAAGGTAAAGCCACCAGCAGCCTTAGCAGCCGATGATCCAGTTTTCGATACAATCATTAAGCAGATGATTAACGAGATCAAGAGCCAGTAACAAATCAAAGTAATAGAGTCACCACTTTACCTTACCTATCTTGTTGTAGGATCACAAAATAAGCAACGAAAGTAGCAAATGGAGAAGAAAGAAGTGCCCACAAATAACAAAACGATGAGTCGAACCGGGAGAAAGCATAGATAAAGGTAATTCCATAAGCTTGTTTCTTAATTGTGTACAGACATAGTACACTTGGAATAAGGTAAACCTGCTATTTCACATTGCGAACTACCTCACTAGAAACTAGACTTGTTGGATGTTTTTGCTGGTATCGACCCGGATTTGTTGAAACTAGACCGTGGTTTGGGGTTACTTAACACTCTAAAATAGCAAACTGTTTGTTCTATATGGTATAAACTTAAGATCACCAGATTACAATGGAAAAGTATGATCTAATTTATATTGCTTCAAGAGATATTTATGGTGGTGAAGATTCCATTTCAGTAGATTTATGAAAGGAATCAAACATGGGGCATGCAACTACCTGCTAAAACCAGTGTGCATAGAGGCTCTCAAAATCATATGGCAACAAGTAATTTGGAAAAAAAGTGTATTGAATCAAAGGAATTGGAGCATTCAGACAATGTAGATGACAATATTAGGCATAAAAAAGGATCAGATGATGTGGAATATGCATCATAAGTAAACGAAGCAAATAATGGCATGTGAAAACATTCAAAGAAAAGGAAGAAAGCGAATTTAGATAAAAATGATGGTGACTAGTAGGATAGTGATGATTTATCTAACCTGGAAAAACCATGAGTTATCTAGTTTGTTGAGCTCCATAAGCAATGCGTTGTGTTGTAAACCTACTACCGATTGATAGTAAGGACAATTGTCATCTCCGTTAAATATTTTCTCGAACTCATGAACATTCCAAAGTGAATACTTGATGATAGATTGGTGCATAGTTATGGATGACAGAGAGTATCTTCAGTTAACAAATGAAATAGAAGTGATTTAATTGCCCAACTATGCTTAATGGATAAAGTGTGCATGGACCAAGATCAATGGCCACTTTGTAGCAAGCATCATCTCCGGACTTGAATTACACCTTTGGAATTTTCTTCTCCGTCGATGTTCTTCAAATTCTATGAAGAACTCGCTTTAAGATTATGATCGACGATTGACTGTTAGGACTTCAGACTCCTGGAACCCTAGATTTTGCACAATTTCATCTTCTAAATATTACATCGAAGTCTTTGTGGCTGTAACATTGGCCGGGTCTGGTCTTTCGTTTATAGGTCGTGTTGAATACATTATAATAGAATGGAAAAGACGTTGGTTTTTTTAGACTGCCAGTTGTATGTAGTGCATGTCCAGTATATACGTGGTAGCTAATTGAAAGTGCATGCTCAGCTACGTGGGGTGCCCAGGATGTGCACGTTAGAAAATAGCTTTATCATCCGCTCAACAATAGGTCCCTGGAAACACTATCTAGCAGCATTCATTTTGTATTCACATGTAAAAGTTTATTTGAGCTTACACAATGCTTCCAACAAGCTGCATTTCGAAATTGTTCCATGCTTACTCCACAAATGACTTAAGCATTCAAGAAATATAATATTGTTCACAATTAAGGTGCAACCAAGTCTTTGTAAATTAAAACTAAACACGTTCAGCTTTGAATCTCTGTCAAATGCTAAGGAAGAAAAAAAATTCACATCTTAAAATACTAATTTAAAAATCTATGATAAAATTTTGTAATACATAGATTTTTAAATTAGTATTTTAAGATGTGAATTTTTTTTCTTCCTTAGCATTTGACAGAGAGTATCTTCAGTTAACAAATGAAATAGAAGTGATTTAATTGCCCAACTATGCTTAATGGATAAAGTGTGCATGGACCAAGATCAATGGCCACTTTGTAGCAAGCATCATCTCCGGACTTGAATTACACCTTTGGAATTTTCTTCTCCGTCGATGTTCTTCAAATTCTATGAAGAACTCGCTTTAAGATTATGATCGACGATTGACTGTTAGGACTTCAGACTCCTGGAACCCTAGATTTTGCACAATTTCATCTTCTAAATATTACATCGAAGTCTTTGTGGCTGCAACATTGGCCGGGTCTGGTCTTTTGTTTATAGGTCGTGTTGAATACATTATAATAGAATGGAAAAGACGTCGGTTTTTTTACACTGCCAGTTGTATGTAGTGCATGTCCAGTATATACGTGGTAGCTAATTGAAAGTGCATGCTCAGCTACGTGGGGTGCCCAGGATGTGCACGTTAGAAAATAGCTTTATCATCCGCTCAACAATAGGTCCCGGGAAACACTATCTAGCAGCATTCATTTCACATGTAAAAGTTTATTTGAGCTTACACAATGCTTCCAACAAGCTGCATTTCGAAATTGTTCCATGCTTACTCCACAAATGACTTAAGCATTCAAGAAATATAATATTGTTCACAATTAAGGTGGAACCAAGTCTTTGTAAATTAAAACTAAACACGTTCAGCTTTGAATCTCTGTCAAATGCTAAGGAAGAAAAAAATTTCACATCTTAAAATACTAATTTAAAAATCTATGATAAAATTTTGTAATATATAGATTTTTAAATTAGTATTTTAGGTTTTTGTTTTTTTTCTTCCTTAGCATTTGACAGAGATTCAAAGCTGAACGTAATTAGTTTTAATTTACAAAGACTTGGTTGCACCTTAATTGTGAACAATATTATATTTCTTGAATGCTAAAGTCATTTGTGGAGTAAGCATGGAACAATTTCGAAATGCAGCTTGTTGGAAGCATTGTGTAAGCTCAAATAAACTTTTACATGTGAATACAAAATGAATGCTGCTAGATAGTGTTTCCAGGGACCTATTGTTGAGAGGATGATAAAGCTATTTTCTAATGTGCACATCTTTGGAACCCCACGTAGCTGAGCATGCACTTTCAATTAGCTACCACATATAGCCTGGACATGCACTACATACAACTGGCAGTCTAAAAAAACCAACGTCTTTTCCATTCTATTACAATGTATTCAACACGACCTATAAACGAAAGACCAGACCCGGCCAATGTTGCAGCCACAAAGACTTTGATGTAATATTTAGAAGATGAAATTGTGCAAAATCCAGGGTTCCAAGATTCTGAAGTCCTAACAGTCGATCGTCGATCATAATATTAAAGCGAGTTCTTCATAGAATTTGAAGAACATCGATGGAGAAGAAAATTCCAAAGGTGCAATTCAAGTCCGGAGATGATGCTTGCTAGAAAGTGGCCATTGATCTTGGTCCATGCACACTTTATCCATTAAGCATAGTTGGGCAATTAAATCACTTCTATTTTGTTTGTTGTTGACTGAAGATACTCCATGTCATCCATAACTATGCACCAATATGTCATCAAGTATTCTCTTTGGAACGTTCATGAGTTCGAGAAAACACTTCCTGAAAGGGGATGGAGTGTTGTAATCCTCCATCCAAGGCCACAAAACTAAAACAAGTATCACTAACAAATGCAAAAATCCATTATTAGCAAAGAACAATTGTTGGGAAACTACAACTTACACACATGTGAAGCACTAGGTAAATTCATGTGAAGTGTTGAGATATACCCTTGCATTTTATTTAGTGGGTGAACATGTAATATATAAGTTTATGTGAATATTGGTAGATACGTCCGGATGACAACTTTTTATCTCTAGTTTTGGCCATAAGGCCTGCCCAACGCAGAAGCTTGACCCACAACTAATATGCTCAACTTACAATCAAGAAGTGGTATCCATAGTTGCTATTCCTATTTTTTTCGAACAAGTGAATGCAAGCGGGAAGTGCTTGCGGTACTTGGTAGAGATGCCTAACCTCCATTTAAGCCCCCCCTCGAAGGTGCCCATCTTCACAAGGGTACTTGGCGCTTGGGTGATTGTTGCGTTGAAAGTAACATTAATGACCTCTCCATACGCACTTGGGTTTACTTATTAAACCTTAAGAGTGAATTTTTTGACAAGTTTTTGGCCTAAAAGGATCTTATAGAGAAATAATATTGATATCAAATACACAAGTTAATAATAGACAATGAAGGAGAATATGTAAACAAAAAATGTATCTATTATTGCAATGCAAAGGGAATTTAGATGCAACATATTGTTCCATATTACACCACAACAAAATGTTGTTGTTGAGAGAAAGAATTGAAAATTAAAATAAATAGTTGATTGTATCATCCAAGCTAAGCGATTAAGTCTTCAATTTTGGGTCGAAGCCATTAATTGTTCCAATTATATAGTCAATCGCACTCCCACCAAGGCTCTAAAAGATATAACACTGAAAGAAGCATGCAGTAACATTAAACCATATGTTAGCCACTTCAGTTTAGTATTGAATCATGAGCTCATATTCTCAATGAAAAACGTAAATCATTACAACCTATTGGCGGGCAACAACCCTCTCATCCTTTTTATCGTGTTTAAACAATAAACTTGGTGAGCAAAATATATCTTTATAAATTCTTGAAAATTTATAGAGAGTGCCTTCAGAATCTTTGATTTTGAAGGCACTCTTAATATTAAAAAAAAACTATTTCATCTGCGAAAATCATTTGCCAGAAGATTATCACGAATTGATGAAGTCATCATTCAACATTCATTTAGCAGCTGCTAAATAGATTATACATTTAGTTAGTTGTTGATATTCTTGAATAGTTTCTTTTTCGAAAATTTAAACAAAACAAAACATAGACTCTCTTTATGAGAGCAACATATAAATTAGACATAATAGTTAAATTCCATTAAGTAGTTATTTAATAAGAAATTTTTATAGTTTGCAGATAGATGGATTAGTTTAAATTTTAATTAGGGTTTAGTTTAGGATCTACTTTTTCTAAGTTAAAGTGGTTGGAATATTCTTAAAAGAGTGAAAACGTTGATGTTAGCAGGACCACAACCTGTGAGAATCAACTAATCCAAACACACCGAAAGCTGCAGTAAGCAACTTGTGTGGGTTGATTTTCCTTAGTTGGCTTCATTCAAAAAATCTGGCCAACAAATGGTGCTAGAAGGAGGGCCTAAAAATGATTAATGGCTGAAAACATAAACGATAATACTTCAACCAGTCAATACCCTCCATTACAAACAGATTCCCAGAACACCATTACTCCTGGTTTGGTGATTACTTCACATACTGAAATCAACAGTTCTCTGTTTAGCGATATTGTAAGGAACATCTTAGAGAGAGACCATAACACTTCTCCTTACACCCCTGAACAAAATATTCGTGCCTTAGAAGAATCACGACGTATACTCACTAGAGCTTATGCTCATCAAATTGGTCTATCACCTTTGGATTACGGATTACCTCGACGACATCGACATAATACTCAGTTAACCACAGTAGATCAAGAATTATCAGAAGTTGATATTTTACAGTCAGGAACTCTAAGTCACCAAATTAGAAGTCATCTTAGGAGAACCACCTGGAAAAATATCTCACGTAGTTTGATTGCCTTAATCGGTTTTGGTCAACCACCATCACCTCCAGAATCCCCACCTGATACTCCAAGGACTTTCAATCATGGTAGTTCTTCGGATTCTGAAGAAGACAATATGGATGGAAATGCACCTGGTGGTGGAGGTAATCCACCTAATACTCCACCAAATCCTCCTCTCTCATGGATTAGGACGAGTGTTGTAGTAGTGCCTGACGCACAACATCCGGACAAACTTCTTCTGAAGTTTAATCCGGATAACAAGGAACCAACCGAGGTTCATGTAGAAAATTTTATTTTGGTCGTTCAGACTATGAATGTCCAACATGAAGACGTGGTTTGACATCTTTTTCCTTTGACATTTGAAGGAAGAGCATCAACTTGGTACTTTTCTTTGGTTCAGGGTTTAATAACAAACTGGGCCGATTTTAACAAAGATTTCCTCGATAAGTTCGGGGAGGATAAAAAACCCGTTGCATTGGCTCTTGAGTTATCTCAAATCAAGATGGAGAATAAAGAGCGGATTAAAGACTTTAATTAGAGATTTCTGACTTTGAAAAATAAAATACCCATTGCTTCCTAGCCACCAGAAGACATCATCATAGAAAATTATGCTTTGACATTACAAATTACCTAGGTATGTTTTTCAAACAAGCCAATAAGGTTACACTTGTTGGAACCTTTGAGGAAGCGATCAAAGTCGAAAAAAATTCTATGACATATGAACTTGAAAGAAGTGGGAAAGTTGATACCTTTCCTTGGAAAAAAAATAGAAAGATCAAGTCTAGACAAATATAAGGCATTTGATGTTGAACAACTTCAGAATGCTATCAGGGCATTAATCAATGAGGTGGTAGGATTAAAGAAAACTAATTCAAAAGGTTCTTCTTCTAGAGGGTACTTTAGGAATCAATTTAGGAAAAATCCCGCTGCCAATAATAAATCAAATCCTCCTCCTAATGTAGCAGTTAATGAGGAAATATTTAATACTATTCATGCAGTATTGTCTGCCTGAATCCTCTTCAAATTAAGAAGTTTTTTTATCAGGAAGAAGAGGAAAATTCTGAAAATGAAGAAGAATTTCAAGAACCACAACAATTAAATGGACACTTTTGGGACAGTTTGGTCAAAAATGCTGAAAGTAAATCTCCTCCCTTAGGTCAACATACTTATAACACTCGAAGAAAAGCATCAATGGGTACTCCTGGACCATCAAGTTCAAACTCAACCAAAGGAAATAATACTCCTCAGCCTGTTAAGAAAAATCATCCTGTTCAAAATCTACCAAAGTTAGATTTGCAGTATGATATAATTGAATATTTGAAGAAATACGTGCAAATATTAGTATGTACGATTTACTTCAGATTTATCCAATGCCCAACGGTCCTATTATAACTCCTGCAATGAGTTCAATAACTCCAAATGTTCAAAATAGTGCAGCTGTTGTTAAAAATAATTCGAATAGTGATTTGGTTTCCAATGATAAAGGAAAATCAGTAGCTGATAAAACCTCTTTGATAGGAAAAAATTCGAAATATACAACTCCCCCTTTCCTTCTTACATTCAAAATTTATAACAGAAATGTCCATAGCTGCATGGTCGATTCTGGAGCATCATCCAATGTCATTCCTTTATCGGTTTGGAGAAGGTTGAATGCAAAATACACCCCATTTGAAACACAAATTTCACAATTAGATTGATCAAATGTGAAGGTTTTAGGAGAAATTAAAGACCTATTAATTAGGCTTGCAAGTAACCCATCAATTTATCAAATTATAGACATAGTGGTTGCTGACATTCCTGATGCTTATGGGGTTTTTTTAGCAGAGATTGGTCGCAGAAACTGAACGGTTTCTTTACCAGAGATTGGTCGCAGAAACTGAACGGTTTCTTTACCAGAGATTGGTCAACCTTATGGCTGCGCAAAAATGGTAAAGCCAATCATATCAAAATAGGAAGAGAGAGATATTTGAGGCATACAGTAACAGAACTGCATGATCCTAATGAACCAGTTCTGTTTTCTGATTCAATCATGGGAAACTATATGTATGAACTTGATTTCGGAAATTTTATAGCTGAAAATTCCCCTTTTATAGGTAAAAGACAACAATTAGAAATTTCATATGTAACTTATATTCAGTCTGATTTTTTATCTAAGAATGTTGTAAATAATGTAGATGATTGTAATTATGTACATATCATAAAAAGTAAGGCAATTGTAGTTAATCCCACTTGGACCTTGTATTTTGATGGATCAAAGTCTAAAGAGGGAGTTGGAGCTGGTTGTATTTTAATTGATCCAAAGGGAAATAAAATATGTATAGCATGCCGATTAGAAAATTGATTGTACAAATAACATATTAGAGTATGAAGCTTTAATCCAAGGTTTGAGGAAAGTGTTAGATTTAAACATCAAGGTATTGGTGGTCTATGGTGATTCCGAAATTGTCATTCGACAATTACGTAACTCTATTCATTGTCTTTCAGAACATCTTCAAAATTATCAAAAAGAGGTATGGAACCTTATTTCAAATTTTGAAGAATTTAATAAAAATTCCATTCCTAGATTTCAAAATCAAGAAGTTGATTTGTTAGCTAATGTCGCTGTGAAATTGATTCCACCTGAAAAATTTTCACCTAACTCTTTTTCAGTTGAGTTAATTTTTAGACCATCCATTCCTGAAAATATTATTAATTGGCGTGTTTTTGACAATGATGTACATCTATTTAACTTCCTAACAAATGAAGATCTACTTTCAAAGACTCAACTATTGATGAGATTAATCATGACGAAGACTTGCAAAACTTTTCGGTAATTCATAATCATTGTTCAATAGAAAAATATCTTGGTGAGGTAAAATCTATCCCTAACTCTGTTTTGATATTAGAAAAATTTTATGATCTCCAAGACAAATTCAGGGCTGTCCCAAACTGTAAAACTAATAGTTCATGCTTGAAGTATGAGACTGTAAATTTAGGGACAGATTCCGATCCTCAGACCGTCAACCTAGGAACAGAATGCACTCCTTTAGAAAAATCAGCTTTTGTTAAACTATTTAGGGAATATAAAGATGTGTTTGCATGGACATATGATGACCTCAAAAATTTTAATCCACAAGTCATGCAACACATAATTCCAATGAAACAAGCCTCAAAACCTTTTCAGCAAAAACTTAGGAAAATGCATCCAACTCTCGAACCAACGGTTAAAAAATAATTAAATAAACTTTTAGCTGCCAAGATCATTTTTCCCATTAGACATACTCAATGGGTAGCTAACTTGGTTCCAGTTAGGAAGTAAAACGGTAATATTCAATTGTTTGTCAATCTCCGAAATCTTAATAAACCATCAGAAAAAGATAACTACCTAGTTCCTCCCATGGAACAAATCCTTCAAAAAGTCTCAGAATCTGAGATGCTATCACTTCTTGATGAGAATCTGAGATGCTATCACTTCTTGATGGTTTCTCGAGATATAATCAAATCCTTGTTTCTCCGGATAATCAAATTAAAACAACCTTTAGAACTCCATGGGGAACTTATGCTTATCGAAAAATGGCTTTTGGTTTGGTTAATGTTGGGGCCGGCTTCCAAACAGTGATGGATATTGCTTTTAGGGGACAGATTAATCATTTAGTAGTTGTTTATCTTAATGACATAACAGTATTTTCAAAACATTGACCTAATCATATTTTTCATCTCGGTAAGGTTTTTGAGCATTGTAGAAGGTATGGAGTTTCTCTTAACCCTAAGAAAACAATATTCGTTGCAACTCAAGGAATTTTGTTAGGTTGTGTGGTTTCAAAAGACGAAATTATGATTAATCCAAAAAAGACTCAAGCCATATATAAAATTACTTATCCCTCCAGTAAAAAGGCTATGCAGGGGTAAAATAAATTTCGTCAGGAGGTTTATCCCTAGTTTTTCAGAAATCGTATGTCCTTTACAGAACATGATTAAAAAATATGCTATTTTCAATTGGGGAAACAATGAAAATGAATCATTTAAAAGAATTTTAGAAGCTATTTCTGAAGCTCCCAGTCTTTTAAGTTCGTATTTCAGTAAGGATTTTATACTATATACATTTTCTTCAGATATATCTTATGTTGTTGTTTTGACTTAGTGTAATCAACAAAATCATGAAGTCCCTATATCCTTTATGAGTTCGAATTTTAAAGGAGCAGAGTTAAATTACCGTGAAGTCGATAAGCAAGCATTTGTTGTCTTCAAGGTTGTTAAACATTTCTGTCCTTATCTTTTAAAATACAAAACCAAAGTGGTTGTTCCATTCCCTACGGTTAGGAACTTATTAGGGCAAAATGATTTAGGCAAAAAAAGGGCCCCTTGGATGACGATCCTTTAGGAATACGATCTTGAAATTAAACCTTCAATGGTAATAAAGGGACAGGGTCTTTGTAAACTTGCTATTGATGCTGCTCGCTTGCCAGCCAATAATTCTGAAATCAACATTGATGAATCCTTACTTAAAAAGGAGATATACTTCTATCCTCCTCCTCAAGATTCTTGGTATTATGACTTAAGGACTCTTCTTGAAATGGGAACTGCTCCATATTATTTAGAACCAAGAAAGAGAAGAGTGCTCAAGTTAAAATCAATTGCTTATCAACTGATAAATAACATCCTTATGAAGTCTGTTTTGTATGGACCCGTTTTAGTTTCGTGAATGATAATTATGAAGTCTGTTGAAAGCTGTTAAGATAATTACGCATTATTATATTCTAGATGCTAGGTTGAATGTATTTGAGGTCAAACAAAATAATTATGATTATCATTCGTTTTGATTTCTCAATAGCTGTTAAATGTTGATGTTTATTTTTAGGCATTAGTAACACAAAAACTGGAAGCACTTTGTTAATCTCATTATATAAACTACAAGGCATCACTGGAAAGGGGATTGGAGATCATTGAAGAAGACATTTCTTATGGATAGTATATCATCTACAGTGCTACCAAGTTTTGATAACTTTTCTCATTGAGATTTTGATTCGACACTAGTTCTTCAACTGGTATCTTAGTCTGATTCAGTTTTGTGAATTATAATATAGTTTTGTGAATTATAATATATATATATATGTGAATTATAATATATATATATATTGTACTTGGTTAATCTCATTATATAAAATACAAGGAATCACTGGAAAGGGGATTGGAGATCATTGAAGAAGACATTGCTTATGGATAGTATATCATCTACAATGCTACCAAGTTTTGATAACTTTTCTTATTGAGATTTTGATTCGACACTGGTTCTCCAACTGGTATCTTAGTCTGATTCAGTTTTGTGAATTAATATATATATATAATTTTTCATAGTGATCTTCTTTGATGAAATTCATTTACAGCTGTATTTTATGATAATTGTGTGAATTATATAAATGACTCAAATCAAAGGTGTATTTTTGTATTAGATCATAATAATATTTTTATCATTTTATTAAGTTTGCTTAATAATTTGATTAAGAAATATTATACATACAGAGATTGATTGATTGACTTACTTGTATTTTTACGAGTATTCTGTTAATTAGTTAAATATATTTAAGTTCTGATATTAAAGTGTTATATGTTAATTTTTATTTTTTATGATTCAAGTTACTAATAATTTCTTATCAGTATTTCTTTAATCATAAACTATTTAACAATATAAAGTAACTATAACAATAATTGTGATTAGTTTTTTTTGTTTTCATAGTTATATTTTTAAATTTCTATTGTTTACATAGTCAGTAAACAGTTAACATAATTTATAATCAGCTCTTGGCCAAGATAGGATAGGTTAGATTAGGTTAATTTTCAATTTTCAGTTTAGTTTCTTCTACCAGCAAATGTTAAATAGATTATACAATTAGTTAGTTGTTGATATTCTTGAATAGTTTATTTTTCGAAAAATTTAAGCAAAACAAAACAGAGACTCTCTTTATGAGAGAAACATATAAATTAGAAGTAATAGTTAAATTCCATTATGTAGTTATTCAATAGGAATTTTTTATAGTTTGCAGACATATAGATTAGTTTAAATTTTAATTAGGGTTTAGTTTAGGATCTACTTTTTCTAAGTTAAAGTGGTTGGACTCTTCTTAAAAGAGTGAAAAATTAGATGGTAGCAGGACCACAACCTGTGAGAATCAACTAATCCAAACACACCGGAAGCTGCAGTAAGCGACTTGTGTGGGTTGATTTTCCTTAGTTGGCTTCATTCAAAAAATATGGCCAACACAACCTAAGAGTGAGAAGTGCATATGTTTTTGATATTATGAAGATGTAAAAGGTCATAGACTTCCTCAAACAAAATCCATTTACATAATTATTAGAAGAGATGTTAAATTTGATGAAAATCTCTCATCCTAAAAGCCTAATTCAACATATGTGCCATAGGTGGCCCACAATCGATCTTCGATGTTTGTGCCATATTCTACTCCCAATTTCTTTGATAGGATTCCTACTCTGGATTCTTCTTCTGTTGATGACAGTGAGGATCAAAATCCACCTTCGTCTACACATTTTCCTTTAGTTTCACCAGCACAACCGCTTCCTCAATGGGTTTGTACAACATGCAAAGCAACTAGTGATCATGTTGATGATCCCAAAGACCAGCACTGAACACTTTCACACTTCTAGTGAGCCTCTTCTCTTTTGGCTCAAGTTTCAGAGAATCATGATCTAGAGACATTTGCAAAAGATTCAGGCCATCCGGATTGGGGCGTAACTATGGATGAAGATTATCGTTCCTTAATGGCGAATGATACTTGGGATTTTGTACTACAATGAAAAAATTTCCCCTCCTTCCAAAATGAACTCCATCCGTCGTGTTCTTTCCTTGCAACATCACATAAATGGGAGTCCCAACAAATGGATGTCAAGCCACTTTCTTGCGTGGATATTTGCAAAAAGAAATTTACTCGGAACAACCTTCTATCTATGTTGAAAATTACTCCAACATTTTTTTTCACCTTAATAAATATTTATATGGCCTTAAGCAAGCTCCTCGGGCTTGGTATGCTAAAATGGATAGCTTTCTTCTTGACACTAGCTTTTCTAGATGCCATTATGACCCCAATGTCTATAACAATGAAGTAGGAAACCATCTCATCATCCCTGATGTTTATGTTGATGACCTTATTCTTATTGGTAGTGACCATAACCTTTTAACCCATGTGATATCCATCCTTAAGAAGAAATTTGAAATGACATATTTAGGACATTTGTATTATTTTATTGGTCTGCAAGTTCTGTAAACAAAGGAGTTTTTCTTTCTTAGTCTAAGTATGTCTATGACCTTCTTCATCGATCATTGTAAACCAAACCCATCTCCCTTTTAGTATGGATTCAAACTTACCACCACTTGCACTTCACCCAAAGTAGATGCCACCTTATATCTATAGCTAGCTGGTAGTCTCTTATACTTGACTCATACATGTCCTGATATTTCCTTTGTTGTTGGTCTTGTTTCCCGGTATACGCAAATGTCCCATGAAATCCATTGAAAGTGGAAAAAGAATACATTGGTATATCCGGGGTGCAATTTAGTTTGGGATTCATTATAGATCAAGTGGGATTCCTTTGTTGTTTGGTTTCACTGTTTCAGATTGGGACAACAAACCTAATGATTGGAAGTCTACTGCAGGTTATAATGCTTTTAGTATTGGTTCAAACCAGGGTAATTTTTACGGGCGAAATTTCGCCAATTGGCTATTTTTCAGGCTTTTTTTTCAAAAAATAAATTCGTTATTTGGTCATTTTTAGTCTCTAATATCGCCTATATTTACATAAAATATGTTTTTATCATAATATTCGCCAAAATTTACACATTTCAATAGTAAATTGTATGTTTCATATTTAATATTCACCTACCTATCTATATGCATGTCTTTTTCAATCCAAAATAATTGCCTAGGATACTATACTTGAGTATAATATTAGAATCCTTAAAAAATACCCTGGTTCAAACCTATCACTTGCGCTTGTAAAAAACAACAATCTCTTGCTCTTTCTTCAATAGAAGTAGAGTATTGAGCCACATTTTTTACAAGTTAAGAAGCCTTATGGATTCTACATATCCTTCCAGATTTTGGATTTGAGCAACAACATTTGACTACCATTTGGTGTGATAATCAGAGGGCCATCAAGATTGCCAAATATCTAGGTTCACCATCAACACAACAAACACATTGAACTACATATGCACTTCATCATAAAGCTTGTTCAGGATCACATTCTCTATGTGCTATTTTTCCCTAGAGATGATCAAGTTGCATACATCTTCACAAAGTCTCTTACATAAGCGAAGTTTTGTAAACTTTGAACTATGTTACGAGCTTAGGAATTTGTCATTAAAGGGGGATAGGTGAAAATGCCTCCTTTCTTCTCCTCTTGTGTCACCTTTATAAATCCTTCTATCATATACCAATTTTTTATTAAGGGGGATGTTAGGATATTTAGACACATAAGATTTACTTAAGATCAAGTTGGTATAATGTTTCTTTAGATAAAATGTGTATCTTTCATATGCATTTGTACTTATGTAATACGTTGGCCACAATTTGTTCTATACATAGAGTGATTTGGCGATTCATCTTCACCTCAATATTAATGGCTATTTATTCATGGATTAACACCTGATTGGTCCATGATCTCTATTTAAAGAGAATGGAGGTTCATTTTCTCGATGATTGATTGTGAGAAACTATATGTTATATTTTTATCTTTTCCATAGTATATTTCCTTAAGTATTGATTTGTTTGGGGTCGTGGATTGTTTCCCTCTCCAACGTTTTTAACCATGTAAAAACCTAGTGTGTTGATATTTGATATATTTATGTGATCGATTTCTCAAGGTGTTCTATCTTCTGTAAATATCATGTGTTATTCGAACATATCTCTCATCCCTTTGCATGTTATTGAGGGAATGCATCACCTCTTGTGGACACATTATATTCAATAAAAATTTGACTAGAGTTGTGTAGTGGGATGGGGAGTGTATGTGGATTGATGGAGGTGACATGATGTGTCCCCATGCCCATCACAACTCAACATTGATAATTTTGCACATAGGGAGTTCATTTGGACTACAAGGTATAAAGAGAACACTTCATATTGTGTGCAGAGATTATATTGTATTTTCATTGAATATAACTTAAGAAAAGAAGGCTACATTTATAGTATACGTTTAGCCTTATAAAGGGGGGGAAAGGATGTCTAGGTTTAAAACAAAACACTCCCTAACACAAAGAAGCTACATGCAAATAGAAAATACAAAGTAGCAAAATAAACATGATTAAGGCCATAAGTATATGTAGAAGAAAGGGAATTTTGAAAGTGGTGGCTATTATCAAGTGCCACAAGGTTCCCTTTTACCTAATTCTGGGCCCTTGCATATTTCCTAGCAATCTAAGATATAATTTTCTCATTCAAAGGATCAAATGTTCTAAGCAATAGAAAAAGAGGGTGAAAGAGAGGCAAGAGGCCATCAAACATTGAATTTATGCCTGGAGTACCATTATTTTTGTTGAAACAATTGATTATTGTTCTTCTCCTCCTTCTCTTCCTTAATTCTCATTCTATTTGTAAGCATTATAAAAAAATGAAATTTACAAATGAGATGTAAGGAGGCTTACGACATTGGATTTATAGTCCCAACCCTTGGTGCACTTTTGTATAAATAAATGGTTTTTTCAAGCTTGATTTTTTATATTCCCCAACATGGGAGATTCTATTTTATTAATGAACGGTTTGGTTTTATTGTCTAATCAAGATCGAGGGGCATTGCCACTAGTGAAGTGATAAATCTCAGACAAGTTAGGTTGACTTCCATTTCATTTTTTGTCTCATTTAATGTTGAATAAACCAATGGAAATATTCTTTCATTGTATAATTTGAGTATATAGGTCTTGTAAAAATCAATTCACAGGCTGATCTTGCAAAGCAAACAATTACTCTCACAAATTGTTAAGCAAAAACTAGTCAAAGATCACTCAAAACAATTATTGAATTGATGCACACAATAAAAGTTTATTGAATAAGAGTACATCTACCTAACTTGGTATATGTAATATTTGTCCAAATATATAATTACATCAGATATTTGAAATCCAAAGAAGGCATTCAAAATCCTCACAAAAGAAGGCTTACTAAACTTGTGAAAAACCCCCTAGGTGACAAAATCACTTTCCAAATCACTCCTAAGGCTCACGAATTGGAAAAATCAGTGTTGTGAGGTGTTGAGTGATGGAAAATAAAACAAATCATGTATTTTGGATAGAATAAAAACAAGGAGGCCGAGTTGGTCAAAAAGATCAAGTTTCTCAGTCAACTAGCTTTACCTTTTCCACTAAAAGAAAAAAGAAGAAGGATAAAGCAGGAAGGCACACTTCTATTTCAGGAATAGAATAAAATCATACAGAATCAGAGAAAATATTATCCATAATCTATCCAAGTGTGCTCTTATGAGACATGATTGCAAGTGGTGGCATAAGAAACCAAAATTAGGCCAACTACCTAGTCAACAACTAGGAAATTAATAAAAAATGACTAATAAATGATATCCTAAGTATGTAGTGGGTTTTTAATGTTCTAACAGGTATAGATACTGAACAACATAGAAATAATGTGAAAGATATCAACAATCTACAAATTTATCCAATAAATGTGCTAAACATTTATCATCACACAAAATAGAGAAGACAATAACATGATAGAATTTTGTATTACATCAAGCTTTCATTAATGAGGAGAGTTATAATAAATAGGAAAGGAATTTTGAATTAGGGTAGGAGTAAATTTTATTTTCTCATGCAGTGTAAGAGGTGCTAGTGAGGATTAACTAGGGCCAAAGACCCTTAGTTATTCATGCACACTCTTTGACGCAAGTCACCTTACAAGAATATTTTCTTGCTTAACAATACACACGACACATACCACAATGTTTACACGAAAAAGGTGTAGAACAAGATGCTAGAAGTGGCTTATATTACTTCTCTGGATTCGGTTACAATGCGAAATAACTGTAAACAAATAACTAACTACACTCGGCCACAACTGTTACAACTTAGAAGTAACTGTGGTGTGTTCTCTGTGTGTGTTGACCTCACCCTCTCTTGGTTCACTTCGGAACTCTGAGCTATGGCTCGATCTCAACTCTCTTCTTCTTCGGCCTGTGTGACTCTTCACAACTCTCTTCGACTCTGCTCTTTGATGCTGCTGATCAAAAGACTGAAGATCCTCTCTCCGATTTTCCTCCTTCGTCTTCTACCTTGTGGCTGTTGTTCCTGAGATTACTACAATCCCTGAGACACGCATCCTCCTGTCCGCCGATCCTTCCAAATACTGCAGACCTGCAACTGTCAGCTCCTAGCCATGTTGCACAGCCTTTGTCCATGATGACACCTGTCAT
Organism: Larix kaempferi; assembly: GCA_027924585.1. Taxonomy (NCBI): domain Eukaryota; kingdom Viridiplantae; phylum Streptophyta; class Pinopsida; order Pinales; family Pinaceae; genus Larix; species Larix kaempferi. Next base: position 694,972 of record BSBM01000841.1, read on the forward strand.
GTCCTTCACCTACTTGCAATAACTGTATTAACTTCCTTAGCAACCCCGAACGGCTACTAGGTACAGTTCCTTGACCTTCTGCCCTTCAGACCCTGCTACAGTAGTCGGTCATATCTCGACCTTCTTGTCGGATTAACTTCTCATCTTTTGCAGTTCGCCAGTGCTCCCCTTCCTCCACGCTTAGCTATGCCAAACCTGTTGTGTCGTAGTTCAATCACTTGTCGACTACCCCACGTCTTGCTCCACCTGTCGTCTATCGACCATAACCTATCGATTCTTGACCTCTCACAACATCCGCTGCGCTGCTCTAGTCGGTCACATTCTGATTGCTTCTACTCGACTTGTTGACTTCGACAAGTCAACCTGCTCTTCGCACCAGTGGTCATCGACACTCCCGCTGGTCGGCTCCCTCCTGTCAATCAACTTCGACTGTTCTGCCAAGGCCTCGATGCTCCTGCATCAGAATACCTAGGTGAAAAGAATTCGACTGCTCCATCGGTCTCCTGAACTCTTCTTCGAAAATCCATGTCGCCTCCTGCAACTCATCATTTTCCCACTGCACTAAGTATTCCTTCTTCCGTGCGCTACGCGTTCGCCCAACCTCACGTTCTTCGATTACTTTTGCGATATCTTCTTTGTGTCGATATGGAAGTTGGTCTGTCCAATCGATGCTTATCACTTCTTCGCTTCCGCTGCTTGACCCTTCTTCAAATTTGTACAGATCTGAAACGTTGAACATTGCTGAAATGTTCAAGTCTTCCGGCAATTCCAACACATAAGTGTTGTCCGAAATCTTCTTAAGACTGCATGGTCCTATCTTCTTTAGCTTCAGCTTGTTGTATGTACCTGTCAGAAATCTCTCCTTCTGCAGGTATGCATAGATTAAGTCCCCTTCATGGAACAATTGTAGCCTCTTCTTCCTGTCGGCCCTCAACTTGTATGCTGCATTACTCTTTTCTATGCGCTTCCGCACATTTTCATGAACTTCATGCATATGCTTTGCGAATGATTCTGCATCTGTGTTTTTCCTGGTTTCTATCGGCAACTCGACCAAATCCACCACTCCGTGTGGGATTCTCCCCTGAACAATCTGGAATGGGCTCAAACCAATCGACCGATTCACAGAATTGTTGTACGCAAACTCCGCCTGTGCCAACACATTTTCCCACTGCTTAGGTCTGTCGACTGCTAGGCATCTCAAAAGGTTTCCCAAACTTCTGTTTACTACCTCGTTCTATCTGTTTGTCTGTGGATGGTACACCGAGCTAAACAACAACTTCATGTCCAGTTTCTTCCATAGGGTTCTCCTGAAATGCCCAATAAATTTGGTATCCCAATCCGACGTGATACTCTTTGGAAACCCATGCAATCTGACTATCTCCTTGAAGAATAGTACAATGATCCCTGTGGCGTCACTCGTCTTCTTACATGGTATTAAATGCGCCATCTTTGAAAACCTGTCGACTACAACAAATATTGAGTCGCTTCCCTACTGAGTCTTTGACAGTCCTAACACAAAATCCATGCTAAGATGCTCCCAAGGGTTATCTGGTACTGCCAATGGTGTGTACAACCTTGTATTCTGACTCCTTCCCTTTGCCAACTGGAAAACTTGACATTGTCGAACCCACTTTCCGACATATGTTGACATCCCTGGCCAGAAATACTTCTCGTCAACCAATGCTTTGGTCTTATCGATGCCAAAATGCCCTGCTAACCCGCCATTATGAAATTCTTGGATTAGATTCTCTCTTACTGATCCTCTGGGAATACACAACTGACTTCCCCTGAACAGGTAGCCTTCTTGAATGAAGTAACTCAAATATGGAGTTCGGTCGATACCCCAAGGTTTACGACAAGCCTTCCATGCTTTCGCAAAATCATCATCGGTCTCATACTCCGTCTTTATCGACTCTATCCCTGTTGCCTGAACTGTTGTCGTGTTCAATAGCGCAACTCTCCTGTTGAATGTGCCGGAAAATTTATTCGACTTGCCCGACCTATGTCGCAACACGAATATATACCTTTGAAGTAGCTCCACCCACTTCATGTGTCGTTGATCCAATTTCGACTGAGTGTTCAAATACCTCAGTGCTTGGTGATCTGTGTATAACAAAAATTCCTTGGGCAACAAATAATGCCTCCACTTCTTCAGTGGTTGAATGATAGCATAAAATTCCTGGTTGTAGACTGAATACTTCTGCTTCACTCCATTCAGCTTTTCATTAAAGAATGCAATTGGTCGGCTCTTCTGGCTCAACACTGCTCCAATTGCCATTCCACTCGCATCACAATCGACCTGGAAAGCTTTGTCAAAGTCTAGGAGCACCAGGACTAGGTTCTCAGTGACCTTTTCCTTCAACTTGTCGAAAGCTCTCTGGGCTTCGTTCGTCCACTTGAACTCACCTTTTCTCATGCATTTTGTCAATGGTGCACAAATTCGACTGAATCCCCGAATGAACTTCCGGTAGAAACTAGCAAGTCCATGGAAACTCCTCACTCCAGTCGTACTTGTCAGTTCCAGCCAATCTACTATTTCCTTCACCTTCTCTGGGTCCATCACCAATCCTTTACTCGAGATTACAAACCCCAAGTACACCAATTCCTTCTTCATGAAGAAACACTTTTGCAGGTTCACCATCAGCTTTTCTTCCTGCAATTTCTGCAATACTTGTCGAACGTGCTCCAAGTGCTCCGCCTTGGTTCGACTGAAAATCAGAATGTCGTCTACATAGACTACGACAAAATTTCCCAAAAATGGCTTTAACACCTCATTCATCAATCTCATGAATGTGTTGGGTGCATTAGCCAACCCAAATGGCATGACTAACCACTCGTATAACCCTTCTTTCATCTTGAATGATGTCTTCCATTCATCTCCTTCTCTTACCCTAATCTGGTGATACCCACTCTTCAGGTCTATCTCTGTGATGTATGTCGCTCCACTCAGGCAATCCATCAAGTCATCCATTCTCGGCAATGGAAACCGATACTTGATCGTGATCCTGTTGATGGCTCTGGAGTCTGTACACATTATCCATTCTCCACCCTTCTTTAGTGTGAATACCGCTGGTACTGCACACGGGCTCAGACTTTCTCTGATTAACCCTCTGTCCAACAACTCTTGGACCTGTCGGTTGAGTTCCTGTCCCTCTGTCGGACTCATCCTATATGGTGCTTTGTTTGGAAGACTCGACCCTAGAATCAAGTCGATCTGATAGGATATGCTCCTTGTCGGCGGCAATCCCGTTGATTTCTCATCAGCCATTATGTTACTAAACTCTTCGAGCAACTCCTCGATCTCGACCGGGATATCCTCTGCTCTGGTCGTTCTTTCGACACATGGTCCTTTTGGAATGATTGCAAAACATCCCGACTGTCTCTCCTCTTCTGCGAGAAATTCCTTTGCGGTGCTCATCAACACTCGCTTCTCCCAAAGATTTCTCTCGCCGTGCTTACTGTTGGCTTGCTCTTCTCGCCTCGACTTAAGACTCCTCTTCACGCCATTCTTCCACACTATGACTATGTTGGCTCGACCATCATAGATCATTTTCTGATCATATTGCCATGGTCTTCCTAACAACAGATGGCATGCATCCATGGGAACTACATCGTACAGTACGCTATCCATTAATCCTTCAACTCGGAAGTTGATCAGGCACTGTCTGGTCACCTTGACATGGTGTCCTTTCTGCAACCATGAGATCTTGTAGGGGTGTGGGTATTTTCGACACTTTAACCCGATCTTGTCAATAAATTCTGTTGACACAAGATTCTCCGTGCTTCCACCATCAACTATGGTTTTGCAACGCCATTCGCTGATCCGCACCTTTGTTTGAAAGATCGCCTTCCATTGTGTTGGCTCCATTGGGTCGCGTTGATCTTCCTGGATCAAGGCTCTCTGAACCGTCAGATTTCGGTTCTTCTTCTTTTCACCTCCACTGTTGTCAGATGCCGATTCTTCCCTCTCGTCGACTTGCTCATCCTTTCGATGTCTGGGTTTCGACTCCTCTGCAGCATGTAGGTTCTCTGGGCACTCATATGCCTTGTGTCCCATTCCTCGACACTTGTAACAGATTATGGCTAGTCTGTTAGCTCCTTTCTTGTCGGATGGACCACTTTGACTATACGCACCTCGACCGCAGTTCTCACGACCATCGCGTCGGTTCTTTTGCGCTTTCTCCCATGTCGATGTCCCTTCCACGTGTCGGCTATCTTCGACACTTTCCTTCCTATACCTGATACATTGGCCTTTTGCGGAGACAGTTTTCGCACCTAGACCAGTCATCCTTCCCCTGATCACTGTGGATTTTCTTGATAGTTTCGTTTCTGCCTTCAGAGCTAACTGGTAGGCTTCTCCGACTGCTCTGAATCTTGAGATGGTGAGTTCATCCTGAATAGAATATTTTAAGCCGTTCACATACCTAGCGACAGCTTCTTCTCCTTCATCAGTTTTTCCTGACCGAATCGACAATCGGTAGAACTCCTCTGTGTATTCCTTCACGGTCATCTCTTTCTGTCGAAAGTTCTGCAACTTCCTGAACAAGGAAATCACATAGTCATTTGGCAAGAACTTTCCTTTCAACTTGGCAAGCATTCTGTCCCAAGTCTTGATTTTCTCCTTTACTTTCTTGAGTCTGTCAGCCTGTACATTGTCCCACCACAACGAGGCATGACCTTTCAACCTCAGACATGTAGTATTAACCCATTTAGGGTCCTTGATCTTCTCTATGTCGAAGTATTTCTCCATCTCTCTGAACCAGCTGATCAAATCTTCTAGGTCTAGGCTTCCCGAGTACGTACACACATCTATCTTCGCCCGAACTCTCATATCTGTCAGAAGTTTGATCAGTTTTTCCTCTGGTTCCTCTGCGGCTTCCTCCCTAGCTTCCACCTCTTCGACTTCCTCGTCGCTGTGGTCTAGCACTTTAGGAATACACCCACGCCTCTGGATTTATTTGATCGCTGCGACTTCATTTGTCAAAGTTTGCATTGTTCTGAAGCATTCGTCGAACATCTCACGATCCACTGTGACGACTATTGCGCCACACGCTTTTTGTCCTCAGACATTAACGCCTCTATGAGCCATTTTCAACCTCTACTGAAACTCTCACACATCCAATCGCAACCGAACTTTAAACAAGTCGTGCACAACTCTACCCAATCGCAGTTAGAGCTGTCCAACTCACTTGCAGGCTCAATACCAACTGACATTCCATGAGCTTGAAGGATTCTTCAGCTCTGATACCAATTGACGCAAGTTAGGTTGGTATAGTCGTCTTCGCAACCTGACTTTCTTCATGGCTCTTTGTTCCCGCTCTGATCCGAGCTCTGATACCAATTGACGCAAGTCACCTTATAGGAATAATTTCTTGCTTAACAATACACATGACACATACCACAATGTTTACACGAACAAGGTGTAGAACAAGATGCCTGAAGTGGCTTATATTACTTCTTTGAATTCGGTTACAATGCGGAATAACTGTAAACAAATAACTAACTACACTCGGCCATAGCCGTGACAACTTAGAAGTAACTGTGGTGTGTTCTCTCTGTGTGTCGACCTCACCCTCTCTTGGTTCACCTCGGAACTCTGAGCTATGGCTCGATCTCAACTCTCTTCTTCTTCGGCTTGTGTGACTCTTCACAACTCTCCTTGGCTCTGCTCTTTGATGTTGCTGATCAAAAGACTGAAAATCCTCTCTCCGATTTTCCTCCTTCATCTTCTACCCTACGGCTGTTGTTCCCAAGATTATTACAATCCTCGAGACACGCATCCTCCTATCCGCCGATCCTTCCAAATCCTGCAAACTTGCAACTGTCAGTGCCTAGTCGTGTTGCATAGCCTCTGTCCATGACGACACCTGTCATGTCCTTCACCTGCTTGCAATAACTGTATTAACTTCCTTAGCAACCCTGAACGACTACTAGGTATAGTTCCTTGACTTTCTACCCTTCCGACCCTACTACAGTAGTCAGTCACATCTCAACCTTCTTGTCGGCTTAGCTTCTCATCTTTTGCAGTTCGCCAATCCTCCCCTTCCTCCGCGCTTGGCTCCGCAAAACCTGTCATGTCGTAGTTCGACCACTTGTCGACTACCCGATGTCTTGCTCCACCTGTCGTCTATCGACCATAACCTATCGATTCTCGACCTCTCACAACATCCGCTACGCTTCTCCAGTCGGTCGCATTCCGACTACTTCTGCTTGACTTGTTGACTTCGACAAGTCAACTTGCTCTCCGCACCAGTGGTCATCGGTACTCCCGTTGGTCGGCTTTCTCCTGTCGATCAACTTCGACTATTCTGCCAAGGCCCCGATTCCTGCATCACTCTCCAAATTGAGTTGCATTGACTCAAGACTTCCCAATCACTAGTTCTAGCTGAATGAGGCACATGCAACTAATTGCATGCACATGAAACTAAGTGAATGCACATGCATGAGGAGAAAATCACTAAAAACACTCGAGGGTGCTGTTGTCTCATAATAGCTAAAACAAAGGTGCACGGAGTCCTTGAACAGTGGAGTAAACTCCCCAAATTGACTCCACAACTCTAACTTGCCATGTGGGACCCTAAAATCAAGGAAAATAAGCTCTATTGAAATAATTTTCCCTCATATGCCAAAATAGACTTCGATCTTTCTAAAAATAGCAAGTTAGGCCATTAGGAGCTTGGAAGAAGCTCCAGGGTGACTTAGGTGGTCAAATTAAATGGGGTTTGGCCCACTAGAATCATAAAGTCATGGTCTAAATCACTCGCTAGGAGAATGATGCTATGTAGAGTTTTTTTTTTCTCTAGCATGCCTTTCCCATTTGTTTTTTTATCTAATGAGTATGTGTTAGGAAAGTAGTTTAACCTCCTCCTCGACGTATATTTATTCATTTTATCTAAGTTATTTGTCACGTAGTACTAGATCATGGTGCCCGTAGTTCATAAGATCATTCCCATGGATGAAACCTTTTGAATCCCCTTGGTTTTTGGCTTCTTGGTCATCCCCAAACTATATCTCTACATATTTTTATTTTATTTTAAATTTATTGTAGAAGCAACGCCATGCACCATCATAGCCCTACAATAAATCTAGTTAGAACTTAATAGTTAAAATTTATTCTCATGTGATAGGTGAGAATAATAACTTTAGGACAATGAAGGGTACTCCCCTCTAGCCAAAAGATTGGCTCAAAGGACTAGAGTGGTTGAGGAAGGTTCTCTTGCACATTATGCCCCATCATTGAGACCCTATCAAGGGAGAGGAACAACTTGGGGGAATACATATACTATGAAAATCGAACCTATGAATGTGTGCAAAACATCATTCATTAAATATGTTAGCACTCTAGATGTTATCAAGTCTCAAGTATTTCAAAATATCAATTTTTTTAGAAGGTAGCATTTGAAAATTCAATAAGGGTCGAGATATTAGAGATAAGCACTCGAGAGATGTAATACATAGTGAGAAGGGGATAGTAATGGGCACCTAACTAGGAAATGGGCCTAGTCCATATACCACAGTCTAATGACTGAGCACCAAAGAAAAGCGTCAGAGTGCTAGAAAAAAAGGTGACCTAGGAGACTAGGAGCAGGAACCAAGAGCTAAGCACGGAAGGTGCTAAGATCCTCTATGAGAAGATATAAATATAGAAAGATAGATCAATGGCTCAGTTGAATAGTTCACTGCCAAGATGCACAAATTTTAAATCACCCCCACCAAGTCGTTGGACATAAATTGCCCCGCTACATGGCACTTGGTGATTGGTAGCGGCTCCAAAATTTCAAATCCCATACCACTTTTATGCCAGGCTATTATCACCTAGCCCACATTAAGCCAAAATCACACATGCTTCATTCAAGTTGACTCTAAGGATTCCACGACAACAAGAAAAGGGTATGTGTATTCCACATGTACCAGTATGACACCAACACGTGAAGGAGGCCCAAATGACGTTATCTAATGTCACCCCCAAAAGTGACAAATAGTTATGATCCACCTGGATGAATTAAAAAAATTGGGGCTAATAGAGTGGCAAAAGGTCTAAAACATGCTCATTCTACTTTAGGAAAGAAATGGATGCCGAGTACCGAATACACTTGCTCACCTCATTTTACCCACTTGGTAATTTCAATTTTTTACCTCACTCCTTATACATTTTTACCTTGAACAGTAAATTGCTTTCCCCAAGGCGTCCTCATCTAATTAAAATCACCCCAAGGATAAAATCCAATATAACCCCATCGATGAGCACTTGTACAGCCATGAGTCTGATGTTTTCGATACAGTCGTATACTCGTCCAACCTTTGCCACACAATAACAGAAGCATAAGATAATTTTTATGCAAGCCAATATGCCTATCATCTAAGAAAAACTAATCTTTCCTAGGAAGTATGCCTTCAATCTGTACATTTCCCTAAATTTATCATTCGATGTGCTGCTAGCTATTCAGTAGAAAAGCGAATTGTCTTCTCCTCTAATCGATCCAAAATTATGTGCATTGTTTCAAGAGATGCCCTGGTCAAGATGTTATGCTTCCCAAACCTCCCACCTCTATAAATTCTAGATTATGATGTCCTTCCTGTGTCATACCAAGATTTAAAGAATTCTGAGCAAAATCAAATACTAGCTAAGCATTTGAAAGAAGGTGTTCCAATCCCAATTTTCCCTCCTCCATACTCATCCTTTATATTCTCATATAATTTAAGGAAATCACTAACTTTAATATGCATTATATTAGGATATGATCACAACAAGTCCATAAACAAAACCATTTTAGTATTTCTAGCCACCCTAACCCAAACAATAGGAGTTATGCCCCCTAGATTTGATTTGTGCCAGATCCTATTAGATAGTATCAACGCTTAGCTTGAAGCTTTCTAAACCATAGAGTGTTTCAAGTATCCCTCATGTTTATTTTACCTATTTTTGTACCAAAACTCTGCATATTTTAAGGATTTGGGATTGAGCATAAAGGATCAAGCAGGAAATTAGTTGTTATCCTACAAATGGTTGGATTTTACTACAAGGAAAATGCCTTTTAGTGGAGGTTCTAAAATAATTTTTTAGTGTTATAATATTGGTCAAAACTCTCACAAAAACCTATGCTACAACCTTTGCAAATGGTACTAGATGTTTTAGTAGAGGCTTTTACGAAAATGTATTATAACTAAAAAAAAATCGGCAATCGGAGGCTTTTGCGGAGGTTTTATTTTCAGTGTGATTTATTGAATAAAGTGCACCTGTGCTAACACAGGTAAAATGCACTGGTGCACATACAAATTTGTGTATCGGTACTTGAAAATACATATAGCATCGATGTGCACCAAAATCTTAACAGAAACCAATGCTTTATATTAAATGTAGCACCAATTCTTAAAAATTATTAAAACGTGTTGGTACCTTATAACAATATAAGCATAATTTATTTACATTAAATGTCACACCGGTCCCTACGAACTATTAAAAGGAACTAGTGCTTACGAACTATTAAAAATCACCGATATTATACTAAAGGAAAATGGACCGGTAAAGTTTACTAGGATGATGACTATTGCTATATTTTTAAAATTAACAGTGTGGTTAATATACAACAGTGCACCGAGGCGTGATAATAGAAAAATTCCCGAGGCATGCAACAAGTATTCTGCTACACTAGGACTATGTTCTTATAAGTGCACCGGTGCAACATTCTCTCAAACACATTGATGCGACATTGTCTGAAAAGCACCGGTGCGAGTAATAAGATCAAATACGCTAGTGATTATTTTATGTTTAGTGAACAGTGACTAGTGACATCACACTAGCATATATATATATATATATATATTCTAATTTAATTTAATTCCATCATTAATAAAAAATGAAATATTTTGTATAGTACTACTCATTTGGATTTATATTATTGCCTTTGGATATGATGTTTTGATTAATTTGTTATACCATAAATTTTATCATCTATTATAATATTTACTCATCCATATATTTAGTTACTGATGTAACATTTCATGATAATGGAGAATGTATTAGAATAAAAAACTTCATTTTATTATATATCAATAAGAGGCCCTTTGTCATACAAAATGGGACAACATAAAGTCCACAATAATCAAAATGTCAACATTGTACCATGACATGAATTGAGCCATGAATGATACAAATTCCTTCAAAACCACATCTCATGCCTTGTTTCAACAAATCTTATGTTGGTTTCACTTCATAATTTGTTTCCTACAAGTTGTATACCCCGTAACAAATCATATATTTAATATAAATGGTTTTTGATGTTCTATTAATTATAAAATGAGAGAAGTAAAAAAACATATATACTTACAAATTCCACAAATAATTTTTGATACATCAACATATACTCACAACCTTTAATTAACTCAATGTCAATCAATTCTTCTAATGGATCTTCTTTATATGATGAAAGTCCCTTTTATTATTGTTAGTCCCTGCATAACATTCAACACATGTGAATTAGATTATTTGAAACATATTACTGAATATTCTTAACTACAATATTACTCAAAATTCAAGAAAAAAAATCATATTGAATCTTTTTTATTCACATGATTTGTCCTTCTTCAACTTTTCCATCAAGGTTCTATGTTCTTCTGCACTTAGATTGCAAAGAATCGTATTGAGCTTCTTCATTTTTTGGCTTTGTTGTTGAACTTTGCTTGTCATTGATGTAAAATAATGTTAAATACGATGTCAATTGATACAATTTGAGTCATTGATGTCAACTTATGTCAAAGTGGATACAGTATTCATACAACAGTTTGAAGAAGTATAAGCGCAAGATGGTGAAATATATGGATGCCAGTATGAAAAATTATATCTAGAAGTTGCATCCAGTCTGAAGATGTGTGCCCAAGGATACATCATGCATGTTCAATATAAAGCAATACATAAGGAAGATACATCATGCAGATCCAACTCAAATAAGTACATAAGTAATGTAGCCTACTACATGTGGTACCTACACAAATATCAAGTCCACCAAGGTATACTACCTCAAGGTAGTAGCCAAAGAATTGGTTGGGCAAAGATACATGTGCATATTAAGCTAAGGAATTGGTTAATCAAAGGTACAAGTGTGCAAGCATGATAAGAGAAGATTCTAGAATGCGCAAGCAAGACTAAACATTGTATGGACGAAGATAGGGAGTGCGCAAGAAACAAGAAATAGATTATGGTTGAACAGTTTTGAAAGCGCACAAGTCTCACCAAACATAAGATGCTTACATTCATTAATGAAGCGAGCACAAGTTCCACGAAGGGTGCAATGGTTGAATTTAGTATATGCACAACTGATGATAAAATAGGTGAGTAAGTCTCACAAGTGATGGTACCACAAGGGTCAAAGTCCCACCAAGTCAAAGATCAATTATGCAGATTTATCACAAAGCAATGGTACATCAAGAGTGCAAGAATACACCACTAAGGTGTAAGTCCCACTAATTTGTGGACCATGAATGCGCAAGACCCACAAAGGATGACACATCAGAAGCAAAGAAAATGACATGTGGCAAAAGCAGAATCCGTGAATCAAGGAAGAAGGGATGCCAAAACTAACCTGTGGACATACAATCCATGTAGGACATGTATAAAGAGATATGAAAGTTGGAGATTTGAAGTAATATTGATGGAAAGGTTATAGATATTCAAGTGGAAAATACAGTTTTATATTCAGGGCATCAAGGACTTGAGGACATAACAACATGATCTAGCAAGGAGCCGAGTGTGCACATGCAGCAGAATGAAATATTGCGTAGAGTGATGTTGTATATTTGTGATGAGTGAGAAAATGATGAAAGGAGAATCATAGAAGAATGCACAACTGCGTGAGGACTGATTGACAATATCGTAGATAGCACACAGATAGTCATAGGTGTCTTAAGGATGTAGTGCAGAGACAAAACTGAAGTATATCAGAAGATGAGCAGAAGTTTAGCCGATGCATGAACATTGAAGTGAAGTGTGCAAAGCATAGAAATTCATCTGATGCGTGATGAAAGAGTAGCAAAAGAATCCAATATGTGCATCACGATGATGATGATCTGAGGCAAGTGTGCTAAACCGAAAGGATGAATCATATGATGCACAACATGTTGCAGATTGTCTAAAGACTGTGGCACTTAAACTAAACAGACACATCGTAGTAACTACGCAGTTCCAATTGATATTGATGCTTGATTTTTGAATAGCAAGCTATCAATTGAAAAGCACGATATTAGTAGATGAAGTGCAGTTGTGCAGCAGCAGAACAACATAGTGAATCTTGACATGGACTACAGTATCACACATTACATGAAGTGAGTCATAAATAGAAGTGAAGAATTGAGAGGAATGAGAATTCAAGTGATATATGCAGCACAATGACTGTGAATCGTCTACATATAGATATTGTGCACAACAGAACGAACATCAGAAGATCAGAACTATGCACGTGTTGGAAGTTCAGTAAAGCAATATCTTATCTTGTATATCTAGGCGACAGAACGGGGCAAGGAATAGGGGTTGTAGCCTCCTTCTAGTTGGTGCTAGATAAACACAAGGAATTAGTGCTTCTTTTAGGTCGATGCTTGTAAAACCAGGGGGTCAGTGCCTCTTTCCAGTTGGTGTTGGTAAACACAGGAAGTTGGTGCTTCCTTGAATGTATTCTTTTCATTACAAAATAACATTCTATGGTTTTCTCCCATTTGGGTTTCCACATTAAAATTATGTGTTATGTGTACTCTGTTTTAGTGCATATGTGATTGATGTTTATTTATGATGAATGAATAACTAAAGATAAATGATCAAGTTAAGGAATATCTATTCAAGAAGTAAAAATTGGTTCATAACTGCACTAATACTGATTCACCCCCACTCTCATTATTAAATCAATTCCAATAATTGGTATCAGAGAGGGTGTCTTCAGTAACAGCTTAACATCTGGAAGACAGATCCCTGCACAAAACTCAACATACATGGATTCAAAATATGAATAGATGGTTTAAGTAGACTTTGAAGAGGAACTTATCAGTACTTTGGATGAATTGAAGAAGTCAAGGAAGAAAAGTAAACTTATGCAGAAATCACTTCTGAGATTGGAAGCAGATATCACCAAACAGTTGGAGTTGAAAGAATACAAGTGGGAAAGTCTTGAAGTCAAAATTGTCTCTTTGAGAAACAAACTTCTAAAGGTGAACCTTAAATTGGAAAATGAACAAAGATACATAAATAGCCTTAATTAGGAATCGTATTTTGTTAAGAGTTACGCAAACGCTCTTAAGACTCCACTCTCAAGGATGGATCAGAAGTGTGGAGGAGCATTGAAAGCCAAGTCATCTGAAAAACGAGCCTGCGCAACTCCGGAGAGACTATACTATTAGGTATAAAAATATTTTCTTGGAAAACTTCTATTATTGTTACAATTTTGGTCATAAAGCCATAAATTGCAGAGCTCGTGCGCTAGTATACACTAGGAGTAACAATTTTCACATTTGGACAAAACCTAAACAGAGCAATCTCAGAAAATCAACTGAAATATATAAAGAAGATCTTAATCCCTTTAGTATTTTGAGCACAAAGGATGAGTGCAATAACGCATTCAGAACTATGAAAATCAGCTACAACCTGCATAGTTCACTGAAACAATTGAAGATGAGAAATACCAAGTCCATCAGGAAGCCTGCAGCTTATCCTTACATGCACAAAGTAAAAGAAGTCAATGGTACATTGACAGCGAATGTTCTAAGCATATGGCAGGAGATAAAAACACATTTCTAAAGTTTAGAGAAGATAAGGGTGGTAGTGTTTACTTTGGGACAATGGCTCGGCCGAAATCTAGGAAAAGGCTTGGCAAGCCTAGGAACCAAAAGGACCAAGTCAGAAAATGTCTTATTAGTTGAGAACATGAAACACAATCTTTTGAGTGTAAGCCAAAAGTGCGACCAAGGACACACTCTCACTTTTGACTCAGAAAAATGCAAAATCAGAAACAAAGATACAGGCAGAGTAGTAGCAACTTCCTCTAGGACTCCTAACAGTGTGTTTATTCTAGATGAGGGAAAAGAAGAAAAATGCTACATGGGACAAACTGATGAAATTTGGCTCTGGCATAGACGATTGGGACACATAAATTTCTATAATCTAGTCAGAATCAATAGAAAAAAAGTGGTAACAGACATTCTAAGAATTACTAAGCCATCAAATTCATTCTGCAAATACTGCGTACATGGAAAACAAGCGAGGATTAAATTCAAAACAAAAGAGTACACTGCTGCAAAACCCCTGGAAATGGTTCATTCATATATTTGCGGTCCGATGATAACCAGAGGAATGAATGGTGAATTGTATTTTCTTCTTTTTATTAATGATTTCACTCGAATGACGTGGGTATTCTTTCTTAAAGAAAAATCAGATACATTCGAATGTTTCAAAACATTTAAAGAAGTGATTGAAAACGAAACCGAATTAAGAATAAAGTGTTTAAGATCTGACAATGGAGGTGAATATACTTCAAACAAGTTTGAAAACCACTGTGACACACATGGAATCAGAAGACAATTTTCATCTTCCAGAACTCCACAACAGAATGGGGTAGCATAAAGGAAAAACATAATTGTTCAAGAAATGGCCAGGACAATGTTGAATGAATCAAAGATGACAGATATGTTTTGGACTCATGACATTCATACAACATTCCACATTCTAAACATATGTCTAATTAGAACAAATAGTTGTTCAACACTGTATGAAATCTGGAAAGGAAGACCAACTACAGTTAATAATTTCAGAATATTTAGAAGAAAATTCTACATCAAAATAAATTATGAAAGTCTTGGAAAATTTGATTCCAGATTAGATGAAGGAATTTTCCTTGGTTATGCCTCCAAAAGTAAAACCTACAAGTGCTATAATCTACAACCTAGAAAAACGGTTGAAAGTCCAAACGTGAGAGTTGATGAAGTACCGACGCATAGGAGAGTAGAAGAATATGATGACTTACCCATGCTAGAGTATCCATATGAAGAGTTACCAAAAAGTCAAGAAACATAAATTCCACGGGAGGAAATATTTCAAGGCAGATTCGAAGAAGGAAGACATAATACAAAGGCTTCTTCTAGATATGTCCAAAAGAATCATTCATAAAATTTGATTATTGGAGACAAAGATGTTGGTGTAAGAACCAAAAGAAGTCTAAGAGATCCAACTAAGGAGGTACATTTTTCACTGTTGTCTCAAATAGAACCGAAAGGAGTTGAAGAAGCTAGAGTTGATGAAGGTTGGATGAAGGCCATGAATTAAGAATTAGATCAAATTGAAAAGATGAAACATGGGAATTTGTTCTAAGACCTAAAAATAAGAATGTTATTGCAACCAAATGGGTATTCATGAACAAACTAAATGAGGAAGGACAAGTTGTCATAAATAAGGAAATACTAGTGTGCAAAGGGTACATGCAGATCGAAGGAGTAGACTTTGAAGAAACATTTTCCCCCGTGGCGTGGATGGAGGAAATGAGGCTATTCCTAGCCCATGCAGGTCGAGAAAATGTCAAAGTATATCAGATGGATGTAAAATCGGAATTTCTAAATGGAGATATTGAAGAAGAAGTATACATTGAAGAACCAGATGGTTTTTCACTTTCAAGCAACAGAGATTATGTTTGCAAATTGAAGAAAGCTTTGTATGGACTTAAACAGGCTCCTAGGCCCTGGTATTCAAGGTTGGACAAATATCCACAACAAGGTTTCAGAAGGGGAAATGTAGATAGAAACCCTCATATAAATATTGAGAATTGGAAAATGATAGTTGTGGAAGTGTATGTTGTTGACATCATTTTTGGAAGCAATGATGACAGAATGAGTCAGCAATTTTCCAAAGATATGCAGAAAGAATTTGAAATGTCCATGCTTGGGGAATTATCCTTTTTCCTTGGATTACAAATATCTCAATTAAATGATGGAAATTTTATCTCCCAATCTAAGTATGTAAAAGAGATGCTAAAGAAATTCAACATGGAAGATTACAAGTCAGTTTGTACACCCATGGTCATAGGTTGCATGTTGAGTAAAGAATATGAGGCTAAGGAAGTTGATCAGAGGATTTACAGATCCATGATTGGAATCCTACTATATGTAACTACTTCAAGGCCATATATCATGCAATCCATTGGAATTGTCACAAGCTTTCAGGAAGCACCCAAGGAAACACATGTTCAAGCAGTCAAGAGAATTATCAGTTGTCTAAAAGGGACTATGAGCTTTGGTTTATGGTATCCACAAAGAAAATACCTAAACCTAGTAGAATACACTGATGCAGACTGGGTAGGAAGTGTAGAGTGATATAAGAAGTACCGATGGAGTTGCATTTTTCTTAGGAATTTGTCTTGTATCATGGATCGACAAGAAACATCCATCAGTTGCATTATCCACGGTAGAAGCATAATATATTGCAGTAGATCCTTTTTGCTACCAAGTATTATGGATGAAACAAACTCTGAAGGATCTACAAGTAAATTTTGATCAACCAATACAAATTCTATGTGACAATACAAGCGCAGTTAGTATCTCCAAAACTCTTGGTATGCATTGCAAGACTAAACACATCCCCATCAAGTATCACTTTGTAAGAGAACATGTTGTTGATAATATTATCAAATGAGAGTATGTTGATACTAAGGAACAAAATGCAGATATATTTATGAAACCTCTTCCACGAAGTACATTTGAATATCTCAGGTAAAAAATGGGCGTTGTTCTCAATCCGCAACAAAATGAGAACCCAAATGAAGAGGCATGAATCGAGAAAGGAATGGCACTGTGTAGTTGGAAAGAAAGAATGTTTGCATGAATCATTGCGCAAAGGATGATGAAGTATTATGATAGAAACATGATATCAAAGATGAAGGCGTAATTAAACACCTGTATCAGGAAAGCAATCAAAGATAATTATGAAGGCAATTACAGAATATCAACAAAAGAACAATAAATCATGAAGATAGGGGAATCATACCTGAAAATAGTTGAGGTAGAGGCCTGCACAAAACAAACTGGAAGTAAGAAACTTACATTGCGCAAGTGATGGAACCTCTTTTCCATTGATCTCAAAGGGGGAGAAATGCATGAAGGTTAAAGAATAACTGTGAGTAATGCATGAAGCTAATTGTACATAAGGACTGAAGCGAATCAAGTTGAAGATGTATCAGCATAGGAAGAATGTGATTCTTGAAGAAATAGCATGAAGTTGCAGTAGACATGAAAGAGTGTGAGGCAGATTATTGAAGAAATAGCATGAAATTGCAGCAGATGTGAAAGAGTGTGAAGCGGATTATTGAAGAAATAGCATAAAGTTGCAGTAGACGTGAAAGAGCATGAAGAATATTATTGAAGAGATGACATAAATATGTAGCAAACATGAAAGAGCATGAAGATGATCATACATGCAGACTGTGCAAGAAGTAACAAAAGGAAAAATAAGTATTGACAGTATTATGCACAGAAGTCAAAAGCTCAAAGAATTCAAGGGGAGCAAATACATAGGGGGAGCATTGCGACAAGTACAGATGAAGCATACAATTGAATAATATTATACATGGCTTCATAAGATGTTGACATCAATGCCAAAGGGGGAGATTTTTGAACTTTGGTTGTCATTGATGTCAACCAATATCAAAGAGGATGTCAATTGATTCAGTTTAAGTCATTAATGTCAACTGGTGTCAAAGTGGACATAGTCTTCTTACAACTGTTTGAAGAAGTATATGGAAGCCACTTTGAAGAAGTATATGCACAAGATGGTGAAAGATATGGATGCCATTCTAAAAACTTATATCTAGAAGTTGTATCCAGTCTGAAGATGTGTGTCCAAGGATACATCATGCATGTTCAGAATGAAGCAGTACATAAGGAAGATACATCATGCAAATCTAGCTCAAAAAAGTACATAAGTAATTTATCCTACTACATTTGGTACCTACGCAGATATCAAGTCCACTAAGGCATACTCCCTTAAGGTATCAAATGAAGAATTGGTTAGACAAAGGTACATGTGCACAAGTAGCCAAGGAATTGCTTAAGCAAAGGTACAAGTGTATAATCATGACAAGAGAAGATTTTGGAATGTGCAAGCAAGCCTAAACATTGTATGGTCAAAGATCAGGAGTGTGCAAGTAGCAAGAAATAGATTATGATTGAACAGTCCTGAAAACACACAAGTCTCACCAATCAGAAGATGCTTCCAATCATTGGAGAGAGCACAAGTTTCAAGAATGGTGTAGCTGTTGAAGTTAGTATATGCACAACTGACGACACAACAGGTGAGAAAGTCTCACACGTGATGGTACTGCAAGGGTCAAAGTCCCACCAAGTCAAAGATCAAGTATGAACATTTATCACAAAGGAATGGTACATCAAGAGCGCAAGCCTACACCACTAAGGTGTAAGTCCCACTAAGTTATGGACCATGAATGCGCAAGACCCACAAAGGATGTTACGTCAGAAGCGCAGAAGATGACATGTGGCAGAAGCACAATCTATGAATCAAGGAAGAATGGATGCCACAATTAACTTGTGGACATATAATCCTTGCAGGACATGTATAAATAGATATGCAAGTTGGATATTTGAAGTAAGATTGATGGCAAGGTTATAGATATTCAAGTGGAAAATACAGTTTTATATTCAGGGCATCAAGTGCTCGAGAACATAACATCATGATCTAGCGAGGAGCCGAGTACACACATGTAGTAGAATGAAATCACTAGTAGAAAATGAGAGATAAAGGACCAGGCGACCAAAAAATTTGGTCACCATAATTTTTTCAAGGTATAAATGACCAAACTTGAGTGAGACAACTAAAAATGACCAAAGGAATGCCCAATTGGGTCATGGGATAAAATATATGACCAGATAACAAGTAACTAAACTAAAAATGACCACATAAAAACAACATTAAGAATATGAATTGGTCATTTATTTGGTCATTGTTAGTTGTGTCACTCCGACAATGGAAAATTGCAATTTTGACAATTCATTTGCAGAGTTGGAATTTAGTAAATTGTACAAATTCATTGTCAAAATTGCAATTTTCCATTGTCGGAGTGACACAACTAACAATGACCCCCTCATGTGTCATAGCTCAACATTAATGCATGAGGGGGTCTCTGAATCCATCTCCAATGTTAAAATTTAGAAAATTGTAACATTGTAGATGGATTCATATAATATCAAGTTCAATGTGCTTATCATGTCCATATCTTATTTCACCATTTTTTGTGTATTTATATCCCTTCGATAGATCCATCAAGTTGCCTCATGTCTGTCATCATAGTGTGTCGGTTGAGTTGAGTCTTGGATAGTATTTGACATCTTTATCTTTAGGAATTTTCATGTCGTGAAGTTGGTTTCATTATGTTCGGCTCACTGTACTGGTTGTGTTCATATTTTGTTTGAACAGAATCGTGGTCGTTCGACCCTCTCGGTAGTGTTTTAAAGCTTCAACAAGGTCATGTATATTTTTGTGTTATGTTAGCTAAAAATTTTCAATTTCACAACCTCCATTAATTCTCCATTTGCATGGTTCTCCTCTCACATGTCTTGTCATGAAGTTGGTGTCATTGTCTGTCGATCGTCGTATTGGTCACGTTCATATTTTCAAGGTCAACGCAATGCACTAAGGGTCTCTGTTGGCAATATGGCACATCATGTTGTCATTGATGGCAACTAAATCAAAGCAGCAAACAAAGGCAGCAAATAGAGCCATGGATGAGAGGTGGCTTTATGTTCATAGCAGAAAAAAAATGCACACCAATAAGGATATGCAAGCCAATTAAAAGGATGTGAAAGTTTATGCATGCCAATAACCACAAAATGCATGCTGCACACTAGACTTGCACGCCAGTGACAATAATATGAATGCCAATGATCAGATGAGCATGCCACTAAACAGAAATGCCCGCAGGGGGCTGGAGTTAAGCCACAGGGACTTAAGGAAGCCTGCAACGTCTTGTGAAAAGGCCTATATGCCAGCAGAAGATCAGGGTTAAGCCCACAAGAGATTTAGGGTGCCCACAGGTGTTTAGACCAAACCCATAGAGGCTTAAGGAAGCCTACAGCAAGCCTGCAAAGGTGAAAGGAAGATGCCCACAGGCTTGAAGTTTGGCCATTGAAGGAACCCGAGTTTTTGGGAGAGAAACACGCCCAACACCCAGAGCTGATGAAGCCTGAAAGAAAAGAAAGCTTGCAGGCCTGTGTGAATCGATGAAGATAGTTAATTAATCAATCAATTGATAAAAGAAAGACACAAGAATTAAAAACACGATGAAAGCTACAGAAATATATTGGTCCTCTATCATTCCAATCTTATTTGTTGTATTCCAGGCCATGCAATCTATTGTGATAAATATGCCTAATCCAGAGAGGCCGAAGAAGGCATTTTTTGCACTAGGAAAAACTATTTTGGAACTTCCACCTCTTCAAATGTTCGACGTGTTAAAAGGTCTCATTATAAATAACAAACATCTATCAGTGGCTTCACCTTTGTTAAGCATTGTTAAAGATGAGATAAATAGTGCTCTCAATGATGCTTCTAAAGCACAATGACTTAATTCAAATAACAAGGATTCACATCTACAATCACCGTTCATAACTGGAGATGTATTGGAACTTGTGGAGCTTATTTTAAAACCTGCAAAAGGTGGACCACCTGACCTTCCTGGAAAGAGCGATGCGGTTATAGTTGCACTCAACTTATACAGGTTTCTCTTGATGAAAGACAAAAACGGTAAAACAAATTATACTGGAGTGTTTTCAAATTCATGCCAAAAAAAAGGTGCACTCAGAATGGCTTCTTTCTCTGCGAGTACTGGTGTCAGGAATCCGAGCAGAAAATGTAAATGATAACGGTGAGTTTGGAACTTTGACAGTATCTCTGTTAACCCCAGTAGTGGCAGTTCTGAATCATTGCCTCGAACTAGTTGAGGATGCATTAAAGAATTCCATGTAAGATGTAATTCTTCAATGAATATGTTCCACTTTGCAAGGCATGTAATGTATTATAAGCTATTACCACCATGTTTATCATAATTCTACCAAGTACTAGACTCTGATAGTTGTTTGTGTAAAATAAATCTGTGGGTTTTTAAACAGAAATGTAATAAAAAGAAATAAAACAGAGTCTTTATGAAGAAGCATAAACAAAAGCATGATTCCATAAACAGAATTATAATTAATCTCAGAGATTCGAAGAGGTGCAAACGCTGAAAGAACCTGATGCTTTGGAAAAAGCATGTTTACCCAGATTTGAAGAGGCACGAATCAAGAAAGGGCGTGAGCATTGATTAGAGTTGTAAAGGTGTGTTGGTTGAATACAAAAGAAAGAATATATAACCAGAAAGTTGAAGTGAAATAAGTGTGTCTGTGGTCTGCCTTTATAATGACGATTTCAAGCAAATATAAGAGCCCAGAAAAGCATGGAGACCAGAACGTGTTCCTGGTGATTTAAGAATGAATATCTAAAAAGAAGAAAGGTGGCTCAGAAGTTGAGTTTGTAGTAGTGGCAAAAGAAGACAGGGACTAATGAAGAATTAAAGGATGTCTTGATGTGTGGCTGACATCAGGAGCAGCATGAAGACCAAAGGGAGATTAGAGATGAAATAGAAGTATCTCTGAGTTAAAGAATTTGAATAATAAGAAGCAGCTTTGAAGACCAGAGAAAGAGACCTGTAAGTGCACATTCAGTTTGAAGAAGTGCAGAATAAAGGATAGGGTATGAAGGTGAAGATCCTTGTTGCAGCAAGGTAGAGACCAAGTAAATATAGTAAGAGATCAAAGTTGAAGAAGATCTGAAAATTATTAATAATATCAAGCAAGGGTGGTAGGGTGGTGCTAGGGAAGGCTTCATGCCTTCAAGGGGGTCTTAGCCTCCTTCCAGTAGTCGATGGAAAATCAGGGTATAGGTGTATCCTTGTCTGTAGGTGCAGGTAGAAACCAGGGTGTGGGTGCATCCTTCAGTGGTGGCTGGGAAACTTGGGGATTGGTGTCTCCAACAAGTTGTTGCTTGCAAAAGTTATTGTAAATATAATTTTGCAGTATAGAAAGTGTTGGTGGTTTACCCAATTGGGGTTCCACGATAAAATCTTGTGTTCTTAAGAGTTTGTTGTTCATCATTGCGTAATTGAATAATTAATGTGTGTGCTTAATATTAATTGGAATTAATAAGAAAAAGTAGGCAATACTGATTCACCCCCCCTCTCAGTATTGATGGATATTCCATCAATTGGTATCAGAGCAAGGTCCCTTTAAGAACAGTCTAACAAACTGAAAGGAAGATCCAATTAAGCGTACATGGATGGACAAAATATTTACACTGTGAATGGAACTCCAATACCTGGAAAAGAAGAATACATATTTTGGAGTACAAGAATGGAAAGTCATCTAAAGGCATTGGGACTTGATGTATGGAATTCAATGATCACTGATTACTGCCCACGAAACAGAGTAAGGACTCCAGCTCAAAAGAAAGCCAAGAAAAATAAATCAATGGCAATAAATACAATCCTTGATGGATTACCTGATGATGTCAAAGAAAATATAGGTGATTGTAACTCTACAAAGGAACTTTGGGACAAGATAAAAGACCTCTACTTAGATGAGAAGTCAAAAGAAGCATATCAATCAGAACAAAGTTCAGTCTAGAACAATTCTACTAATGAAGACATTGAAGCAGAAGTCAATCTTGAAGCTAAGCTTGAGTGTACTTTGGATGAAATGAGAAAATATAAACAAAGGTATAAACAACTAAAGGATCTCATGTTGGAGCAAAGGAGGAATCAAGGTTCAAAGAAGAAAGAACTTGAGCAAAATCATACTTGACTTTAGAATCCAAGTTCAACTAGATCAAGAGAGATTGGAATCCTTGGAACAATCTCTTAATAAGGAGCAACAAAAGGTTGAAGAGCTCAAACAACAGCTGCTAGAAAGTGAGGAAGAAACTCAGACCTTAAAAAGACAAATAATGTCCTCACAAGAGGAGCTACACAGTAAAAGACAACAAGCAGCCATTAGCATGGAAGAAGCCAAGATTTTAAAACAAGAAGATGTTGGACTCAAGGATCAATTGAAGATTGTTGAAAAATTCAAGAAAGGGACTTGTTACCAACATTTTTGTACCATAGTTGGATTATCTGAAGAGCCACCATTTGACAAACATGATGAGTGTTTGTGTTCCAGTGTATCAAATGATCCAACCTTTGTGCCTAGCTAGTTTTGGCTAGTCAGTTTGTTTTTTGTCTTGAAATGACCATGCTCCACGGGGTTTTTGTAAAAAGTGTAATAGTAGGGTTTGAGTGGCTCGGTCACCCATGACTGGTTTATCACTAAGGTATTCCAGGGAGTTTTATACCCTGACTAATTATACTTTGCTTACGGGCGAGGTATAATTGACAAGGTTTTCTCCCACTTCTTCCAAAGCTGGAATGCCCGATTTTGAGATTCTGGCCATGGGGGGTTATTAGAGTCCAACTAATAAATATGAACCTACTAGGCACTATGAGTCGAGTCAGTGGTCATTTCCTAGGTCTGTAGAGGTTTTTAAACGTTGTCCGAAAATATTTTACCGGACGCGTTGAATAGTTAATTATTTTATTTTTTAATAATTAATTTTTCCATAGTTTAAATGGAAAAATACAAATTTGTAATATGTCAGTCGTCCGGGGGTGTTTTTCAGTGATCAGAGGCTTGATTCCTAAGCCAAAAAATCATACTTGGACCTTGGGCACCTTATCCTAAGTTTCAGATCATCATTTGGCCACTTAATTAATAATTCCTCAAAATTCAATAAAGAGGATTATTAATTAATTAAAAAAAATCAAAGAAGTAATAATTGGAGATAATCTAATTTCCTCCAAAATAATCCAAATTGGATTATTTCAGTGGCTAAATGACATGGCACAAGGCATCAAGGAAGATTCCAATCATCTCAGTCATCATCCAGTCAAGTATACAGTCAGCAACAGTGATTTACTCCAAAAGAATTCGCCCTCCTCATGTGCAAATTCGAATTTGTGACATGGCAAAGGTTTTAAGTGAGAAATGAGTTAAGTATGAGTTACATTCATTTAAATGGTGGGATCCCTCCTTATGTTATGGGAACCACTTGGGCTTAGCTCTCAATGCAACTGAACCAACATCTCTTTATTTACTCATGCATTAGCTAAGGAAGGGCTCACGTATATCCAAGCATGGGCTCAAATTTATAATGTGGAAAATCATTTTATTTGGTTGTTGACTTCACATTTAATGAAAGGTGGGAACCCAAGCCACCTCATAGCTTGGCTTTTAGCACAACTCAAAGTAAATCCCTATGATCATTCGCATTAACTCAAGAGGAATCACATATATCTTGTCTAGCTCACGTGTTTGCTAAGTGGAGAGCTTCCATTCGCTTGGTGTACATTACAATGCTTGGGAGGATATAACAAGGAGGAGTGGGGGTGCCTTGCCTAGGTGGAGGCCACCTCCCCACTCTCCATTCAATACAAACTCGAGTTTGTTGGATTTTTTTTTCCCTCTAAGCTTGGTTAACATGGATTTTGATGGAGATTTGATGGGAATTTGGAATTATGTCAAGTGCCATTGGCTCTCATAGGTGACAATTCAAATTAGGATGGCTTGGCTATTGTTTATTGTTATAAATAGAGAGGTATTCCTCTCTTCTCATGGAGATTTGTGCAAAGACACTCTGGAGAAATATTGTATAATTTGTTTATGATTTAATAAAGAGAAAGACTTTGGAGGTCCATGTGGGAGTTCTTAGTGTGTCAAATTCATCTTGTGTGAGGTGATATCTTTCTTATTATATGATCATTGATAGGAAGGCTAACAATCTAGCACGTTATCACTTGATCTATTTTTTTCTCTTGAGTGTTGTGATTTTCAGGTATTTTCTCAGGTGGATTGGATCTTCTCTCATCCATCAAGCAGGAGTTCTTTTTGACTAACACTTTCATCTTGCAGGTTCCCAAAGTTGTCTTCTCTTCGAAAAAATCGAGAAACATAAGAGCCCTTTACCTCATCCATCAACAACAAAGCTCTACTTTCGGTTACTGGTTACTAGTCCTACCCATCTCTAAGCTGTGGAAAATCCTAGATCTACTTTTCTCCAAGCCTAGATCCCCCATCAATGTTGCCTTTTGTTTGTGGCTTGTCTTGATCTTTGCCCTCTTTTTCTCTCGCCCTCTTTCTTTCAAGCTTCATCTTCCTCTCGTCTTTTCCTTTAGATCCCTCCTTTCACCCTTATTCTAATCCTCTTTCCTCTCCATACTCACTTTCTCTTCTAGCTCTCGTCCTAAGTCTTCTCTCCTCTCGTCTCTTCTCCCTTCATCCCTCTCATCTCCCTCTCCTTCCAACCTTTCATCCTACCTCTCCTTACTCTCGTTTTCTTCCCTTTCTCAACCCCTTCAAGTCCTCTCCTTTCGTCCATCTCAAGGAGCCCTATTTTCAGAACAAAACACAAAAATGAATTTTAAATTTGTTAAAAGTTAGTTTGCTAGGTGTTAGAATTAGTAGTTTGCTTTTGTCAAAAAGTTAATAGTTAGATTCAAATCTTTTGCGTTTTAATAATATTTTCATGCTTTTAAAAAGGTTAGGACTTAGGCATTTTTAGATCTCATATAATACATTCATTTGATAAGATCTAGTTCTCTTAGTTGGTTAGTTGCATTGTTTTTTCTTTGAAAGATAGTAAGGTAGGCATTGGCATATCATTCTTCATACTTGCATAATTAATATCTAGTTCACTTTTGCATCTAGATCTCTCCTCATTTTAAGCATTTCCATTTTTCATTAGATCTCTTTTAGAAGTTTCAAATCTTGCATTGGAAAAAGATTGGGCATATAGGTTAGATTTTTAGTTTGCATTTAGTTTCAAGCTTTTATTTATTTTATTAACATCTAATGGGTGCCTTGTTGAGTTGATTTGAGCTTGTGTAGGTGTTTTTGAAAGAGAAGAAAAACTTGAAAAACTTTGATAACAAGAAGATCTTTACCCAAAAGAGAACATCAAAAACACCATAAGGATGATCCAAACCAAGACACTATTTACACTCTCCTTTTGTAAAAGCTCTTAAGAGCTCCATATTGTTTTCTAAGTTGTTTCATTTCTCTTAAAAGACCTTACAAGGGATAAAATCCCAAGGCACTTGTAATTTCATTAATAAAAAAAGCTAGGTGGGATAAGGCCTCCCACACTTTGGTTTCTCCTTCCCCATTTGGGGAAGATTGTTTCATGCATGCTTTAGTTAGACTTGTTTCAAATTTTCTAGATTAAAGTTTATTTTTGTACTTAGATTAACTCTCTTCCAAGTTTTGCCTTGAGAAAGTAGCTTGGGATTTGATCCCAAGTGCCACATAGTTTTGTGGCTACTTCTCTTTCCTCGTTAGCATCCTTGCAGACATCCAACTAGCTGGAAGGTTTTCGAGACTAGCGGTTCTAGTGGTCACCTTGTTCCAAGGTTGATCCCACCTTGTTGGTTTATTTCATGGTTAGTTGTTAATTTTGGCCTTAGAAAGTGTGTACTTGTTATTTCCTTTCATCACTTGTTTACTTTAGAAAGTGTGCTTTTCTTTACATACAAGCTGCTTCTATTCTAGTAAAGAACAAAGCCTCTTGAACTTGCAATAACCTAAGTCAAGAGCACTCTCTATCGGAGAGCATATTAAGTTTGCATTTCCCCTGCATTAGGCATATAGATTAAATAAGTCTCTTGAACCTTGTCATAAGACAAAGTTAGGAGCACTCTCTGTCGGAGATTTGAACTGTGTGCTCTAATAATGCTAAAATATTCCAACTCACACTCCCTTTAATAAATTCGTCTTGGTTGCTATCCGACACTCATATGCTATGCCAACTTGAAAAGGTTGGGCTACTACTCAGAAAGGTGTTGGATTTGATAAATTTCTATAACATAGTAAATTTTTTTACCCCGCAACCAATGAACCGACGTTGCTTATTCGAGACATACTCAGGTAGTGGGAAAAGTTCCTAAACCTGGTGGGGCTGAAAATTACTTTTGTCTAGACATGAGAGTGGTTAATTCTTTAGACACCTACTCTTTGAAAACTGGGCGGTCCGTCTTACCATCAGAAGGGTAAGCCACTGAAAGTATACCTTTCCGGTATTTTGATTACCTTGTTGTTCTTAGCCTAATAATCAAGACCATTAAAACTTTTAATTTACCAAGATAATGTACACAACGATCTCACGAACGGTTCTCCAAGACTTGTACTTTCGGCATCCCCCAACACTATACAACTTTTGACTCCATAAGGCACTGGTCTTTTATTATGCTTTCACATATTCATGTTATTGGGCCATTTGTCTATTTTAGTCATTTGTCTGTGGATGCTATCTCATTTTCGCAAGTCTTTGATATACTACTAATCTTGTAATCTTGTTTCGTAATGTGGGTTGCTTATTGTCGTGTTTTGTTTCATCTATAATTGTGATCTTATCTTTTCAAAACTCCTAAACAACACCCATCCGCATCACTCAACACCAAAAACATAAAAAACATAAGAGCCATAGTAAACTCTTTGTAAGGACTACCCCCCTTGGCTTCATTAGGAGTTAGCCTAAACGGAGGAGCTAGGATTCAGGTGATAGTACCTGGCTCATTGCTTGCCCCCAAGGCCACACCTCTCCCCACTTCCAATGAGGGAGACAACTTTCGAAAGATTTCCGCTGCCGGTGTGCATCTCGGCGGACAACATCTTTGGCGCCGTTGCCGGGGACAAATCTTTTTGTTTCTGGACGACCTTAGTTTTTTCTAGTTTGTTTTACCTTTTTTGATAGATTTGATATCTGTCTGGCGAATCCACTGCCCTTTTCTTTTCCTTTTTTGGTATATTTTTAGTGCAATCACTTTTTGAAATTAGACTTGAATCCACCTGGAGACTCCACTGTCAAGTAATTTACCAAGGTATTCAACTAGAAGGAACCTTGAAGGCTTGGTTAGTTTCGTCCCTGATCCTGAAAAGGTTCTTAGGAAGAGACTTAGAAAGCTAGCTTCTCGTAGGATCCTTGAAGAATTGGATCTGAGTCTATTTCAGAGATCCATTCTTTGTTCCAAGAAAACTTAGAAAATTTTGAAAATAATACTCATATTTCCGATATCACGGGCGAGTATTTTACTCAGCTAGATTTCTCTCAGATAGCAGGTCAACCCCACCGTCTCCCAGACAAATCTGTAGAGAAATTACCGATGTACACTGGCACTGAGGCCACTACTTCCGTGGCTCATCTCAGGAGCTTTTCCAGATGTATTAATGCCTATGTCAGTGACCCTGTGAGCCAGCATGATGATGTTTATATGAAACTGTTTGCTCTCTCCTTGGATGGGAAAGCTGGTGATTGGTATAAAAACCTACCAAACAACTCATTTTCCACTTTTGCTACCTTCAAGACTGCCTTCACCAACAAGTTTGGTGAAAAGAAATAACCAAGGCATCAACTCACTTCTCTGACAAACATCAAGAAGAAGGACACTGAAATGATGGACGAGTTTAACACTGAGCTCATTGAGTTATCAAATGCTATTCCTGTTACTTATGCACCACCTGCACCTTCCATCGTGGTCTACTACATTGAGGCACTTAGTGGCAAGATGCAATATCAAATAAGAGACAAGGAACCCACTACTTTGCTTCAAGCCAAGGAGATAGCCATTAAAATTGACTTGAACATGCAATCGTCTGGAGAGTCAAACATCCAGGGTTACTCCAGATCTTCAACACCTTTAAAGATTACTGAACCCAAAGACAAAGATCTTCTATCATTTATAAAAGAAACTCACGAAAAACAGATATTGGAAATAAGGAATGAAATGAAAAAGGAAATGAAGAGAAACATGGAAGAAGCTGAAGCAAAAAACCTTGCTCAACTTAAGGAAATACAGAACTGGGTGGTAACTATGGAAAGAACACAGACACAACTTGCCCCTAGGACCTTTGCTGCAAAACCAACATGGTAGAGAAAACCTCCCAACCATGAACAGAGGCCTCCTCATCAGCTAGAGGCTGCTAACATGGTTGAGTCATACAAGCCATTTTGTAGGGCATGCAGAGATTTCCACATGGAATCTGGTTGCCATTATGCATGTTATGTTCAAAAACATGGTTATCCTGAGGGTTGTGGTCCTAGCACGTCTGCAAGCGAGCCTGAATTCATCAACCATGTAGGGGACATCTATAGAAATCTAGAGACAGTTGGACTCAAGCCAACCAAGGTTGTCAATGGGTTGATAACATGACTCAATACTATGGTGAGATGCCATCAAACATCAACAACATTCAAAACTTCAAAGGCATGACATATCAAAGAAGATTGAAAGAAGCACCCTCAACTCAAATCGCTCCTAAGGTAACAATTCCCAACACTACTCAAAAAATTAATGATGAAAAGGAATTTGTTGCTTTAAGTTTTGATTTAGGTAGTTGGTTAGCCAACTCTAATGTTCCAATCCCAGTATTAGAATTATGCAAGATTCCAGGTCAGAAAGAGAAGCTTTTGAAAATATTAGATACTCAAACAGACGATGTCCCCCCCCCTATTTCAAAACTTGTAGCATTTCAAAGACCTTCCACACCGATGAGGCCTCCTACTCCCAAGAAAGTTACTTTTTTCCAACATAGTGGAACCTTCCCCATATACAAGACCTTCTATTCCTGAAGAGATGGTTTTTTCTGACACAATTGAACAACCTTCAACAAGTTATGGCAATATTCATGAAGATCCTCTTGTAATCCTTCATACTAGGGACTCAAATATTCATTCCAGGTCAGAAAGAGAAGCTTTCGAAAATATTAGATACTCAAACAGATGATGCCCCCCCCCCAATTTCAAAACTTGTAGCATTTGAAAGACCTTCCACACCGATGAGGCCTCCTACTCCCAAGAAAGTTACTTTTTCCAACATATTGGATCCTTCCCCATCTACAAGACCTTCTATTCCTGAAGAGATGGTTTTTTCTGACACAATTGAACAACTTTCAACAAGTTATGGCAATATTCATGAAGATCCTCTTGTAATCCTTCATACTAGGGACTCAAGAAAAGAAGCTCACCCCCCTTTCTACGTATCATTGATGATAGGTGACCTTCTTCTACACAATTGTATGTTGGATTCAGGATCTGGTGCAAGTTTGATGACTAAGAAAGTTATGCAACAACTTAACTTGAAAACCACTAGGCCCTACCAGAATGTGTGTGCCATGGATTCTAGACCTGTTAAAGTGGAAGGGATGATCGAAAACCAACCCGTTAGATTGGCTAAGTATGTGGACATTCATGTTACCATGGACATCCTTGTCATAGATGTGCCAGATAAGTGGGGGATGTTACTTTCAAGAAAATGGGGTGCTACTTTGGGTGGTTCAATACAATTAGATTGGTCTTATGCAACTGTTCTAGCATCAGAAGACTCACTAGTTAAGTTACACACTGAAAAAGAAAGAAGATATCATGTTGAGAATCCCCAAAGACCTTCAAATGAGTATGCAAACAACTCTAGTGAATTTGGAATATATCAGATCAACTCCACCTTCTTGGAACCCATCCAAGAAGAAATTAAGAATGAAAAAATAAATGAGTTGTGGAAAATGAATTTTGATGGGGCATATTCTAGGGCAGGAAAGGGGGTTGGGGTTGTCATCATTTCACCTGAGGGAAAGGTTTTCAACTTTGCTTTCAGATTAGAATTTGAAGCAACCAACAATGTGGCAAAGTATGAGGCACTTCTACTAGGCATAGAAATTGCCAAGGACATGGGAATCAAATTGCTAAGTATTAAAGGGGATTTTTATTTAATTGTCCAACAAATTAAGGGTCAGTTTGCATGTAAATGTCAGAGACTTAAAAAATATAGAAATGAAATCTAGGACACAATGGAATTTTTTGATGCCCTTAATATAGAAGCAATCCCTAGAGAAACTTGCAGTTTCAGCTTCAACACTTCAACCGTCAGACGAGATGTTAGAGGGGCATTGTCTTTTGGAAGTTAACTTCAGACCTTCTGTTCCCGATAATGTAGAACATTGGCAGGTTTTTAGGGATGATGAACAAATACTAAAGTTCATTAATAATATTAATTCAAGTTCTCTAATTATAAAGCCAATGATCATGAGGAAGGTAAAGAGTATCAAGATCAGGGTAACCGTTTCAACCCTGTCCCATGAGATTTTGTTTCCTTTGAGAATATTTTTGACAGACAGGATAGAAGAAAGAGTAGTGTGGACCAAAAAAGCTGGGTGAATACATCGAAATAAATATTGGATCGGAAACAAATCCAAAAATTATAAAAATTGGAAAAGGGACATCCAAAAAGGAAAGAAATGCATTGATAGACTTGGTCAGAGAATATAGGGATATATTTGCATTCACTTATGACGAATTAAAAGCTTATAGGGAAGATGTCTTTCGGCACACCATTCCCTTGAAACATGAATGTAAAAAAGGCAAGCCTTTCCGACAAAAACTTAGGCAAATAAACCCTAAGTTGGCACCCATTGTAAAGAAGGAGCTAGAAAAGATGTTAGCGACAGGAGTAATAGCTCCTACAAGACATTCAACATGGTGCTCTAACTTAGTAGTAGTTAGAAAAAAGAATGGGAGTTTAATAATTTGTATAGATTTCAGAAATCTATACATGGCATGTCAGAAGGACAATTGCCCCCTCCCCAACATGGAGACTCTCCTCCAATGGGTCACTGGATTGAGCATGATGTCAATGATTGATGGTTTTTCAGGCTATAATCAGGTAGTCATTCAAGAAGAAGATAGACACAAAACAACCTTCACAACCCCTTGGGGAACCTTTTAGTATCTGAGAATGCCCTTTGGTCTTACAAATGTTGGAGCCACTTTTCAAAGGGCCATGGATTATGCCTTCAAGGAATTGATAGGCAAAATCATTGAGATATATCAAGATGATTTAACTGTTTTCTCAAAGGAAAGATCCAGCCATGTTGATCATCTTAGGAAGGTGTTTGAACGATGCAGAGAGTACGGAATTTATTTGAATCCGGCAAAGTCATTTTTAGGTATTGAAGAATGAAAACTTTTGGGTCACATCATTAACAAAGACGGGGTCAAAATTGACCCCGAAATCATTGAGGCTATACAGAAGATTCCCCTTCCAAGAAATGTTAAGGTTCTCCAATCATTTAATGGTCATATTAATTTCATAAGGATATTCATCCGTAACCTTGCTGAACTTATGAAACCTATGCAAGCTCTCCTAAAAAAGAATGCTAAATTCATATGGACAAGTGAAGGAAAAATAACTTTTGACACCATAAAAGATGCCATCACTAGGTCACTTGTCTTAGTCAGCCCGGATTACACAAAAGATTTCATGATATTTTCTTTTGCCTCAGAAGACACCATTGCCGGTGCGTTGCTCCAAAAGAACTTCGAAGGGTTCGAGCAACCCATTGCGTTCATGAGTAGAGCCTTCCGAGATTTTGAACTAAAATATACCATCATGGAAAAGCAAGCCTATGCCTTAGTCAAATCTTTAAAGCATTTCATAACTTATATTGGATATTCAAAAGTCATAGGATATGTCCCCCATGCTGCAGTAAAAGACATCCTATCTCAACAAGATTGCTTCGGAATGAAAGGCACATGGGTGTATAAAATCCAAGAGTATGATCTATAGATTAAGCCTACTAAACTAATAAAGGGACAAGGCTTAGCTAAGCTGTTGACCCAAAATAATGAAGAGGTTGTTGATATGATTTGTGAAAACCATCCACCTAGTCCACACATGACAAAAGCATTACAAGAGCTTGATAATCATTGGTATTGGGACATCATATATTTCCTGCTACACTTAGGTGTCCCTGATCACCTTAAAGGACATAAGAGAAGGGCACTTAGATTAAAAACCACTAGGTATTGCCTCACTTAAGAGGGTTTTGGTTGGAGGAACCCAGACGGCGTAATACTTAGATGTGTGCATGAACAAGATTATAAGAAAATATTAAATGAATTCCATTCAGGATTTTGTGGGGGCCATTATGCAGCAAATACAACTGCCCATAAGATCCTTAGAGCCGGATACTATTGGCAAACTATCTTTGCAGATGTGTACAAGCATGTTAAGTATTTCCAAGAGTGTCAGCTTTTTACGGGGAAGCCGAAACTGGCTTCTCTTCCCCTTACACCAGTAGTTGTCATTGCCCCTTTTCAACAATGGGGCCTCGACTTTATCGGAAAATTCAAAGACAATTCTAGCAATGGATTTTGCTGGATTCTCACCGCAATCGACTACTTCACTTAGTGGGTAGAGGCCATACCCACCAAAACAACCACATATAAGGTTATCATGGACTTCATCGAGGACAGGATCATCACCCGATTTGGAACCCTTCTAAAGATAACAACTGATAATGCCAAAGCTTTCAGCTCAACATAAATAAATGATTTCTGTTTCAAATATGGCATTGTCTTATCACACTCTTCTGATTATTATCCACAGGGTAATAAACTTGTTGAGTCCTCTAATAAAAACTTAATGACCATCCTAAAGAAAACTGTGGGTGACAATAAGAGATCTTGGGATAGCAAAATCAAATATGCTCTATGGGCAGATAGGATCACCAAGAAAAACTCTACTGGAAAGACTCCTTTTGAACTAGTCTATGGTATCACAACAACTTTGCCACTCAGCATGCAAATACCTATATTCAGAATGCTAAGTGACTATGGATCAGAGAAGTTAGAGTTGGAAGATAGAGAAAATCAGATCATAGAGCTTGATGAAAGCAGAAGAGCTGCCCTTGATAAATCCTTAAGACATCAGGAAAGCATGAAGGGTACTTTTGATAAATCCACCAAGCCTAGAACTTTCGAGGTCGGAGACACGGTCCTTTTATGGGACAAAAGGAAAGAAAAGCCGGGCATGCACAGAAAGTTTGACAGCCTTTGGAAAGGCCCCTTTATTATACGCAGTCTTGCCAGAACAAATTCTTTCTTACTTAACACCATGGATGGAGAGATGATACCATTATGTAGGAGTGGGAAACACCTGAAGCTTTTCTATCGAAATGACATCCAAGATGACCAAGGGGTCATCTCAGGGCTTCCCTAAACCCTCTCTTGTCATATGTTTTGTATTCTATTTATGTACCATATATTGTATCATAACATTTGTATATTAATTGTTATATCATATTTCATATATATATGCTGGAAAAGAAAAAATATTTCATGTACTTGTTGATTTGAAAAAAGAAAAAAATATTTTATGTTGGTATTTCATTATGGCATTATTTATCATTTATATGTGGGATAAGACACTTCCGTTTCCATGCAGGAAATTGATATTCTGGGATTCTCGAACACTTTATTTGATTCATAGATCAGGAAAGTGTCCGTCCCGCAGTTGGGGCCAGATGTTACCGACATTTTTGTACCATAGTTCGATTATCTGAAGAGCCTCCATTTGACAAACATGATGAGTGTTTGTGTTCCAGTGTATCAGATGATCCAACCTTTGTGCCTAGCCAGTTTTGGCTAGTCATTTTGTTTTTTGTCTTGAAATGACCATGCCCCACGACGTTTTTGTAAAAAGTGTACTAGTAGGGTTTGAGTGGCTTGGTCACCCATGACTGGTTTATCAACTAAGGTATTCCAGGAAGTTTTTTACCCTGATTAATTATACTTTGCTTACGGGCGAGGTATAATTGACAAGGTTTTCTCCTGCTTCCTCCAAAGCTGGAATGCCCAATTTTGAGATTCTGGCCATGGGGGGTTATTAGAGTCCAACTAATAAATATGAACCTACTAGGCACTATGAGTCGAGTCAGTGGTCATTTCCTAGGTCTGTAGAGGTTTTTAAACGTTGTCCGAATTTTTTTTACTGGACGCGTTGAACAGATAATTATTTTATTTTTTAATAATTAAATTTTCAATAGATTAAATGGAAAAATTCAAATTTGTAATATGTCAGTCATCCGGGGGTGTTTTTCAGTGATAGGAGGCTTGATTCCTAAGCCAAAAAATCATACTTGACCTTGGGCACCTTATCCTAAGTTTCGGATCATCATTTGGCCACTTAATTAATAATTCCTCAAAATTCAATAAAGAGGATTATTAATTAATTAAAAAAAATCAAAGAAGTAATAATTGGAGATAATCCAATTTCCACCAAAATAATCCAAATTGGATTATTTCAGTGGCTAAATGACATGGCACAAGGCATCAAGGAATATTCCAATCATCTCAGTCATCATCCAGTCAAGTATACAGTCAGCAACAGTGATTTACTCCAAAAGAATTCACCCTTATGTGCAAATTCGAATTTGTGACATTGGAAAGGTTTTAAGTGAGAAATGAGTGGGCGTCCTCCTTATGTTATGGCCACCTCATGGGATTAGCTCTCAATAGAGGCGAGTTGGCATTTGTTGTAAAACTCCAAAGCCTCACCTTCCAAAGATTCATGTGATACTCCTTCACCATTCGAAATTACACATTCTTAACACCCAAAAAGTGCTCACTAGCTCACTCCCTTATTCACATGACCCATTTGTCCACTTTTTCCACCATTTGAGCCTCTAAAAACTTCAAAAGGTCACCAAAAAGACCATAATACCCCTTTTCCCCCTCAAAATATGTATTTTTCCTCAAAAAACACAAAAAACCCTAAAAAATGGTCAAAAATTTCCCAAAAATATGAAAAGGGAATAAAAGGATAAAAAATATTAAAAAAAGGAAAAAGAGGGAAAAAGAGACTTAAACCATATTGGTCCATACCATTGGTTTCCTTAAAACCATAATGGTATTACCCATCACCCAAAAACTATAAAAAGGTAATAGGGGCTCCTCATTGTTCATCCATATTTCATCCTATCCTCATGCTGCCAAAATCCATCTTGAGCTTTGCCCAAGCATTGAAGCATTGGAGAAGAAGAGACCATTGGACATTGGAGCCTCTCAACCTTGGAGCTACTAAAAACTCACCATCCTCACCATTTGAGGTAATACAAGAGTTTTAATATTTATTTACATGTTTATGAATCAATTTTGCTTATTGTTATTAATCTAGATTTCTTTATTTTACTGTTTACTACCATCAATCTATAGTTTATATTTGCTTATTTACATTGCTTTATTTGAGACTGCTGCTACTAGTTAGCAGGTGCATCCTTGCACATGCTTGGTTAAAAAACCAAGCAACAGTTTTTGGCAACTCCGCTATTTTTCGAATTTTAAATTCTTGCTTTAGATATTTATTTTAGTTGTTTTTCCCATTTAAAACTGTAGATCTACCATAGTAGTTAGCTTCTTCATAGCTGCCATAGCCATTGGCCCTTTCTACAGAGCCTAAAACAACCCAAAATTTCAAATTTTGGGTTCGTTTTTCGGCGACTTTTTCCGTATGTAAAATCGCGTGATTTTGACCTACAACTGCGATCCACATCGTGGCTTTTTAGCTGAAAGCTGCAATCCAGATCGTGGGTTTTTCCATAGACAACAGCGATCCAAATCGCAGTTTTTTCCACAGAGAGCCGTGATCCATATCGCAGGTTTTGCCACAGACACCCGCGATCCAGATCGTGGGTTTTGCCACAGACACCCGCGATCTTATCTCCTGACAGCGTGAACCAACTTTCAAACGCCCATATCTCTGTTAAATTTTCAGAATTTACTTCAATATGATCTAGGATCTTAACTGAGAGAACAACATGTACAACATATCTACAGCATATCAATCATGGAGACAATAATGCAAGCACACAAGAGACACAAAGATTTGCTTGGGGAAAACCATAAAGGTGAAAAACCCCAATAACTTCCTCAGAGATAGATAGAGCAATGATACAACCCAACCATAAGAGATAGACATATCCTAGCAGTAGATCCTCCTCCTCCATAAGTGCGCCACTCCTCCTTGAGTGCATGAGTGAGAAGTGAGTGATTAAATAGAGTGCCTCCCGCACTCTATTTATACTTGACTTCACTTGCCTTTTACATAAATCATGTAGGCTCGAACTTAACCACATAAC
Organism: Larix kaempferi; assembly: GCA_027924585.1. Lineage (NCBI taxonomy): Eukaryota > Viridiplantae > Streptophyta > Pinopsida > Pinales > Pinaceae > Larix > Larix kaempferi. Next base: position 732,031 of record BSBM01000841.1, read on the forward strand.
ATAATGCTGACTCGGCCGACCCCCAATAGGGTGGTCTAATAACCCTTCGACCCACATGGCCGAACCCCAATAGGGTGGTCTAATAACCCTTTGACCCACATGACTTATACAGGGCTGACCCCAATAAGGTTGTCTAATAACCCATCAAGTATAAGTTACGACATTTACAATATAAATGACGACACTTCCGTATAGAGGAATAATACCATCTCTATAGGAGTACATACAACATACATATATGAAATACATTCCGAAGTTACATATACATCAATACTCCCTCTTAACTAGGAAGGTATTTCTCAGCACAGGTCTTCTAGCACAAGTCTTATTCTCTGGATCATCGTCACTGGATAATCGTCATTGAGACATCATCATCGCCACTGCTGCTGCTATCTCAATCAATATCTGAATCTACTCGTCATAGGAAGTTCTACAGAGCCAGTCCTTTTTCATACTGGATGTAGGCCCACCACCTGCAGGTCTTCATCATCACTGGCTATATTGTGGAATCCTCAGGACTGATTACGTGCATCACAAAACCTCAAAAGAGCATCTGCCAGATATTCCAGGGCACGAATTACATGCCATAGGAAAAACCTCGAAAGACTATCTGCAGATCTCCCAGGGCCATATTATATGTGACCTTACCACAAAACCTCGCAAGAGCATCCCAGGTTGTTACGAGCACACAACTCTACTTATAGGATCTCCCAGGGCACGAATTACATGTGGTCACCACAAAACCTCGCAAGAGCATCTGCCAGATATCCCAGGGCAACGAATTACATGCCATAGACAAAACCTCGAAAGACTATCTGCAGATCTCCCAGGGCACGAATTACATGTGGTCATGGCAAAACCTCGCAAGAGCATCCCAGGACTGAATACGAGAACACAACCCATCCTATTGGATCTCCCAGGGACAGATTATATGCCATAGGACAAAACCTCGAAAGAGCATTTGCCAGATATCCTAGGGAAACGAATTACATGCCATAGGAAAAACCTCGTAAGACTATGTGCAGATCTCCCAGGGCAACGAATTATATGTCCTCCCAGAGCAAAACCTCGAAAGAGCATTTTTCAGATATCCCAGGGCACCGAATTACATGCCATAGGCAAAACCTTGAAAGACTATCTTCAAATCTCCCAGGGCAATGAATTATATGCTCATCTGCACAACCTGATCCACGGCCATAGATATCAACCTGATACTCACCATACATCATCCTGATGTACACATGATCATCCTGATCATCATCACTGCAACATCCTGCTGCATGTCATCTGGAGCAACATCCTGAAGCTCGTCATCCACGATCATTCTGATCATGTAATGCATCTACCTGATGCATACCAAGTATCTACTTGATACATATCATCATACATAATCCACTTGATCATACAATGTATCCACCTGATACAAATACATGATACATATCACCATACATGATCCACCTGATCATACAATGTATCCACCTGATACATATACAGATACATGGTCCAAGCATCCAACATGATGCATACAAAATACATACAAATGATCCTACTGATCATATCCAGCATCCAACATGATGCGTACATACATATACATATAAATGATCCAACTGATCATATCTAGCATCCAACATGATGCGTACATACATAGACATATAAATGATCCAACTGATCATATCCAGCATCCAACATGATGCATACATATAAAAATGATCCAACTGAACATCATCCAGCGCTTACATCCACAGCCATGTGAAGGATCCTCCTTCCAACATGCTTGGAATGGCTTCAGCAAATGTGTCCATCACTTCTTCCTCGAAGTGTCCTCGATCTGAAGAATGCCAAGCCTCTCTCTGAAGTACTCAAACTTCACCCTGGCTAGTGGCTTCGTTAGCACACCTGCAATTTGCTTGTCTGTCGCAACATACAGGAGCTTCACAGCTCCTCTTTGCACCATATCCCTGATATAGTGATATTTGATCTCTATGTGTTTCGACCTGTCATGAAACACTGGGTTCTCAGACAGCTTCACACAACTCTGGTTATCACAGAAGATACCCGTAGCATCCAACGGGAGATCAAATAACTCAGACAGTAGCTTCCGTAGCCATACTGCCTCACAACTAGCTGAACAGGCTGCGACATACTCTGCCTCAGCTGTACTCAGTGCTTCGCAGGACTGCTTCCTGCTAAACCAAGAGATCACACCTCATCCCATACTGAAGCAACACCCAGATGTGCTCTTCCTATCTGCAGCACTGCCTGCCCAATCTAAATCAACATAACCCTGTAGGTTAACTTTGATTCGCTTCATACTTGAGCCCATAATCCATTGTACCTTTCAGGTACCTCAGAACATGCTTTACAGCAACCAGGTGAACACTCCTCGGATCTGTTAGGAACTAGCTCAATGTGTTCACCGCGAAGCAAATATCTGGTCTCATGTTCCTCAGGTACATCAAGGACCCAATCATCTGACGATACATAGTGATATCAACCGACTCATATGAAGCATCACACAGACGCTTCAGGTTCGATGCCATAGGTGTGGCCATATCCTTGCAGTCCATCATCCCGAACCTCTTCAGGATCTCTACTGCATACTCCCCTTGTCCAAGGAAGATTCCATCACTCTGCCACACCTCCATGCCAAAAACAAATAGTGCATCATCCCCAAGTTCTTTATCTCGAACTCGGTAGTAAGCTTCCGCTGCGTGTCGGCAATCAATCTATCTTTACCTGTAACAAACAGGTTATCCGTATACAAAAGTAGTATCACTGGATTGCCTTCCTCAACCTTGTAGTAAAGGTTGGAATCCACTTTACTCTTGGTAAAGCCCAAACTGGATAGATTGCTGTCTATCCTACCATACCAAGTTCTGCACATATATGACTCCCTGTCATGTGTCTCAGAACCAAGTGGCTGCACCACATACACTTCTTCTTCAACTACACCATTCAAGAAAGTTGTCTTGAAATCCATCTGGTGTATCTTCTATCTCATCACTTTTATATTTCTCTATGCTGCCATCTGCAGCATGCTTGATCTGATAGTTCCATTTGGAAGTCACAGCAGACTTCCCTTCAGCTCTTGGGACTGCATCCCAAACATCGTTCTTCATGATCGACGGATCATGGCATTCTTCCCGTATCCTGGGAACTTAAATATCTTTAATAGATAATTTTTTTGGTTGAACAAATGTTGTAGTTCTTCTTTTGTAGGTGATGGCATACAATCTTTCCTACACAACATGTTAAATTGCATGATTAGTATTATTTAAACAATAAAATAGGCAAGTAGTGACAATTCAAATACTTATCTTTGTTTGTTTGTTGGGTTGACTCCTGTTCTCACCTAAACTGTAGTTACCCCTATGGATGTGTCCAGTCATGGATGGCAATAGGGAAGGGCAACTCAAAAGGTGCAACCACGATCACCTCGACCTCCAATATATGGTTGTCATGCCAGTCGAGGCAACCTTCACTTTATGTTATCTAGCCCAGACAACAAAGGGGGAGACCCGATCTACTCCCGACAGGAGAGATCAAAACCAAGACACCAAATCAAGTTGTTTCTAAATGAAGTAAGGTGTATGGTTTATCCTAGACCTTAGGATGAAGTCACAAGCCAAGTGAGGGGTTCAATGGGTATAGCTTTGGTTCATGGTTGATGTGAAAGTGACTTAAGATGTCTGAAGTGAGATCTAGGGTTAGAGTACTAGTTCAATGTTGGAAAATACACTGCCTTGGGACCCGTGTCCAATGCAAGGTGGTTTAAGGGTTGAATTGGGGCTAACTAGTACATATGACAAGCTTGACCATGGTACATGATGGCTTCAAAGGTTTAGTTCACCATGCATGGGTCAAACCACAAGTCAATCCAACAATCTAGGAAAGTCGAATTAACTTGTAGAGAAACCAGTGCCTTGGGAATTGGGAAGTGGAGTCAAAGTAGGGTTGACTTGTGGTTTAGGACTCCTAGTACATGGGACAAGTGGGCAATAGAGGTCTTAATGGATAAATGTGTCTAGATCTAGGTTTGACCCAAGTGGACCACAATCCCTTAAAACAAGGAATGCTATCCCCAAGGCGAGATTTGACAAGGTGACACCCTAGACCTAGCTTTTGAATTATTCCGGTTCCAAATCTCCAAAAATCTCAAGTACCCACGTCCTAGAAGTGAGTCAACTCACTTCTCCAAGGTGGTGCGACTTTGCCCAAGGAGGCCAAAAATGAGGGTTAGGTAGGTCAAGACAAGTCGGATGGCATCCAAACTTTAGATCCGGGTAGGTTGGTCAGGTAGGAGTGAGGATCTATAATTTCGTGGCAATCCAACGGCTAGATCTTACTAGATCTGAGTTTAAGTGCACCTAATGGTCCAAAATGGGGATTAAATCCCTTACAGTGTGGAATAGGGCCCACAAGGTGAATTTCAGAAAAGTAACAACCTGGGTGTATGTTATTTGATGTGTAGATTATGGATCAAGCGGGATCTCAAACACCCATGTACTAGATCTAGGTCAACTTGCTCAAACTAGGAAGTGCGCTTTGCTTGGGAGGAGCTAAGTTGGCATGGGAGGGGGGTCAAACGGAAGCCAATCCTCACCAAACTATAGATCCGGGATGCCGTGGATGCTATAGAGGTGGGTTTTCAATACTATGCCCAACAACCCACTAGATCTAAGTAGATCTGAGAAAATGTAAAATGGGGTTTTAATTAATTAGGGTTTTAAATGTTTTTGACAATTGGATAGATCATGGAGATAGAACTTACCTTGAGATCATACCTGAGTGATGTGAATGAGATGCCTTGATGTTGAGGAAGATTCCCGCAGAGATCAAATGAGAGATTGTTGATTTGCTTGCCGAATTGATGCCCTAGCCCATAAGTGCGACCTCCTCTACCTGTCAAACCAAGGAACAACGATTCAATCAGTAAGATCAAGTATGGAGGAAATACAAGAGAAATGCAATAGTAACATGAAATAGAAGGTACTGGGACAGTAATACTCCATGTTACCAACGAAGAGCTCCAAAGAAGAAGTAGGGAGAGTCTTCCCCTACCAATACCTCCTCCTCAAAACAAATCGGCCTCCACCTATAGATGCAAAATTGTGGTACAAAAGATATGGCAAACAAGATCTCCAATATCTTAATGCAAAGGAAGAACCAACGAACGAACACCAAAACCATTCACCACAGCACTGGAGATAGATGCAATAATAATTTTCTATTCCAATAATCCAGAGCCAAAAGTCACTTTACAATGAGAGGCTCTCTCCTTTAAATAGGAAGGAGAGGCACCAAAACCCTAACCACTTTTTGAATGAGTGGCTAAGATTAAAAGATACAAATGTCTAATCAATGGTTGAGATGAGCTCAACAATAAAATACATGGATCACAAATAAAATATTATGTAAATGGACAAAATCGCCCTATAAGAGGGGAATCCCACCAAATCATGATGACATAATATCATAGGAGGCTTATGGTGGGTCCAAGGGGTAATATTATCCCTCCTTGGTCAATCCCCATAGCACAATAACCATAAAATAATCATGAATGTACCAAATGGTGCCACCATAGTCAAATCGTAGGCCTCAAAAAGACCTCAGAAATCCACAGAAAGTGCCATAAGTGATAGATGCGGGCCCCGATGAAGCTGAAACTGCTGGAGAAGGTGTGGAAGGCCCCGATCTATCATCACTGATCATCCCATGCCATAACATTGCCTCAGTAGCCCAAATCGATTTCCTCAATAGCCATTTCTACCAATCCTGAAATGCCTCGGGAAGCGTGAAACTGCCCAAAACAGCCTCCTGGAGTGCCTGCGCTGTTAAGGTGAGGGCACCAGTGTGTCTGGGAGGGGGTAATATGGTAAAAACAAGTGGCTGGGCCACCCCCTCCATCATTAGCGCCCCAGGTCAACCGGATAAAAATCTCATCTGCTCTGACAGGGCCTCCGACAGACCAAAACTGCACTGGGACAGCCTACTGAAGCTTAATCATCACTGTAAGTGCCTGGAACTGAAAACAAACTGTCCCATTGGACTCAGAAGGTCCAAATCCATCCAAGATGTGTACTCATACACCATATGAGTCTCTGCATGATCAAAATAAATATCCAATATACCGGAACAAGGCCAATAATAATGATTTGTAAATGACCAAACACTGCTGTAACCCAAGAATCATCATCATAACCCTGTAGCTGCTGCATAGAATCATCATGTATGTATACATAGACCATATATCATCTATCCATATCATCATAAGGTCTAACATCTCATGTCCCATGGTCCTCCATGGTCAAACTGGGTCTAACCAAGACCAAATATAACTCAGACCATCATCCAAAGCTGCTGCAAAGTGTCAAGGTTAATACATGCTCTACAACTTATTCAAATAACAATTATAACACATAGTAATCATAACTGGCGATCTAAATCCAAATATATAGTGTCGTTAATTATTATTATTACTCAGACTAGACTTTCAGGATCATACTCACTTCATAGCTGTGATCAATTTGCTAGTGAAGGGTGAAGGCTGAAATAATTGGCTAGGCTAAGGGATGACTTGACTGACTTAAATTTGTGACACTTTGGCAAGGGAAAGGGAATACACACCATAGTATATACTGAATGAGCAACAACACAGGGAATGGCGGTGTCTCACAAATGGATGAGTTGTTCAAAGAGGGTTTATTCACCTTCAGAGATGCGCACAATCCATAATACAAATAAGGCCAGCAATTGTTTAGATATAGCATTTAAGTTCCATTGCTTATGGGCCTGAAGTTTCCATAGAATTGATCTATGTGTGTTTATAAACACATTGCATAGATTTACATTTATTTTAGGCTTTCTGCTGTAGGTGTGTTTTTAAGGCACTTGTTTACCTAAGCACTTCTAGGTGTGTCATGGACAGCTTGTTTACCTAGGTATTTACATTTCCAAAAGATATAACATTTTATTTTCATGGCCATTTTCATTTGGCATGCCTTTCATTCATGTGTGTTTAGAAACACATTGCATGAATGGGCTTTTCATACAAGATATAGCATTTCATTTTTTCCAGATTTTGTATTCATGGCAGCACTAAAAGTTTCAGGTTTAGCAAACAGCACTTTAGTGACTAGGGGGAATTCCAAGGAACTCCAACTCACCATAGGTAAGTTTTGTCACCAACTCAGAGCCGAGACACAATAAACAGGGAAGCTCATCCAATACAGAGGCTACAGTGGGGAAAAGATCCTCCATGTCACTAGTCAAGTAGTAAGTTAGGGTGATAAACTAAAAGGTAGGTCATGGATGGATGAAGACAATGAATAATGGAGCCAACACTAGCAAGCCAAGGTATGGTGGAATGATCACCTCTATTCTCTCTAAGGAGGGTAAAACCAATGAGTATGAATAGTGAACTTCTAAGTCTGAGTAGGGACAATAATATATATAATAGATCAACCAGGTCCACATATCTATATGATCGCCAGATCATGACACTAAGTGCTAAGACATGCTATAAGAATAAGTATAAAAGCAATCTAACCATAACACCATGATATACCTGCTGAGTCATATACCTGAATGCTCATCAACCTGTACCATCATCTGTCCTCTGAAACTGCTACTGCAACTCTGGGCACTACTGACTGCTTTGTACCAATGGTATAATGGCTACATCGGTCATCTCTCTGAGTGTCCTGAGACTCAGTCATGGCATGGGGAACACAACTGCTGTCCACAATCTGATAGTGATCCACTATAGATGCTCATCTCAGCATCTCAAATGTAAGGGAACTGGCTGAATAGTGTACTGGAATGAGAAAAATAATGTATGGTAGCCCGGCTACTATATATGTGATAACAACTCCCTCTTAGTCTTTACTTCTTTTCTGCAACTCCATTCTTATATGGATTGTGAGAAGTGGTCAACTCCCTCTGAATATCTGCATCCTTGCAGAAACTACTGAAGTGTGCTCCTTTGCTTTCTTGCAGGAACAACTGGAGTGTGCTCCCTCTTGATCTTTGCTTCCTGGATTACCTGTTCTTGAACTCATATTCATCCTTGGTCCCTATGCATGCTTATTAGTATCATGATTGTGTTATCCTTGTGATCTCATATAAAATCATACATCAATTAGTATACTATTAAAACACAATAATCTCAAGCATGTATAGTCATGATCATTTCAAACAGAAATAATAAGCATTAACATTCAAGGTTTATGTGGGATTCTTATGGTTAGTCAAATCATAAGAAACATAACATGTCTAAACCTATAATTACTCAAACCTATGACTCTTCGGGTTAGTCATATCATTAATTAAGGTAAGACACATAATATGCATATACCCATGATTATTCAAACTTATGACTTCATGAATAATCATTATCAAGAACACAACAGTATAAGATCCTAACCCAAGGTAGGATTCTAGCTTGATAAAGGAAAAACATACCTAGATTAGCATGCTAGCTAGTTATGTCTAACATACCCGTATAATGTCTTTTGGTTCTCTTCAGTGACTTGTGCTAGTAACCTGCATGTCTCATAAGTTAACCATTGTAGAAACAAGTTATACATACCTCGAAAGTAGATCTTCTATGTGATCCATGACAATGGATGAATCCTTGTCTTCATGTCACCATGATCATACGTTCTTGAAGTAGAACATGATTTGTCTTTCTTGGTGTACCTTTTATGTTAGCAGACAACATAAACCTCATACAACACCATAATGCATTAGTACAATCATAAGTGTCAACACCCTAACCAATGAATATCTTCTATCATGCATTCATAATTTTGTTAAGGGTGATACGACAAATCTAAAATCAAGATTGTACTAACCGTAATAACATGAAGACAAACATACCATAAACTTAATCATGAACAAATATCGAAACATACCTCGATGAGTCATACCTGTCGAGATCGCTTGTAATATTCTTATGTAAGGCCTTAGTCTCATCTCCCTCTGAAACAGGAACTTCTTCACTTATGTAGGTGACCAATCCATCCTCTTCTAGGATTAAACCAATCCACTTGATTTGAAAGAACTGGACCTGGAGTTGGATATGGGTTTGTCAGAGAAACCCCAAAAATTCAAACTTCCGAAAGGATAGAAATATGCGCCTTGATGAGCTGATCAAGCTGGTATATTCAGAATTTGAAAACTGCAAAGTTTCACTCCTTAATTTTGCCTTTGAAACTTCTGGATTCACTGGACGTGACCCTGAACTGGGGTTTGATGAAGCCCACTCTTCTTCCCCATCAAAAGGTTTGATCCAAAGCTCTAACCTTCTATTTTTCTGAGGAGCTTCCAGCCGTAGTCACAGATTTCAAAAATTCCCATTTTTACAGAATCCCTAATTTTCCACTTTTCTGATCAAAGTCCCGAACTAGGGTCTGATCAAGCCCGGCCTTCTGCCCAACCAAAAATTCTGATATTGGTCTCTAAATTTCGATTTTGATGAGTAGCATTCAGCCGTGGTCTCCGATTACAAAAATTCCAACTTTCTTCGAAGCCCTAAATTCCGGAAGCCATGAATGAAGGTACTCAAAAATAATTCTGTTTTGACAGAAATATGTACCTGATTGTTTTTGGTGTAACTCCAAACTTTTCAATCCATAGGGTCTGAAAAAGATTCCTGAGATAGCCCGACCTGTTATATTTCCATCCCGACGGATCTGACCTCAATTGGATTCTCTGAGAGAGAGTTATGCCAAGTGTCGCAACGTGACCTGTTTATGGGATGATACAGGAGAGCGAAATTGTACGGCGTGCCACGTGTCACTGTTTTAACTTCATCATCTGAACAATTTTCTTGATATAGCCCGCCCTGTTATCTTTCCATCCTGACAGGTTTGACCTCAATTGGATTCTCTGAGAGAGAGTTATTCCAAGTGTCGTAACGTGCCCTGTTTATGAGATAATACAGGAGAGCGAACTTGTACGGCGGGCCACGTGTCACTGGTTCAATTTCGGCCTTTGAAATTTTTTCCTGAGATAGTACAGTCTGTGTACTACCTGTCACTTTTTACGAAATTTCATTTGGAGCTTCCTAGCCCAAGGTATGACCTTTTTCCCAAGGTCACCTAATTTTGACTCAGATCTGGAAGAGGCAGAAACCCTATATTGTACAGATCATAAATCACAAAGTACAACGAATTAGAGGTTGTCCTTTGGACACAAGGTACATGGGGAGTTAAGATTCGACCTGTAAAGGTTTTAGATCCAAAAATGTCGCCAAAACGGATTTATAGCGAAATTTCTACGATGACTGGTTTTTGCTATATCAAGCCCTAGCATCGTAAGTGCAACAAGTGTCATACATGCCATATCATGTCTTCTTTCAGGCTAGCTCTGATAGCATGTTAAATTTTCAAAATTTACTTCAATATGATCTAGGATCTTAGCTGAGAGAACAACATGTACAACATATCTACAACATATCAATCATGGAGACAATAATGCAAGCACACAAGAGACAAAGATTTACTTGGGGAAAACCATAAAGGTGAAAAACCCAATAACTTCCTCAGAGATAGATAGAGCAATGATACAACCCAACCATAAGAGATAGACATATCCTAGCAGTAGATCCTCCTCCTCCATAAGTGCGCCACTCCTCCTTGAGTGCATGAGTGAGAAGTGAGTGATTAAATAGAGTGCCTCCCGCACTCTATTTATACTTGACTTGACTTGCCTTTTACATAAATCATGTAGGCTCGAACTTAACCACATAACATAATGCTGACTGGGCCAAACACCAATAGGGTGGTCTAATAACCCTTCGACCCACATGGCCGACCCCCAATAGGGTGGTCTAATAACCCTTTGACCCACATGACTTATACAGGGCCGACCCCAACGAGGTGGTCTAATAACCCATCAAGTATAAGTTACGACATTTACAATATAAATGACGACACTTCCGTATAGAGGAATAATACCATCTCTATAGGAGTACATACAACATACAACATACAACAACAACCCCCTTTACTCCCACAACCACCCTCAGTGCCAACTCACGTAGGAGCCACACCAATTCATACTATCCTATTTTTATTTCCCCCTTCAGGTGCCATCAACACACTAGTCATGGCTACACTTAATCTCCCAGGATTAACATTAGGACTACCTGTGTGGTACCTACCTGCCCCAACCCCTCCCCCAACACCAAATGTCATTTTACAACCAGTGCAACCCATCAATACTTCTAACCGTCAACCCCCTGGTGTAGCAAACATCTAGAATCGGCCACCTCCAACTGGGACCACTACATCAACATCTAGTAATTCTCCCCCTCAACTCCGCTACAATGGGGGCATAGGACCACAAACCTACACCACTAGACCCACCACCCACACCCCACCAACAACTCCAAAGTTGGCGAAGAATCCCCCAACAATCTGTGTTCCCCCTAAGTGCTCTTTGTGCGACGATATAGGCCATGCTACCCATCAATGTCCACAATTACCGGCACTTCAAGAGCATATGCAAATGTTGGATGATGACACTAACATTCCAGTTTTCAAACTCGAGCTTCCCCCTCAGCCTCGTGATAAATCTTTGCGTAGTAACCACCCTTGTGCGATATGTGGCATCTACGGCCATTATTCACATCACTGCCCTGATCTCCCAAATTATAGAGCAACACTATACGAATTGAATAATGCCCACCTAGAGATATCCCCTCCTCTCATTGAGGAAATCCATCCCCCACCATATTCCTCCTCATCAGATATTAACACAATTTACATGGTTTCCAATGGAGACCCCTCTATCCGGTCGACCCCTTCCATTGATCCCTCCGACCCACATATTCAACCTTTTCAAATCAAAGAGGAAACCACATGTCCACAGCATGGGGGCAGGCTCGATACCTTGCTTACTCATCATCATTTTCATTGACGATACTGGGGGAATCCACCCTGTAAGGGGAATCCCCCATCATCATATCATCACTTCAGTATGCCACCACGGCCCACAGCCTCATGGTACACCCCCCTTCCAGTAGTTGGTCAATGCCCTGTTGATCCCTCTCTAAGACAACATCTGCACCGCATTGACACCTCTGAGTTCGGGGGCATAATTCATTACCTCGCCCCTGGGATAGGGGGCATGATCAATCATTTTGAACCTTCCCCATCACATCTATCTCAGTATTTCAATGACCCCATTGTTCAAACCAACACATATGTGATCCACAGTCATAAACCCCATGCACATAGCATGGGGGCAGGTCATTAACCCTGCTCACTCTTTCACATGCGTGATCTCAACCATTTTTGAGGTCACATATCACTTGTATATTTGATTTGATTTGATACACCTAGTATTCTTCCCCTGCGGGTCATCATTTCTCCCCACCACTGCATCCTTGGCTTGGTGGGCTCACCTTTATTTGTAGTTTTTTTTTTTACCTAGTTATTCCCTTTGACCATTCTGGAGTCCTTATGACCTCCGTTTTTCACACCATTTGCACCGCTGGATTCATATTTCCGTGCCCATGATGATGCTTGAGATCATTTCTCGCTCTCACCAAAAAATTTCAGGCATTTTTTCCATGCCCCACGCATCCTCGATTTGTATGCCACATCGGCTGCTGTTAGTTTATTGGCGATTTTTATACTAGCGGATTTAGTTTTACGAACTTGTGATGATGCTTGAGATCATTTCTCGCTCTCACCACCATATTTTTTCGGCATTTTTTTTACACGCCCCTCGTCGCCTCGGTTTGTGTGCCACATCGGCCATTACCCATTTTAAAAACATTTTTCATATCGCCGGATTTAGTTTTCCGTGCTCGTGACGATGCTTGAGATCACTTCTCGCTCTCACAAACACCTTTTTGTTCGGTATAATTTTATCCCCTTTTCGGGTCGATCAACTCTTTTACGAAAAAGACACTTAGAGAGTTTCCGTTAAGCTCTTTTCTGACTCCTAAAATAATGAAAATATCGCTGAGCAATCTTGCTTCCCTTCATGCTCGCTAAAAGTATTTGAAAGGGTGTCTACCTGATATAAGTTTACCCCTTTTCTGGACCTTGTAGACTAATTACAAAAAATGAATACTCTTTACATGGGCTAGAAGAGTTCTCCATTTGCATCATTTTATGCTTTTTCGGACTTTGGAGACTAACATACGAAAAAGAACACCAATGGAGTCTACTTACCGCTTTCAGACTCTCTAAAATCGAAAGCAACCACGAGCAATCACCGTCTTGGGCTCGTACAAATCCACAGGACAGTACTCCTCCACCAGTTCAGAGTCTTCTTATCGTTTTCAGACTCCTTAAAAATGAAAGCACTCATGAGCATGAATAGTCCTGGGCTCGCATAAATCCATAGGACAATACCATTTCAGAGCACACTTTTATCCCTTCTTCGAGCTCATTAAAACCATGAAGAAGGACCCAACGATGCTTTTTTGGTGCCACAACAGATCATGTCTACTCATATGGAAGATTCGTCATTATGGTCGCCTTTTTTCAGAGTATTCTGCAGTATGTCACCTTGAGAGTCTCCCAATAGCATCCATCAACTTGTCCCCTAGAGTCACTCCAGTCTACAATACATACCCCTGATCCCTTAAGCTATGATCCTCACACCTAAAAGTTAGTTTCCTATGCTGCCAGGTCAACCAGGTCATCATGCTCTAAACAAAGGAAGTTTGAGTCCACCCACTCTATGACCCTAGTTATTCCCCATCCACACAGTATGTCAGACCTACCATCAAGTACTATCACACTTCAGTTGTACACCTCACGCTCCTATCAAGGAAACATCATTGCCTTGGTAGTTTCCAGTCTCCCTCTGTCGACGCCAACCAAATCTATTCCATAGGATAGACCTAGAGGTCCCTGTGCCTTGGACTCATCACCATTAGTGATGAGTGCCTACAGATCATTTTGAAAGGAGTCCTTAGTGCCGCTCCAAATGATTGTTTCTCACATGCTCGACTTCAACACCTTGATCGCATCATTGAGACTCGTACAGGGTATCGGTCCTTTCAGTTATTTGTTGAAGACCCCGGATATCACCTGACTCTACCACATTTGAGAGTCTAATTGAGGAAACAACCAGTGACATATTCCTATGGATATACGGGTTGCGCTTAGCGACAGTTTTTTAGATGTACCCCAGTGTTATACTCCCTCGAGTATACAGTTACATATACTCCTCAGAAGTTAACTCACAGTCTTTGAGTCCTTACAGATGTTGGACACCTTCAGCTCCAACAGTTCATCAACCCTTTTCAGAATGGTTGTTGCTATTTTCTAGTGTATCAGTTATTGAGATCAGTCCCCAGCATTATGTCCCCTCTGGACCATTATGATGTACCAACATATTTTTATGTATTATTCAGGTCCCCCTTCTTGGGCCTAATTGTTATGTATATGTCTTGACACGAGCATGGGTATGCCCACCTCATCCATTATCAGAGATTATTCCTCATTCATTTTGAGGCCATGTATTTTTTTAGTTTTTGCAGCTTCCAAGGGGCCGTTGTTCCAGTCTCCAATCGGTCTATTCTCTTCTCCAAACCCCAGGAAAAAAGGCAAAAGAACTATGATGTCTATCGGCCATACAATGAGCTCCTACCCTCACACATCAGGCGACAATCTGTTAACACCCAAAAAGTGCTCACTAGCTCACTCCCTTATTCACATGACCCATTTGTCTACTTTTTCCACCATTTGAGCCTCAAAAACCTTCAAAAAGTCACCAAAAAGACCATAATACCCCTTTTCCCCCTCAAAATATGTATTTTTCCTCAAAAACACAAAAAAACCCTAAAAAAGGGTCCAAAATTCCCCAAAAATATTAAAAGGGAATAAAAAGATAAAAAAATATTCAAAAAAGGAAAAAGAGGGAAAAAGAGACCTAAACCATGTTGGTCCATACCATTGGTTTCCTTAAAACCATAATGGTATTACCCATCACCCAAAAACTATAAAAAGGTGATAGGGGCTCCTCATAATTCATCCATGTTTCATCCTATCCTCATGTTGCCAAAATCCATCTTGAGCTTTGCCCAACCATTGAAGCATTGGAGAAGAACAGACCATTGGACATTAGAGCTTCTCAACCTTGGAGCTACTCAAAACTCACCATCCTCACCATTTGAGGTAATTCAAGAGTTTTAATTTTTATTTACATGTTTATGAATGCTTATTGTTATTAATCTAGATTTGTTTATTTTACTGTTTACTGCCATCAATCTATAGTTTATATTTGCTTATTTACATTGCTTTATTTGAGACTGCTGCTACTAGTTAGCAGGAGCATCCTTGCACATGCTTGTTTGAAAAACCAAGCAACACACATGGCATGCTCTTTGTGTCATATCGCACTAATTCCTCATTGCAGTAAAGCCTTAACCTCACTCATATCTCCTTTGGAATTCTAGTTCTCCACTTGGCACATGTTTTAAGGGTGGTTGAGATGTATTTATGACTATGGTAGGCGCCCTCCTCCTTTGGTGGCACCACTTGGGCTTAGATCTCAATGCAACTCAACCAACATCCCTTTATTCACTCATGCATTAGCTAAGGAAGGGCTCACGTAGATCCAAGCATGGGCTCGAATTTATAATGTGGCAAATTGTTTTATTTGGTTGTTGAGTTCACATTTAATGAAAGGTGGGCGCCCAAGCCACCTCATAGCTTGGCTTTTAGCACAACTCAAAGTAAATCCCTATGATCATTCGCATTAACTCGAGGAATCACATATATCTTGTCTAGCTCACGTGTTTGCTAAGTGGAGAGCTTCCATTCGCTTGGTGTACATTACAATGCTTGGGAGGAGATAACAAGGAGGAGTGGGGGTGCCTTGCCTAGGTGGAGGCCACCTCCCCACTCTCCATTCAATACAAACTTGAGTTTGTTGGAGTTTTTTACCCTCCAAGCTTGGTTAACAGGATTTTGATGGAGATTTGATGGGAATTTGGAATTATGTCACGTGCCATTGGCTCTCATAGGTGCCAATTCAAATTAGGATGGCTTGGCTATTGTATATTGTTATAAAAATAGAGGTATTCCTCCTCTCTTCTCATGGATATTTGTGCAAAGACACACTGGAGAAATATTGTATAGTTTTTTTATGATTTAATAAAGAGAAAGACTTTGGAGGTCCATGTGGGAGTTCTTAGTGTGTCAAATTCATCTTGTGTGAGGTGATATCTTTCTTATTATATGATCATTGATAGGAAGGCTAACAATCTAGCACGTTATCACTTGATCTATTGTTTTCTCTTGAGTGTTGTGATTTTCAGGTATTTTCTCAGGTGGATTGGATCTTCTCTCATCCATCAAGCAGGAGTTCTTTTTGACTAACACTTTTATCTTGCAGGTTCCCAAAGTTGGCTTCTCTTCGAAAAAATCGAGAAACACAAGATCCCTTTACCTCATCCATCAACAACAAAGCTCTACTTTCGGTTACTGGTTACTAGTCCTACCCATCTCTAAGCTATGGAAAATCCTAGATCTACTTTTCTGCAAGCCTAGATCCCCCATCAAGCTTGCCTTTTGTTTGTGTCTTGTCTTGATCTTTTCCCTCTTTTGCTCTCGTCCTTTTTTTTCAAGCTTCATCTTCCTCTTGTCTTTTCCTTTAGATCCGTCCTTTCACCCTTATTCTCGTCCTCTTTCCTCTCCATAGTCACCTTCTCTTCTAGCTCTTGTCCTAAGTCTTCTCCCCTCTCGTCTCTTCTCCCTTCATCCCTCTCGTCTCCCTCTCCTTCCAACCTTTCATCCTACCTCTCCTTACTCTAGTTTTCTTCCCTTTCTCAACCCCTTCAAGTCGTCTCCTTTCGTCCATCTCAAGGAGCCCTATTTTCATAACAAAACACAAAAACGAATTTTAAATTTGTTAAAAGTTAGTTTTCTAGGTGTTAGAATTAGTAGTTTGCTTTTGTTAAAAGGTTAATAGTTAGTTCAAATCTTTTGCGTTTTAATAATATTTTCATGCTTTTAAAAGGGTTAGGACTTAGGCATTTTTAGATCTCATATAATACATTCATTTGATAAGATCTAGTTCTCTTAGTTGGTTAGTTGCATTGTTTTTTTTTGAAAGTTAGTAAGGTAGGCATTGGCATATCATTCTTCATACTTGCATAATTAATATCTAAATCACTTTTGCATCTAGATCTCTCCTCATTTTAAGCATTTCCATTTTTCATTAGATCTCTTTTAGAAGTTTCAAATCTTGCATTGGAAAAAGATTGGGCATATAGGTTAGATTTTTAGTTTGCATTTAGTTTCAAGCTTTTATTTATTTTATTAACATCTAATGGGTGCCTTGTTGAGTTGATTTGAGCTTGTGTAGGTGTTTTGAAAGAGAAGAAAAACTTGAAGAACTTTGATAACAAGAAGATCTTTACCCAAAAGAGAACATAAAAAAGACCATAAGGATGATCCAAACCAAGACACTATTTACACTCTCATTTTGTAAAAGCTCTTAAGATCTCCATATTGTTTTCTAAGTTGTTTCATTTCTCTTAAAAGACCTTACAATGGATAAAATCCCACGGCAGTTTTAATTTCATTAATAAAAAAGGCTAGGTGGGATAAGGCCTCCCACACTTTGGTTTCTCCTTTCCCATTTGGGGAAGACTGTTTCATGCATGCTTTAGTTAGACTTGTTTCAAATTTTCTAGATTAAAGTTTATTTTTGTACTTAGATTAACTCTCTTCCAAGTTTTTCCTTGAGAAAGTAGCTTGGGATTTGATCCCAAGTGCC
Source organism: Larix kaempferi (assembly GCA_027924585.1). Lineage (NCBI taxonomy): Eukaryota > Viridiplantae > Streptophyta > Pinopsida > Pinales > Pinaceae > Larix > Larix kaempferi. Next base: position 749,785 of record BSBM01000841.1, read on the forward strand.
ACATAGTTTTGTGGCTACTTCTATTCCCCTGTTAGCATCCTTGTGGACATCTAGCTAGCTGGAAGGACTAGCGGTTCTAGTAGTCACCTTGTTCCAAGGTTGATTCCACCTTGTTGGTTTATTTCATGGTTAGTTGTTAATTTTGGCCTTAGAAAGTGTGTACTTGTTATTTCCTTTCATCACTTGTTTACTTTAGAAAGTGTGTTTTTATTTATGTACAAGCTGCTTCTATTCTAATAAAGAACAAAGCCTCTTGAACTTGCAATAACCTAAGTCAAGAGCACTCTTTGTCAGAGAGCATATTAAGTTTGCATTTCCCATGCATTAGGCATATAGATTAAATAAGTCTTTTGAACTTTGTCATAAGACAAAGTCAAGAGCACTCTCCGTCGGAGAGTTGAACTGTGTGCTCTAATAATCCTAAAATATTCCATCTCACACTCCCTTTAATAAATTCATCTTGGTTGCTATCCGACACCCGTATACTTTGCCAACCTGAAAAGGTTGGGCTAGTACTCAGAAAGGTGTTGGATTTGATAAATTTCTATAACAGAATACAATTTTTTACCTTGCAACCAACGAACCGGCGTTGCTTATTCGAAACATACTCAGGTAGTGGGAAAAGTTCCTAAACCTGGTGGGGCCGAAAATTACCGCTGTCTAGACATCAGAGTGGTTAATTCTTTAGACACCTACTCTTTGAAAACTGGGCGGTCCGTCTAACCATCAGAAGGGGAAGCCATTGAAAGTATACCTTTCTAGTCTTTTGATTACCTTGTTGTTCTCAGCCTAATAATCAAGACCATTAAAACTTTTAATTTACCAAGATAATCTGCACCACGATCTGACGAACGGTTCTCCAATCCTTGTACTTTCAGCATCCCCCAACACTATACAACTTTTGACTCCATACGACATTGGTCTTTTAATACGCTTTCACATATTCATGTTATTGGGTCATTTGTCCATTTTAGTCATTTGTCTGTGGATGCTATCTCATTTTCGCAAGTCTTTGATATACTGCTAATCTTGTAATCTTGTTTCGCAACATGGATTGCTTATTGTCTTGTTTTGTTTCATCTATAATTGTGATCTTATCTTTTCAAAACACCTAAACAACACCCATCCGCATCACTCAACACCAAAAACATAAAAAACATAAGAGCCATAGTAAACTCTTTGTAGGGACTACCCCCCTTGGCTTCGTTAGGATTTAGCATAAACGAAGGAGCTGGGATTCAGGTGACAGTACCTGGCTCATTGCTTGCCCCCAAGGCCACACCTCTCCCCACTTCCAGTGAGGGAGACAACTTTCGAAATATTTCCGCTGCCGGTGTGCATCTCGGTAGACAACAGAATTGAAGCGCTTGATAAAGTCCTTAGTCTACAAAGATTTTCCTCGAACAAAACAAGCCTTGGATATGATCAAGACCATGCAAATAAAGGATCATACTCTTCCACTTTGAGAGATAATATTGAAAGTATGAAGTGTTGGGTTGATGCCCCCATAAATACAACCATGCAGCAGAAGAGTTACAAGGAAAAAAACCATGTTATCATAAATATTTTCATCCCTATTTGAATAAAGACTTTTGAAGAAATAGATATGTAAGGAACTATTACAAGCTTGAAAACCAAGGATACCCCAAAAATCTAAATGCATTCAATGGGTATTGTTTTTGTTGTAACCAATATGGACACAAGGAAGCCAATTGCAAAACTTATGGAAGGAATAATCAACCAAATAATAGAGGTAGTTATATGTCTATCCGAAATGTTGAATGTTACAACTATCATAACCTTGGTCACATTGCAGGAGATAGTGATATGATAAGACCTCTTAGACCAAGACTCACAAAAATGTGGAGAAGAAAAACTGGAGTACAAAGCAAGAAAGATGATGAAGATCTTACACATGAAGTTGATCAATGTCAAGAAAGGAGAATTCCTAAAGAATATTGTGACGAAATTGCATATCCTGATGGTGTCATGCAAATCAATAGTCCATTACGCAAACAAGAGAATGAAGATATTTCATTTGAAGTCAATCAAACCAATAAAAGAAAAATGTCAAAAGAAGATTATGAGAAAGAAGGTGAAAAAGCTTCCATTACACAAAATGATGAAAAGGACTTGGGAAGACTACTAATCTTATTTTAAGATTTGACCAACTCTGTGACATAAATGCAATCCTGAGATCAATAAGTAATGAGAAAGATGAAATGGCTTATATTTCACCAAATGAGGAAGACAAATTAAGTATTGATGATGAATTCTCAAGCTATATTTCAGACAAGAAAACTGAGAACTTCACCCAAGTAAATGGAGGCGTTGAAGATTCTATTTATCAAACAAGTGAAGGATGCTTATTGCCATATCTATTTGAATCCTCTAAAGACAAATCCCTTGACTACATGAACAATAAATGAAGTGCTCTAGGACAAAGCATCAAGTTGATGAAATTGTGGACAAAGAAAAGAATCAGTTTGAAAATGCTAAAGAGATTAACCAGTCCTTAATTGTAACATATTTGGAACATACACCTTGGGATAATTAGAAGTTATTGCCATAGGTGATAATAAGCAACATTGTTTGTATGAGAAGTTTTGAAGTTTGAAGTCTATCTAGTTACCTATAGCAGCATGACTACTTAAAAGCATTGAAAATAATGTTGAGATGTCTCAGAATGAAGAAAGACAACCAGGCAGAACCTTGAATTACATTGATCTTACTCTTGAAGCTAGGTTACAAAAGAAACAAGTGTAGATCTAAAAGCAGAGGTGGATAAAGGCACAAATCTGAAAGAGACTAAAGGTTGCAGATTTGGACCAGAAAATGGCAGTGTATTGAAGAGTTTTAGGACGGATGTGAAGAAATGCTTTATGGATATTTTGGAAGAAGGTCAAGACCAAGTGTCAAACACAAGAAGTTATGAATATAAAGTGATTTCACTTGCAGAAGCTGCAAAAGGCTCAGTTGTCCTCCAAAATTGTCAACCTTGTGTTTGCCAAGCTTGTAGGCATAAACTCATAGCAAATTGTCTGTCCCGTGGCAAGGGCCATGGATCCTTGTTTTGGAAACTTTATGGGGAGTTACATCCTGTCTTGAAGAGTCTGAGGTTGATAGAAAAATAGGTTCTCATATGGTGTGCAAATATAGCATGTGACGAGAAAGCAGATGAACTGTTTACATGGGTACAGGAATGTCATGTGGCATTTTGGAAGGTAGTTAATATGTCTGTGTTTGATGCTGATATATTGTTGATATGTTGGCAGAGGTTGAAACAATTTGTAGCACATCTGCAATTGCTTAAATCACTCTCAGAAAGTCTTCTTCCATTTACCAAGGATAAGTGCCAGGATTACTTTGAACATTGCTGAGGTTTTTGAATAGGGTGATAACATTTGGTCTGCAGTCAACATCAAGATAACCTATAGATTCAATACCACATCAAAGGCATTTGTGGTTGCTAGGTTCTCATCCTCTAGAGTGTATTGGTACTACAAAGTTGAGCAGTTTAGTTCCTCATATGTTGATGGCATTTAGTCTTGTGGGTGTTGTCACATCGATTTGTAATGAAGAGTGGGCGCTCAAAGATAATCGGGTTCTAGGATCAAAACAGGGATGATCATACATGTCTGATGTTACCACCAAATTGACTAAGTTTGTTGCTGAATGTGTTTGCCCCACCATTGGTAAACATCAATGACTTGCACCCTTGGGAAATTATATACTAAGTTTGTATAGTGGATCATCATAAGTGTTGTGATATAATCTTCTGATAACTAAGAAGTTTGAGGTAGTTTGGAAAGGCTCAAGTATTAAAGATATATTTTGAGTTACAGGAAGCACCTTGAACAATCTTGATGGTAGGGGGAGCTGTAACTAAGAATAGGTGAGGCAACTAAGCAAAGAAAGCAGGAAACATGACACATTGATGAGAGGGGGATAAGACTGAAGAATGATGAATAGATGTGATCAAGGAGAACAGGTAAAATATGAAGGAGCAACTCTGTTGAAAGAACAATCTTGGTGAAGACTTGAAGATCACATCTAAGGGCCTCCTGGTTGATCTCGTGACAAGATTAATAGAACATGAACTATTTAAAAGGGACAACAAGTATAGTATCAGCACCAAAGAAAGCAGAAATGCTTGTTATACAGGCAGCAAGTGAATATTTCTTCTCATCTTCAAGTTTGGATGCTACTGAAATATGAAAGGATAAGGAGTGCTTTGACCTTTTCCCAAATAGTAAACAAGTCAATGCTGAGTTAATATGTTGAAGGATACCTCAAGTGTTTCAGTTAAAGTACATCAGTTCAGGGGGACATAGTGATCCGATTCAGGGGGAGTTCTTCAACCCTTTGCCCTTGATGTCAAAGGGGGGGAAATGGAAATTGTGTTTCCATCAATGCCAAAGGGGAGATTGTTGGAAATATGGCAGAGCATGTTGTCATTGATGGCAACTAGATCAGAGCAGCAAATAGAGGCAGCAAACAAAGCCATGGATGAGAGGTGGCTTTATGTTCATAGTAGAGAAAAATGCACGCCAATAAGGATATGCAAGCCAATTAAAAGGATGTGAAAGTTTATGCATGCCAATAACCAAAAAATGCATGCTGCACACTAGACTTGCACGCCAGTGACAATAATATGCACGCCAATTATCAGATAAGCATGCCACTAAACAGAAATGCCCGTAAGGGGCTGGAGTTAAGCCACGGTGTCACGTCCCCACTTTGACCCTTGTAATATTTTGGGTTATAATGTAAATACTGTATGCATATTATGTATGATTCCTAGCGTGGAGCTCAAGGCCAAGGTCCGGATAGCGAATGGTCGACCTAGAAGAGGCAAGTATTTGAAATTATGCTACCCATGTGCTAGTGAACCATGGGAATTGTAAATATGCATCTTAATATAAATGCCCACAACTAGCTATGGAATGCAACAAGAGATGGGGGCATGATGTTACAAGGAAATTGGGAGGGAAAACATTCAAACCCTTGAGCTAATCAAGTCAAGCCAAGTGTCAATGAGAGAACCCATGAACCCTCAACTACCCATGTTGACTTTTGTACCCAACCATCCATTTCTCCCAAGAGTTGGTTGAGGTAGTTAATGCATTGGGGAATGGGAGGTATGGCTGTCCAAATTCGAGTATGGGCAAGCCACCCTTCCTAGAATTTCGTGTCTGGCTTCTTGGGTAAGAAAGGAGCCACGAAATTGCCTCCAAGCCATTATTATTCACCTATCAGTCTTGCTCCCTTACGAGTTTAGAGCTACCTGGGCAGTTCCCTCCATGGTTTTGCTGTGTTTACCTTCATTTTCCTAGCTGGGAAGGGCGTTTTTGCTGTGGTTAACAGTGGGGATGAAGGGGAAAACGATTTGGGGTTTTATTGAGGTCGTTTGGCCCACTGAATGCTCATACATCTGTGTGAGAAATCGGTTTTCTTCCCTGGGATTGATTCCCTCCTCCCACAAATCCATTTTTGGTGTGCCTACGTTTTGGGGAAAACCCTTGTCCATCTTGTTCCTAAGTCCCACTGCTGAAAGTGTGTTCCAAATCCCATATCTGAGTTTGATGTGCAAGAGAATGCTGGGGTTGAGTTGGGTATCCATTGCTTTGGGCTGTGTTGTGCTTGAGGGTTCCCTTTTCCTTGTAGATATCATGCCCAGCTCGGGGGTGGTCTCTGAGTGCTGAAAGAATACAGGCTGGGCAGAGACCTATGGCTGGGAGGAACGTTGCAGCAACATAGCTAGTCGTTTGGGACAGCAATGCATCAAGATGAGTATTTTATTGTGTATTTACTTCTGCAAATTTGTTAATTTGTTGACTGTGTTAAATTGAATGACAGTCATGTAATATGTGTGTGGATGAGTTCATTTCCGCTGTGCATGTTTGTTCCATTTCCATCTGCACACATGGATTTTAACTGTATGCATCTAATGAATTGGTTGAGTTTTATGAATATCCCCATAGAATGGCATCAGGTTCCCTTCCTTGCACTGGGTCCAAGGGTGGGTACGTTACACACAGGGACTTAAGGAAGCCTGCAGAAACTTGTGAAAAGGCCTGTATGCCAGCAGAAGATCAGGGTTAATCCCACGAGGGCTTTAGGGTGCCCACAAGTGTTTAGACTAAACCCATAGAGTCTTAAGGAAGCCTACAGCAAGCCCGCAAAGGTGAAAGGAAGATACCCAAAGGATTGAAGTTTGGCCATTGAAGGAGCCTGATTTTTTGGGAGAGAAACACGCTAAACACCCAAAGATGATGAAGACTGAAAGAAAAGAAAGCCCGCAGGCATGTTTCAGTCGATGAAGATAGTTAATTAATCAATCAATTAATAACAGAAAGACACAAGAATTAAAAACATGATGAAAGCTACAGGAATATATTGGTCCTCTATCATTCCAATCTTATTTGTTGTATTCCAGGCCATGCAATCTATTGTGATAAATATGCCTAATCCAGAGAGGCGGAAGAAGGCATTTTCTTCACAAGCAAAAACTCTTTTGGAACTTCGACCTCTTCAAAGGTTCGATGTGTTAAAAGGTCTCATTATAAACAACAAACATCCATCAGTGGCTTCAACTTTGTTAAGCATTGTTAAAGATGAGATAAATAGTGCTCTCAATGATGCTTCTAAAGCACAAGACTGAATTCAAATAACAAGGATTCACATCTACAATCACCGTTCATAACTGGAGATTTATTGGAACTTGTGGAGCTTATTTTAAAACCTGCAAAAGGTGGACCACGTGACCTTCCTGGACAGAGCAATGCGGTTATAGTTGCACTCAACTTATATAGGTTTCTATTGATGAAAGAGAAAAACTGTAAAACAAATTAAACTGGAGTGTTGTCAAATTCATGCCTAAAAAAAGGTGCACTCAGAATGGCTTCTTCCTCTGCGAGTATTGGTGTCAGGAATCCTAGCAGAAAATGTAAATCATAACGGCGAGTTTGGAACTTTGACAGTATCTCTGTTAACCCCAGTAGTGGCAGTTCTGAATCATTGCCTCGAACTAGCTGAGGATGCATTAAAGCATTCCATGTAAGATGTAATTCTTCAATGAATAAGTTGCACTTTGCAAGACATGTAATGTATTATAAGCTATTACCACCATGTTTATCATAATTCTACCAAGTGCTAGACTCCGATAGTTGTTTGTGTAAAAGAAATTTGTGGGTTTTTAAAAAGAAATGTAATAAAAAGAAATAAAACAGTCTTTATCAAGAAGCATAAACAAAAGCATGATTCCATAAACAAAATTATAATTAATCTCAGAGATTCGAAGAGGTGCAAACGCTGAAAGAACTTGATGCTTTGGAAAAAGCATGTTTACCCAGATTTGAAGAGGCACGAATCAAGAAGGGGCATGAGCATTGATTAGCGTTGTGAAGGTGCATTGGTTGAATAAAAAAGAAAGAATATATAACCAGAAAGTTGAAGGGAAAGAAGTGTGTCTGTGGTCTTCCTTTATAATGACGATTTGAAGCAAATATAAGAGCCCAGAAAAGCGTGGAGACCATAATGTGTTCTTGGTGATTTAAGAATGAATATCTAAGAAGAAGAAAGGTGACTCAGAAGTTGAGTTTGCAGTAGTGGCATAAGAAGACAGGGACTAATGAAGAATTAAAGGATGTCTTGATGTGTGGCTGAGGTCAGGAGCAACATGAAGACCAAACGGAGATTAGAGATGAAATATAAGTATCTCTGATTTAAAGAATTTGAATAATCTGAAGCAGCTTTGGAGACCGAAGAAAGATAGCTGTGAGTGCACATTCAGTTTGAAGAAGTGCAGAATGAAGGATAGATTATGAAGGTGAAGATCATTGTTGCAGCAAGGCAGAGATCAAGTAAATATAGTAAGACACCGAAGTTGAAGAAGATCTAAAAAGTATTAATAATATCACGCAAGGGTGGTAGGGTGGTGCTATGGAAGGCTTCATGCCTGCAAGGGGGTCTTAGCCTCCTTCCAGTAGTGGATGGAAAATCAGGGTATAGGTGTATCCTTGTCTGTAGGTGCAGGTAGAAACCAGGGTGTGCGTGCATCCTTCAGTCGTGGCTGAGAAACTTGGGGATTGGTGTATGCAACAAGTTATTGCTTGCAAAAGTTATTGTAAATATAATTTTGTTGTATAGAAAGTGTTGGTTGTTTACCCAATTGGGGTTCCACGATAAAATCTTGTGTTCTTAATAGTTTGTTGTTCATCATTGATTAATTGAATAATTAATGTGTGTGCTTAATATTAATTGGAATTAATAATAAAACATAGGCAATACTGATTCACCCCCCCTCTTAGTATTGTTGGATATTCCATCAATTGGTATCAGAGCAAGGTCCCTTTAAGAACAGTCTAACAAATTGAAAGGAAGATCTAACTAAGCGCACATGGATGGACAAAAGATTTATACTGTGAATGGAACTCCAATATCTGGAAAAGAAGAATACATATTTTGGAGTACAAGAATGGAAAATTCATCTGAAGGAATTGGGACTTGATGTATGGAATTCAGTGACCACTGATTACTGCCCACCAAACAGAGTAAGGACTCCAGCTCAAAAGAAATCCAAGAAAAATAACTCAATGGCAATAAATACAATCCTTGATGGATTACCTGATGATGTCAAAGAAAAGATAGGTGAATGTAACTCTGCAAAGGAACTTTGGGACAAGATAAAATACCTCTACTCTGATGAGAAGTCAAAAGAAGCATATCAATCAGAACAAAGTCCAGTCTACAGCAGTTCTAGTAATGAAGAAGACTCAGACATTGAAGCAGAAGTCAATCATGAAGTTGAGTTTGAGTGTACTTTGGATGAACTGAGAAAATATAAACAAAGGTATAAACAACTGAAGGATCTCATGTTGGAGCAAAGGAGGAAACAAGGTTCAAAGAGGAAAGAACTTGAGCAAATAATAGTTGACTTTAGAATCCAAGTTCAACTAGATCAAGAGAGATTGGAATCCTTGGAACAATCTCTTAATAAGGAGCAACAAAAGGTTGAAGAGCTCAAACAACAGCTGCTAGAAAGTGAGGAAGAAAATCAGACCTTAAAAAGACAAATAATGTCCTCACAAGAGGAGCTACACAGTAAAAGACAACAAGCATCCATTAGTATAGAAGAAGCCAAGATTTTAAAACAAGAAGTTGTTGGACTCAAGGATCAATTGAAGATTGTTGAAAAATTCAAAAAAGGAACTGAAGCTCTTGATAAAGTCCTTAGTCTACAAAGATTTTCCTCGAACAAAATAGGCCTTGGATATGATCAAGACCATGCAAATGAAGGATCATACTCTTCCACTTTGAGAGATAATATTGAAAGTATGAAGTGTTGGGTTGATGTCCCCATAAATACAGCCATGCAGTGGGAGAGCTACAAGAAGAAAAATCCATGTCATCATAAATCTTTTCATCCCTATTTGAATAAATACTTCAGAAGAAATAGAGATGCAAGGAACTATTACAAGCTTGAAGACCAATGATACCCCAAACATCTAAACGCATTCAATGGGTATTGTTTTTGTTGTAACCAGTATGGACACAAGGAAGCCAATTTCAAAACTTATGGAAGGAATAATAAACCAAATAATAGAGGTACTTATATGTCTATCGGAAATGTTGGATGTTACAATTGTCATAACCTTGGACACATTGCATGAGATTGTGATATGATAAGACCTCTTAGACCAAGACTCACAAAAATGTTGAGAAGAAAAACTGGAGTACAAAGTAAGAAAGATGATGAAGATGTTACACATGAAGTTGATCAAGGTCAAGAAAGGAGAATTCCTAAAGAATATTGTGACGAAATTGCATATCCTGATGGTGTCATGCAAATCAATAGTCCATTACACAAGCAACAGAATGAGGATATTTCATATGAAGTCAATCAAACCAATAAAAGAAAAATGTCGAGAGAAGACTCCGAGAAAGAAAGTGAAAAAGCTTCTATTACACAAAAGGATGAAAAGGACTTGGGAAGACTACTAATCTTATTTTAAGCTTTGACCAACTCTGTGACATAAATTCAAGCCTAAGATCAATAAGTAATGAGAAAGATGAAATGGCTTCTGTTTCACCAAACGAGGAAGACAAATTAAGTATTGATGATGAATTCTCAAGCTATATTTCAGACAAGAAAACTGAGAACTTCACCCAAGTAAATGGAGGCGTTGAAGATTCTATTTATCAAACAAGTGAAGGATGCTTATTGCCATATCTATTTGAATCCTCTAACCACAAAATGCATGCTGCACACTAGACTTGCACGCCAATGACAATAGTATGCACGCCATTGATCAGATGAGCATGCCACTAAACAGAAATGCCTGCAGGGGGCTGGAGTTAAGCCACAGGGACTTAAGGAAGCCTGCAGGCGCTTGTGAAAAGGCCTGTATGCCAGCAGAAGATCAAGGTTAAGCCCACGAGGGCGTTAGGGTTCCCAGAAGTGTTTAGACCAAACCCATGAGGCTTAAGGAAGCCTACAGCAAGCCTGCAAAGGTGAAAGTAAGATGCCCAAAGGCTTGAAGTTGTGCAATTGAAGGAGCCCAATTTTTTGGGAGAGAAACACGCCCTACACCTAGAGATGATGAAGCCTGAAAGAAAAGAAACCCCGCAGGCCTGTGTCAGTCGATGAAGATAGTTAATTAATCAATCAATTAATAACAGAAAGACACAAGAATTAAAAACACGTTGAAAGATACAGGAATATATTGGTCCTCTATCATTCCAAGCTTATTTGCTGTATTCCAGGCCATGCAATCTATTGTGATAAATATGCCTGATCTAGAGAGGCGGAAGAAAGCATTTTCTTCACTAGCAAAAAATCTTTTGGAACTTCCACCTCTTCAAAGGTTCGATGTGTTAAAAGGTCTCATTATAAACAACAAACATCCATCAGTGGCTTCACCTTTGTTAAGCATTGCTAAAGATGAGATAAATAGTGCTCTCAAAGATGCTTCTAAAGCACAAAGACTGAATTCAAATAACAAGGATTCACATCTACAATCACCGTTCATAACTGGAGATTTATTGGACTTGTGGAGCTTATTTTAAAATCTGCAAAAGGTGGACAACCTGACCTTCCTGGAGAGAGCGATGCGGTTATAGTTGCACTCAACTTATACAGGTTTCTATTGATGAAAGAGAAAAACGGTAATACAAATTATACTGGAGTGTTGTCAAATTCATGCCTAAAAAAAGGTGGTCTCAGAATGGCTTCTTCCTCTGCGAGTACCGGTGTCAGGAATCCTAGCAGAAAATGTAAATGATAATGGCGAGTTTGGAACTTTGACAGTATCTTTGTTAACCCCAGTAGTGGCAGTTCTGTATCATTACCTCGAACTAGTTGAGGATGCATTAAAGCATTCCACGTAAATGTAATTCTTCAATGAATATGCTGCACTTTGCAAGGCATGTAATGTATTATGAGATATTACCACTATGTTTATCAGAATTCTACCAAGTGCTAGACTTCGATAGTTGTTTGTGTAAAAGAAATATGTGGGTTTTTACACAGAAATGTAATAAAAAGAAATAAAACAAAGCCTTTATCAAGAAGCATAAACGAAAGCATGATTCCATAAACATAATTATAATTAATCTCAGAGATTCGAAGAGGTGCAAACACTGAAAGAACCTGATGCTTTGGAAAAAGCATGTTTACCCAGTTTTGAAGAGGCACAAATCAAGAAAGGGCGTGAGCATTGATTAGAGTTGTGAAGGTGCGTTGGTTGAATAAAAAAGAAAGAATATATAACAAGAAAGTTGAAGTGAAAGAAGAGTGTATGTGGTCTTCCTTTATAATGACGATTTGAAGCAAATATAAGAGCGCAGAAAAACGTGGAGACTAGAATGTGTTCCTGGTGATTTAAGAATGAATATTTAAAAAGAAGAAAGGTGGCTCAAAAGTTGAGTTTGCAGTAGTGGCATAAGAAGACAGGAACTAACGAAGAATTAAAGGATGTCTTGATGTGTGGCTGAGATCAGGAGCAGCATGAAGACCAAAGGGAGATTAGAGATGAAATAGAAGTATCTCTAATTTGAAGAATTTGAATAATATGAAGCAGCTTTGGAGACCGGAGAAAGAGACCTGTGAGTGCACATTCAATTTGAAGAAGTGCATAATGAAGGACAAAGTATGAAGGTGAAGATCCCTTTTGCAGCAAGGCAGAGACCAAGTAAATATAGTAAGAGACCGAAGTTGAAGAAGATCTGAAAAGTCTTAATAATATCAAGCAAGGGTGGTTAGGTGGTGCTAGGGCAGGCTTCATGCCTGCAAGGGGCTCTTAGCCTCCTTGCAGTAGTGGCTGGAAAATCAGGGTATAGGTGTATCCTTGTCTGTAGGTGCAGGTAGAAACTAGGGTGTGGGTGCATCCTTCAGTGGTGGTTGAGAAACTTGGGGATCGGTGTCTCCAACAAGTTGTTGCTTGCAAAAGTTATTGTAAATATAATTTTGCAGTATAGAAAGTATTGGTGCTTTACCCAATTGGGGTTCCATGATAAAATCTTGTGTTCTTAAGAGTTTGTTGTTCATCATTGCTTAATTGAATAATTAACGTGTGTGCTTAATATTAATTGGAATTAATAAGTAAAAGTAGGCAATATTGATTCACCCCCCCTCTCAGTATTGTTGGATAGTCCATCAATTGGTATTAGAGCAACGTCCCTTTAAGAACAGTCTAACAAACTGAAAGGAAGATCCAGTTAAGCGCACATGGATGGACAAAAGATTTACACTGTGAATGGAACTCCAATACCTGGAAAAGAAGAATACATATTTTGGAGTACAAGAATGGAAAAGTCATCTGAAGGCATTGGGACTTGATGTATGGAATTCAGTGACCACTGATTACTGCCCACCAAATAGAGTAAGGACTCCAGCTCAAAAGAAATCCAAGAAAAATAATTCAAAGGCAATAAATACAATCCTTGATGGATTACCTGATGATGTCAAAGAAAAGATAGGTGAATGTAACTCTGCAAAGGAACTTTGGCACAAGATAAAATACCTTTACTCTGATGAGAAGTCAAAAGAAGCATATTAATCAGAATAAAGTTCAGTCTACAACAGTTCTAGTAATGAAGAAGAATCATACATTTAAGTAGATGTCAGTCTTAAAGCTGAGCTTGAGTGTACTTTGGATGAATTGAGAAAATATAAACAAAGGTATAAACAACTCAAGGATCTCATGTTGGAACTGTTACCAACTTTTTGTACCATAGTTGGATTTTCTGGAGAGCCGCCATTTGACAAACATGATGAATGTTTGATTCCAGTGTATCAGATGATCCAGCATTTTGTAGCTAGCCAGTTGTGGCTAGCTTGTTTTGTTTTTTGAGTCGACATGACCATGGCCCCATGGGGGTTTGTAATAAAAGTGTGCTAGTAGGATCTGAGTGCCTCGGTTTCTCATGACCGGATTAAGCAACTAAGGTATTCCAAGGAGTTTTTTCCCTTGTCAATTATACTTTGCTTAAGGCGAGGTATAATCGATGAGGTTTTCTCCCGCTCCTCCAAAGCTGGAATGCCCGATTTTGAAAATTTGGCCATGGGGGGTTATTAGAGGCCAAATAATGTATATAAGCCTACTAGACACTGTTAGAATAGGTGTCGGTCATGTCCTAGGTCCATAAAACCCTCAGAAAAAATTTCGAAAATTTTTTACCTGGTCCGTCGAAGTTTGGGTTTTAATTATTTTTTAAATTTAATAAATTTCTCTATAGTTTAAATAGAGAAATAATAATTTGTAATATGTCAGTCATCTGGGGTCCGAACTTAGTGTTTGATGGCTCGTTTCATAAGCCAAAAATCACACATGACCCGTGGAGCACCTAAACCCAACTTTCGGATGTCAATTCAGCCCCGTAATTAAAATTTTCTCTGAAAAGTCATTTACAGAGAAATTATTAATTAAAATAATAAAATTGATTATTTTGGAGATAATCCAAAACTCTCCAAAATTAATCAATTGGATTAAAATAAAGGGCTAAATGACATGGCAATGAGCATTTGGGAAGATTCCAATCAACCCCAAGCCCATCCAGTCATCCATCTAGTCACCAAATCATTATCCTTTCAAACAAATTCGCCCTCCTTCATAAAAAATCGATTTTATGATGTGTCACTTAATATATGGGTTGGTGGCTTGCAATTAAAACTTGAAGAAGGCGCCCTCATGACTCACCCTAATCCTAAGCTTGGCTCCCTTCATAATTTCGAGTTTATACCTACCATTCTACATGTGTCTCCACTAAACTAAATCGTATCTCCCTAAATCCTCACGTCAATCCCCTAAACCCTCACGTCAATCTCCTTGGAACTCGTGTTAGATCCTTGTTGGAGTTTAGGGATTGGTTAAAAGCAATGACAAGTGGGCTTGGCTCTCATCTAGACTCGAGTTAGTGCCTACCACTCCCTAGCTCGCCCTCCACATAAGCTCACGCCTTTGCTACCCTAGCTCGCGTTAATCCTTACCCTAGCTCGCATTTCCTTGTTGTTGCATGCCTATTCGTTGTTTCCTCCTCCCAAAGTCGAGTCTTTGCCACATATCCAATCATACCTACCACTAAAACTCGACTTTGTCTATTGTCTATTGCTCCAAGCCCTCTCATGATTGGAATTCGACCTCATGCTCACCACCAATTCGAATTAGGGCTAGCTTGTGGTTTTTACTATAAAGAGAGGCCCATGTTGGGTTATTATCTCAAGGATTTTTGTGCAAAGAAACTCTGGTGAAAATTGTAAGCTTTTGTTTAATAAAATATTTTGAGACTTTGGAGGTCACTTGATTGGGCTCTTGGCATTGTGTCTTCATCTCATTGAAGTAATATCTCTTTCACCCTATTCTTATTATGCAAATTTGATTATGATGCTTATTGAGGACTAACAATCTAGTACTTAGGCTTCTAATCTATTGCTTTGAGTTTTTGTGTCTTTAGGGAATTCAATCATTGAGAGCTATTGGCATCTAATACCTTCACCGATCAAGTGTTCCATTTATCTTAATAATTTGTTTGCAGGGTTGTGAGCTTCTCCAAGTATCTTTTGCCTTCTCCAACAAAAACTTCATTCAACTATTGGTAACCGTGGTTCATAAGCTCCTATCTTCCAGCTCTCTTTTTCTCCTTGAAATTATTTTTCTTTGACTTGCTAGTCCACATTCCTCTAGCCATCTTCACCTATCTCCTTCCTTCGTTTTCCTCCCTATCTTCTTCTCCTTTTCGTTTCCCCATTCCCTTACCATATCCTCCTACTATCCACTGCCCATTTAGTTGACAGTCAGCTGCCTTATTAAGTCATTATTTTGATCATTTCTCATTCACTATACCGGTCTGATTTTTGGTACCACCTCCCAGCTCTGATTTTTTGTCTTTCTTGTGCTCACCTTAGGCCATTCCCCTCACTATTCACTGTCTGAAGAAAGTGACTAGCAAGCTCAATCTCTGTTGCCCTGGAAAACTCAGTCTTCTTCCTCTATCTTTCTGCCCCATTTCCCTCCTTTCGTCCACATCTTTTGGTACCTTGAAAAATACCATAAAAAACACAAAATTCTGTTAAGTAACAGTTGGTAGTTGTTAAGTTTCTTTCCATTGTTGGTAATTACATGCTTTTTTGAGAGTAAACAGTTGCATTCAGATCTCATATAAAAGGAAAAGGTTAATACATAGGCATTTTTTCGATCTCATACTTTGCATTGTCTTAGTTAGGATCCAGTCCTGTTTACACCTCATTGTTAATTTCAATTACTTTATAGATTTCATCTTTGAATTTAGACTTGCATTGTTTGTCAAATTTTATAGTTCATTTTTATATCTTGGCATTTAGATTTCTCATTACAAAAGGAAAAAACGAGCATTCTATTTTAATACTTTAGATCCTAGTTAAACTTTTAAGTTTGTCATTTTTTGTATCTAGCCTAGATCTCTTTTAAAAAGTGAAAAGATCGGATCCAAAAAAGTATTGATCTCTTGCATTCTAGGATTAGTTTCAAATTTTGATTATTAATCTAATGCTAAAGGGTATTTTGAGTTAAATGTTGTTGTAGGTGCTTTTTGAAGAGGAAAAGGGCTTGAGAAAATTTTGAAGTGAAGAAGTCCAAACAAAGCAAAACTCAAGCAAACCATAAGGACGATCCAAAACATGACATTATCTTGTACTATCCTTTGTAATAGCTTATAGGAGTTAGCTTTGTTTTCCAAGTCTTATCATCTCAAAAGACCTTGCAAGGTTATAAACCCAAGGCACTTGTAATTGTTTAATAAAAATTTCAAGTGGTGGAGGCCTCCACTTTTTGGTCTTCTTCCCCATTTGGGGAAGGGTGTTGGGTCTTATGGTTTGATTTAGTTTAGAGTTTCGATTTCATGCTCCTAGTTTAAAATTTGCTTCAACAAGTCATTTTGTTTATATTCCATATTTACTTACCCCCATGCTCTCCCGAGTAAGGTCTTGGACCTGAAAGAGATTCTTGGGTAGTTTAGCTTTATTTCACGTTTGTTTTATCTTGCTTCTCTTCCAAAACCTTCAGCCGGAAGTTGTATCCTTGAGACTTCGTCTCAAGGGCAGGACCACATAATTTGTGGTTACTCTTCCTTCCCCGTCGGTTTCCTTGGCAGAGCTTTCAGCTAGCTGGAAGTTCTCAAGTGCAGGCGGTTCTAGTGGTTGATCTTGTTCGGAGATCAATCCCACCTAGTAGTTTAAAATTTGTGTGGTAGAACACTAGATTTCTTAGTTTCATTTCAATTTGCAAGCAATATTGTTAGTAGTAATTCATATCTTGTCGATCAACACTATTGTTTAAATCTGTTTCAAGTTAAGTATACTGCTATTACAATTTCTGCTTCTTTAAAATAAATCAGAGTCTCTTGAACTTGGCCATAATCCAAGTCAAGAGCACCCTCTGTCGGAGGGCATTTTAGTTTTTTGCATCATCCCTGCATTAGGCATTTTAAGTTTAGCAAGTCTCTTGAACTGTGGTCATAAGACCGAGTCAAGAGCGCTCTCTGTCGGAGAGTTGAGCAAGGTTTTCTAATAATAAAAATTTCCACTCACACACCCCGTAATTAATTTATCTTGGTTTGTCCTACACTCGTATGCTCTGCCAACTGGAAACGGTTGGGCTAGTACTCAGAAAGGTGGAAGACTTGATAATATACGATCGATAACTTAATTAAAAATTTTACCCAAAACCTCAACCAAGGAAAATTATTGTTCTTCCCACGAGAGGTGGTGCCGGAAATCCACTGTCAGAGTCAAGGGCGGTTCAAACATTGGACACCTATCCTTTATGAATCTGGGTGCTTCTGACAGATCACTTAGGGTTGCCAGTACTTTCCTTGGGTAAGGTTCCACCATCTTTTGATACCTTTGGTCTTATCCTAATAATCAAGAACATCTAAAACACGTAAAATTTACCAAGAACAATTGCAAAACGTCCTCACAAACATTTACTTTCGACTTATTTTATTTTAGCATCACAAGTTTTTTTTTGACTCCATTTGGCACTGGTCCTTAACATCTATACATCTTTGAAATCTGGACCATATGTCCTTGTCATTTGCTTAATATCTATCTTGTGGATGCTTTACTTCAATTTCTAAGTCAAAGTATATTGTGATTTTTTGATTTGCATCTTGTGAATTTTGCAACGTGGATTGCGTGTTTAATTTTGTTTTAGTCATCATTCAAAAAACTCCTAAACAACACCCATCCGCATCACTACACCAAAACATATTTAAAAACACACAAAGAGCCTTAGACAACTCTTAAATAGGGACTACCCCCCTTGGCTTCGTTAGGAGTTTTCCCTAAACGGAGGAGCTGGGATTCAGGTGACAGTACCTGGCTCATTGCTTGCCCCCAAGGCCACACCTCTCCCCACTTTCCAGTGAGGGAGACAGCTTTCAAAAGGTTTCTGCTGCTGGTGTGCAGTTTGGCGGACAACAGGAACAAAGGAGGAAACAATGTTCAAAGAAGAAAGAACTTGAGCAAGTAATAGTTGAATTTAGAATCCAAGTTCAACTAGATCAAGAGAGATTGGAATCCTGCTAGAAAGTGAGGAAGAAAATCAGACCTTAAAAAGACAAATAATGTCCTCACAAGAGGAGATACACAGTAAAAGACAACAATCAACCATTAGCATGGAAGAAGCCAAGATTTTAAAACAAGAAGTTGTTGGACTCAAGGATCAATTGAAGATTGTTGAAAAATTCAAGAAAGGAACTGCAGCTCTTGATAAAGTCCTTAGTCTACAAGGATTTTCTTCAAACAAAATAGGCCTTGGATATGATCAAGACCATGCAAATGAAGGATCATACTCTTCCACTTCGAGAGATAATATTGAAAGTATGAAGTGTTGTGTTGATGCCCCCATAAATACAACCAAGCAACAGAAGAGCTACAAGAAGAAAAATCCATGTCATCATAAATCTTTTCATCCCTATTTGAATAAATACTTCAGAAGAAATAGAGATGCAAGGAACTATTACAAGCTTGAAGACCAATGATACCCCAAACATCTAAATGCATTCAATGGGTATTGTTTTTGTTGTAACTAGTAGGGACACAAGGAGGCCAATTGCAAAACTTATGGAAGGAATAATCAACCAAATAATAGAGGTACTTGTATGTCTATCCGAAATGTTGAATGCTACAACTGTCATAACCTTGGACACATTGCACGAGATTGTGATATGATAAGACCTCTTAGACCAAGCCTCACAAAAATGTGGAGAAGAAAAACTGGAGTAAAAAGCAAGAAAGACGATGAAGATCTTACACATGAAGTTGATAAAGGACAATAAAGGAGAATTCCGAAAGAATATTGTGACGAAATTGCATATCCTGATGGTGTCATGCAAATCAATAGTCCATTACGCAAGCAAGATAATGAGGATATTTCATATGAAGTCAATCAAATCAATAAAAGAAAAAATGTCAAGAGAAGATTCTGAGAAAGAAGGTGAAAAAGCTTCCATTACACAAAATGATGAAAAGGACTTGGGAAGACTACTAATCTTATTTTAAGCTTTGACCAACTCTGTGACATAAATGCAAGCCTAAGATCAATAAGTAATGAGAAAGATGAAATGGCTTCTGTTGCACCGAAGGAGGAAGACAAATTAAGTATTGATGATGAATTCTCAAGTTATATTTCAAACAAGAAAACTGAGAACTTCACCCAAGTAAATGGAGGTGTTGAAGATTCTATTTATCAAACTAATGAAGGATGCTCATTGCCATATCTATTTGAATCCTCTAAAGACAAATCCCTTGACTACATGAACAATAAATGAAGTGCTCTAGGACAAAGCATCAAGTTGATGAAATTGTGGACAAAGAAAAGAATCAGTTTGGAAATGCTAAAGAGATTAACCACTGCTTAACTGTAACATTTCTGGAACATACACCTTGGTATAATTAGAATTTATTGCTACAGTTGATAATAAGCCACATTGTTTGTATGAGAAGTTTTGAAGTTTGAAGTCTATCTAATTACCTATAGCAGCATGACTACTTAAAAGCATTGAAAATAATGTTGAGATGTCTCAGAATGAAGAAAGACAACAAGGCAGAACCTTGAAGTACATTGATCTTACTCTTGAAGCTAGGTTACAAAAGAAACAAGTGCAGATCTAAAAGCAGAGGTGGATAAAGGCACAAATATGAAAAAGATTAAAGGTTGCAGATTCGGCCCAGAAAATGGCAGTATATTGCAGAGTTTGAGGATAGATGTGAAGAAATACTTTATGGATATTTTGGAAGAAGGTCAGGACCAAGTGTCAAACACAAGAAGTTATGAATATAAAGTGATTTCACTTGCAGAAGTTGCAAAAGGCTCAGTTGTCCTTCAAAATGGTCAACCTTGTGTTTGCCAAGATTGTAGGCATAAACTCATAGCAAATTGTTTGTCTTGTGGCAAGGGCCATGGATCCGTGTTTTGGAAACTTTATGGGGAGTTTCATTCTGTCTTGTAGAGTTTGAGGTTGATAGAAAAAGAGGTTCTCATATGGTGTGCAAATATAGCATGTGATGAGAAAGCAGATGAACTTTTTACATGGGTACATGAATGTCATGTGGCATTTCAGAAGGCAGTTAATAGGTCTGTGTGTTATGCTGATATCTTGTTGATATGTTGGCAGAGGTTGAAACAATTTGTACCACATTTTCAATTGCTTAAATCACTCGCAGAAAGTCTTCTTCCATTTACCAAGGATAAGTGCCAGGATTACTTTGAACATTGCTGAGGTTTTTGAATAGGGTGATAACATTTGGTCTGCAGTCAACATCAAGATTACCTCTAGATTCAATACCACATCAAAGGCATTTGTGGTTGTTAGGTTCTCATCCTCTGGAGTGTATTGGTACTATAAAGTTGAGCAGTTCAGTTCCTGACATGTTCTATAGATGGCATTTAGTCTTGTGGGTGTTGTCACATCAATTTGTAATGAAGAGTGGGCGTTCAAAGATTATCGAGTTCTAGGATCAAAACAGGGATGCTCATACATGTCTGATGTTACCACCAAATTGACTAAGTTTGTTGCTGAATGTGTTTGCCCCACCATTGGTAAACATGAATGACTTGCACCCTTGAAAAATTATATACTAAGTTTGTATAGTGGATCATCATAAGTGTTGTGATATAATCTTCTGATAAATAAAAAGTTTGAGGTAAGTTTGGCCGTTGAAGGAGCCAGATTTTTTGGGAGAGAAACACGCCCAACACCCAGAGATGATGAAGCCTGAAAGAAAAGAAAGCCCGCAGGCCTGTGTCAGTCGATGAAGATAGTTAATTAATAACAGAAAGACACGCGAATTAAAAACACGATGAAAGCTACAGGAATATATTGGTCCTCTATCATTCCAAGCTTATTTGCTGTATTCCAGGCCATGCAATCTATTGTGATAAATATGCCTGATCCAGAGAGGCGAAAAAAGGCATTTTCTGCACTAGCAAAAACTCTTGTGGAACTTCGACCTCTTCAAAGGTTCGACGTGTTAAAAGGTCTCATTATAAACCGCAAACATCCATCAGTGGCTTCACCTTTGTTAAGCATTGTTAAAGATGAGATAAATAGTGCTCTCAATGATGCTTCTAAAGCACAAAGACTGAATTCAAATAACAAGGATTCACATCTACAATCGTCGTTCATAACTGGAGATGTATTGGAACTTGTTGAGCTTATTTTAAAACCTGCAAAAGGTGGACCACCTGACCTTCCTGGACAGAGCGATGCGGTATAGTTGCACTCAACTTATATAGGTTTCTATTGATGAAAGAGAAAAATAGTAAAACAAATTATACTGGAGTGTTGTCAAATTCATGCCTTAAAAAAAGGTGCACTCAAAATGGCTTCTTCCTCTGCGAGTATTGGTGTCAGGAATCCTAGCAGAAACTGTAAATGATAACGGCGTGTTTGGAAATTTGACAGTATCTCTGTTAACCCCAGTAGTGGCAGTTCTGAATTATTGCCTCCAACTAGTTGAGGATGCATTAAAGCATTCCATGTAAGATGTAATTCTTCAATGAATATGTTGCACTTTGCAAGGCATGTAATGTATTATGAGCTATTACCACCATGTTTATCAGAATTCTACCAAGTGCTAGACTCCGATAGTTGTTTGTGTAAAAGAAATTTGTGGGTTTTTAAACAGAAATGTAATAAAAAGAAATAAAATAGAGTCTTTATCAAGAAGCATAAACAAAAGCATGATTCCATAAACAGAATTATAATTAATCTCAGAGATTCGAAGAGGTGCAAATGCTGAAAGAACCCGATGCTTTGGAAAAATCATGTTTACCAAGATTTGAAGAGGCACGAATCAAGAAAGGGCGTGAGCATTGATTAGAGTTGTAAAGGTGCGTTGGTTGAATAAAAAAGAAAGAATATATAACCAGAAAGTTGAAGTGAAAGAAGTGTATCTGTGGTCTTCCTTTATAATGACGATTTGAAGCAAATATAAGAGCCCAGAAAAGCGTGGAGACCAGAATGTGTTCCTGGTGATTTAAGAATGAATATCTAAGAAGAAGAAAGGTGGCTCAGAAGTTGAGTTTGCAGTAGTGGCATAAGAAGATATGGACTAATGAAGAATTAAAGGATGTCTTGATGTGTGGTTGAGATCAGGAGCAGCATGAAGACCAAAGGGAGATTAGAGATGAAATAGAAGTATCTCTGAGTTAAAGAATTTGAATAATCTGAAGCAGCTTTGAAGACCAGAGAAAGAGACCTGTGAGTGCACATTCAGTTTGAAGAAGTGCAGAATGAAGGACAAAGTTTGAAGGTGAAGATCCTTGTTGCAGCAAGGTAGAGACCAAGTAAATATAGTAAGACATCGAAGTTGAAGAAGATCTGAAAAGTATTAATAATATCAAGCAAGGGTGGTATGGTGGTGCTAAGGCAGGTTTCATGCCTACAAGGCGGTCTTAGCCTCCTTCTAGTAGTGGCTGGAAAATCAGGGTATAGGTGTATCCTTGTCTGTAGGTGCAGGTAGAAACCAGGGTGTGGGTGCATCCTTCAGTGGTGGCTGAGAAACTTGGGGATCGGTGTCTCCAGCAAGTTATTGCTTGCAAAAGTTATTTAAATGTAATTTTGCAGTATAGAAAGTGTTGGTGGTTTACCCAATAGTGGTTCCACGATAAATTCTTGTGTTCTTAATAGTTTGTTGTTCATCATTGCTTAATTGAATAATTAATGGGTGTGCTTAATATTAATTGGAATTAATAAGAAAAAGTAGGCAATACTAATTCACCCCGCCTCTCAGTATTGCTGGATATTCCATCAGTCTCAAGCACACCACAACTACTCAACTGAAGAACACTAGGACTATCTTACATTGTTCCATCAACCACGCCACCCGAACTCCATATTATGCTACATCAAGAGATTTTAGGAGGATCAATTTGGTTGAAAGAGTCGTTTATGTAGTCCACACCTATTTACTCATAAACACATTACTAGTGTCCTTCCTTATACTACGAGTTATTTGGCCCTATATTTTAAGAGTGAGTCAACATTTTCTTCAACCCTGACCATTACTAGGAGTAGGTTGATGCAACACAATATTAAACCCTAGGGCCTTGTCAATGCATGCCACTCTCTAGACGACATTATCCAATATGGACTATTTATTGACATTTACATTATTGATACAAATAATTGGCAAGCTAGCTCCTCCCTATCCTCCCTATATTTGTCAGCATAGAAAAATCTTTTTCGTTGATACGTTTTGTAATTAATTCTCCTTCACTTTATAAGTTTTATTCTTAGAATCAAATAATGCCTATGCTTTTGTCTTTTTGTACATTGTTGTTGTCTGTTTTTTTTTCCAACATTTCATCTCATTTTACAAATTTTTAACAATTTATTTTATAATATTTAAATCTTATAGCATTAAATTTGTGTTAAAGGTATTATGAATTATCTTTTCATATTATTTTTTTTCAATACTTTTTAAAAATATAAATATTTAATTTTCATATTATTTTTTTTCAATATTTTTTAAAAATATAAATATTTAAAGTCTTAATGTTCAACACTAAGATTTTTATGTTACTACTTTGAATTTATATCCAATTTTTTAAATAAAATTAATATTTATATTTAATAATATATTTTTAATTAAAATAGATATATGTTATTTTTAGCGGACTCGCTTCAAAGTTTCCCCAATTTTTCTCACCTTTATAGAAAAAGAAATAGATTAAAAATAGATAGATGTTATTTTTTCCCACTCGTTTCCATTTTCCCCCAATTTTCCCCGCCTCTACCCAAAAAGTAGTTGAACCAGAAATCCATGGAAAAACCAAGCCACATGTGAACATTTCGATCCACACATGTGAACGTTTCGATCCACCATGCAGGGGATTTCATTTTTACAGCTATGTCAATTTGGATGGAGGGTGAATCTCGATCGAAACTAGTGAGGCTTGATTTGTTTTGCTTTGTTTCAGCTCTATTACAAATGCACATCTAAGGTTTCAAACCCCCCACGTTGCTAAAGGTATGTAAAGCTACAACTATTTTGTTTCATTTCAGATTTAGTTCGTTGTATTTTGAGCTTTTTGTCAATATGTGATTTGGTCTTTGTATTTTGTTAGTTTGAGTCCTAGTTTTTCTCTATTCTCGAAGAATTTTTCTAGCCCTAGTTTTGTTATTCCAAGAACCTGGATCTTTCCATAGGTCGTCCTTAATCACTCCATTTCTATAAAGTATGCCATTATTGAAGGCCTGTGCACTCGGGTTAGACTAGATTTTAGTGTTCTATTTTTCATGCTTCAATTGGAGGTGAAGGCGTGGGAGAAACTTCCTTTCGGAGACCAACTATTTATCTATCCCATCTATCTGAATCATAGGTGGGCTCATGTGAAAACGCCTGCTATGATCTAGAGTCCACTACTTCTGTTTTAGCACCCTTTATTAATAGCGGTAAGTGAGAATTCTTATTATTGTTTCTCCATACACATAGTCGGATCGAATGCATTCAGGTGCTTCAGCTCATCTTGATGCTCATCCACCACTGCCTAGACTACATCTCTTATTAATACGGCAAGCATTCTAGTTTTTCCTTCCACAATAGGGATATGCATGATACGATGATATGTCATGAGTTGCATTGCATTCAATACCTTTGTATCATAAGTTATTGTTATAAACTTGTTTTCCTCAGTTATGATATCCCTAACTTCGATTGTTTTCCAAGATCTTGCCTATACAATTAGCTTTGTGAGATAATCTCTTTCTTTGATAATCTCAATTGGCCTAAATTTAGCACCCCTTTGATTTCGTGTCTATTCAGAATTATGAGCGCTAAGCTGATCAAAACTTGACGATTGCAGCTAGAATCTTTGATATGAACATCAATATAAGGCATTTGGACAATGGAGGATGCAAAATATTTATACCCGCATAGAATCTGACATGGAGGATTTTTCCATCCCTGATTTATCATTGGACATCATCCCTCCAAATACCAAGCTAAATTTATCTCCCTCTAATAGCTTTCAAAATGATGGCAATCGCAGGTTAGATTCATTCAACAACATGATCAATGATGAGTATTCCTCTAAATCTAGCGATGGAAGCAAGAAGTCATGGCAATGAGTTGACGATACACCACTAGAGTTGTCATTGGCATCCTTTGATTTTCAATCGAGGAGTCCAGCTAATGGATCATACTTAGATCAACATTATTCTATCAATTAAAACATATTTCCTTTGTTTTAGAGGCCAAGTGGTGAGGAACAACGACATAGAAGCATATATGCTCAAGGACTCAGAAGGTTATCAGAAGGCCAAGAAGATCCTAGATTGATCATGTCATGTTTATCTGGAGGAGGAACACTTGAGAAACAGAATGCAAGACAGCCAGCCACGGTGGGCACACACAAGAGAGACAGTGCTCTCACAATCTGATTAATTCATGAAAGGATACATACATTTATAGGCTTGGGAAGCCTCAACCAAATCCCTGGAATAGTGGGGCTACCAAACTCTCGTGAACACAAAACTACAAGGTGTTACAACAGATAGAATGAAGACAATAACCAACCCTAACTATGGAATCAACAATCCAAACAAGATACTATTTTCTCCATTATTCCAACACTCCCCCTTAATGGAGAAATGAGTTTTCTACGACTCCTAACTGATCTCTGAATGCTTCAAACTTTGCTTTTGCAAGAGGCTTGGTGAAAATGTCAGCGACATTTTCATTTGTATTACAATAGATCAAGTCAATCTCCTTTGACTGCATCTTTTCTCTAACAAAATGATGTTGGATCTCAATATGTTTAGATCGAGCATGATACATTGGATTGTTGGCTAGTTTGATGGAGCTTTGGTTGTCGCACTTGATAATTGTTGGTGCTTTCTGTTCTTCTCCCACATCTTCAAGGATTTTCCGCAACCAGATTGCCTCACAAGTTGCACTACATAAAGCTTTGTACTCTGCTTCGGTAGATGATAAAGAAACAGTTGGTTGCTTCTTACTACTCCATGACAGGATCCCAGAACCAATCTTGAATGCATAACCTGTGGTTGATTTTCTATCATCAGGATCTCCAGCCCAGTCTGAATCTGAATGACCTGTCAACTTAACATCAAATGTATCAGTATACTTAAGACCAAAATTACATGTGCCCGTCAGATATCGAAGGACCCTTTTCGCTGCTTTCCAGTGGCTTTCACGGGGCTTTGCCATAAACTGACTAAGGATGCTAACAGAGTATGCAATGTCTGGCATGGTTGTGGTGAGATAGTTCAAACTTCCCACTAGTTGTCTATATGAAGTGCCATCCACCTCCTTTGTGCCATTCTCACTACAGAGTTTAGCATTCTGTTCCAATGGAGTAGGCAATGGCTTGCATCCATCCATATGAAACCTTTGAAGTAGCTCCCTTGTGTATTTACTATGTGTGACTAGTGTCGTGCCATCCTCTCTCCAAACTTCAAGCCCTAAACAGTAATGCAGATCTTCAAGATCCTTCATCTCGAACACCTGTGACAACTGCTGCTTGATTTCTTCAATCAGTGTAGAAGCATCTCCTGTTATGATGAGGTCATCAACATATAGAGAAATCAATGCAATGTGTCCCTTCACATCTTCCTTGACATACAAGTTGGGGTCACTCTTGCTTTTCGCAAAGCCTTGATGAGAGAAGAAAGTGTCGATCTTCATGTACCATGATCTCGGGGCTTGCTTCAATCCATATAGCGCCTTCTTCAACCTGCAAACAAGATGTTCCTGGCCTTCTTCAAAAGGAGTTTTATGGCCTAAGCTTGTAGTTGGACTTCTATTCTTCAAGTAAACAGCAGTGCTAACTACTTCAGCCCAAAAACCATTAGAGATATTTTTACCTTTCATCATGCTCCTTGCGCATTCCACCAGGGTTCTGTTCTTTCTTTCAGCTACTCCATTTTGTTGAGGAGTATGCGGCACTGTGAATTGTTGTTGGATCCCGTTATCCTTGCAGTATCTGTTGAAGGCTCCTGAGGAGTACTCTCCCCCTTGATCTGACTTTAGGATTTTGATGGGCTTTCCTGTTTCCTTCTCAACCTCCAGTTTCCTTCTCAACCATGTTTCTGAAGTCTTTGAAATATTCAAATACATCATTCTTTTTCCTTAAAAAATAGACCCAAGTATATTCAGTACAATCATCAATAAAAAGCAAGAAGTATGATGCACCACCAAGTGACCTTGTTTGCAGGGGACCACAAACATCCGTATGCACTTGTTCAAGGATGTCCCTCTTCTTTTTCTCTGTATGTGTAGGGAACTCTTCCCTATGCTGCTTTCCCAGTGCACATCCTTCACATGATGCACGTTCATTCTTTAGCGATGGAAGCCCATCCACCATTCCTTGTCTTTGCAAGAGCAACAAATCATTATAATTCAGGTGTCCATACCTTAGGTGCCATAGTACTTCTGTTGACATGGTTGTGGATGCCAACGCCTGATGACCATTCATCATCGCATTGAGCTTGTCTTGATCTGCTATGGTGGACACAGAGATCAAGTTCTTCTTTATCCTAGGTACGTGCATCACATTTTGAATTTGCTTCACACTACCATTTGGCAATGTCACAGATATGTCGCCATATCCCTTAATTGGATGAGAGCGATCATCACCTAGGTATATGTTTGCACCATTGTCGGTTGCCTTATAGTTTTCAAGCCAGTCTTTGTTGCATGACATGTGTATGGAAGCACCTGAATCTACAAACCAAGCATTAGAGTCGTCTGTTTCAACAGACAGGGCAGCATTTGAAAGGAACAACCTAAGGTTTTGGAAATCATTTTCCTCCTCTCTTTCAGCAAAATGACCAACATATTTTCTTTGTCTTGCCTCATCAGACTTCTTCTTATGACAATTCCTAGCAAAGTGTCCAGGCTTGCCACAATAATGACAAATTACATCACTCCTTTTAGCATTTGAGTTAGGCTTTGAATATTTCATACCTTGATGAGCATGTGCATATGGCGGTTTACCTCCTTTGTTTCTATCCCATGGCCTTGTCATGTATGGTTGTTTAGCCATCAATGCCAAATCTGAGCTTGAAGGCCTGCCTTCAAGATTGCTCCTACGCTCTTCTTCTTGCACAAGAATACTTGACAATTCTTAAAAAGTGGGGGCATTTTCCCGAGCTGCGAGACTAGAAATGAACATTTGATATTCTACTAAAATCCCTTTCAATGTGATTGTGACAAGATCAGAATTGGACACCTTTTCACCAATATCACTCAACTGGTCTATCAAGTCTTTGATTCTAGATATATAGCTGTTCACATCTTCTCTCTCCTCCATCTTAATAGAAAGCAACTTAGTTTTTAAAAACAAGATGTTATTTGAACTTGATGTTTCATACAGACCTTTGAGTGCGCTCCATTTTGCTGTGGATGTCTTACATTCTCGGATGTGTGGGATGATGTTGTCCTTTACGGACATTCTGAGAAGCACCTTCACTTTTCTCTCACGGTGATCCCAATTTTGAACTGAATTGGCGGGGGTTTTTGGCATGTCTTCTTTGCCGAGAGCGATTACCTAGGCCTTCGCTGCTTCCAGCAGTGTTTGGATCTTGAACTTCCAGTTGACATAATTGGTTCCGTCCAACTTATTTGCTTATGTCAGGTATGAGTCTTCCAACTTGCTCGACATCCTTCAGTCCTCTGCTCTCGGACAATGTGTCTTCAGTGGTGGTGTCGGCGGCTCGTTCCTCAACAACGGCTTATTCTTCCTTCGATGGCTCTCCTCCAGCAACATTGGCCTTGTATGGCTGCAGATTTCACTATCTTTGCCAGCAAACACTCTTTCAACACACAAGTGGCGGCTCACTTTGATTGATCAGGTGTCAGATCTTCCTTTCACAGTAGCAGGTGTCTCCTCTGCTTTACAAACTACGGATCCTCAACAGGTGAGGAAGATAGACGACTGTTCCTCCACAGATAGCGGGCAGCACAGGCGTTCTCCCACCTGTATCGGAACACAACTTTATACAAGGGTGTTGTTCCTAGTTTCAGAATCTCGGCACTGTAGAGGCCCACAGCGACCCACAGTAGAGGCCCATAGCGCGGGTGTTGTGTAAAAAACAAATTGCACTATAGAGGCCCACATCACGGCTCCTTCTCCTACGCAGCAATTTCTTTCTAACAGGAAGCACCTCCTCAACGTAGGTAGCCGGGTGATTCCTCCACCCCTGAGCTCACGCAGGCACAATGGGCTCACACAAGAGAGTCAAAGCTCTCTCACACACATCGACAACTTCAACAAGTTCATGGCGGCTTCAATAGCTTCACAATTTGATGGCAATGGAAAATCCTCAATCGTTCAACGCCCAATGGCTCTTCAGCAATAACTCTCTTCTCCTCTATGCAGCTTCACGCTGGATCGAATCCTCTAGTAGATGGTAGTCACTGCAGGGTCTCTTCACTGCTGGCAATCAGCTTCATGAATCCTGGATTCTCATACACCAGCAGCAGCTTTCCTTCACTGGGTCTACGAGTAATGCTCTTCTCAATCTCAGGCAGCGGATTCTGATTATCAACAACTCAAGAGTGGCTCTGAGCTGCATGTCTCTCTTTCTTCAGGGCCCTCCACCTCCAGCGCTGCACGTCTCCCTTCTGGGACCGTAGGCTCAATTTCTTAGGCAGCGACGCTCTCTTGTACAACAACAATCACGTGGGTAACATTTGACAGTTCTCCTTGTGGGCAACAATTCTTTGCAACAGAATCAATTCCGCCAGGAGCAGCCCCCTCTAGCTAGCTCTGATACCAACTTGAGAAACAGAATGCAAGACAGCCAGCCACGGTGGGCACACACAAGAGAGACAGTGCTCTCACAATCTGATTAATTCATGAAGGGATACATACATTTATAGGCTTGGGAAGCCTCAACCAAATCCTTGGAATAGTGGGGCTACCAAACTCTTGTGAACACAAAACTACAAGGTTGTTACAACAGATAGAATGAAGACAATAACCAACCCTAACTATGGAATCAACAATCCAAACAAGATACTATTTTCTCCATTATTCCAACAGGAACAAGAGAAGTAATCGAAGATGCCTCCAGTCTTGGATTCGTCCACTCTTACTCTGGGCATGGTTATCCTGTCTCTATTAATAAAGAAGATTACGTTAGGTTATTTGACGAGTTTGTGAGGGATAACAACACCATAGAAGCTCCCTTCTTTAGACCCTATGAGGGTATATCGATGAACATAGTGGTGATGCCAAACCATCCCCATAGTTTATCTGATTTTGAGGATCATTTCCAAGGCATCTCAAGTCCTCCCAAGGAAGATCGTAGTTTCAATCGGTTGGTGGGGACGATCCCCGTATCCCATTCTTGTATCAAAATCAAGGTCCATGATGAAGAGAAAAGCATGAGAGCTCCTCATATGTGGTGGACAAGTACCTGTTGGCCGAATTTTTTGTCAGGTGGCCAACTATGGAAAAACAACCCACACCAAAGCTTAAAGCATCCTTCTGTGTGTTTGGGATGGTTTTCTTTCATAGGATTAAGGCCATGTTGCCTTTAAGGTTTGCTCTCAACAAGAGAGTCTCACAATGAGATTTTTTGTAATTTCTTAGATGCTAAACTACTATGTAATGAAAAGCGAAACTAACTATGGTGCAATTTCCAATAGCCGAAACAAACAATTTAGTAGTTGCAACATGGGTTCAACTGATGTGGAATCCCCCTCAGCTAAGGTTGATTCTCCTACTCTTTCTTCGGATCTGCCGGGTAAGACTATCTGCCAAACACCTACTAACCTTCCTGAGCTGTCTAAAGATGAACTTGATTTTTTAGAAAATTCTGAACGTTTGCTTGATAGTCGCATTTCTAGAGGCGAAATCCAAATGAGACATGATCTGGTGACTGGGCTTCCCATTGGTAACTCTGAACTACCCCCTTCTGGTTCTACAGTTAGCCGTAAACTCTTTAATGGCCCTGATCCTGTCCCCACAGCTTCTGGGGATCCTCTGACTTGTCTGGTTATTCATGGACCTCAGACCACTAATCTAGATTGTGTTGGATCTTCTCTCACAATTAAGTCAAATATACAGGATGGGACTACAGATTTGGTTTTGGATTCTGTTGGAGGCTCTGTCTCTAATCCACAGAATAAGTGTTGTGATTCTGGTAAGGGTTTCCGCATTACTAAATCTACTGATAGCACTGTTGGCACACCAATTGTCGGGGACATTGCTATATTATCTGAGAGTGGTTACCTCATGTCAAATAATGGGACAGAATTTCCTCCTTTACCTACTTTTTCGAAGAATCCTGAGAGTGGGTCTTTGGCAAAGCCCGTTCAAACCCTAAATTTTCAAAATGTTACCTTACGAAGGGGAAATAAAAAAAAGGATAGAGATAAGTCCATTCATTCTACGTCAGATCCTTACATTCCTATTTCTTTGAGATTGGAGGAGGTGGATAAGTCTGCACCTGTTTCTCCCTTGGGGCTTAGAGCGGTGTCCCCCACTTTAGATTGTTCCTGATGTCCATTTTATCTGTGAATGTACGTGGATTAGCAAAGGTGTCCAGGACACAGGCCTTAGCTAATCTTTTCCATTCTACTGTTCCTGTAGTTGTTTTATTTCAAGAAACGATATGTGAGGATTCCCATGCCATAAACTTGCTCTGTAAACTTCTTCCAACTTGGGAGGTAGCTGCTTCTAGCTCTGTTGGATTATCTGGGGGTCTTGCAGCAGCTTGGGATCCAAAATTTTTTTCCCTCAAAGCTTACTCTACTCATTGGGGTATTCTGCTAAAGGGTTTTTTCTGTGGAAATCATCACTCTTTGTCCATACTCAACTGCTACGCTCCCTACAAGGAAAGACAGAGTTTCTGGGCTACACTTCAGGATTCTGGACTTCTGAATTTTCCGGATCTGATTATAGCAGGCGATCTTAATTTCACTTGTTTTGCTTCTGAAGTATGGGGACCATCAACTAGATTGGATGATTTATCTGATTTCTTTCTCCAATTTATAGAGAATGCTGATCTGGTGGATGTCCAACCACACAAACTTGATCCTACATGGTCGAATGGAAGATTCGGGCCTGAGGGTGTTCATAAAAGGTTGGATAAATTTCTCGTCAAATCGGAACTTTTGATTTTTTTTCAGAAACACAGATCTCGGGTCTTTGACAACAAATTTTCAGATCATTGGCCCATTATTCTTCAGTTGGAGGACTTGCGACACATTCCTGATTTGCCTTTTAAATTCAACTCCTCTTGGCTCGAAGATGACTCTTTCTGCATGATGATTAAAGAGTTCTGGTCTAGCTGTGGGGTTTATGATCTTAATCCTATTCTGAACTTCTGCTACAAATTGAAAGACTTAAAAGTGAGAGTCTCTAAGTGGATCAAGGACAAAAAGAAGGCTGATAAACTGGAATTATCTTTATTAGAAAATAAGCTTCTGATATCCATTTCTGCTAATGTTAACAGTTCCATATCCTTTGAAGATTTTGAGTTAATGAAACAACTAGAAAAGAAGAAAGATGAGCTTCTCATCAAAGCAGAAAAAGAATGGCGCCTAAAAAGCCGGGCCATTTGGATCTCACTTGGTGACAAAAACACAAATTTTTTTCACTCATATGCATCAGCAAGAAGGACTTCAAAATTTATTTGGGAGATCGAGGATGGCAATGGGAAACAACATACTGGTCTTGATAAGATCAAAGCTGAAGTTGTTTCATACTTTGGTAATATTTACAGTGATCCAGGAGATTGTTTTATGGCTGATCAGATTAGAGTTGCTTCCCTTTTCCCTCGTTTTTTTAATGAACAAGACTTTGATGGCATTCAAGCAGAAGTCTCTTTGTTAGAGATTGAACAAACTTTGAAAAGTTTTGCAAAAGAGAAAAGCCCCGGTCCTGATGGATGGCCGGTGGAGCTTTATTTACACTTTTTTGACTTGATGGGGAACAAGCTTAAAGAGTTGGTTAATTACTCTAGGATCAATGGTTACATTCCGGGAGGGCTAAATGCTACTTTTGTAACTCTTATTCCCAAAAAGGATAAGCCTAGGTCCTTTGGTGAGTTTCGACCGATAGCTCTCTGCAATTTGCTCTATAAGCTTATATCAAAAATCATTGCTGACAGGCTAAAGAATGTGCTATCACAGCACATCTCACCTGAGCAATTTGGATTTCTTGCAGGCAGGCAGATTCATGATGCCATTGGCATCTCACAAGAGCTCTTGCATAGTATCAAGATACACAAGAAAAAAGCTTTGCTTCTTAAAATGGATTTGGAAAAAGCTTATGACCGGGTAAATTGGTCGTTTCTTAGATTGATTCTCATCAGAATTGGGGTTCCTCCCTTGATTATCAAATGGATCATAGCTTGTATCTCCTCCATGAACATTTCAGTGTTGGTGAATGGAAGTCCATCAGAATTTTTTTGCAGCTCCAGAGGGATCAGGCAAGGGTGTCCGTTATCTCCTCTCCTTTTCACTTTGATTATGGATGGCTTCAGCAGGTTGATTAATCAAACCTTAGAGAATGGACAGATTAAAGGCATCAAGGTAGTGAAGGATTGTGTCATCACGCATATCCTTTTTGCAGACGATGTCTTAGTGGCCGGTGTGGATTCAGTTGAGGAGTGGACCTCATACAATGAAATTATACAAACTTTCTGTCGTGCCTCAGGTATGAAAGTCAGCAATAACAAATCCAATTTTTATCACCTTTCTTTACATGATGGGCATCAGCGTGATATCTTCTCGATGCTGCCTTTCAATTGCTGTGATTTGGCTTAGGGTTTTAAATATCTCGGTTTTTTCCTTAAACCGAATAATTACCTTATTAAAGACTGGCATTGGCTTTTGTGTAAAATTGAGTCTCGCATTACTCATTGGTCTTTTAGATTATTGTTTATAGGTGGCAAGCTCACCTTACTGAAGTCAGTTCTTTCCAGTATCCCTGTCTACTGGTTCTCTTTACTGGAGGTTCTTTCGGCTATTATCAAAACCATAAAAAAACTTTTTTTCAACTTCCTTTGGTTCGGGTCTGTTGCTAGTGACAAAGTTACTATGGTGGCTGCAGATTCTATTTCTAAACCATATCGGTTTGCGGGCTGGGGCATAAAAGATATGAGCATCTTTAACTCTGCTCTTAGACTTAAAAGCCTTTGGAGATGTCTGTTCGGAAAGACCCTTTGGTCTACTCTTATGCATTGCAAATATGTCAAAAAAGATTTGCTCTACTGGATTAGAAACCCCAAACTATCAAGTTGGAACTTCTCTCCAATATGGCGTGGATTTATGAAAATTTTTCATTGGATTGCCAAGGATCTCATCTGGCAAGTGGGATCGGGTGAACTGATCTGAGTTGGGATAGATCCCATTCTTGGAATGGAGGACTGCTATATTCTCCCTCTTTCCATTTCTCGGTACCTTCAGATTTTGGGCCTTTCCTCTTTAGATAAATTATATCTGCACCAAACTGGGAATGCGATGTCTTCAAAATGGATGAATTCAACTGACCTGGGGCTTTTTGGTCATCTAGCTCGTGTTTGGGATAACTACACTAGCAATCTAAATTCTGCAGGTATTAGTTTGAACATGGAGGCCGATCAGCTTGTATGGAGTGGGAACCCTGCTACAGGCATTGTTACAGCGCAATCTGCCTACTCCCGAATTGTTCAAGACAGATTTTGTTACCCTCGGGATTGGTGGTACAAGCGTCTTTGGCAGTGGGACATCCCTTTAAAATTAAAGTGCTTTACATGGCTCCTCCTGCAAGATAAACTAAAGACTTGGGAAAATCTTTGTAAGCGAGGCTGGTCTGGTCCTAGCCTATGTGTGCTTTGCAAAAAGGATGCAGAAACTAAACAACATCTTTTTGTCAATTGTAGCTTTACTTCCATGATTTGGGAAATGATTTCTTCCAATCTGAATATCATACAGTGCTGGGATGTGGGTGTTTTTAATGATTGCTTGCTTAATTGGTTCAGACACTGTAAGAAGCATTTCTTCATTGCCATATGCATCTCTTGGGCAATTTGGTACTCTAGGAACTGTGCCATATTTAGGGATGCCACTCCGGATGCTCTGAAATGTAGTTTGACTGCACTGAAAATGCTAGATTCTTGCAAGGCTGATGAACACATGACGAAGATTGATAGGGTCAGTCACTTCAATTTTGAAGTGAATCAACCTGTTCTATTTTTTGATGGTGCCTCTAAAGCTGGTCTATGTGCTGTCGGAGGAGTAATCTATCTTAATGAGTCTCATTTTTTCACTATTAGACTCAACTGTGGTGTTGCAACAAATATGAAAGCAGAATTAATGGCACTTTGGTGTGTTCTGAAAGTTGCAAACAGCTTTGGTTTGGTTAATTTAAAGGTTTATGGAGATTCCAGGGTTACCATAAAATGGGCGGCCGGTGATTTCAGGCTCAATGTCATGCATCTTCGCCATTGGGCTCTCCGGGCTTTCTCTGAAATTTCTAAACAGCAGAGCATCTCATTTGAACACATCTACAGAGAACACAATTCCCTTGCCGATAAGTTATCAAAGCAAGCACTTACTGGTTTAGAAGGCCAACTTTATTGGGAGGAATGGTGTGAGAACTCCTTCCAGGACAGTGGTTCCATATATTTTTTTGACTGATCTTTGGAGTACTTTCAGGGCTGCATGTTGCTAATTTATGTTTTCTGTACTCAAGATTTGCAATTTTTGAATCTTTGTAAGTTATGCTCTAAAGTTTCAGGCTATATAGGGTTCATGAACTCTTGGAAGGGATTTTGATATATATGGATATAATTATGCTGTATTTGATTCATATGCTGAATCATGACAAAGCTTGTACTATTTGATTCATATTATGAATATCAATAATAGATTTTTTTTCGATGGAAAAAAAAGTATTTAAATGAAAGTCAAACTTTGATGACTTGGCAATAAAAATACTTTAAATATTATTATCCCCATTTCATTTTCAAGAATACTTAAAAGTGATACGTGGCCAATTACTTTAGATTTACCAAATGAGCAATTTATCTTTACCTAATAAATTAATTCAAATACGTAGAGGAAGAAAATATAATATAATCTTCCAAGTAAGATATTTATTTATTAGTAATGTTTAAATTTTGGACATTTATTATTACTCTCAATTTCATGTATATGATAATATATATACAAAAGAATTTTTTTCATGACAAATTAAAGGAGATGGTTTTATTTAAAATTTGAATATTAATAAGATGCCTTTTGATTATAATGAATAGATTATAATCAATAGAATTTGATTATTTCTCTTAGTAGTAATAAGAGTTTTAAAATGTAATAATTTGCTCAAAATAAAATTGTTAGCTTTTCTTTGAGTAGCAAATCAAATGTAAATGAGCATGAATCAAACTGCTTTAATATGTCAAAAACATTAAGTAAATTTTTTCAATGAAAATTTAACATTTGTAAATTTATATAAGTTAAAATTAAAAATTCGTTTTAATTGATTGACATATTTTCTTTAAGATGAGGATTCAAATTCTTAGCATTTAACCTTTAAATCACTATGCTAAGATGCTCAAAAACTCATCGAGGCGTTAAAAACCGAAAATTAGTGACACTGACAACTAGTATGGGATTAGCTCTTAGAAGCTCAATTAATGATATGTAAGTTTCAAAGAGAAACCAAGAAGTGAGAGGATCCAAAAGACATACATAAATCAAACCATCAAATCCTTATCTCAAGTCAAAAAAACAAACCATACAAAGAGTGAAAGATTCAAGAAAAGAAGGTCATGAAATCATATAACAAAGTAAACAAAATAAGATGAAAGATAAAACTAAATATTTAGGAAATTAAAATGAGATCCCCTTATTTCGCAAAATCAAGAAAAAGTTGTTGGAGGACCAACAGTACACTCCATGCACGTTTTTTCCATGTCATAAATATGTTGTGAGGACATGAAAGTATGTATCAATACCTCATTATATTTCATTCTTCCATAATATGTAGTCTTAATTAAGCACAGATTCTCTTAGAATAGGTGTGGTGTCACAGAAATGAAATTAGAATTCTTCATTTATTTGATCACACTATGGTGATTGGGTGATATGTATGAGATAATTGTTTGACGATTGAAACCCATAGTAATCTTCATAGTTTAATTTTCCTCAACAACTTAACTTTCCTTTCCTTTTGTTCATTGTTGTTGTTGAACAGGATTGTATCTGTGAAATACAGGGATGGCTTGTATGCAGCAATAATAAACAGGCTTGTATCTATAAAATACAGAATCCTCACTAGAATTTCACTCACCTACGCAGGCATAGGGTTTTCCTAATACTTTGGTTTTATTTGGTCAGCGGCTACTCGCAAGTCAGTTATGGAGGTTATGAATGTGAAGGATATCACTTTGACGCATGTAAAAAGTCACTTACAGGTAATTCGTTGTTTGTCATTTCCTATGTTGATGATGTTGCCGCTCAACCTATGCAGGTACATTATAAAAACATGACAAATTTGCAATCTTGAACACGTTGTTAGAGGGTTTATACTGATAGAGTTTATCTCTTTCCGTGATAACCATTATGCCCAACGAACTTCAGGGTTGTTACGATCATCTTTGCACATGGCATTTAGAATTGGACTATTGCGAATTTCTCTAGATATGCCTCATCCGCATAGACTTAATTTATCTGATCGGTCGAACTGCCATTTTTACTGCTCATTAACACTAGTTATTCGTATTATTAGGATTTCTTCCTCCAAATGTTGTCACTGCATGTCCAAGAAGCTTCCTCTAAATCGACCCTGGAGACGAGAACATGTTCACGGAGAAAGCACAAGGTTTCAGACTGTGAGGCAATGTTGAAATTGAGGCCCCGCCTCCTTACGTGAATGTTTTCCTGCCAGCCAATTTTGTATGGTAAACTAAGGCGGTCCTTCCTTTCTACGTGTAGTCTCCACTATCACACTGTCAATACCTCGGGTAATGCTTCCCAAGCGTTCCTTGCAAAAGTACTTTTCTAAATAGGTTACTAAGCATGTTCCAAATGCTATATTCTTCTCTAGCAACCCTTGCAGGTAATTCAGTTGAGCGAGGAAAAATATGAATCAGTATGGTTTATATGTGATAGATAATTTAAATGACAATTACATCCTTGATTTATGGGTATAATTAAATTTCACACTCAAGTCCTGTTCCAGCAAGATATGTTATATCGGATGCGTAGATCATGTTTAATCCCTCCTTCATCCGAGGAAACAAATTATGAGCCTTTTGAACATGTATTCTTCTTTTCCTTTATAAATATTAAATGTCAATATCTTAATTTTAGTTCAATAAACTCATAATCTTACTAATTCTGTGTGGCTTGTCATGTTTGTCTAGCCGTTGATCGCCACAGTAACTCATCAAAGTCATCTTTTCCCATTGCCTTTCACAGTGCAACCTATTATCTGGAATTATGACCATTGTTTGCGTTTTTACCCCCACATCACACACTGTACATTGCTTTCTCTAAAATCCATAGATAACTGAATGGATGGGAACAAAAGATATTTTTACTATACAGAAACAAACTTGCTAGTGCACTGATATAGAGGAAGATGAGGGTCACTTGTCATTGACTTGCATATGGATTGCTTTTCCCACACAAATAGTGGCCAAATATTAAGGAAGACATGGTGGCGTGTAACTTAGTTGTATATGGTTATGTTTTCTTCTAATGTTTTGCATTCTTGTGAATTTTTTCTGTGTGCTTCACGTTAGATTGCATATGTGTGCTATGGAGATCAATATGTAGCTTTAGAATACATTTTTCTGTTGCTAATGCGTTTAGTATTTGTACAGTAAGCCTAATTGCATGTAATTATAGTTGTCTTCCTACCTTTATCAATTCCTTTGAGATCCAAACATTTTAAGTATAAGGACGACGATGCTATAAAATGTTGGGTGGGGCAATTAGTTTTAGTGTTTGGGCTTTATCAGACATGTATTTATTTTATTAAAATTGTTAAGCTTCTTGAAATAGCCTCAATTAGTTGGGAGTTTACTTGAAATTAATTGAATTGCGCAATATAAGCAAAGAAGATAAAAAATTATCTTTCTGATATCCTTGTACTCAAAGCTGGGAGTTTACATGAAATCAATTGAATTGTGCAATATAAGCTTAGAAGATCCAAAATTTTCCTTGTAATATCCTTGTACTCAAAGTCACAACCCCCTCTATAATGCTAAATAGTAAATATGAGGGATATTTACCTGTTAATTTATTTCTTTGATAATTTCCATTCTAACTAGAGAAGTCAGCATTATCAAAATTCGTTGGACTGGAGTGGAAATAATCGATCTGCACCAGTTCACATTGGAGAGGGGCTAGACTGTTTTCCTAATAGGATCAATAGGTTGGTTTTGTCCGGTACTAGATGGTATGACCAGTTTGGAGGGTCGGATTAGGAGTGGCCCTTAGAAAACCATGTCCCACCTGTGCCCAATCATGCCCCAAAAATTGGAAAAATCAAGTAAAAAATTGAAAAAAATGGCAGGCCTTGTATTTGTTACTGTAATGAATATTAAATAATAAATACATGTAATAATTAGTAATAGTTAAAAATAGTGAATAGGTATTAATGAGAAGTTACCACTCCTCAAGTTAAGCCTATGCTATATTTAAGCGGCCAATTCATTATATATTCATCATCTATCTATAATATTATCATTTTATCTTAAATATGGAAGACGGATTCTCTTCATAATTATCCAATCGGTTATATCAGAGCCCCTTCTTAGACAGATTCCAACCTTTGGCTATTACTGAGATTTTCTCCTACCACTTGGTCTTTGACCATAGAGTAGCCTTTCTTTGACCAAAGTCAAATTCTCCATCTCCACGTTTTCTCCATTTTTCCCACGCACCACTCAGCCTCCAACTTGATCCATTTCTGCACTCACTCCACAACCTGTGCTTCCTCCATTCTCCCTAACAAACCACGTCTACCACTACAAGTTTCCCTTTTCTCGACCCGCGCCCTGCACACTCCTTCATCCATGCGCACTCAGCTCTCTACCTTGATTCGCCTTCCTCCCTGCTACGTTATCCTCCCTACTCCTACACCACCATCCTGCAGTCCACGCCACGCTCCTAGTGTTCTACGCCCCCCCTTCTCTCGTCCCCACCATCTTCCATCTCGCTGCCCAGCCCTTCCTACTCCCCCGCTCTCCGCTGCTCCTGCTCCTGCATCCCTTCCTCTCTCATGATCCCTTCTCTCCACGCCACCACCTTCCATTCAGCACCGGCCCACGCCATTTGCGCCCCAATTCCACTCCTGCGCTATTCCATACACTCCCCCCCTCCCACACTTCTCTTGCGCACCACCCTGCTGCGTGCTGCCACCTCCAGCACTGCGCATCCCCTGTCTGCGCATTGCCTCCACTCCCCATCTCGCCAGCACACTCTACCGTCCACCACCGTGCCTCCTCTCATCCGCGCAACACCCCTGCAGCTCCCCCAACGGTTGGGCCCTTGCATTCTCCTGCTCTACGCCAACCACCGCCTACACCTCCTTCCCCGCCAGCTCTGCCTCCCTCCCTGCCAACCACCTCAACCCTAAAACCTGCAACCAAAAACAAAAAAAATATATTATAATAATACATTATTATTATACATATATATATTTTTAACAAGACTATTAATAATAATTATTATTATTATTTAAAAAAAATAATAATTTGTTTTTCCAATAAATCAAAACAATAAAGAAGATTGTGTTTGGGCCCAAAAGGAAGACAAAATCAAAGAAAAGGGAAGATATTCTATAACCAAAAAGAAGACATTGAAAGAAGTCAAAATTAAAAACAAAAATAATAATTATTTTTGGAAAAGAAAAAAAAAAGGTTTTTAACCTAATAAGAAGACTAATTAGCGTTGAAGAAGTATTCAAAGGAAAACAAAATCGAAGACCATCTATAGTCCAAACAACCATCTAGCTTCGAAGAAATCAAGATCATGGAATCTAGTCTGCCACTACAAATAGAGGAATTAGAAGCCATGTTAAAACATTATGGAAGAGACAATGAATATTTACGGGACATGAATACAAAATCGGAAGTAAAGATTAAAATACACCAGCCTAGATCCAAATCTTAGGCTCTATCAAGCGTAGAGAGGGATTAAATCTCCCGAGGTGTAAACCTCTCCTTCAATAGCTCCTTGAGTGCAATACCTGAGCCACCTAAGCCTAAGCTCCAAAGTCGCTAGTTTAAGTCTCATATTTATGTTTTACTTTGTATTATTCTTTTTTGTTTATGACCGACATAATATTTATTACTTTTTACTATGTATTATTATTTTTTGTTTACTTTGTATTATTTTGTTAGTCGACAAACTCTCTAAAGCCTCATATTTATTTTTTACTTTGTATTAAAAGTAAAAAGTAAAGTCTCTAGTTTAAGTCTCATATTTACTTTTTACTTTGTATTATTTTTTTTTGTTTATGGCCTACATAATATCTACCACCTAATCGTAAGCTCTAAAGTCTCTAGTTGAAGTCTCATATTTACTTTTTACTTTGTATTATTATTTTTTTGTTTATGACCGACATAATATTTATTACTTTTTACTTTGTATTATTCTCGACAAACACTCGACTAACAAGATCTCCCCCATATTGGGCTATAGAGTGCCTCTCGGCGCAATGAGATTAAAAAAGAGCTCAAGGAACAAAAAATTTCCGACCAGAAAAAGCGTATAGAGAAATTATGTGTGCAAATCAAGGAATTGAAAAACGACTGTGATTTCAATCAAAGATTAAAAAATCAAGATATAAAGAAAGAAATAAACAATTACGAAGCAAAAATAATACGCTTGAACAAAATCGTTAGCGACAAAGATGAATAACTAACACAGATACGGCAACAATTAGAAAGTAAAGAATCAGAGGTCGTCCAATGTCGACAATAGTAAAAAATTCTTCAACAACAATATGACGCCACAAAAAAGGCGCACAAGATGGAAATTAAGAAAATTAATGACACACCAGCCAGCAATACCGAAGAACTATTTCGACTAAATATTCATAAAAAAACATTACTTACGAAAATCAAAAAGTTGAAACATAATCAGAAGATGGAACACTCCAATGAATACCTCGAAGGAAAACTTCTAGACAAGCAGAAAAAAAATAGTTGCATCAAAAGTCAAAACGAAGATCTTAAGGAACAACTTAAGAAGTATGAAGATGACAGAAAATCACAAATACAATTGATTAAGAAGTTTCAAAATGATAACATGCAGTTAGAAAACAAGTTGGAAAAGATATAGAACAAAAACGTAAATCCTCAAGAGACGAAAATACAACTTCCAGCTCAGATCAATGCTCAAAAGACGACACTCGTAATCGAAAATGACATCGTGAAAGTTCCCTATCGACACCCCAACCATAAAAATCGATATTCGAAAAAGTGGGAGTTGTCGAAAGATAATGGTACTAATGTGATCAAATCTCCTGACGACAGATCAGTAGGGAATCCCATCAGTCCACAACAAATCAATTTGGGATGGATTGATCCCTCCACATACCAGAAGTTATGTTCGACTCTTAGCAATTCGTATCGACATTTTTCGTCAGCTACGACACCACATAAAATGATGTAGAAACATTATAAGGCTTTGAGGACAAAGACTTTCTAAGAGAGTGGCAATGTAACGAATATTAAATAATAAATACATGTAATAATTAGTAATAGTTAATAATAGTGAATAGGTATTAATGAGAAGTTACGACTCCTCAAGTTAAGTCCATGCTATATTTAAGCGGGCCAATTCATTGTATATTCATCATCTATCTATAATATTATCATTGCAACGAGTGTAAACGAGGTGCTTACAACCCAGTATGGGGGAGATCCTGTAACGGATGTCACATGTCAGATGTCATATGTAACGTTTTCAAAAGTAATAAAATGTAAAAAGTAATAGTATGGGGGATATCCTGTAACGGATGTCACATGTCACATGTCACATTTGTCACGTTTGTAGTATGGGGGAAATGTTATAACGTTTGTCACATGTCACATTTGTCATGTTTGTCACGTTACGTTACAACCCAGTATGGGGGAGATGTTGTAACGTTTGTCACATTTGTCACGTTTGTCATGTTATGTTACAATCCAGTATGGGGGAGATGTTGTAACATTTGCCACATTTGTCACGTTATGTTTCCATGTCGGCTCATAACTTATAAAAATTTAAAAGTAATTAAAAATTTCATGTTCGCTCATAACTCATCAAAAATAAAAATAAAAATAATTAAAAAATTAAAAGAGATGGATCCAATTTCTTGAGGGGTAATTTTTTTCTTAATGTGTAAAAAATTTAAGATGAAACAAAAAAAATTACACCTCAAGAAATTGGATCCCTCTCAGTGCTTGATAGATCCGGGTTTGAGATGGATCTACGCTGGTTTTATCTCAAATATGGAAGACGGATTCGCTTCATAACTATCCAACTGGATACGATTGTAGCAGTTACCTAATGGTTTGGACTTACAAAATTGATGTTGTATCCATATTGAATAATGTCTTTTTAGTATGTTATCTATTTTCAACTTTAGGATTTACTTTTAGCTAGTTTCACTTCTAGTTTAGATTCTGATAGAGAAAAATGCCTTGGAACTAATTCACTTGTAGGTTTGAATGATTTATAGTCATCGAACCATTTCTCTAATATTTTACAATGAATTGATTGTGAGATTCTGCTGAGTAACCAAACTACAGAAATAATATTTCCTTTGGTTGTGGATGTGTAATGTAGTGGCTAGGGAACCATCTAAGATCAAGGGTCTAAATAAAATATCATAGATGAAGGAAGTAAAACTAGACTACTATAAAAGATTATAGCTATGCTGATTAACTGAATGATCAACCAAACAATATTGGTCTACGCAATACAAATACAAGTTCCTACTAGAGAGATTGAGTAAAGAAATCCATGGAATAACATGCCACGAATTGCTCCATAAAGTAGGGAGGAAAAGAATCCAAGTAAGATTAATTGTTAGAAGTGCATAAAATCTCCAAAACAACCTAAAACAAACAACATTGTGCTGATGTAAGGAATGCACAAGCACCATATGTACCAACACCCCCCCTCCTTAAGTGAAACTTAGGTGGGTATGTGACAATATAAAATGGGGCTTGAAAAATGTGTAGCCATGTTAGGTATTGATATTCAAAAAAATCCCCTCGAAGAATGAGTAAGGGAAGACACAATGGGAACTTCCCTTGAAAGGATAGAAGAGAAGATTATGTAGCCAACTCTGAAGTAGAAGTGCCTCACACCCCCAATAGATTTCTCAAATGAATGAACTTTCCCTTTGTAAAATGTTTCATGATGATGTCGACAATTTGCTTCATAGTTGGACAGTATTTGAGATCGATGATTTGTGCATGAACAATCTCTTGAATGAAATGCATATGAATCTGTGTTGGTTTGTTGTCTGTGAAAAATATCTTGTGATTCAATGGTACTCTGATTGTTA
Source organism: Larix kaempferi (assembly GCA_027924585.1). Classification (NCBI taxonomy): domain Eukaryota; kingdom Viridiplantae; phylum Streptophyta; class Pinopsida; order Pinales; family Pinaceae; genus Larix; species Larix kaempferi. The sequence goes on from BSBM01000841.1 coordinate 794,304, forward strand.
CAAAAAATGGCATATGGCATGTAGAACTGAATACCACACTTGAAGAGAATTTCATGAATCCAGATGGCTTCAATATTGATAGCTATCTACTTGATTCTCTACCTCTGTGGTAGATAAAGGAATGGACGAGTGTCTTGCTCGACCAACAAATAGGATCAAAGCCAAGGGATAGGAGGCAATCTGAAGTGGATTTGTGATTTGTAGCATTGCCTACCCAGTCAAAATCTATGTACCCCACTAAATCAAAGTCGCAACCTATGGCATAATGTATCCCAAACCCATATTTTCCTAAAATGTAACAAAGAATTTGCTTAGCTTCCAGTGCAACTTGTGCGGTCCCTGGTTAAATTTGAAAATGATTCCAACATCATAAGAGATGATGAGCCTTTGTGTAAGGTAAAGGAGTCTACCAACCAACCTGTGGTTTGTATTGTGTGATTTCAACCAAAGGTGAAGAACATGTAGCCTTGGGTTTGATGTTATAGAGGAATGGAGTCTCAACAGGTTTGCAAATTAGCCATTTGAAATTGTGAAAGGAAATCCAAATCATATTTGGATTATTCTATGGTGATCCTCGAATTAGAATGAGTGATCTCAATCTCAAGATATTTTATAGCATTACATGTAACATACATAAACTTTTCTTTATGTATGTTTTTTTCTTTTTTCAACTTTGGTTTTCTTTTCCTTAAAATAATTTTCCCTTCACATGTTATGTATGAATTTCATTTTTAGCTAGTTAAAATTTTATTTAGATCTAGAATTTAGATTATGTGGAGGGTCAAGTAACATTATTTCCCTAAATACACCTCTTGATCTTGTGTGATAGAGTGATTTTTAGTCTATTTTTTATTTGTTCCAAAAGAAAAATAAAACCTTATATTAACATATACAATATCACTTGTTTTCCTGCGAGTTGATCTTGGAGTTAGGTTCCATACTTAGTCAAATAGAGTGCTCCCTTGCCTTTGTTGTGTCCATAAAACCTTTGAATGAGACAATGCTTGTGTCTTAGATCAATGATGTAAAATCATATAATATATTCTATTTAAGGGTGCTAGCTCAATGGAAGAGCACCTGCTTCATAGGTAGGAGGTTGGTGGTTCGATTCCTCCGTGCCTTATATATATTTTGAAACCATTAAAAAGAGATAAATGACCACTGCAAAAATAGAGATAAGTTACCCAAAATATGACCAAAATCCCCATATTGTTTAGAAAAACATATTGTCTAGAAATGTAAGTATTGTGCGTTTTTTGTTACACCAACCATGGTTTGAATGTCATTAAAGGGAAAATTGAATTTTCATATTTAGCTTCAACCTCCACCATCCATCACCACTAAAATGTTGAGAATCAAAATAATGGGTTGTATTATAAAGCTGAGCGATGGGAGGGAGGTATTTGTTTCATTTGATTTGGTTGAGATTTTTAATCCCTGCCTTTATATGTTTTCCCATACCATAAAAAAATGGAATATTATTGTTTCAAGAGAATATAAGAATAATAGATACATACGATAACTTATAATAATTATAATAGCATTTATAGCGATACTTTTATAATATGATAATGGAAATCTTGAACTTGAACTTTATGTGTAGCTAGGTTCTACCCTGGTTGTCACTAGATCTACTCTCCTAGTCAACATTTCAATCATCCTTCAAAGCTATATTTTAATATATCCAATATAGGGATGTGTCCTTATGCAAATGGTTCTTCCCTCATTAGTGTGATGGTTCCTTCTTCAAGTCAAGATGCTTTTCTTCCTCCTAGATTTGCATTTATCTATTGAACATAGTTTTGGACCCCATAGTTATAGAAGTAGAGGAAGGTATAAGATATAAGAAATATTTCAAGGATACAACAATTTTCTTCCATTGTATTGTCCATGTTCAACAATTTCCTTTTTGTCACTTTTGGATTGAAAGGTTTGCTAGTATTATGTAATTTCTTTCGAAAAGGAATCTTTGAAGTACAGTAAGTTTTAGTTATTCTTAATGTTGGTGAAAAATGCATATTACTACCTATATGAGGATATGTGTAGAAATTAACCTTTTGGAGGACTACCATAGGACATGTCGTTAGAAGCCATTGACTATGTGTAAAAACCTAGGTTATGAGAATTTTTATTTCTAGTGTACATCTTGATTTGAAGACATAATAGTGATTTTCCGTAAATGAAAATCTGAAATTAAGAAGGGACACCAAAATTTTGTTAAGTCACTCACTAAAAGGTGGAATATCCATTAGCATACTTGGTGGAATTTGAGGTTGTAGTGGAGATTGTTCATCTAGATCTTAAATAAAATGCCCCAATGTAAAACAAGAAAAGGATATATCACTATACATTGAAAATTGATCCCCTCCCCTTTGGAGGGAACCCAAATTTTAGAGAAGGATCAACCTAGGGAAATGGTAGACCCTTCAGAAATGAAGGATCCCAACTAGATGTTGAAGGAAAAATTAAAATATGAACTTGTTGGAACTAGTGAGGAGAATTCAGTAGGGGACAAATATGTACTCCTATCCATGTGCCATGCACTTTGTTCTAGAAAAATCCCAAGGATTTTATTTAGTGAACAAATAAGAAATTTAAAAAGTATTACAATGTCAATTATAAGTACATGAAGACCAAACCTATGAAGGGGAATGATTTCCATCAAGGTAATCAAAATAGTGTTTTCAATGTAATGTTTATGTGTTTATATATAATTAGTTTGTAAATATCTACCTTGCTCATGAGGATAAAGAAAAATTTCCATATGAAATAAAAAACACTTGACCCAATCCTATCATATTTAGTGATGGGCAAAAAGCTTGATTTTAGAAGACCTTTTGAATTTGTTTGGATCCATTGTATTACGGTTGTATGGGTCAATCCATGACTAAGTTTATCTATCCATATAATGTTTCTCTACTTTAAAAAATAATGATAATAGTTGTTGGAAAAAAATGACAAATCAATCCAAGTACTATTAAATGAATTTTGGTTATTTAACATGACTCTTTCTAGAGAGATACACTTGGTTGTAGTAAAACAATTGTTAATGGGCAATGGATTTATAATCATGTCTTCATTGGTTGTCCTTGGAAATATTTATCTTCTCTTTTCGTGCGTGTGTGTGTGTGTGTGTGTGTGTGTGAGAGAGAGAGAGAGATTAATTACTCCCTGCATCCTCTAGGTTACATGTGTTTTATGTGGATGGGATAATTAATTATTAATGTCAAATTGAACTTCAAGCATTATGTTGTCTAATTAATCATTAATTAAATAATTGTAAGGTTTGATTAGAGGAAACATCCTAATCATAGAATGGTTTATTATTTATTATTAATTATTATTTTCATCCTTAATGCATCCTTTCGATATTTAGCTTGTTGGTGCTCCATTTGTAACAGAGACTTAATGTTATTACTAAATCTTACAATAATGGTAGTTGTAGAAGACTTTATTTGAGAACATTAACAAAAACTTCTGGTATTAAAAATCATTTCTTAAATATTATGGAGGTATCCTCTTCTCATTAAAAATCAGTTAAGGATACGGTGGGCCGTTGGTGGGGATAAATGGATTCCATTCCATCCACCCGAGTTCCATTCCATTGAGATATCTTTTGGCTTGGATGACCGGCTGACGGTTTGATCGACCTACCATCCACGATATGTGAGGAATTTTGTTGAGATTTCCCGTGTGTGTTAGCTTTCCTTGATTCCTTCGGAATAGCAGGAAGGTGATTTTTCCGCTGAAAAAAAAAACATTTTTGAAATATGTTTTATGGAGGTATCCTCTGCTATTAAAATGATTATAATAATGTTTTCTCATTATTTACCAAGTTCATATCATTGAGTTTACATTTATGATATATAGATGCAATTATTATTTTTAGCTAGAGTAACTACAACTTCAATTCTAGAATTATTTGCAACTTATTTGTATAGCACATTATAGATATTAGTATCAAGAAAATATAAGGCTTGCACATAGAATGCATGACATCTTGTAAAAGACTTATAATCGTTGGTTAATCAATTAAAAAAATTATAGTTGACCACCCCATAACTAATTGATAAGATGAGTAAAATGATTGCAATTTTTCATTTTTGTAAATTATTTTGTAATTTGCAATTTTGCAAATAATTTTATAATTTGTAAACGTAATTGCAAATTTGTAATTGTAATTTCCAAGTTCTGATTGTAACTAGAACTGCAATTTGCAGTTGTAAATTTGTAGTTATAGTTGTCCAATTTATAATTTGTACCTTGTAAATCTAATTAGTAGTTTCTTATTGTAATTGTAATTGTTATTGTTATTGTAATTTGCAGTTGTGAAATTGTAATAATGATTGTAAATTGTAATTATAGTTGAGACTGTAATTTGCAATTATAACTGTGATTATGCACAATTTGTAATTATAATTATAGCCAATATAAAAGACTTCGACATAAATACATAAATAAATAAATAAAATTGCATTACACACATTAATCACAATCATACACATGAAGATAAATATCATAAAATAATTTGACAGCACATTGAGTTCATAAAAAATATGTCCATACATATAAATAGCAATTAAAAATATTACAATGTGATCATCAAATCAGTGACCACCACCACCATCACCTAACATCATGTAGTGTACCATCATACTCATCATCATGACCACCTACTAAACATAAACATCATTTAACATAACCATCACAAATATATGACAAACATCATCTAATGTCATACATATGTATCATCACCTATCAAACATAAGAACCATCTTACAAACACATGAAAAAATAGCTAACATAATCTAACTTGCACATCAAACATCACATAATATTCACATGTAAACATTATCTACCATCATCTAACATACACATTTAACAGATTTAAACATCATCTAACACACAAATCTAATAATAACATCTAACAAAACACAAGCTACATTATCTAACATAACCATCATGCACACATCTAACTAACACCATCTAACATACACATCTACCAAGCACACCTATAAAACATATCTAACTTGACCTAACATACACATCACCATCAAGATATAAATAAACATCAACATCAACATGAAACATGCATTGTGTGTGTGTGTGAACAATAATATAAACTCATGATACATGCCAAATATACATATCTAGTCCTATAACTGCTATAAGATATCTCATCCAACTTCGGAACCAGAGGCATCACTACCTTTGCCAATGGAGACAGAGGCATCAAAAACCCCACCAATAGAGGCATCAGTTCCTTTGTCATGAAAAAAAGTAGATTGGAGAGTAACATAGATATCTCCATCAAGACAAATATCATCCACTGCAACCATCCTATCTAGAGATGAGGTGAGTGGAATAGGAGATAGTGGAGTGGTTGGTAGGATGACTAGATGGATTGGAGATGGTGGTGGTTCGAATATGTGTGGAAGAGTAAATTGTGGTTGGTCATGATCATGGTGATGAGAAGGATGAGGTGGTGGAGCATGAGATGAATGCACTCCCACACCATGGTGAGGAGGAGGAGGAGGAGTAGGAGGTGGACGAGGAAAAGGATATTCATTCTCATCAAATGGCATAGACTGATCCTCTGACCTCCAAGAATCTAACATCATGAATGCACTAGCTATATACTGCATCAAAAATCTCATATCACGAGGAAGAACACTCCATAAATCTATGATCTCAGGGTCTCTCATGATATCCAAGGCTCATATAGGTTGGACTCCTCGTCGACCCAACAATGTAGACAACCTATTCACCACATACTCGTGAAACTCCTCATATGGCCTACATCTTAGGCCGTGTCTAGGTAATACAAGAACCTCAGCGTCCTGCATATCATTATCAAGTTGAATGGGACGAGGCACCTCCCCATTGAATTTGTCAATATCTAAAAAATATATAGAACACAACAAATATAATTAGAGAAATTATTTCCGTAAACTATTTAATAAAACAATTTAAAGAAAGTGTTAGAATATTTTTCATTTGTATTAAATAATATGAATGAAACTATATTAATTTAAACATAACATTAATATTACCTCTCTCATATGGTGGCTTAGCTCGGGTGAAAAGGATGTTAGGATATACTCTCCAATCCAATACCATGTACATATATGGAAGAAGTTCCAATTCATGGTCCTCCTCATTGGCTACCATCTCCAACACCTCTAGTGTGATCCTAGATGGGAAATCAGATTGGCCCCTCTTGGGCATCATATGTACCCACATGTGCATACGCACCTCGGTCATTGGCCTAAGATGGCGGTGGTCAAATGATGTCCTCGTGGTCATAATCCTCTCAAAAAATAAACAAAACATCTATGATCAAAAGGTAATTTGGCCCTCCCATCAAACATTGCACATTATCGATCCAGAGCAAAACAAAACTATTGTAAAAAATGGCGAACCACCTAATGCATTTAGGTATCTGCAGTAAATAATATACATAATATAAAAGAGGAAAACTAATTCATTTCCCATCACTAGTGAGGTGAACGATGCTCGTAACCAATAGTGAGAGGAACCTAACCTCCTCTACACTAAAAGCACCAATCTCGAGTTATCCACCACACACCTAAACATCAACAGGATCAAGGATGTGGGAACCAACATATCTCTAAGACTAAGCTAGATGACTATCTGCTGCAGCACCTATTGGGAAATAAAGGAACTACGGAAAATCCTCCCCTCTCCTAGATAGCCCTGTGATGAAATAAATATCCTCCTCAGTGGGTTGGAACCACTAACCAGGACCAATGTGAAATGCCTGTCTCCTGTGATCCCAACAACGGATCAACTATGCTAACAAAGAAGAGTCCCCCTTGAGGCATGCAGCCTTCTAATGGAGATTTAGGAGGCATACAACCATCAATAGGTATCAAGTATGATCAGTGATGGGGTGAGGGTACAAATCCCTCCCCCTCTCCCTCACCTCTCACTCACACACAAAGTTGTACAGGTCAACTCATTCCTACTACTATTGAGCCACCTCTTACCGTTGACATCTCTGATACACCTATAATATCGATTAATATCTTAAATAGACATAAAAAAACATTAAGTATTTCATTAAATGAGCATGTTATTTGTTAACATCAAATAATTGTTTTTTTTCTCAAAATAAATGAACTTGACAAGCAGTGTTCCTAAATTACAGACACGCACCGTGGTTGGTGTTTTTGGAACAGAAGAGCACCGAAAACCATGTGCTTAAATACACAGGCACACTGGTAAGTGTGCTATTTTTTAAATTATATTTTGTTTGTTAGTGCATCCATCAATAGGAAGCACCAATGCATTGTAGAGATTTCATTGCATATTACATGGTGTGCACATCTTAATGATCACACCATAGTAGGTGCATCTCTTTACATATTTTATATTTGTTCTGAGGATAACAGTGTGCCTGTTACACATCAGTGCACTAGAAATCAGTGTGGAAATGTTAACAAAGCACACTAGATAACATGGTGTTTTTAAACTATGTTAAGTGTGGTAGTGCTTACATCAATAGGAAGCACCGGTGATTCTAAACACGTCATCGCATCAGGAATAGTGCACAAGTATTAATAGAGTGCATTGTAACAGGATCTACTCTTTTTGAGTTATATTTTTGGCGATAACGATGCGCATGTTACACATCAACGCATCATCAACCTGATGCATTTTTTTTACACTACACACTAGGTAATGTGATTTTTTTCATAATTTAAGTCTCATAGTGTGTCTTTTATTAGGAAGCATTGTTGCATTATAAATAACTCATCGCACTAGAAACAATGCATAAGTATTAATTAAGTGCACCGTGATAGGAGTATCCCTTTGTGAGTTTTATAATTTCTTGGGATTATTGTGTGCCTGTTACATATCAATGCATCGCCTATCCAGTGTGTTCTTGTTTACAATGCGCACCAGTTAATGTAATGATTTTTTGAAATTATGTTTGGTTTTACAGTGTGCTTGGAATGTGTTAGTGCACCATCTCGACAGTGCGCTCGAGTTTAGTGTGTGTACCATAAAATCCTTATGTGATATTTTTTAAATTACATTTAGTTATTGTTGATGTATTTGTAACTTCGGAAGATATTCACTTGTATATTATATTTGTACTTTATTGTATCCCCAATGGAGATGTATTATTCCTCCAATTGGAAGTGTCGTCATTTGTATTTGCTAGTGTCACAAGTTACATTGTAAGTGTTGTAACTTATATTTGATGGGTTATTATACCACCTTGGTGGGGTCGAACCTATATGAGTCATGTGGATGGGTTATTAGGATTCCTTAGGATGTCGGCCCAGTTAGGGTTAAAGGCAGGTTAAGTTGTTGTATAAATAGAGAGTGTGTCTCTCTCATTTCACTCATTCACTCACTCGTCCAACTCACATAGTTGAGAGAGAGGAGTGCGCACAAGTGGAGGAGGAGTAGCTGCTGGAGACATCTATCTTTTGGGGTTTGATCTTTGTGATCTTTTTATTGGTGCTCATTCTATCTCTGAGGAAGTTGTGGGGTTTTTCACCTTCTTGGTTTTCCCCAGTGAAATGATTTGTGTCTCTTGTCTCTTGTGTTTGATATGTTGTACATGTTGTTCTCTCAGTTAAGATCCTAGATAAGATTAAATTAAATGCTGAAAAACTAACATGGTATCAGAGCTAGCCTGAAGGAAGGCATTGTATGGCATTTACGACACTTGTTGCACTTGCGACAATTTGGAAGCTAGGGCTTGATATAGTAAAACTAGTCATTGTGGAACTTTCACTATAAATAAGTTTTTGCGAAGGTTCAGGATTTGAAACGTTTACAGGCCGAAGTTGAAATGTTCATGTACCTTGTGTCAGAAGATCAGCCTCAGATACATTGTACTTTGTGAGATGTGATCCGTACTAGTTAGGGTTTCCGCCTCTTCCAGAATGCAGTCCTAAATAGTTGACCTAGGAATAGAGGTCATATCTCGGAATAGGAAGCTCCAAATGGAATGTGAAAATCCTCACAGCAGATCTAAGAGATGATGTGTACCTCACAAGAGTAATTATGATTAAGCAGGAAAATAGAAGAAGAGTGAACAATACATTATAATGAGCAACAAAATAATATGGTATAGTAGAACTGAGATAGAAGCAATAATACTTCACACACACTAGTTAATTAATCACAATATGGACAAATAAATAGTACAATGGTAGAGAGGATTCGAATGCCTAAGGTGGCAATTCGAATTAGCCTCTCAGAGTGATCATAAGATCAATAGAGTGTCATCGGAGCAAAACTAGGCGTCCTCATGATCATCGGAGCACAACTGGAAGTCTTCATCATCATTAGTGGAGTCATCAATGCTCAAGTAACTGTTAACCGTCAGTCAAACTAACTCTGGTAGGTGTAACTGACTATAACTGACTGTAACTAAGTGTAACTGACTGTAACTGACTGTAACTGGGTGTAACTGAGTTACAACTGGACTGGTAGGTGAAGAAGGGCGAGTTGCTCCCTAAAATCAAGGAAGAAGGGCACATTAAGCAATTGGAGGGCTAAAACTGAATAGTGAGAATCTCCTGGGGGCTGGCTAACTGAGGGCTAGGTGCTGGACTGATGACTGGGATGCATGTAAAATGCATGCAAACCCTAAAGGTGCATGCATGACTGAAAATGTAAATGATCAAAATATTGGTGGGACTAGGATGGAGTATAGGAATATCCTAACACCCCCCCTTAATCCATCCTGGGCCCTGGTAACTAAGACCAAAGGTCACCTAATACAATGAATAATAGCAATCAATAAACCAAGGAAGTGGGAAAATTTCATGGGAAACATACCCCCTCCTCAAAAAATAGACTGTAAGGCACACATAAAAATAAATGCTCCAAACTCAAGCAGGTGTGATGCTTGGTCATATGTCTGGAGGTATCTTCTTCTTGGGAAGAAGTGGATCATGCTCAAAAAGCATGTGCTTGTACTTGCTCTTCATATCGAATGTGATGAGAACAAATCCAACAATATTAGAATGCCTTGAACCTGTGATTCGAATCAGCTAAGGTAGGATCAAATTTTTGAATGTGCATATAGTCCTTTGTCTTCTCCTTCGAACCACCATGGGTGAGATTATGCCAAAAAGAACTATTACAGGTTTGCTTGAAATCAAAATCAGATTTAAGACTTAAAAAACAGTTTCTTGAGATCTCCTTTGAACCAGCAGGGGTGAGATCAAAACTATCATATGCATGAGAAATTATCCCAAGCAGTAATTGCTTAGAACCTAAATAGATACAAGACTTGAATCATGGATTCTTGAGATCTCCTTTGAACCATGAGAGGTGAGATCAAAACCAGTAGATGCATGAGAAATTATCCCAAGCGAATGGCCATTGCATATTCTTCAATGACCTTCTGAAAGCATGGAATTATGATCATATAGTAGTATAAAAGAGGAGATAGCTGGAGAGGAATGAATGCATTACCTTCAAAATATGTTTTGACCTCCAAAATAATGATGTGATCATGATGCAAACCAACAGACTCTGGTGCAAGAGAGGATTTAGGGCCTTCTGCAATATCTAGAGTGTGAGCTGGCACAGAAAGAGAAGAAAGTTTGAGCATGAGTGGAGAATCTGCAAGTTCTTTGTCAACAAATTCAATATGAGATGATACTGGTTCATGATCTGAGAGACCATCAAGGGGAGCGAATGGAACACTTTGCTTGCTTTCGAATGGATTTGGACCAATCCCTTCATTCTTTCTGCCAAAATTTTCATCCAGGTGAGCCCATAACTCTTTTGGAGTCCATAACTCCTTTGGAGTTTCAACACCATTACGGTATTTGAATTGGAATCTCTGGCGTGCAAACAAAGAAAACATTATTGTTGCAAAGTGCATGTCACTTTTATTTAACCAGTCAATCTTCTCTTCAGGGGATTCGAATTCTCTTTCAAAATAACAATAGAAAAGATCATGGATCTTCAAGTCTGCTATCATTCTTGGTTTCCATTCATCATAGTTGAGTGGATCAAGAGGAGTAATTCCTGATGAATACATTGAAGCTGTAGAGGACCTACAAAAACAATATAGAATAACTGCAACTGCTACTGCTGCAAAAATGCAAAAACTGTTGCAACTACTGCACTCGAAATCTTGGTAATAACCTGCAAAAAACTCTCAAGAATGGAGATAAACAATACTCTCAACATGCTCTGATACCATGTGAAAATCCTCACAGCAGATCTAAGAGATGATGTGTACCTCACAAGAGTAATTATGATTAAGCAGGAAAATAGAAGAAGAGTGAACAATACAGTATAATGAGCAATAGAATAATATGTACAGTAGAACTCAGATAGAAGCAATAATACTTCACACACACTAGTTAATTAATCACAATATGGACAAATAAATAGTACAATGGTAGAGAGGATTCGAATGCCTAAGGTGGCAATTCGAATTAGCCTCTCAGAGTGATCATAAGATCAACAGAGTGTCATCGGAGCACAACTAGGTGTCCTCATGATCATCGGAGCACAACTGGAAGTCTTCATCATCATCAGTGGAGTCATCAATGCTCAAGTAACTGTCAACCATCAGTCAAACTAACTCTGGTAGGTGTAACTCAGTGTAATTAAGTGTAACTCAGTGTAACTGAGTGTAACTAAGTGTAACTGAGTGTAACTGACTGTAACTGAGTGTAACTGAGTTACAATTGGACTGGTAGGTGAAGAAGGGCGAGTTGCTCCCTAAAATCAAGGAAGAAGGGTGCATTAAGCAACTGTAGGGATAAAACTGAATAGTGAGAAGCTCCTGGGGGATGGGTAACTAAGGGCTAGGTGCTGGACTGATGACTAGGATGCATGTAAAATGCATGCAAACCCTAAAGGTGCATGCATAACTGAAAATGTAAATGATCAAAATACTGGTGGGACTAGGATGGAGTATAGGAATATCCTAACATGAAATTCCATAAAAAGTGTCAGTTAGGGCACACTGTAGTTTCACAAGTCTGAGTTTCAGAGGCCTAAGTTGAAATAGTGACACATGGCACTCCGTACAAGTTCGCTATGCTGTTTCATCTCATAAACAGGTCATGTTGCGACACTTAGCATATCTCTCTCATGGAGAATCCATTTGAGGTCAGATCTGTTGGGTTGGAAAGATGAAAAGTCATTCTACCACAAGCTGAAGTTTCAGACCCTAAGGATCCAAAATTTCAGAGATACATCAGAAACAATATGGCATATATTTCTTTCAAAACAGAATTGGATTCCAAGCACTTTCATTTTTGGCTTGTCACTGCTGCGGGAAATTAGGGTTTCTGCAAAAGTTGGAATTTTTGGAATCTGAGACCACGACTGGATGATCCTCATCCAAATTGAAATTTAGAGACCAAGATCGAAGTTTTTGGTTGGGTAGAACCCCAGGCTTTATCAAACCCTAGTTCAGGATTTTGACCAGAAAACCAGATTTTGACAGAAGTTGCAGATCCGAAATTCGTAGGTCATTTTTGGAGGATAAATTTTTGGAGTTTTCAAAATATAAGCACGCCAGATTGCTCGCCTCAGTCAATTGCATCTCCCTATCCAGACAAAAGTTTGAAATTCCAAGTTTGTATTTTCAGGGTTTCTCTGTCAAACCCTAGCCAACTCGAGATCCAGTTTCAGCAAATCAAAGTGGATTGGGTTAATCCTAGAAGAGAATGAATTGGACACCTACATAAGTAAAGAAGTTCCAGTTCTAGAGGGGGATGAGGCCAAGGATTTACATAATAAGACTACAAGCAATCCCGACAGGTATGACTTGAGGAGATACAGGTATGTTTTGAAATTTGTTCATGATTGAGTTTATGATATGCTTGTCTTCATATTATTAAGGTTAGTATAATCTTGATTAATTTTAGACTTGTCTTATCACCTTAGTAACAGTATGAATGCATGTGAATGATAGAAGACATTCATTGATTAGGATTATGACACTTATGATTGTACTAATGCACTGTGGTGTTGTATGAGGATGATATTGTCCGCTAACATGAAAGGTACATCAAGAAAGAGAAATCAAGTTCTAAATCAAGAACATATGACCATGGTGACATGAAGACAAAGACTCATTCATATCCATTGATCACATAGAAGCTCTACTTACGAGGTATGTATAATTTGGTTCTACAATGCTTAAGTTATGAGATATGTAGGTTACTAGCACAAGGTCTCTAAATCATTGAAGAGAACAAAGAAGACATTGTTTGGGTATATTAGACATAAATCGCAAACATGATCATCCTGGTATGTTTTTCTTATATCAAGTTAGAATCCTACCTTGTGTTAGGGTCTCATATAAGTATACTTTTGTATGATTGATAATGATTATTCATGAAGTTATCAGTTTGAGTAATCATGGGTTTATGGATATTATGCTTCTTAGTTTGATAATGATATGACAAACTAGAAGAGTCCTATGGTCAAATAAGAATATGCATGAGTAAAAGAAGTACTCCCTGAAACCTTGAACACTAACGCCTGTGATAAATCACCTGTGTATGAAATGACCATGACCATACATGTTTAAGATTATTTAGAATCATAATATCTTGATAGTGTTGAGATTATACTAATGAATGTATCATTATGTATGAGATCTTGAGGATGACACAATGATGACACTAGTGCACATAGTGGTCTAGGATGGATATAAGTTCAAAGACAGATAATCCAGGAAACAAAGATCAAGAGGGGGCACACTCCAGTAGTTCTTGCAAGGAAGCAAAGATCAAGAGGGATCACACTCCAGTAATTCCTGTAAGGAAGCAAATATTGAGAGGGAGTCCACCCAACAAGCAAACAAAGATAAGTATTTGAATTGTCATTTCTTATTACTTAAAAGATGTTGTTATTTCATGTACATACTTATGTTCCTAGATTTAGGATGTACATTATGCATTTTAGAAAAGTTGCATTAATGAACAAGATACTACTAATATAGTAATGGGTAAGTGGCCTATGGTACTGTACAACAATCCATCGCTACTTATCTAGAATGAAACCTCTTTGCTGACATGTTGGAGTAGTGCACACTCTTAACAATGTTTTGGTAGAGATGGAAGGCATCCAGAAAGTTACGAGATATGGATAAATGTTGTATTGAAGCATTGGCTAAGATAATTGCATGATTGTATGACATATGTCTTTATGCGTAAGAATTTATTCTGAAAAACTATGAGAAGTTTCTAATCATGCAATTTAATTTGACTTGTAGGAAAGATCGTGTACAATCACCTACAAAAGAAGGACAACAACATTTGTTCCAGCAACGAAGTTCAAGAAAAATATCTATTGAAGATATTGAAGAATATGAAGTTCCCAGGATCCGGGATGCAGTAATGGAATGATGCCATGATTGAAGAAGATCGTTAAATAGAAGATCCACAAGAACCTGTAGATCCACCCCGTGAAAAGAACTCTCACAAGAGGAAACTAGCATGGGATAGAGAACTCATCCAAGATGCAGAAAGGTATGGTATTCCAGAGGAGGAACATAGAGAAAGAAAAAGGACAAGGTCACACACCAGCTATGTTGCCTTACCCTGTGACATAATGAACAAAGAACCTTCCAGTTATGAAGAAGTAGCAGAAAAGAAAGAATGGAAGGATGCCATGGTCGAGGAATACCAGTCGATCATGAATAATGATGTTTGGGATGTGGTCCCAAACTTTCTCTGGCTGCGGTAATGAAGTGGAAGATACACTAGATGGATGTCAAGATAACTTTCTTGAATGGTGTAGTCGAAGAGGAAGTGTATGTGGAGCAACCACTCGGTTTTGAGACACATGACAGGGAGTCATATGTGTGCAAGTTAAAGAAATACTTGTATGGCTTGAAGCAAGCACCCAGGACATGGTATGGCAGGATAGACAGCTTCCTGTCCAGTTTGGGATTTACCAAGAGTAAAGAAGATTCCAACCTTTACTACAAGGTTGAGGAAGGAAATCCAGTGATACTCCTACTATATGTGGATGACCTGTTTCTAACAAGAGAGAATAGGTTGATTGCCAACACGAAGAGGAGGCTTGCTGCCGATTTTGAGATGGAGGACTTGGGTATGATGCATTACTTTCTAGGTATGGAGGTGTGGCAAAGTGCAAATGGAATCTTCCTTGGACAAGGGAAGTATGCAGTAGAGATCCTGAAGTGGTTCAGGATGATGGACTGCAAGGTCATGGCCACACCTATGGCATCGAACCTGAAGCTATTGAGTGATGCTTCATCAGATTTGGATGATGCCACAATGTATCGTCAGATGATTGGGTGCTTAATGTACCTGATGAACACGAGACTAGATATTTGCTTTGCAGTGAACACCTTGAGCCAGTTCCTGACGGATCCTAGACATGTTCACCTGATTGTTGTAAATCATATTCTGAGGTACCTGAAGGGGACGGTTGATTATGGGATCAAGTATGATGCAAATCAAAAGTTTAACCTGGAGGGTTATGTTGATTCAGATTGGGTAGGCAGTGCTGTAGATAGGAAGAGCACTTTGGGCTGCTGCTTCAGTATGCAATCATGTGTGATCTCTTGGTTTAGCAGGAAGCAATCCTGCTTAGCACTGAGTACAGCCGAAGCAGAGTATGTCGCAGCTTGTTCAGCTAGTTGTGAAGCAATATGGCTAAGGAAACTACTATCTGATTTATTTGATCTCCAGTTGGATGCTACTTGTATCTATTGTGACAACCAGAGTTGTGTGAAGTTGTTAGAGAAATCAGTGTTCCATGACAAGTCGAAGCACATCGAGATCAAATATCACTATATCAGGGATATGGTGCAGAGAGGAGCAGTGAATCTCCTGTATCTTGCGACGGATGAGCAGATTGCAAAAGTGTTGACCAAACCACTAGCCAAAGTGAAGTTTGAGTACTTCAGAGAGACGCTTGGTGCTCTTCAGATAGAAGATACTTTGAGGAGGAAGTGATGGGACACATTTGTAGGAGCCATTCCAATCATGGTGGTAGGAGGATCCTTCCCATGGCTGTGGGTGTAAGTGTTGTGTGATGAGTGTCAGGATGATGCTCCAGATAATATGCATCAGGATGATGATCAGGATGATCATGTGATGATGATATGCATCAGGACGATGCTATGATGATGATCAGGATGATCATGTGATGATGATGTGCATCAGGATGATGCACTGTATGATGATAAGTATGATCATGAGCATCAGGATGATGCTTCGTGCGAGGATGATCAGGTTGATCATGAGTATCAGGGTGATACTTCGAGGCCATGCATATGTGGCAGGTTGTGCAGTAGCATGTAATAGCTCCCTGGGAGATCCGATAGGTTGAGCAGTAAGCTCGTAATCAGTCCCGGGATGCTCTTTCGAGGTTTTGTGAGGGAGGCATGTAATAAGTCCTGGAGATCCGATAGGTTGTGCTAGGCACGTAAAAGTCCTGGGATGCTCTTTAGAGATCTTGTCGGTCGTGCTAGGCACATAAACGTTCTTGGGATGCTCTTTTAAGGTTTTGCATGTTCACATGTAATCACTCCTGGAGATCCGATAGGTTGTGTTAGGCACGTAAAATTCCTGGCATACTCTTTAGAGATCTTGTCGGTCGTGCTAGGCACATAAACGCTCTTGGGATGCTCTTTAAAGGTTTTTTGAAGGATGCATGTAATCAGTCCTGGGAGATCTTTTCGGTCGTGCTAAGGCACATAAAGGATCTTGGGATTCTCTTGTCAGGTTTTACAGATGCACATAATCAGTCCTGATATTCCACCTCTGTCAGGCCGCTCGCAGAGATGATGAAGACCTACAGGAGGCTAGGCCTACATCCAGCATGAAAAAGGGCTGGCTCTGTAGAACTTCCTATGACGAGAAGAATTGAGAGATAGCCCTAGTGTTCGAGATGATGAGTACAACAACAGTGACGATGATGCTCCGTGATCCAGCTCCAAAATTGAAGACTTGTGCTTATATGTATTGATGACTTGTGTCAAGAGAATACCTTCCTAGTTAAGAGGGAGTGTTGATGTATTTGTAACTTCGGAGGATATTCACTTGTATATTATATTTGTACTTTATTGTATCCCCAATGGAGATGTATTATTCCTCTAATTGGAAGTGTTGTTTGTATTTGCAAGTGTCGCAAGTTACATTGTAAGTGTCATAACTTATATTTGATGGGTTATTAGACCACCTTGGTGGGGTCGGCCCTGTATGAGTCATGTGGATGGGTCATTAGGATTCCTTAGGAAGTCGTACGAGTTAGGGTTAAAGGAAGGTTAAGTTGTTGTATAAATAGAGAGTGTGTCTCTCTCATTTCACTCATTCACTCACTCATCCAACTCGCATAGTTGAGAGAGAGGAGTGCACAAAAGTGGAGGAGGAGTAGTGGCTAGGGACATCTATCTTTTGGGGTTTTATCTTTGTGATCTTTGTATTGGTGCTCATTCTATCTCTGAGGAAGTTGTGGGGTTTTCCACCTTCTTGGTTTTCCCCGGTGAAATGCTTTGTGTGTATCTTGTATCTTGTGTTTGATATGTTGTACGTGTTGTTCTCTCAGTTAAGATCCTAGATCATATTAAATTAAATGCTGAAAAACTAACAGTTATGTGATGCGCTTCCCACACATCATCACATTGTAACAACGGGGTGCAAGGGTTTAGTATATGCACCAGTTTATGTGATAGTTTTTTTTTAAAAATCTAGTTTATAGGTGAATTTTGAAATTACATTGCACCATGTTTTAAAATTTAAAATTAAGTGTGCTTATGTGGTGTACTTGGAACATGGCAGCGTACTATCTGGACGATGCACATTGGTTTAGTATACACACTTGTTTTGGTTGATAGTTTTTTTTTCAAAAACCTAGTTTATCGGCGTGTTATGAAATTATAGTGCGACATTTTCATGGTGCAAGTCTATCCAAAATGAACAGTGTACCTTGTAAATTTACAGGGTGCACCAGCTTGCGGTGTGAGCCAAACGATCAAATGCACTGTGAAGGGTTTTTTTAATTTAGGGGAAAAAATGGTTAATTTACAATTTTAATCCGCTAAAAAAATAGATTATGAAGTAACAAAGAATTTACTTGGACACTTGTGCGTCGGGGAATCATGGTTGTGATGTATGTCAAATTTGAAAATTTTCCCACTGTTTGGAAAAATTCAAAATCTAGTTAGCAACCAATGGAAGTGAGCAATGACGCCACATGGAGCACAATTGTCAGGGAGTCTAAGTAGGAGATGTACGACATTGGTGCTGTAGGGCTCAAAAGCACTGTAGATGTGATAAAAATTAATTTTTCATGTGGTAATTATTTTTTATTAAACCATGTTACAATGCATTCAAAACTATAACACGTCGGTGTGGTCAAGTATGTACAACGCAATGCTAATAAAAATTTAAAATATAAAATAATATATTCAGTGGTTTTAAACTCATAATTTTCCAACCAAAATGTGGTGCGGCTTAGGCTATACCACCTCGATGTTGTTGATTAGAATAACTGCACTGGTGATGAAAAATATAAATAATTGATGCTCTCATCTATCTAGTTACCCTACTTCGGTGCTATCAACTACGTGGCACCCCGGTGTGCTTTGTTAATATAAATTCATCGTTTGTGATTTTTTTTTTCTATTTGATGGTGTTCCTGGTCTCAATGCCACATGATTTATTTTTAGCATAAATGTGTTGTTGTCTTTTATGCACTATTCATTTTTTATGTATAAACAGACCGGAAAAAAACCTCATCCCACTCACCTCTGCTAGTAACCTCTTGTTATATTTTCAGAATTTAATTCAATCTGATCTAGGATCTTAACTGAGAGAACAACATGTACAACAAATCTACAACATATCAATCATGGACACAATAATGAAAGCACACAAGAGACACAGAATTTACTTGGGGAAAACCATAAAGGTGAAAAACCCCAATAACTTCCTCAGAGATAGATAGAGCAATGATACAACCATAATACAAAAGATAGTCTTCTCCTAGCAGCAGAGCCTCCTCCTCATAAGTGCGCCACTTTCCAAATGAGAGAAGTGTGTGAATGAATGATCAAATAGAGATCTCCCGATATCTATTTATACTTGTCCTGTCTTGCCCAATAAACTAATGGGGCCTACATGTCTAGCTTAACCCATGGTTAACTTAATCCGGGCCGACCCCACACTTGGTGGTCTAATAACCCATCGGCAAGTTAACACACTTGCGACACTTTTCAATACAAATGATGACACTTCCTTATAGAGGAATAATACATCTCTATAAGGGTACAATAAATATATATATGAAATACATGGTTGAAATACATTCCAAAGTTACATATAGATCAACACTCCCTCTTAACTAGGAAGGTATTTCTCGACACAGATCTGCTAGCACAAGTCTTCTTCTCTGGATCATCATCAGCGAATCATCGTCCTTGAATCATCGTCATCGTCACTGCTGCTGCTATCTCAATCAACCTCTGAATCTACTCGTCATAGGAAGTTCTACAGAGCCAGTATTTTTTCATATTGGATGTAGGCCCACCACCTGTAGGTCTTCATCATCACTGGCCATATTGTGGAATCCTCAGGACTTATTATGTGATTCAACAAAACCTCGAAAGAGCATCCCAGGACTGATTACGAGCACACAGCTCAACCTATCAGATCTCCCAGGACCTTTTACATGCTACTGCACAACCTGTCCACGACCACAGAGTATCACGAAGCACAACCCAGATGAACACACACAACACTTACACTCACCGGCATGGGAGGACCAACCTACCACCATCCGTGAAAGGCTCACAACACTTACATCAATGACCATGGGAGAACACATCTACCACCATGTCGGAAAGGCTCTGCACTTACATCAATGCACATGGGAGAACACATCTACCACCATGTCGGAAAGACTCTGCACTTACATCAACGCACATGGGAGAACACATCTACCACCATGTCGGAAAGGCTCTGCACTTACATCAACGCACATGGGAGAACACATCTACCACCATGTCGAAAAGGCTCTGCACTTACATCAACACACATGGGAGAACACACCTACCACCATGTCGGAAAGGCTCTGCACTTACATGAATGCACATGGGAGAACACATCTACCACCATGTCGAAAAGGCACTGTGCATCTGTGTCTTCGGAACTCATCACACATAATCCAACTGATTATGTAATGTATCCACCTGATACATATGATCATCTTGATCATCATCATAGCATCATCCTAATGCATGTCATCTAGATTATCGTCCTGATACTCATCACTGCATCGTCCTGATGCATATCTAGAGCAACATCCTGAAGCTCATCATCCATGATCATACAATGCATCTACCTAATGCATACCAAGTATCTACCTGATACATATCATCATACATGATCCACCTGATCATATAATGTATCCTCCTAATACATACACAAGTACATGATCCACATAATGTATCCACCTGATATATATCAATACACATGATTTACCTGATCATACACAGTATCTACCTGATACATATACAGATACATGGTCCAAGCATCCAACATGATGCAAATACAAATACATATAAATGATCCAACTGATAATATCCAGCATCCAACATGATGCATTCATACATATACATATAAATGATCCAACTGATCATATCCAGCATCATGCTGATGCATATACAGAGCAGCAACTGGAGCATCGTCCTGATGCTCATCATCCAGCGCTTACATCCACAGCCATGTGAAGGATCCTCCTTCCAACATGCTTGGAATGGCTTCTGCAAATGTGTCCATTACTTCTTCCTCGAAGTGTCATCAATATGAAGAACACCAAGCCTCTCTCTGAAGTACTCGAACTTCACTCTGGCTAGTGGTTTCGTCAGCACATCTGCAATCTGCTCATCCGTCGCAACATACAGGAGCTTCATTGCTCCTCTCTGTACGATATCCCTGATATATTGATATTTGATCTCTATGTGTTTCGACCTGTCATGAAACACTCGGTTCTCAGACAACTTCACACAACTCTATTTATCACAGAAGATACCAGTAGCATCCAACGGGAGATCAAATAACTCAAACAGTAGCTTCTGAAGCCATACTACCTCACAACTAGCCAAACAGGCTGCAACATACTTTGCCTCGGCTGTACTCAGTGCTATGCAGGACTGCTTCCTGCTAAACCAAGAGATCACACCTAATCCCATACTGAAGCAGCACCCAAAAGTGCTCTTCCTATCTGCAGCACTTCCTGCCCAATCTGAATCAACATAACCCTGTAGGTTAAACTTTTGATTCGCTTCATACCTGAGCCCATAATCAACTGTACCCTTCAGGTACCTCAGAATATGATTTACAGCAACCAAGTGAACACTCCTCGGATCCGTCAGGAACTGGCTCAATGTGTTCACCGCAAAGCAAATATCTGGTCTCGTGTTCATCAGGTACATCAAGGACCCAATCATCTGACGATACATAGTGACATCAACTGGCTCAGATGAAGCATCACACAGAAGCTTCAGGTTTGATGCCATAGGTGTGGCCATGTCCTTGCAGTCCATCATCCCGAACCTCTTCAGAATCTCTACTGCATACTTACCTTGTCCAAGGAAGATTCCATCTGCACTCTGCCACACCTCCATGCCTACAAAGTAGTGCATCATCCACAAGTTCTTCATCTCGAACTTGGCAGCAAGCTTCCACTACGTGTCGGCAATCAATATATCTTCACCTGTAACAAACAGGTCATCCACATAGTAGTATCATTGGATTTCCTTCCTCAACCTTGTAGTAAAGGTTGGAATCCACTTTACTCTTGGTAAAACCCAAACTGGATAGAAAGCTGTCTATCCTACCATACCAAGTTCTGCACGTATATGACTCCCTGTCATGTGTCTCAGAACCAAGTGCCTTCTCCACATACACTTCTTCTTCAACTACACCATTCAAGAAGGCTGTCTTGAAATCCATCTAGTGTATCTTCCACTTCATCATTGCATCCAGAGCAAGTAATGATCTAATGTTAGTGTATCTGGCTACAGGAGAAAAAGTCTCTATGCTACCACCTGCAGCATGCTTGATCTTGTAGATCCTCTTGGAAGTCACTAAAGACTACCCTTTGGGATTGCATCCCAAACATCTTCATGATCGACTGGTACTCCTCGATCATGGCATTCTTCCCAGATCCAGGGATCTTCAATATTTTCAATAGATAACTTTGTTGTTGAACAAATGTTGTAGTCCTTCTTTTGTAGGTGATGGTATATGATCTTTTCTACACAACAAGTTAAATTGCATGATTATAAAACATCTCATAGTTTTCAGAACAAATTCTTACATAAATAAATAGGTCATACAGTCATGCAATTATCTTAGCCAATGCTTCAATACAACATTTATCCATATTCCATAACTTTCTAGATGCCTTCCAATCTCTACCAGAACATTGTTAAGAGTGTGCACAACTCCTAACATGTCAGCAAAGAGGTTTCATTCTAGATAAGTATCATCATGTCCTTGAACTTATATCCATCCTTAATCACTATGCATGATTATTAGTATCATCATTGTGTTATCCTTGAGGTCTCATACATAATCACACATTTATTAGTATAATCTTAATACTATCAAATCACAATAATCTTAAACATGTATAGTCATGATCATTCACAGATAACAAACATTAGTATTCAAGGTTTCATGGACGTCTTCTTTTACTCATGCATATTCTTATTTGATCATAGGACTCTTCTGATTAGTTAAATCATCAATGCATAAACCCGTGATTACTCAAAGCTATACCTTCGGATTCTTTTGGTTAGTCATATCATCAATTATGGTAAGAAACATAATATGCATACAACCATGACTATTCAAACCTATGACTTCATGAATAATCATTATCAACAACACAACAGTATAAGATCCTAACACAAGGTAGGATTCTAGCTTGATATAGGAAAAACATACCTGGATTAGCATGCTAGATAGTTATGTCTAACATACCCGCATAATGTCTTCTGGTTCTCTTCAATGACTTGTGTTAGTAACCTGCATGTCTCATAAGTTATCCATTGTAGAACCAAGTTATACATACCTCGTAAGTAGATCTTCTAAGTGATCCATGACAATGGATGAATCTTTGTCTTCATGTCACCATGATCATATGTTCTTGAAGTAGAACATGATTTGACTTTCTTGGTGTACCTTTTATGTTAGCGAACAACATAAACCTCATACAACATCACAATGCATTAGTACAATCATAAGTGTCAAAACCTTAATCAATGAATATCTTCTATTAAGGTGATACGACAAGTCTAGTAATTAATCAGGATTGTACTGTAATGATATGAAGACAAACATATTATAAAATTAACCATGAACAGAATTCGAAACATACCTGTAAGCCATACCTATCAAGATTGCTTGTAATCTTCTTATGGAAGGCCTTAGCCTCATCTCCGTCCGAGACAAGAACTTCTTCACTTATGCAGGTGACCAATCCATCTTCTTCTAGGATTAACCCAATCCACTTGATTTGTAAGAACTGGACCTGGAGCTGGATTAGGGTTTGTTAGAGAAACCCCAAAAATTCAAACTTTGAATTTCAAACTTCCGAAAGGATAGAAATATGCGCCTTGATGAGTCGATCAAGCTGGTATATTCAGAATTTGAAAGCTGCAAAGTTTCACTCCTCAATTTTGCCTTTGAAACTTTCAGATTCACTAGACGTGACCCCGAACTAGGGTTTGATGAATCCCACTCATCTTCCCAATCAAAAGGTTTGATCCAAATCTCTAAGCTTCTATTTTTCTGAGGAGCTTCCAGCCGTGGTCACAGATTTAAAAAATTTCCATTTTTGCAGAAGCCCTAATTTTCCACTTTTCCAATTAAAGTCCCGAACTAGGGTCTGATCAAGCCCAACCTTCTACCCAACCAAAAATTCTGATCTTGGTCTCTAAATTTCTATTTTTATGGGTAGCATTCAACCGTAGTGTCCGATTACAAAAATTACAACTTTCTCCGAAACCCTAAATTTCGGAAGCCATGAATGAAGGTGCTAAAAAATAATTATGTTATGACAGAAATATGTACCTGATTGTTTCTAGTGTAACTCCTAACTTTTCGATCCACAAGGTCTGAAATTTTTTCTTGAGATATCCTGACCTGTCATCTTTCCATCCCGACAGGTCTGACCTCAATTGGATTCTCTGAGAGAGATTTATGCCAATTGTCGCAATGTGACCTGTTTATGGGATAAAACAGGAGAGCGAACTTGTACGGTATGCCACGTGTCACTGGTTCAACTTCGGCCTCTGAAATTTTTTTATGATATAGTACAGTCTGTGTGCTACCTATCACTTTTGAAGAAATGTCATTTGGAGCTTCCTAGCCCAAGTTATGACCTTTTTCCCAAGGTCGCCTGATTTTGACTCAGATCTAGAAGAGGCAGAAACCCTATATTGTACATATCATAAATCACAAAGTACAACGAATTAGAGGTTTTCCTTTGGACACAGGGTACATGGGGATCTGATATTCGACCTATAAACATTTTAGATCCGAAAACTTCACCAAAATGGATTTATAGTGAAAGTTCTACGATGACTGGTTTTTGCTATATCAAGCCCTAGCATCGTAAGTGCAACAAGTGTCATACATGCCATATCGTGCCTTCTTTCAGGCTAGCTATGATACCATGTTAGATTTTCAGAATTTAATTCAATATGATCTAGGATCTTAACTGAGAGAACAACATGTACAACAAATCTACAACATATCAATCATGGACACAATAATGCAAGCGCACAAGAGACACAGAATTTACTTGGGGAAAACCATAAAGGTGAAAAACCCCAATAACTTCCTCAGAGATAGATAGAGCAATGATAAAACCATAATACAAGAGATAGTATTCTCCTAGCAGCAGAGCCTCCTCCTCATAAGTGCGCCACTTTCCGAATGAGAGAAGTGTGTGAATGAATGATCAAATAGAGATCTCCTGATCTCTATTTATACTTGTCCTGTCCTGCCCAATAAACTAATGGGGCCTACATGTCTAGCTTAACCCATGGTTAACTTAATCCGGGCCGACCCCCCACACTTGGTGGTCTAATAACCCATCGGCAAGTTAACACACTTGCGACACTTGTCAATACAAATGACGACACTTCCTTATAGAGGAATAATACATCTCTTTAAGGGTACAATAAATATATATATGAAATACATGGGTGAAATACATTCCGAAGTTACATATACATCAACACCTCTGCTATAAACGGATATTTGGGCTCTTTTTAGAGTAACATCCATTATAACATCCGCAAAAAGGAATTTTCCTTGGAGTGTTTGGTCCTTAGGAATCCAGGCGATCAAATTTACAGGCCTTCACAAATAACAGTCATGACCACAGTGTACTCCATCATGAATGATATGGCTCCACCAAGGGTTTTTCCTTTATACCAGGAGCTATTGAAATTGACCCTAGAAAAAAGGGTATGGGATTTATTTGTATATGAAAAAAATATCACTTTAAGGATATATGGGTTTGAAGAAGAACCCTATAAGCTACCATCATTCTCAACCCCCAGGGTGTCTAATCTAGAATACATTCAACAAATATCATCTCTAACCAGTTGCATTTTATTAAAGTGAAGCACCCTATCGAATTTAAGTTTCCCAAAGAGGTAGGTTCCTTCCTAACAAAAGGACGAGGTGCTTTATTATACATAGAATAGATGTTAAAGCAGATGAGTTTGGAAAAATTAGAGAGGTGGGCATATGATCCATACCAAGTTATATCAAGGAAAAGGGTTGAAAACAAGAACTATGGTTTTAACCACAAGATCCAACCTAAGTTGGAAATAATAGTCAACTTTCCAACTTGGGAGCAAGTGTAAGCAACCTTAAGAAGTGACATA
Source organism: Larix kaempferi (assembly GCA_027924585.1). Lineage (NCBI taxonomy): Eukaryota > Viridiplantae > Streptophyta > Pinopsida > Pinales > Pinaceae > Larix > Larix kaempferi. The sequence continues at coordinate 820,222 of BSBM01000841.1, forward strand.
TATCAGAACACCCAAATGTCACAAGGGGACAAGCTACAGGATTTACTATCATAATTCCCACCCCACAAAAGAAAGAAGTAGGAATGAAAAGATTATCCATAGAGGCTCATACAGACAAGGACAATGATGAGCCAAAAATATATACATCAAGTAAAAGGGATAAGACAAAAGGAGAATTAGTGATTGAACAAAATTTGGTGGAGCATACACAAGTTGAATATTTTTCCAGTAGTAAGAAGCATCATTAGAACTACCACAATTAGGTCAAATTTTACCTCCAATCACCATAAAAAATTATCCTACAATGGTTTTGGGCATAGCCAATCCAGTGACAAATATCCTCTCTTACAGGTTCAACCAAAGAGAATCCAACACCATATTCAAAATATGTGGCTATAAGGAAGACAATATGGAAATAATGAAGGAACCAACATAAAGGTTGGATAGATCCATCAAAAAATAAACTATTGACAGTGGAATACCACAAAGAGAACACTCTTAAAATGGCAATTTTGGAGCCCAATATCCCTATGCCCAAAACACTTGATGGCTATAAAGTAGAAGAATATAGATTCAAATTTGGTCAATTCAATCCCTTAGATAGACTTGATTTCTATAGATAATCAGGTGAACTATTATTCAAGGATGTTCTACAATCATCAGGCAATGAGAAGAAAATAAATGTGCTTGGCAGTAAAAAAGATGGAGAAGATTCTAAAGGTAGAAAAAGTAGCCACCAAATCCAAACAAGTCACTATCAAAGAGTTGGAGGATAAAATTCTTGCACTTGGATTTGATCCAAGCAATCCCACCCCTGTACAATCCCTCCTATAGTAGAAAGATAATGAGATTGTTGTATTGAAGAAAAAGATCCATATTCCTAACATAGAACATGTTTAGACCCCTGAGTTTATGACAATGCAGGATGAAAATGATAGAATAAATCAAAACATGTTTTACTACAAATCACAGATGGAATAATAAATGAGAAAGGTGGATGACTTGGAATTACAAATCTCCACGATGAAATTGGATAAAATATCCATGTCTGCTCAATAAATTCCTTACTAGTTAGCAAAAGGAGTCAAGGAAGCTCCAACATATGAGGTAACTGAGAAAACGGAAGAAGATGCTCCATTAGAACAGTTGAGGGAGAAGGACCACAAGATTGTGGAGCTAGAAATTGATATAAAGGACAAGGAAGAACTTATTGATCATTTGGAAGATGAAATAGATGATATGAAAGAAAAGGTTAGAACTCTAGAGCTAAAGCTAATGGGGAAATCCCCCCTAAAAGGAGATAAGAAAGTACCATGGGATAAAATAGTTGAGGAATTCGCTCAACACTAGATCTATTTCAAACTAATTCAAGATGAATTGGAAATGGCCACCAATGCCACTATTGAAATAAAAAGGACAAGGGATGAGCTTGAATCCAAGCCAAAAATTGTCGAAAATGTGGTTAAGTGATCAAATAGAAGGACTAAAGGGAAATTGGTAGAATTAGGGGTCACCAAGAGGACATATCCGATAAAAGAAGCCAATAAAGTAATCAACAAAATATTCTTGATGAATAGGGCTCAAAACATGATAAGTGGTATATTATGTGAAATTTCCTTTTTCAAAAGCTTGTTTAAAGATGCAATTGCTAAAGGGTTTCCAAATTTGTGGGATGGAAATGGAGACTTGTATAGGAAGGAGGACTATTAGGAATTGCTAATTAAAGTGAAGAATGAAGAAATAAATTTTGGAGACCTACATAATCACTTAAAAGGGGTTGTCATTGTCCATTAGTTGACTGGGGAATTCATATTATGGAGTATTCTGAGTAATATCTTTAAAATCTTGCCACTTATTTATTATGAGAACTTTACCAATGTTGAGTTAGCCATGGTATCCATGAGAAATCATAAATATCTCATGGGAAATTATTGGAAATAGATTTCCAGGTACCATAAAATTTCCCTACCATGTATAGGGAAACCTACTTTATCAAAACAGATATCTAGGAAGACAATTAAGCAAAGGTCCACTCAATAGGGATCACTCAACAAAAGTGAAACCAAATGCAGTTGGGCAGTTGAAAATAGAATCCTTAATAGAAATTGATAGAAATAGAAGAGGAAAGCAATTGGGAATGAACAAACAGGGTAGTTAGAAGAAATAGAAAGGATAGTAACAAGAAAGACTCACTCCCATATAAGGAGAATTCAAATTTGAAGCAATGACTGGAATTTTTTTTGAGAGGGACTCTTGAAGAACTGTTGATTCAATTTTGATATTGGGGCCTAACATATGTTATATAGGGAATGAGTTTCTGAGATTAAGATATTGAAGCATATCAGCATGTGTTCCCTTTCTAATTTTGTTCTTCTCTTGTGAATTCCACATATATTCTTTGCCTACGTAAAGTCTCTTGATATAATAAAAGCTATGATAGAGAGAGAGAGGGACTATAAGTGGTAGACTTAGGGGTCACCAACAGGTCATATCCAATAAAATAATCCAATAAAGTAATCAACAAAAGATTCCTGATTAATAGGGCTCAAAACATGATAAGTAGTATGTTATCATAAATTTCTTTTTTCAAAAGCTTGTTTAAGATGCAATTGCTAAAGGGTTGTTGCATTTGTGGGATGGAAATGAAGACTTGTATAGAAAGGATGACTATTAGGAATTGCTAATTAAACGAAAAAATGAAGAAAGAAAGTTTTGGGACATACATAATCACTTAAAAGGGGTTGTCATTGTCCATCAGTTGATTGGGGAATTCGAATTATGGCTAGTTGGAGGAATATCTTTAAAAGATTTCTACTTATTTATTATGAGAAATTTACCAATGTTGAGTTGGCCATGAACTCCATGAGAAATCATAAATATCCCATGGGAAAATATTGGAAATAGATTTCCAGGTACCATAAAATTTCCCTACAGCGTATACAATGACCTACTTCAGCAAAATAGATATCTAAGCAAACAACTAGGCAAAGGCCCACTCAATAGGGATTGACTCAACAAAAGTGAAACCAAATGAAATTTAGCAGATAAAAGTAGTAGCCTTAATAGAAATTGATAGAGATATAAGAGGAAATCAGTTGGAAATGAACAAACAAGGCAGTTAGAAGAAACAGAAAGGATGGTAACAAGAAAGACTCACTCCTATATAAGGAGAATTCAAATTTGACGCAATGAATGGAATTGTTTTTTAGAGGGACTGTTATCCCAGGCATATTTGGTCCATTAAGATGAATGATTCGTCAGTTTAACTGCCAAACAACTTGAAGAATTCTTCTTTTGAATTCAATTCTAATCTATGGACTTGTAAAACAAATCGTATTTTAACCTGGATTTGCTTGAAGGAGTTGGACGCCCTCATCTTAATTCATTTTATTTGGTTTCCAATTTGATGCTCTAGTTTTAAAATCTTAGAAGTTATGATTAATAAAGTAGGTACTTTATTTGTAATGTTAATTTGGCAGGGAGTTAATTCTTTAGTTTTAAAAGCTTAGATGTTATAAAGTAGGAATTTGATTCTATAGTTTTAAAATCTTAGATGTTATAATTAATAAAGTAGTTGTTATTTGATATGTAGAATTTAGTTTATGATTTTGTGATTTAGTTTGTTATGTATAGAATTGTAGTTTGTAAACTATAATTTTTAATAGTACTTAGTTTGTAGCATTGTAATTAAAAAAAATGAAGTTTGAATTTATAGCATTTGATTTACGTAATTTGTAATTTGTAGATTAGCACACTTTGCAATTTGAAATAGGCATATAAAATTTGTATTTAGTAGTTCATTGTTCGTTTTATCCATTAAAGTGTGTTTGTCAATATTAGGCTAGGTTAGGTTAGATTAGGAAAGCCTTCAATCTTGCACATATGGTGTTGGCACCTCAAAGCTTACGAGCCCCGGGTTAACAATTTAGTGTCGAAATAAATAGCATATAATTTACCCAACAGGAAGCAGCTCGACTGGCTAGGACTTTGTCGATTTGTTCGTCGATTGTGATGCAGCTTGTGACTGCATCCTTAATAATTTGCTCCACTTTTTGGTGTAATTCCTAGAGTTCATCTTTTGTAGGTGCTTGAAGTATCATTTTTTCGTTTAGCCGACCGCTTTGCCTTGAAAGTTTGTTGTTTGGTGAAAATTTGTTTTAGGACGATATCTAGCTTTTCTTTAGACAGATCAGGCTCCGCCTGTTGGTCATCTTGAATGTCGTCATCCTCTATTGTATCACCAGAAGGTTATTATGCTTTCGTCAACTTGGTTTTCTTTGGAAATATTATAATAGCAAGAGGATTTGTTTCTTCCGGATATGGTCCAAATATTTCTAAGTATAACCCAACTTCATAGACTTCCTCTTTCTCACCATCGGTTAGGGGCTCTTGGATTTATTTAAGTTCCCTCCATGTAGATTCAATAATTTGATGCATAGTGTGGGATTGAGAACTGAGATCCAAAAAAATATCTTAAACAAAGGGGTGATATTCAAGTTCAACCACATTGTCGATAGCTCCTTGTATGTACCAAACCTTGGTGCAGTCGAGGTATAACTGTATATGAACAGTCGGAGGTAGACTTCGACGAACCTACTAAGGAAATATTCATCTTGAACATGTAGTTTTAAGGACTTGAAATCAGTTTTCAAGCCACATTTTCGCAACTGCGTGGCCTTTGGAGAATACTTGAGTCTGAAATAATTTGAAGTTGGACATGAATGAAAGATCTCCAATGGGTGTAATATTGTACATCGCTGGCCAAATAATTAAGGAAGGATATCGAATCATCACATTGGTTTCCTGTAAATTCTCATAAGTCGACCTAACTATCCCATCCAAATGGTATGCCCAATTGAATAATTTTCCTTCTGTGGTGACATCTTTTACTGCTTCCAACATATCTAGCTGAATGTTTGATGGTCGACCTATATTGGTTAGGATGACAGAAATGATAATGGCAGCATATTTGTACGCATTGTATTGAATCTTGTTGATGACTAGCCCTTTTGAGTTCTTCCCTTGCAGCAACCTTGTGAATTCTTCTACTAGTTTTGGATTGACCCTAATCAGTACAGCAGTCCCTTTGCTTGGTAACCCTGCCATTATTCCAATTACTTCATCATTAATTTCCAGTGGATGATCCAACCATAATTTTCCGTCATGATACGTACTCACAATGAATTGTGCGATCAAATAATTCAGTCCACCGAAACTATCTAACAGGGGGCACTTATGTAATGGAAAATATTTGCAGCAGCTAATTTACTAGCAACCTAAATCCATTTGTCATTTTGAACACCCCATTCGCATAATTATTTCCAGTATCTCCTCCATTGATTCTCTTCAGTGTAGGATTTGTGGATTCTAAGAAGTTGACCTTTTAATTGTGCCATTGTAAGATCTTCTGGTTCAGGAAAAATTTTCTCAGCTACTTTCGTTGATTTGGTTGTAGTAGTACCTCTTATTGGAGCCATGGTATGTGAGATTTCAGATAGAGGGGAGGGAAGAATGGATCTTAATGGGGTTGGTTCTAAGTGCACTTGCTCAATTTATTTTCAAAAGTATTCCCAATCTTGCTCTAGGTTTGTATTTATAGGAGTGTTTCTTAACGGTCGATTCCATGGATTAGGTGAGTGTATTAACTATGGATTTGATGAGAACTAGTTGCCTTGCATGTACGAAGTGTCTTCCCGATTAGGATTTCTTAGATGGTATTCATGACTTTGTTGGCATGATCGGTCATGGTTTCGTGCGACGGTCGATGTATGCTTCGTTGATCATCTTATTTGATGGGGACCCGAATGATCGATTATAGGTCGATCAGTTGGTCCTTCTCGTCAGTGAGACCTGAGTGGGGTTCGATGGAAGCTTTGCATACTTTGCTATGAATTGTTTTCTTCTTGCCAGTCTACAAATCATTGTGTAAAAATTTTCCTGGCATCAATCATTTCTGAGAGACCTTGTTTTATATTGGTATGAGTAGTTATGTAACCGTTTGTGTTTTTTTCAAAATTAACAACTTATATACAAATAAAAAAAATTCATGCGCAAACCTGGGGTACAACGGTCAAGCAAATGGTGATACTACCAATGGTGGGCGTCGCACTCGTTCTATACTTTGTATCTTTTTAGTCGGGCTCCATTGACAAGTTTTGAGAAAACTCATCCTTGTAAAGTCTTAAGTCACACTGATCCGTTAATATTCAGCTCTTCAATGATATAAGGGCCAAGCCAAGTGTTGTGCAACTTCTTCAACTTTCCTTTAATCCAATAGTCATAAAGTAATGCAATATCATTGACTGCTAAATCCTTCCTTCTTATATTCTGGTCATGCCAAGATTTTTGCAATTGCTTCTGAACTTCTTGGTGGTGAATCACAATTTTTCAATGCTCTTCCAATTTGTTTAGTTCAAAATTCCTATTCTCCTTTGATTTGGCAATGCCTAGATGAAGCACTTATACTATAACTAGGGCTTGATGTTTGAAATGCAAAGGTGTTGATGTATTTGTAACTTCGGAATGTATTTCCTATATGTATATTGTATTCCTATAGAGATGTTATTATTCCTCTATACAGAAGTGTCGTTATTTATATTGTAAGTGTTGTAACTTATACTTGATGGGTTATTAGACCACCTTGGTGGGGTCGGCCCTGTATAAGTCATGTGGGTCAAAGGGTTATTAGACCACCCTATTGGGGGTCGGCCCAGTCAACATTATGTTATGTGGTTAAGTTAAGGCCGACCTAGTAAAGGTTATTAGGCAAGTCAAGTCAAGTATAAATAGAGTGCGGGAGGCACTCTATTTGATCATTCACTTTCTCACTCATACTCTCATTGGAGAGTGGCGCACTTGTGGAGGAGGAGAAGCTGCTGCTAGGAGAAGAATATCTCTTGTACTTGGTTTGTATCATTGCTCTATATATCTCTGAGGAATTTGCAGGGTTTTTCACCTTCTTGGTTTTCCCTGGTGAAACTCTGTGTCTCTTGTGTGCTTGCATTATTGTGTCCATGATTGATATGCTGTAGATATGTTGTACATGTTTTTCTCTCAGTTAAGATCCTACATCAGATTGAAGTAAATTCTGAAAATTTAACATGGTATCAGAGCTAGCCTAAAAGAAGGCATGGTATGGCATTTATGACACTTGTTGCACTTGCGAAGCTAGGGCTTGATATAGAAAAAACCAGTCATCTTAGAACTTTCGCTATAAATCCATTTCTGCAAGGTTTCAGGATCTGAAACTCTTACAGGTCGAAGATAAGATCCCCATGTACCTTGCGTCCGAAGAAAAATTTCTAATTCGTTGTACTTTGTGTTTTATGATCTGTACAATCTAGGGTTTCTGCGTCTTCCAGATCTCAGTCATAAACATGTGACCTAGGAAAAGAGGTCACAACTTGGTTTAGGAAGCTCCAAATGAAATTTTGTGAAAATTGAAAGGTAGGTCACGGAATGTAGTTTCTCAAGTAAGATTTTTAGAGGCCGAAGTTGAACCAGTGACACGTGGCACTCCGTACAAGTTCGCTCTCTTGTTTTATCCCATAAACAGGTCACGTTGCGACACTTGGCATAACTCTCTCTCAGAGAATCCAATTGAGGTCAGACCTGTGGGGTTGGAAATATGATAGGTCGGGATACCACTGGTAGAATTTTCAGACCCCTTGGATTCCTAATTTCGGAGTTACACCAGAAACAATCAAGTGCATATTTCTGTCAAAATAGAATTGGATTTTGAGCACTTTCATTCATGGCTCCGGGAATTAGGGTTTCGGAGAAATTTGGAATTTTTGTAATCAGAGACCAAGACTGAATGCCACTCATCAAAATCGAAATTTAGAGACCAAGATCAAATTTTTTGGTTGGGAAGAAGGTCGGTCTTGATCAAACCCTAGTTCGGGACTTTGATCGAAAAAGTGGAAAATTAGGGCTTCTGCAAAAGTTGAAATTTTTTAAGTCTGTGACCATGGCTGGAAGCTCCTCAGAAAAATCAAAGTTTAGAGCTTTGTATCAAACCTTTTGGTTGGGAAAAAGGGTGGGATTTATCAAACCCTAGTTCGGGATCCTGTCTAGAAGATTCGAAAGTTTCAAAAGCAATTTTGAGGGGTGAAACTTTGCAGTTTTCAAATTCTGAGTATACTGACTTGATCAGCTCATCAAGGCGCATCTTTCTATCCTTTCAAAAGTTTGAAATTCAAACTTTGAATTTTTAGGGTTTCTCTGACAAACCCTAATCCAGCTCCAGATCTAGTTTTTGCAAATCAAGTGGATTGGATTAATCCTAGAAGAGAATGGATTGGTCACCTGCATAAGTGAAGAAGTTCCCGTTTCAGAGGGAGATGAGGCTAAGGCCTTACATAAGAAGATTACAAGCAATCTCGACAGATATGACTTACAAGTATGTTTCAAAATCTGTTCATGATTAAGTTTACGATATGTTTGTCTTTATATTATTACATTAGTACAATCTTGATTAATTTTTGACTTGTCGTATCACCTTAATAAAATTATGAATGCATGATAGAAGATATTCATTGATTAGGGTTTTGACACTTATGATGGTACTAATGCATTATGGTGTTGTATGAGGTTGATGTTGTCCGCTAACATGAAAGGTACATCAAGAAAGACAAATCATGTTCTAGTTCAAGAACATATGACCATGGAGACATGAAGACAAAGATTCATCCATTATCATGGATCACATAGAAGATCTACTTACGAGGTATGTATAAATTGGTTCTATAATGGTTAACTTATGAGATATGCAGGTTACTAGCACAAGCCATTGAAGAACGAGAAGACATCATATGGGTATGTTAGACATAGCTAGCTAAATGCTAATCCAGGTATGTTTTTCCTATATCAAGTTAAAATCCTACCTTGTGTTAGGATATCTTATATAAGTATACTTGGCATGATTGATTATGATTATTAATGAATTTATAGGTTTGAGTAATCATGGGTTTAGGCATATTATGTTTCTTACTTTAATTGATGATATGACTAACCAGAAGAGTCCAATATAAACCTTGAATACTAATGTTTATTATCTGTGTTTAAAATGATCATTACTATACATGTTTAAGACTATTATGTTTCTGATAATATTGAGATTATACTAATAAATGTATGATTATGTATGAGATCTTGAGGATATCACAATAATGATACTTGTAAGCATGCATAGGGATCAAGGATGGATATAAGTTCAAGGACAGGTAATCTAGGAAGCAAAGATCAAGAGGGAGCACACTCCAGTAGTTTCTGCAAGGATGCAGATATTCAGAGGGAGTCAACCACTTCTCACAATCCACATCAGAATGGAGTTGCAGAAAGGGTAGCATGTAATAAGTCTTAGAGATCTGGATAGGATGAAAAAGGCCTCATATGCTCTTTAGAGATCTTTCTTAGCAAGACACTCTTTTAAGGTTTTGCTAGACCACATGTAATAAGTCCTGGAGATCTGGACAGGATGAAAAAGGCCTCAGATGCTCTTTAGAGATCTTGCTTGGCAAGACACTCTTTTAAGGTTTTGTGGGGACCACATGTAACAAGTCCTGGAGATCTGGATAGGATGAAAAAGTCCTTAGATTCTCTTTAGAGATCTTGCTTGGCAAGACACTCTTTTAAGGTTTTGTGGTAGGGGTCACTTGTAATAAGTCCTGGAGATATGGACATGATGAAAAAGGCCTCAGATGCTCTTTAGAGATCTTGCTTGGCAAGACACTCTTTTAAGGTTTTGTGATAGTCACATGTAAAATACCCTGGGAGATCCGATAGGTTGAGCTGTGTGCTCGTAAAATGCCTGGGATGCTCTTTCGAGGTTTTGTTGATGCATGTAATAAGTCCTGAGGATTCCACAGTATGGCCAGTGATGAAGACCTGCAGGTGGTGGGCCTACATCCAGTATGAAAAAGGACTGGCTCTATAGAACTTCCTATGACGAGTAGTTCAGAGATAGATTGAGATAGAAGCAGCAGTGACAACGTCGATGATTCGATGTCGATGATCCAGTGACGATGATCCAGAGAAGAAGACTTGTATTAGAAGACCTGTGTCAAGAAATACCTTCCTAGTTAAGAGGGAGTGTTGATGTATTTGTAACTTCGGAATGTATTTCCTATATGTATATTGTATTCCTATAGAGATGTTATTATTCCTTTATACGGAAGTGTCGTCATTTATATTGTAAGTGTCGTAACTTATACTTGATGGGTTATTAGACCACCTTGGTGGGGTCGGCCCTGTATAAGTCATGTGGGTCAAAGGGTTATTAGACCACCCTATTGGGGGTCGGCCCGTTCAGCATTATGTTATGTGGTTAAGTTAAGGCCGACCTAGTAAAGGTTATTAGGTAAGTCAAGTCAAGTATAAATAGAGTGCGGGAGGCACTCTATTTGATCATTCACTTTCTCACTCATACTCTCATTGGAGATTAGCGCACTTGTGGAGGAGGAGAAGCTGCTGCTAGGAGAAGACTATCTCTTGTACTTGGGTTGTATCATTGCTCTACCTATCTTAGAGGAAGTTGTGGGGTTTTTCACCTTCTTGGTTTTCCTCGGTGAAACTCTGTGTCTCTTGTGTGCTTGCATTATTTTGTCCATGATTGATATGCTGTAGATATGCTGTACATGTTATTCTCTCAATTAAGATCCTAGATCATATTGAAATTTCTGAAAAACTAACAAGAGGCACAACTGCTTCCTGTCCATAGACCAAATTGAAAGACGTTTGTCCTGACGATATTTTATATGCTGTACAATATGCCCATAAAATAGAAGATATTTTATTGTCCCAGTCATATTTATCAATACTGCATATTTTTTCCAATCCCTTAGTCAAAGTTTTGTTGAAAGATTCAATCGCTTTATTAGACTTCGGGTGATAAGCCGTACTTTTTTATGGTCAATCCAGAATTCCTTTAATAGCACTTCTATAGTTTTATTGATGAAATGTATACCTCTGTCACTTATTAAAGTAAGGGGGCATCCAAATATTGTGATTATGTTTTCATAAATAAGTTTAGCTGCTACCTCACTTGAACATGTCTGGAGTGGTTCAACTTCATCCCATTTAGTAACATATTCAATGATTGTAATGATGTACCGAGATCCTATCCGATGACCAGGAACTAGGAGGGGACCGATAAAGTCGATATCCCAAATTTCAAAAGTTAGACTCGAATTGACAGATATTAGGGGCATTTTGTTCCTTGGTAATGTTCGGCCCATCCTTTGACATTTATCAAATTTTATTACATGCGTTCAACAATATTTATTAAGCATCAACCACCATAATCTTAATTGAATAATTTTTCTTGCAGTTGTGTCATCTTAGTAATGCCCTCCTCCAGGTCCTCTATGTGCTTCCTCAATGATATCTTCTTGTTCATGATCTAACACACATCTTCGAAGTATTTCGTCTGGTTCTAACTTGTATAAGAATCCATTTATTATAGTATATGGCGCAACTTTCATTGCTATAATCTTCTTTTTATTTTCCAACATACCTTCTAGTGCTTGACCCTCTTGTAGATATTACGCAATGTCCTCCAATTCCATTGGTATATCTTCGACTTGAAATAAGTGGGCGTCAGGTAAATCATAGCCGATCCCAACGGGATCTTCACCTATTTTTATTATGGATAAGTGGTTGGGTCCGACGTTAGTCTTTCCTGGTCAGATGATTATTTTGAATTCGAATTCTTGAAACAGAAGGAGCCATCGACATATCCATCCTTCATGAAGAGGTTTGTTGTACTTCAAATATTGTTGGTCAATGTATGTAAAATATAAATGGATTAGCTAGTAAGTAGTGCCTATATTTTTGCAATGCAAAAATCGTACCAAGGGCTTCTTGCTCTATTGTCGAATAATTCCTTTTAGCTTTATTGAGATTTCTACTAGCATATACATTGGGTTAATCCATTCCATCGTCTCCAGGTTGGGTAAGGATCATGCCTACAGCTACACCAGATGCGTCGATATGAACATGGAATTTTATCGACCGTTTGGGAATCAGAGAATGGGGAATTTGACTAATTTTCTCTTAAGAAGTTCAAATGATGCCTCACACTCTTGTTACCATTGGAATTCTTGATTCTATTTTAGCAATTATTCCAAGGGATATGTGGTATCATAATAATGTCTAATAAATTTTCGATAATACCTTATATGTCCCAAAATTATTCTTACCTACTTTAGATTCCCCAGAGGCTTCAAATCAAGTATAACTTTGATCTTTGCAAACTCAAATTTGATTCCTTCCTTGCAGACGGCATGACACAAGAGGATTCTGATTAGCGTTGCAAATATACATTGTTTTATGTTTATGGAGAGTTGTATCTGTCGGCGGCGTTCTAACATGAGTCGAAGGCACTGAATGTGATCCTAGAGTAAGGAGTATATCGTCAAATCGTCAAAATAGATAGAAATAATTTTATATATGTATTCCTTGAATGCTTTAGTGACTATTCTTGAAAATACAGTTGGTGCATTATATAACCCGGAGGGCATCACTTTATACATGAATGACCTGAATTCGCAGAAAAATGTTGTCTTATGTTGATCCTCCTTAGCAATAGGGACTTGATTATATCCAGAGAATCCATTTGTGAAAGAGCATCATTCATGTCCAGCAACTTCATTAATAATATCATTAGTGAAAGGTGTAGGAAAGGGGTTAGTCAAAGTAACTATATTCAGTTCCCTGAAGTCTACGTAGATATGCAGTTTCTTCGGATCATGTTTCTTAGGATGAATGACCATAGGACTAGCCCATTCTGATTGATTGGCTGGATATATGATACCAGCTACTAGCATATTTTCTATTTCTTCTTGACTTAATATTTGTATTTATGGGCTAATCTATAAGGGAGTTTTTTCACTGGTTTAGCTTCTAGCTTGATGTTGATTTTCATTTCTCCTATTTCTTGCACTAATCCCTTTAAGTATTTATAGCCTCTTGTGAACACATCTTGATATTATTTTAACAGACTATATATTTCGGTGGTTTGTTGTCCAGTCCAGTAATATCTGATTTTCGCCATTTTTTGTCAATCATACTTTGATATATCTACTTCTTTTATTTTGATCTGCACATCCATCCATTCCGGTGCCCTTGCTTCATTGATTGGCCAATCCCCTTCGTTAAATTTTGTAAACGTAGGAGGGAAAAAAATTTTATGTTAATATTTTTGGATCAGCTTTGTCTTCTGAGGCCACTTTCATTACAAATTTTATGGGTCTTCTTGTCGACGGATGATCTATTTTTCAGTGAAATCTTTTACCAATGGTTGTATCATTTTCAAGTTCTAGTTTTGTTGACAACTAAGCTGCTTTGGTTGTAATATTGTTGTAGGATGACTCAGTTCTATTACTTTGGTTGATGTGGTAGTACTTGTTGGCTCTATGAACTTCTTAATTTCTTCCATTGCCTCCCTGATGCAGTCTTCCACTGGTGAAAAGGAAAAGTCTCTTATGAATTTTTATTTTAATTCACGCCAAGTAAAAGTTCCATCTCTTGCTTCTCCATTTTATACCACTTTTTAAGTAGATATTATGATGTAATTAGGAGGAAATGTGGCAAGATTTTCTCATATTTGTATCCTAATCCGTTCCATTATTTTTTACATCTGTTGATGTAGACAGACGGGTCCATGCCTTATACAAATTTTGGAATTTGAGCTTCTGTTGTTAATGTTTTTCCTTTGAATATTTCAATAAAATAAGTTGAAGTTGTTGTCCATGTGTGTATTCACGATTAATGTGTCTCCCACCATATAATCACTTTCCCAGTGAAGTATTCTACTAAAGTTTGCAATCTCCCTTGTTCTCCAACATTTTTAGATACTTACTCAATGGGCATTATTGGAGAATCGTGTTCTGTATAACATGGTGATGGCAACACAGTCAGATCCACTTTTGTCGGTACTAGAGTTGAGTATTGTCTTTTTTCCTTTCAAATATATTTGGTATAACATAAATTACGAGACATTTTTTCTTTTCCCAACGGGGAATGGCTTGAATCAAACAATAGTCTCTAGCGTGTCGGTGTCGGAATTTTCTACCTTCCAATTGTACAAGTCGATGTCGGAATTATGCTTGACTAACATTGGGGATCCCAAATGGATTTCTCCATATTCATTTGGTTCTACAAAATATTCATTATTTCCCATTATTTGATATAGCCTTCTTATATCTCCCTCTTGATCATATGGTTCCTCCCATGGATTTTCCCTTCATGGATAGATAGGAACAATTACTTTCTTGCCATCACGATTGAGCTTTATTTGGTCTTTTTCTAATGAAATAGATGCTTTCATTTTCCTTCCCAAGGGTCGACCAACTAAAGCAGTAAAATAAGTTTCTCCCTCTTGTGGGTCTATAATTTTAAATTCAACTTGTGCTTCTATGCCCATGATGTCTATATTCACAGCTTTCCACACACCAATGGGTTTGATGAGGCCTTGGTCAGCAATTTTGAGATATATACCTGATTTTGTCAACCGAGGATGACCAAGTCGTTCCCATATTTCCCTTTTCATAATGTTTGCTTGTGGTCCAAAGTCGAGAACGACTTGTGAAATGCAATACCCGTTGATGTCTAGATCGACCAAAGGATCAATATCATTTTTATATTTTTGTCTTAGGCTACATAGATTTCTAGGAATTTTTTCATTGTTGGTGTCTTCCTTATGGTGTACATAAGATCAATATGAAGTGAAACTGCTTCCTCTTTTGTGATTAATTGAAATAGTTCTTTCACTATTTTATTTTTATACTCTTGAATGTCCTCTTCTTTTGCTAATTCTTAGAAAATTCTTGAAGCATCAGTAAATATTTTTTTTTTAATTAATTTGAGGATAATTACACTCTTTACTCGGAAACTTGGTTACTTTTGTGTTATCATGACCAATTTATGTGCCTTTCCTTCTAACGATGTGAAGAGTCTTATGTTTAATCAAGTCATTCTTAGGAACACCAGAAAAAAGATTAAGATTCTTTTTATTCTAAAAATTTTCATGCATGGTTGGGAAATCCTCTATAGAATGCTCTCTGACGCCACATTTAGTACAAATTTTGAGGTATGTTCTATATTTCCAAGGACATTCAAGACTCAAATGTTCTTTACTAAAGCAAATAAAGCATCTTGATCTACCTCGGCCACGATTAGGATTGAAGCGTCTTCGACCCCGACATCCACCACCGCCTATATATCCTCCATCATTGTGCTAGTCATTCTGTCGATTAACTTCATGTCATCTTTGATTATTCTATTGCATAGTCTGCATCTGATAGACTATATGATGGTTACGCCGAGTCTTCATATTTTTAATATAGTCGGTTGTGATGTTTTGGATGTTCCGACAAATTCCGCACCATTTTAATTTGAATGCACTGGCATTAGATGGACATTCGTTGTCGTATGTGGTTCAAATATTTCACAAATATCGCATAAATATGATGTCTAAGAAATCTTAAAATTTCATGGCCTCCTTTCTTCAGGAAAGAGTCGGGGTTCTTATTTTGAGTATCTTATTTCTTCCAGAAAGGATCCTATACCATGATGATATGCTCAGTTGTTGTTATATCAACAAGAATATTTCGTGTGACCTTTGGTCGAACAGTCGGTGCACCATAAATAATTATGTATTAATTCCATTTATTGTAACAACCGTTGCATCTGTTCAATATTTTCTTCGACTCGCCGGTTTGATTGTCCACTTGAATGGTCAGTGTTCAATTCAATTTTTTGGGACTTATTTAGAGCATCATCATACATATTGAATTCATACATAGTAAATGTCGTCTAGATTTGAGATAGTAGGTTGGCTACAAACCATTCGATGAGGATGGATTATTCCATATTGGATGACATTTGACTAAGGATATCTTTGAATCTTTTGTCATACTCCCAAACGGATTCTCCAATTCTGTGTTTTATAGCCTTAAGCTTTTGTGCAGCCAGAAGTATATTGTCTTGAATTTTGAACAATTCAAAGAAGTTCTTAATTTCTTGCTTCGTATTTGGGCCATTTTAAGTGAGTTTTGTGTACCATCTTAATGCCCTATCTCGGAGACCTCCTATAAACATTGCAATTTGTCTCTCTCATCTGTAATGTCGTTAGCCTACCATACTGCTCCACATATAAACCAATGTTTCTAGGGATCTTCATCCCCTTCATATATAGGACAATTTATTTGAGTGGGATAAGCCATATTAATAAAATTATTATTGTTACTTGAACTATAAAATGGTGACGATAATGCTATCGAACTACCGGATTCAGAATACATTACTATCTAGAGTGAAGGTGACTCCCAAGACAAATTAAATTTTTTGACAGACTCTTCACCGATAGGTCAAACTTCTGACTGGTCATATGCTTGAATCAATAATATTGCAGCTAGCAGGGGGGTACCTCCACACATTCAGAGTAGAAGATATTAAAACAGTTATTGTTATATTCTGGTGTAAAAGTGATCCAATTCCCTCGTTTGGGTCACTAGCTATCTAACATCATGGATGCACTAGCTATATACTGCATCAACAATATCATATCACGAGGAAGCACACTCCATAAATATACGAGCTCAGGGTCTCGCATGATATCCAAGGATCGTATAGGTTGGACTCCTCGTCAGCCCAACAATGTAGACAACCTATTCAACGGATACTGGTGAAACTCCTCATATCGCCTACATCTTACGTCGTGTCTAGGTAATACAAGAACCTCAACGTCCTGCATATCATTATCAAGTTGAATGGGATGAGACACCTCCCCATTGAATTTGTCAATATCTAAAAAATATATAGAGCACAACAAATATAATTAAAGAAATTATTTCCTTAAACTATTTAATAAAACAATTTAAAGAAAATGTTATAATATTTTTCATTTATATGGTGGCTTAGCTCGGGTGAAAAGGATGTTGGGATATGCTCTCCAATACAATCCCATGTACAGATATGGAAGAAGTTCCAATTCATGGTCCTCCTCATTAGCTACCATCTCCAACACCTCTAGTGTGATCCTAGATGGGAAATCAGATTGGCCCCTCTTGGGCATCATATGTCCCCACATGTGCATACGTACCTTGGTCATTGTCCTAAGATGGCAGTGGTCAAATGATGTCCTCGTGGTTGAAATCCTATCAAAAAATAAACAGAACATCTATGATCAAAAGGTAATTTGGCCCTCCCATCAAACACTGCACATCATCAATCCAGAGCAAAACAAAACTATTGTAAAAAATGGCGGACCACCTAATGCATTTAGGTATCTGCAGTAAAGAATATACATAATATAAAAGAGGGAAACTAATGCATTTCCCATCACTAGTGAGGTGCACGATGATCGTAACCAACAATGAGAGGAACCTAACATCCTCTACACTAAAAGCACCAATCTGAAGTTGTCCACCGTACACCTAAAAATCAGCAGGATCAAGGATGTGGGCACCAACATATCTCTGAGAGTAAGCTAGCTGACTATCTGCTGCAACACCTATTGGGACATCAAGGAATTGCAGAAAATACTCCCCTCTCCTAGATATACCTGTGATGAAATAAATATCCTCCTCAATGGGTTGGAACCACTAACCAGGACCAATGTGAAATGCTTTTCTCCCGTGATCCCAACGACGGATCAACTATGCTAGCAAACCAAATTTCCCCTTGAGGCATGTATCCTCCTAATGGAGATTCAGGAGGAATACAACCATCAAGAGGTCTCAAGTATGATTAGTGATGGTGTGAGGGTACAAATCCCTCTCCCTCTCCCTCACCTCCCAGTCACACACAAAGTTGTACAGGTCAACTCATTCCTACTAATATTGAGCCACCTATTACCATTGACGTCTCTGATACACCTATAATATCGATCAATATCATAAATAGACATAAAAAAAAAAAAACATTAAGTATTTAATTAAATGAGCATGTCATTTGTTAACATCAAATAATATTTTTTTTCTCAAAATAAATGAATTTGACAAGTAGTGTTCCTAAATTACAGACATGCACGGTGGTCGGTGTTTTTGGAACATAAGAGCACCGCAAACCATGCACTTAAATACACAGGCACACTGGTAAGTGTGCTATTTTTTTAATTATATTTTGTTTGTTAGTGCATCCATCAATAGGAAGCACCAATTCACTGTAGAGATGCCATTTCATATTGCATGGTGTGCACATCTTAATGATCATACCATAGTAGGTGCATCTATTTACATTTTTTATATTTGTTCTGAGGATAACAGTGTGCCTGTTACACATCAGTGCACTGGAAATCGGTGTGGAAATGTTAACAAAGCACTAGCTAACATGGTGTTGTTTTAACTATGTTAAGTGTGGCAGTGCTTCCCTCAATAGGAAGCACCGGTGATTCTAAACACATCATCGCATCGAGAATAGTGCATAAGTATTAATAGAGTGCACTGTAAAAGGATCCACTCTTTTTGAGTTATGATTTTTGGTGATAACGGTGCACATGTTACACATCAACACATCGTCAACCTGATGCATTCGTTTTTACACTACACACTGTATAATGTTTTTTTTTCATAATTTAAGTCTCATAGTGTGTCTTTTATTAGGAATCACTGGTGCATTATAAATACCTCATCACACTAGAAACAATGCACAAGTATTAATTAAGTGCACCATGATAGGAGTATCCCTTTGTGAGTTTTATAATTTCTTGGGATTATTGTGTGCCTGTTACGTATCAGTGCATCGTCTATCCAGTGTGTTCTTGTTTACAATGCGCACCAATTAATGTAATGATTTTTTAAAATTATGTTTGGTTTTACAGTGCGCTTGGAACGTGTTAGTGCACCACCTCGATAGTGCTCTCGAGTTTAGTGTGTGTACCATAAAATCCCTGTGTGACTTTTTTAAAAACTTTATCACATAAGGGTGTTCCTATTACACATCAATGCACTCTGATATCGGTGCGGACAAGTTAAAAAACCCCTCTGCTTAACATTATGATTTTATTTTAAATTACATTTAGTTATGTGGTGCGCTTCCCACACATCAGCACATTCTAACAATGGTGCACAAGGGTTTAGTATATGCACCGGTTTATGTGATAGTTTTTTTTAAAATCTAGTTTATAGGTGCATTATGAAATTACATTGCACCATGTTTTAAAATTAAAAATTAAGTGTGCTTATGTGGTGCACTTGGAACATGGCAGTGCACTATCTGGACGATGCACACTGGTTTAGTATACGCACTTGTTTTGGTTGATTTTTTTTTCAAAAACCTAGTTTATCAGTGTGTTATGAAATTATAGTGCACCATTTTCATGGTGCACGTCTATCTAAAATGAACAGTGTACCTTGTAAATTTACAGGGTGCATCAACTTGCGGTGTGAGCCAAATGACTCAAATGCACTGTGAAGGGTTTTTTTTTTAATTTAGGGGAAAAAATGGTTAATTTACAATTTTAATCCACTAAAAAATTAGATTATGAAGTAACAAAGAATTTACTTGGACACTTGTGCGTCGGGGAAGCATGGTTGTGATGTATGTCAAATTTGAAAATTTTCCCACCATTTGGAAAAATTCAAAATCTAGTTAGCAACCAATGGAAGTGAGCAATGCCTCCACGTGGAGCATGATTGTCAAGGAGTCTAAGTAGGGGATGTACGACATTGGTGTTGTAGGGCTCAAAAGCACTGTAGATGTGATCAAAATGAATTTTTCATGTGGTAATTATTTTTTATTAAACCATGTTACAATGCACTCAAAACTATAACACGTCAGTGTGGTAAAGTATGTACAACGCAATGCTAATACAAATTTAAAATATAAAATAACATAGTCAGTGGTTTTAAACTCGGAATTTTCCAACCAAAATGTGGTGCGGCTTAGGCTTTACCACCTCGATGCTGTTGATTAGAATAACTTCACTGGTGATGAAAAATATAAATAATCGATGCTCTCATCTATCTAGCTACCCTACTTCGGTGCTTTCAACTACTTGGCACCCCGGTGTGCTTTGTTAATATAAATTCATTGTTTGTGAAATTTCATTTTTTCCTATCTGATGGTGTTCCTGGTCTCAATGCCACATGATTTATTTTTAGCATAAATGTGTTGTTGTATTTTACGCATTGTGCATTTATTATGTATAAACACACCGGAAAAAAACCTCATCCCACTCACCTCTGCTAGTCACCTTTTCTATAAACGGATATTTGGGCTCTTTTAGAGTAGCATCCATTATAACCTCCACAAAAGGGAGTTTTCGTTGGAGTGTTTGGTCCTTAGGAATCTAGGAGATCAAATTTACAGGCCTTCACAAATAAGAGTCATGACCACAGTGTACTCCATCATGAATTATATGGCTCCACCAAGGGTTTTTCCTTTATACCAGGAGCTATTGAAATTGAGCCTAGAAAAAAGGGTATGGGATTGGTTTGTATATGAAAAAAATACCATTTTAAGGATATATGGGTTTGAGGAAGAACCCTATAAGATACCATCATTCTTAACCCCCAGGGTGTTTAATCTAGAATACATTCAACAAATATTTATCTCTAACCAGTTGCATTTTATTAAAGTGAAGCACCCTATCGAATTTAAGTTTCCCAAAGAGGTAGGTTCCTTCCTAACAAAAGGACGAGGTGCTCTATTATACATAGAATAGATGTTAAAGCTGTTGATTTTGGAAAAATTAGAGAGGTGGGAATATGATCCACACCAAGTTATATCAAGGAAAAGGGTTGAAAACAAGAACTATGGTTATAACCACAAGATCCACCTCGAGTGGGAAATAATAGCCAACTTTCCAACTTGGGAGAAAGTGTAAGAAACCTTAAGAAGTGACATAGATCAGAACACCCAAATGTCACAAGGGGACAAGGTACAAGATTTCCTATCTCAATTCCCACCCCACAAAAGAAAGAAGTAGGAATGAAAAGATTATCCAGATAGGCTCATACAGACATGGACATTGATGAGCCAGAAATAGAGTCATCAAGTAAACGGGATAAGACAAAAGGAGAATCAGTGATTGAACAAAATTTGGTGGAGCATACACAAGTTGAATATTTTTCCAGTAGTCAGAAGCATCATTAGGACTGCCACAAGTAGGTCAAATTTTACCTCATATCACCATAAAACATTATCCTACAATGGTTTTGGGCATAGCCAAGCCACAACAAATATCCTCTTTTACAGGTTCAACCAAAGAGAATCCAACACCATATTCAAAATATGGGGGTATAAGGAAGAAAAATATGGAAATAATGAAGGAGCCAGCATAAAGGTTGGATAGATCCATCAAAAAATAAACTATTGACAGTGGAATACCACAAAGAGAACACTCTTAAAATGGTAGTTTTGGAGCCCAAGATCCCTATTCCCAAAACACTTGATGATTATAAAGTAGAAGAATATAGATTCAAATTTGGTCAATTCAATCCCTTAGATAGAGTTGATTTCTATAGACAATCAGGTGAACTATTATTCAAGGATGTTCTGCAACCATTAGGCAATGAGAAGAAAATAAATGTGCTTGGTAGTAAAAAAGATGGAGAAGATTCTAAAGGTAGAAAAAGTAGCCACCAAATCCAAACAAGTCACTATCAAAGAGTTGGAGGATAAAATTGTTGCACTGGTATTTGATCCAAGCGATCCCACCCCTATGCAATCCCTCCTACAGTAGAAAGATAATGAGATTATTGTATTGAAGAAAAAGCTCCATATTCCTAACATAGAACATGTTTAGACCCCTAAGTTTATGACAATGCAGGATGAAAATGAAAGAATAAATTGTTGGCACCCCAACAACCCCCCTTTATTTTGCAAAAATAAAGGGCCCCCCATTAAACTTTTGTAAATACGAATCTTTTGGTTTGATTTTATTTTTATCTAGCTTGATTTGGTAGGTGATTCCACGTTTTCTTCCTTTGGTCCTTTACTCTTGATGATGCTTGTCTCTTGGCTTGGTTTTCATGGCTTTAAAGGTTTTGTGATCTTGGTTCGTCTCTATCAATTTGGTTCATTGACTTCTTGGTTGATAAACGATGATTGCATGATCTTATTTTGAACACTACTTAAATTAATTTCATGCTCTGATTCATTGTAATTAAATTATCTTGGTCTTTGGCAAAATAAAATTTGAATGGTTTGTCAAAGTCTACAAGTCTTAAACAATTTGTTAAAATTCCACCTTTCTTGTAATTCTTATTATTCTAGGTGAATTCAAAACAATTTTTGAGACTTGCTCAATTTTCAAAAAACAGTATCTTTCATCCAAAGACATTTTTTGTGCTATAATCCTTGAACTTGATTGTTCTTTCTTAGATTTGCAATGCTTATAAAATTCATTATGAATGAAGAAACGTCATCTAGTCTTACTCATAATAACATTATATTGTAATACATTCTTTGATTTTAAAGGCTATTCTATTTAAAGGGGAATTCTTTTATCATTATGTAAACTTCATTATTTATATTTATATTGACTTATATAATGATGCATAAAAATATAAAAAACATTTCAATATGTTTTTTTTTACTTTAAGAAAAAGGGAAAAAACCTCACATTTTGGAAACCATGCACATTCACGTGAAGGTATTATTTATGTCCAACACTATCTTTTATTAAATGACTTTTTATGATTAATTTGTATTTGGCTCAAATACTCCCTCCTCATGGTCTAATGGTCACACAAAGAATTCCATGCAGGATATGAAAATCCGTAACTTGAGAATAACAGGTGAAAGTTTTATCGCACACCAAATTATGAAGGGATCGCTGCCATGATTATCTCGTATGATGTCAACATTTCAAGAAGCCGAGATCGTTGAGTTTACCATTGAATGCTATTAGTTAGCAGTTGCGTGATCATATCAGATCTTTTGAGAAGAGGACTCTATTAACACGCAGTGAAAGCAATTGATTGTCACTTCAAGGATTCAAGAATATGGTTTACTTGGAGGGTGTCACTATATTGTTTGTATTAAAAAATTGCAGCATTTAAGGGAATGATCGTTATATCTTGTCGGCATTGTGGAAGTACGAAAGAATGCCACGAGTTTCCATGAGAAAAGGATGATCTGTCACCATGTCATCGAAAGGAAGTAATGAAGTTAATGTGCACAGTTGTTTGGCATGGAGAAGCGCATCAGCTAGAGATCACGCCAATGCAATGCAATGCAATTTTAGAAACAGTTGTTCTTATTTCCGAGATTCCCTGTAGATATTATGCTTTTACCAAATCGATGGTGCCAGGAGGGTTGTATTTATTATATCTTTGTTTAGATGGTTGAGATACTCCTGTGAATTCGTTGTAGAAAGGAACCCGAGGCTAACTGAAAATCTCGCCAGAGTGCCAGCATTATGGATTCCATGTGTACTAAAATGGCGAAGTAGAAACTATTCACTTTCTGCATTTTATCTAATAGTTACACCAAGTTGCGCAAAGATCAAACATATGCGGGGTTTAAAGATATGTTACCATTGGAACAATATCCACTCATATGTTTTCCATGAAATCGCCAATGCAAGGTTTGACGGATGAAGGTGAAAAGAAAAATCGAAAAGGAATTTTACTAGATCACCAAGGATATGAAGCCTGCAGGAAAACAACCATGGAACGAAAATCAAAGTTACAAGAATTCGCCACGAGATGAACTTGATCAACTGCCAGTTGATAAGAGCCAACACGAATTTCTTGTTTTAAGGAACTGCATCCCTTCTGAGAGTTATGGCTCCAAGATTCGCCAGGGTTAAAACGGAAGTATTTTCACTCTACATCATTATATTTTTCATGATAATTCTCTTATTTTATGGTGCAGATTGAGTATAGAAAATGATGCGGTTAATCTTCTATGCTGCATAAATATCTTTTGCTAGTATTCATGTGAAAAATAAAATGCAGAATATGAGCAATTAGATTACCAGATTAAAAACATTTCGTGTTCACAGTTTTAATTGATTATGTTTGTTTTCGCAGTGATGCAGGTTAAATGAACTAACCTCAGCCAGTGGACAGGTCACCTTCATCGGTTATGAATAAGAGTATCATCAAAAAGGTTCCGGAGGATTTAATGATACACATGCTTCTCGAAAGTTTTCGTTGAAGATTCTTCCAGCTATCATCGGATTGATCGACACTTTTCCATGTTCTTTAGATGAAAGCGATGAAGATGTCGAGCAGTAATTTCTCGGAAGAATTAAGTGCCACCTCTCGGAAATCTTACTTCTCGGAAGAAGTAAGATTTTATATTTTTAATATATTTGAATACAAGTCTGATAAGAGATGTTACTCTCTTGGAAGGTCAAACATTCCTTATTTAATTGATTATGCTAGATGACTACAAACTTGATGTGTAAACAATATGTATGAGGTTATTGTTTAATGTTATGATATTGATGTGCTCTAGATGTTTGTTTATATGTTTGTTTAAACTTTGTTTTAAATAAACCAGTAAACTGAAATTATCCTTTTACATATCAAAACTTTTGAAACATACTCCTGCGCGTAGTATAGATTGGGTAGAGTTAATTTGCACTTAGATTTATTTTAGTTTACATTTCTTAGTTAATTTTAGCAGTTGTTAAATTAGGCATATTTAAATTAGATGTTTAAGTTATTGGATAAACTCTTATTTTAAAACCCAAAACAAAACAGAGACTCTCTCATAAAGATGAGAGCAGAATTAAGTTAGCATTTTAAAACAACTAGAAACAGTTAGGTAAATTTCATAGTTTATAGATAGATTAATTTAGATTAGCATTTAATTTAGGATTTACTTTTTATGAGTTTAAGTGATTGTATCCTTCCTAAGAAGGGTGAAAACTCAATTGGTAGTAGGAACATAATCTGTGAGATTTAGTCATCCAAAACACACCGAGGGTTGTTTTAAGCGTTCTGTGGGGACTGATTTTCCTTAGTTGGCCAGGCCATAAAATCCGGCCAACATAAATCAAAACATGTTTTACTACAAATCACAGATGGAATAATATATGAGAAAGGTGGATGACTTGGAATTACAAATATCCACGACGAAATTGGAAAAAATATCCATGTCTGCTCAAGAAATTCCTTCCTAGTTAGCAAAAGGTTTCGAGGAAGCTCCAACATATGAGGTAACTGAGAAAATGGAAGAAGATGCTCCATCAGAACAGCTGAGGGAGAAGGACCACACGTTTGTGGAGCTAGAAATTGATATAAAGGACAAGGAAGAACTTATTGATCATTTGGAAGATGAAAGAGATGATATGAAAGAAAAGGTTATAAATCTAGAGCTAAAGCTAATAGGGAAAGCCTCCCTAAAAGGAGATGAGAAAGTACCATCGGCTAAAATAGTTAAGGAATTCACTCAACACCATACCTATTTCAAACTAATTCAAGATGAATTGGAACTGGCCACCAATGCCACTATTGAAATAAAAAGGACAAGGGATGAGCTTGAATCCAAGCCAAACGTTGTCGAAAATGTGGTTAAGTGATTAAATAGAAGGACTAAAGGGAAAGTGGTAGACTTAGGGTTCACCAAGAGGACATATCCGATAAAATAAGCCAATAAAGTAATCCACAAAATATTCTTGATGAATAGCGCTCAAAACATGATAAGTGGTATAATATCATAAATTTCCTTTTTCAAAAGGTTGTTTAAAGATGCAATTGCTAAAGGGTTTCCGCATTTGTGGGATGGAAATGGAGACTTGTATAGGAAGGAGGACTATTAGGAATTGCTAATTAAAATGAAAAATGAAGAAAGAAATTTTGGGGACTTATATAATCACTTAAAATGGGTTGTCATTGTCCATCAGTTGAATGGGGAATTCGAATTATGGAGTATTCTGAGTAATATCTTTAAAAGCCTGCCACTTATTTCTTATGAGAACTTTACCAATGTTGAGTTGGCCATGGTATCCATCAGACCTCATAAATATCTCATTGGAAAATATTGGAAATAGATTTCCAGGTACCATAAAATTTCCCTACCACGTATAGGGAAACCTACTTTAGCAAAACAGATATCTAGGCAGACAATTAAGCAAAGGTCCACTCAATAGGGATCGACTCAACAAAAGTGAAACCAAATGCAGTTGGGAAGTTAAAAGTAGCATCCTTAATAGAAATTGTTAGAGATAGAAGAGGAAAGCAGTTGGGAATGAACAAACAGGGCAGTTAGAAGAAATAGAAAGGATGGTAACAAGAAAGATTCACTCATATATAAGGAGAATTCAGATTTGAAGCAATGCATGGAATTTTTTTTGAGAGGGACTCTTGAATAAATGTTGATTCAATTTTGATATTGGGGCCTAACATATGTTATATAGGGAATGAGTTTATAAGATTAAGATATTGAAGCATATCAGCATGCGTTCCCCTTCTAATTTTGTTCTTCTCCTGTGAATTCCACATATATTCTTTGCCTATGTAAAGTCTCTTGATATAATCAAAGCTATGATAGAGATAGAGAGAGAGAGAGAGGGACTCTAAGTGGTAGACTTAGGGGTCACCAATACGTCATATCCGATAAAATAATCCAATAAAGTAATCAACAAAAGATTCATGATTAATAGGGATCAAAACATGATAAGTAGTCTATTATCATAAATTTCTTTTTTCAAAAGCTTGTTTAAGATGCAATTGCTAAAGGGTTGTTGCATTTGTGGGATGGACATGGAGACTTGTATAGAAGGATGACTATTAGGAATTGTTAATTAAAAGTTTTGAGACCTACATAATCACTTAAAAGGGGTTTTCATTGTCCATCAGTTGACTGGGGAATTCGAATTATGGGCTAGTCTGAGGAATATCTTTAAAAGCTTGCTACTTATTTCTTATGAGAACTTTACCAATGTTGAGTTGGCCATGGAATCCATGAGAAATCATAAATATCCCATGGAAAAATATTGGAAATAGATTTCCAAGTACCATAAAATTTCCCTACCGCGTATACGACAACCTACTTCAGCAAAACAAATATCTAGGAAGACAACTAGGAAAAGGCCCACTCAATAGGGATCGACTCAGCAAAAGTGAAACCAAATACAATTGAGCAGATAATAGTAGTAGCCTTAATAGAAATTGATAGAGATATAAGAGGAAATCAGTTGGAAATGAACAAACAGGGCAGTTAGAAGAAACAGAAAGGATGGTAACAAGAAAGACTCACTCCTATATAAGGAGAATTCAAATTTGACGCAATGACTGGAATTTTTTTTCAGAGGGACTCTTGAAGAACTGTTGAGTCAATTTTGATATTGTGGCATAACATATGTTATATAGGGTACATGTTTATGAGATTAAGATATTGAATCATATCAGCAGGTGTTATTCTTGTAATTTTGTTCTTCTCCTGTGAATTCCACATATATTCTTTGCCTATGTAAAGTCTCTTGATATAATAAAAGCTCTGAGAGAGAGAGAGAGAGTCTCTCTCTCTCTCTCTCTCTCTCTCTCTATATATATATATATATATATATATATATATATCACGCACTCTCTCTCTCTCTCCCTCTATATCTATCTATCTATCTCTATCTCTATCTTTGCTCATTTTTCCTTTGTGACTTAACATCTACAAGTATCCTTGCTATTTTACTTTTCTACCTTTTCTATGACTAATATGTTTGATGGGATTAAGATTTCCAAGGGGCATCTAAATATTTCTTCTCAACGCATGCATTAACATTGGTTTATAAGGGAGCCTCTATGAATTTTAGCGATAGACCATTCATTACTTTCCTTTTGAGATAAGCATTTGGAGTCTCGAGTGCAATCTATGACATAATTGGGTTGGGATTTTGGAACTGGGGTTGGTTTTAACGCTAGGAATTGAAGGAGAAATTGATTTTTTGTTTGGAAAGAAATAACCTTGTTGTTCTAAATGTATAAGTTTGATGAATGGATGGTTCGATATAGTTTGGTTTTGTCACTTCCTAACCAAACCTATATTATTTATTCATAGAATCAAATCTTATATGGCCCTTCACGTGATAAACTTGTTAGTGACTTTTTTTGTTTGACCTTCTCTCCAAGTGTACATGTGTTTAAAATTTGACAAGTTGTGCAGTATAACTTTATGGCCATTTGATCTAGGCATTGTTAGTTCACTTGATTCATAATATATTTTTTGATTTTCAGTTATTATAGGGATTATGATCACCCATTTGAAAAAATAAATACAAGCTCATGGAAATAGCTTGTGAGATCCAACTTTACATATGAGGAGGTATCAACTCTTCAAAACCCTACTCATCGTTTCCATGCAATTGGTACACTATGTTTGAGGATGCACCGATGGAAAAATTATTACCCTTTTTTTTATCTTACTTTCATTAGTATTGGATGTAGAGTACAAAAAATTACAAAATATATAAATGGACAATGCATGCAAGTGTTCTCTGGATAATAAAAAGGGAACCAATGAAATCAACCCATGAAAACATTTTATCATAGTTTCATTGCACATATGGAAATTATTCTCTACATTATAATAAAGTGTCCATTGCATCACCAAACAAGTGTAACATTTATCTTCAAAATTTTACAAAATAAAGAGTGTCCAATGTTGCAATGCAATGCACATGGCTAGCCAAAATATATGTAAAGAAGAACGAAAAATGAGTTTCATGTATTAAAGAACCATGATTCCTTAAGTCAACAACCTCTTCTACATGGTAACCTTGAACCCAAACCTTGAGGCAATATGCTATTGCACATTGTACCTTTCATTATTTCCATGTTCTTTATCAGTTGATTCAAGTGGATATTGGTGTCCACCCACCTGTTCCATTGATTTACAACGATTTTCCATCTTCTTAGCAATTTTCTACAGTTTTTCAGGTCCCAAACTTTTAGTTTTTTGGGTCCCAAGAATTTTGGTGCCCTAAACAGAGATGGTATGCAAAAGTTACACCCTCGGGAAATTGACTTATAAGTTAGCCACCTGGAGGCCTGCAAATCCTTTTAGTGCTTCATCTCCTTATGGTTAGGTTTTTGGATTTTTAGGGTTTTTGTTTCTTTGTATTTATACTTGTGATAAAAGGCCTTTTTTATCTCTTTGTGATCATCTAATTCAAATGAGCGTAGTTGATGCATCTCTCTTCAAAGATAAACTTCCACCAGCCAAGCTAGTTTGAATTGCTTGTATGGATTCATAGTGGAGAGCTCAAGGCCAAGGCCTAACTAGTGAATGGATAGGAATGTTTAAGGTAAATATATCTCTATATATATGGACCATGTGGTTGGCTTGTCATGCTAACTTGAATGTTATGTAAATATTATGTTGGAAAAATAATAAAATGGTCCAAAGTGGTTGTGTAAAGAGCACTAGAGGGGATATGATTCCAATAGAGAGGAAGTGGAAAGGGGGCCTATGTGAGATTAAATTCTATATTACCAAATGTCAACCTTAGAAATCATGCATTTGTTTACATGTGCCTTAAATGAGCCAATTAAATTTATCTTTCTTGTTAAATCCAATCATTGAATGTATGTGTGAGGTTGGGAAATTCTTCTCATGTAGTTATGGAAGAATGGGATGAATATACTTCTACGACTATTGTAAGTGTCCTCTCTTTTATGGTTAAAAGTTATGTCACTTGTATTCTCCCCATCCTCTCATTTTTTATCATGCATATTTTTATAACAGATTTTACAGTAGGCAAATTTTTTCTCCTGATGTTCATTACTAGACTAGGAAAT
The DNA here is from genome assembly GCA_027924585.1 of Larix kaempferi. Lineage (NCBI taxonomy): Eukaryota > Viridiplantae > Streptophyta > Pinopsida > Pinales > Pinaceae > Larix > Larix kaempferi. The sequence goes on from BSBM01000841.1 coordinate 849,918, forward strand.
AGCCAAAAATTTGAATTTGGAAAGAGGATTTCAGAAATTGGAGAAAAGAGAATGGTTGTAGGTGAGCATAGAAAATGGAAAATATAGGAACCTGTACCCATTAAGTTTTGCTAATTATTCATGCTTTAGGAGCCATGAATAGATTATAGATAGTTCTTTAACAACATACGAAAAATTTGACACTTTCTGCACACACTAGTAAGCATTGTACGAGTTGAATTTCCTAAGGGAATTGTGAATAAGTGAAGGGAAATGCCTTCCTTGTGTTGTGTGGAGAAATAGTATAGAGTGCCATGGTTGGGATGACTTAGTGGATCCCTATATATGTTTAGAGGTGGGAATTTTTTCTAAGCATGAGAGTAAATGGGTTGCGGGCTAAGGGAGAGAAGCTTGTATGTCTTTCATTCACCCTAGTGACCTCATGTCTCAACTTGGGAGTGGTATCTGCGGCTAATACCTATGGTTGGGTGGAAAAACGCTCTTACGCATCTAGTTAATCGGTGATTCTCTGTTAAAAGATAAGTATTCTATTGTATAGGAATGTGGAATGATTTTATTTACTACTGATGATAATTATGCTTGTATACACATATTGTATATGTGGATAGATTTTTAATTGTGTTGTGTTTTGCATTTCTGAAATTGCATATACATTTATTATTATGAGTTCTTATTATGTCCCAAAGGGTTAAATTTATAAGCATGGAATTGATAAATATCCCCCTCTATTGGTTGGATTGATGGATGGGGACATGAAAGAGTGGTATCAAATCTGTTGGTTACAACACCAAGGTTGTATGGGGTTGGAATCCACAGTTACAAGAGAAAATCAAAGTTCCAAAGTAAGTGTTCGCAAAATGCTCTAAGAAAATATGTGGTTTTAATTGTTATAGTCTATTTTAACATATCCATGAGTTAAATATGTGGTCTGCTAGTAGGATGGTAGATTGGATGAGCAAATTTGGGAATTTTCAAAAATCGCAGAGCTATCAATGAAATTGTGAAATTGAAATTTTGCAGAATTATGAAAAATTGAAAATTTGGGGAAAATTTGAGATGGGCCCTATATGTACCACATCAACAAAAATGTGGCATGGAGGAATCATGTGGAGCAGGGATAATATTTGGACCATCCATGTTGGATGAATGCATGGGTGGTAGGACTAGATAGAGTTCGTCGAAAGAAGATCATCGAATGATACACTTTCTAGTGTTAACCCATGATTCCAAAAGGAATGGTTCGAAACAAGGAGCCTGACAGTTATATCGGGATCGACTCATTGAAGAATTTTTCCAAAGGTGAACATGAGAGATATCGATGCAATTAGGATTCTCAATCGATTTGGATCCATTGGTTCAGAGGGCACCTCATTGGGAGTGTCATATTGGAAACGCCTCATTGGAGGTTAACCATTGAGAGAAGTTGTCAAATGTGAATGCGTAGTATCTTGATGGAGTAGAAGTATGATGTCATAATGGAGCTGATGTATCAAGAATGCCTCATTAGAGGCATGTATTCAAAAAATGTCTCCAGAGAATAATGTGGTAAGTTATTATGGATTAGAAAATGATGGTTCGGGGATGCCCCATCAAAGGTAGGCCATTGGGAAGTACTCCTAAAAGTGTATGTGGAAAGTTTTGATGGATCGGGAAATTGAGGTATTGATCCTATGGGAGTTTTGATGTGATATCGGACATCATCTATCAGAGATAGTTCATTGGAGAGATTGGGAACTAGAAATGTAGAATATTTTTTATGAGGAAAAATCAATCTTATATGAGAGAGTCGATGCTTTGTAAAATAAACCAATAGGGCAAGTTCGACCCAACAGAGTAAGTCTAAAAAAAGCTATTAAAAAAACGTTTGAAGCCAAAATATTGTTTTGGACATAGTCACATAACATAAGAAATTTTTTTGGAATCTGATGAGACCTACAACATTATGATGCCATTGAGGAAGGCTATAGAATTTCCAGTGAGAGGCATAGACCCATTCTACTCCTTTTTTACATAAATTTTGAAATAGTGATTTATGGGACCTTGTAAGGGCCGAAATTATTATGGTGCAGTCATAATCTAAGGACACATATAACTCTAGTATAATATGCCAAATTCAAAAAGGTATGAAGCCAAGGTGCAAAAAAAGGCCAAAATCCATTATTCTTGGGCACTTTTTAGGAATTTTGGGAAACTTGGAGGAGGTAAAAGTGACCTAACATGTTACGACCAAAAACATTATGAACTTGACAATTTACCCACTCATACAAATGAACAAATTTGGTTAGATGAATTTTTTCCATAAATGCTTAGTTTGTGAGATAGCTATTTTTGCTAAAAATTCCATGTTTGGAAAAGATGCAAAAGTTAAAACTGGTCAATTCCAAAAAATTACAGAAATTGACTAGAGAATGGGATCATAAATTTTAAAGTAACTGAGTAATCCTTTTCATGCGCTTTATCGTCTCCCGATAGAAAAAAATTGGATTCTCCCCATATTTTCTTATACATGTTCTTGAAGTTCGTCTCTAAAGCTAAATGCACCTGCAAGAAAAGTGTAGAATTGGGCAAAAATGACAATTTTGAAAGACTAACTTTTCGCTTAGAAGTCATGATGAAGAATGAAGATAGTCATTGCAAATATTATCCATACTAGGGAACAATTGTGCACAGTCATGTTCTAAAGAGGTAGTTCATATGTTTCTAAATATTGAACAAAAAAGTGCATGTAGACATAATTTGACAAAAAATACAATAGGAGTAGTTCCTATAATGCATGAAAATTAATTTTATGATTTTATAAGAATGTAGTGAAGCTAAAAAGTGTGTTTACATTAACACTTTTAAATATGCAATATCATACCAGGGACAATAAGGGTCAACATTCAATAAATGCAATTTGGGATATCCTTGGTCTTGGGTGGGCTAAGAAAACCATCATCATGGATGGTGCACAAGATCCTTATGGAATTGAAATGGATGCCATGGGAGATGTTGTAATCTATGGGATTACATGGAATATAAACATCATAAAGATATAAGATAGTGCATTCAGATTATTATACAAGAGAAGATACCAAATTAAAGGGAAAAACAACAACAATTATATTATATCAGAGCCATAATATGCACAAGTAATGGTATTCTCCTTGAATCACGGCTCACCAGCCTATATATATTGTTTTACAGTTAGTTATTCAGTTACCAAAGTAGTTATGTTGGCTTAACTGACTGACTGTCTCCATAGGACCGACCCGACGATGGTCTGTCAAAGGACCTAGTGGGTCAATTGAATAGGCTCCTCCAACATCTCCCCAACCAACAAAACTTTTCTTCATCCCGAAGAGAGTGAGGAGATGATTAAAACTGGATCAAAATTGTATATTATTATTGGTTATGGTTGCGAACTGTTTGAAACAGCTAATGGATCAGAACTAATACATGCTTCGACAATGGTTGGAGCTGAGAGAGTGAGTCATCATTTGAAATCTTCCCATGTAGGTGTAGTTGTCTACATGTCCACACTCGGGGCCGTGAGATTAGATAACTGACTGATTTTTTCAATGATGGAGAGATGTTTAATATTAGGTAGGTACAGTCACAAAAGAAAGTGTTGATTGTTGGCGGTAAGGAGTAGTCGATCAATATAATAAGCAATTAGATCAACTTATGTCTTTGCGGTCTTTGATCAAGTAGCCCATTGTTCTTGGTTCTTTTGATGATCAACTAAATGGTTGTGCTCCATGTGAATTTGTTTCTCTAGAGTTTCAAGAGTGGAAGGATCTACGGTGGCCTTCTACTAGAATATTTGTTCCAAATTATTCTAAACTTTACCCATGTCAATAAAAAATTTCCCATAAAAACTATACCACTTATTGAGAATTGAAGTAGACTGTTGTACTTCGACGCCATATTTGTTTAACCTCTTTTGTTGTTCGAGGAAGAGTTGATATTGCTTTGCAAGAAGTGAAAATGTAAGCTTAACATCTTCTTGATATTTCTAATGAACTAACTACTGGAATATTGAAGCAAGGGGCCTGAATAAGCTAGTAATTTTATCCAAGGGTTTTTCGACTAGGGGTCCATGTAGAGTCGATGCAACTTGATAGAATATTTCATAGAAAGCTTGTAGAGCCTTGTTCTGTTCATCTTCAATCTGGTCGAATTTACGCTTGTCGATTACCCATCTTTTATTCTTTTCTCTATGAATTGCATCCATGAGTGCGTGAAGCTCATGATATTTTTGTATGGAAGGATTGAATGATAGTGGTGGCGTTGAAAGGTCCTTTGCAAGTCTGAAGGATGCCTTCGATGACTTTTTTTTATTCTTCTTGGAATCGTCAGATGGAGCTACTTGAGTCAAAGGTATAGTGAGATAATTTGATGGTGTATTGGTTAAGGGTAGATTGGTTGACTCGGGAGGAATAGTTGAAACGAGAGGAATAGTTGACATAGGTGGAACAGTCGACGAAGGTGGAACAGTCGACGAAGGTGGAACAGTCGACGTGGGTGGAACAGTCGACTCTGGAGGAATAATCGACCCTTGAGGAATAATCGACTCTGGAGGAATAGTCAAGTCAGAATGAGGAGTCGATACAAGGGGACTTATGATATTTGGTCCCGGAAGCAGACTTGACGAGGGTTCACAGATAGGAGTAACAGTGGGATTGAGGGGTTGAGTAGCTATCGAGGTACTTGGAGTATCTATAATATTTGATATGTAGTTTGATATAAATCCAGAGGTGGAGGTTTTGAATATGGAATCGTCGACTGGTTTATAATGTCGACTCCAGGTGGTGGTAAGACTGGAATTTCTGGAGGGTTAGTGGCTTTTTGAACCCTTTATGTTGTAATTATATTCCTCAAATTGGGAAAGATATTTGGTAGGTTGGCTACAAATTGTTGGAATTCAGGGTCCTGCAGAGTTTCAGACCTAGTAAGAGGATGCTCTACAATAATTATCGAGGACAGACGTGGTGTGGTGAATTTTCGGGTACAAATATAGGGTTTTTTTCTTGTGATTGCATGTGAATTTTCAATTTCTTTGATTGGGTCAGTTTTACATGCGCGGAAGTGATGGGAGCCCAAAATTGTTCCTTTCCTGGTTATATTATACTGTCTTGGCAACACAATTCACCATAATTTGATACATTTACCATTCAAGAGATTGCCTTTCACTTTAATCTATCAATTAAAAACAATAAAGGTAAAAGACATTTATTTTATTAATTTGTAATGGATTATCTATGGTGATTGTGGAATTTTTACCTTGGGCTTGCATATATTCTTGTTGCGGGAATTTACTTATTGAATTTCACACTTGTTCAGGTACCCATTTCGACACTTGTTCCGGGATAGACAATTATACGCCTCTTAGAATCGTGGTTGGAGTTCAAAGATTAATGCTCGAGAATAAGCTTCTATAGACAAATCAATAATACTCATTTTAAGTTAACCATTGTTCTCACAAAGCTTGATTTTTATATATGCACCTTTTTTTTGTTTTAAAATCTATGCATAAGACTATATTAAAATATTCATAAAAAAAAGTGTGTGCATAATTAATCTAATTATCTTAAAGTCATCCTTTATATGGCAAAACATAAATCCATTAACAAATAATGGAATAGGACGTCTATTTTTGGCTTTGTGATAAGCATGGTATAAATAAATGAGATTTATTATCACTTTATGTTATCTAATAATATAGTTTGGCTTCTAACTATGTGCAGGTATAACAGAGCGTACGATTCACATGGAGGTAGCAACGGAATGACGTTTCATGAATCCAATCAACAATTGATTCAACAAACTCCCAGGAGTCTTGGTCCATAAATTTATCCCATGAGTCTTGGTCCATTAAGATGAATGCTTCGTCAGTTTAATTGTCAAACAACTTGAAGACTTCTTCTTTTGAATTCAACTCTGATCTGGAAGGAGTTGGATGCCCTCATCTTAATTCATTTTATTTGGTTTCCAATTTGATGCTCTAGTTTTAAAAGCTTAGAAGTTATGATTAATAAAGTAGGTACTTTATTTGTAATGTTAATTTGGTAGGAGATAATTCTTTAGTTTTAAAAGCTTAGATGTTATAAAGTAGGAATTTGATTCTATAGTTTTAAAATCTTAGATGTTATAGTTAATAAAGTTGTTATTTGGTATGTAGAATTTAGTTTATGATTTTGTGACTTAGTTTGTAATTTAGTTTGTTATATATAGAAGTGTAGTTTGTAAATTATAATATTTAATAGTACTTAATTTGTAGCATTGTAATTTAAAAAATTTGAAGTTTGAATTTATACTATTTGATTTACATAAATTGTAATTTGTAGATTAGTACATTTTGTAATTTGAAATAGGTATATAAAATTTATATTCAGTAGTTTATAGTTTATTTTCATCATTAAAGTGTGTTTGTCAGTAGTATTAGGTTAGGTTAGGTTAGGTTAGGATAGCCTTCAATCCTACACATACGTTGTTGGCACCTTAAAGCTTACGAGCCCTGGGTTGACAATTTAGTGTCAAAATAAATAGCATATAATTTACCCGACAGGAAGCAGCTCAACTGGCTAAGACTTTGTCGATTTGTTCGTCGATCGTGATGTGGCTTGTGACTGCATCCTTAATAATTTGCTCCACTTCCTGATGTAATTCCTTGAGTTCATCTTCTGTAGGTGCTTGAAGTATCATTTTTCATTTAGCCAGCCCCTTTTCCTTGAAAGTTTGTTGCTTGGTGAAAATTTGTTCTACGACGATATCCAGCTTTTCTTTAGATAGATTAGGCTCTGACTGTTGGCCATCTCAAATGTCGTCAACCTCTATAGTCTCGCCAAGAGGTTCTTCTGCTTCCGTCGGATTGGTTTTCTTTGGAAAAAATATAATAGCAAGAGGATTTGTTTCTTCCGAAGATGGTCCAAATATTTCTAAGTATAACCCAACTTCATAGAATTCCTCTTTCTCGTCATTGGTTAGGGTCTCTTGGATTTATTTAAGTTCCATCCATGCAGATTCAGGAATTTGATGCATAGTGTGGGATTGAGCACTGACATCCGAAAAAATGTTTTAAACATAGGGGTAATATTCAAGCTCAGCCGCATTGCCGACAACTCCTTGCATGTACCAAACCTTGGTGCATTCAAGGTCTAACTGTATATGAACAGTCGGAGGTAGAATTCGACGAACCTCCTGAGGAACTCTTCATCTTGAACATGTAGTTTTAAGGACTTGAAACCATTTTTCAAGCCACATTTTCACAATTGCATGGCCTTTGGAGCATCCTTGAGTCTGAAATACTTTGAAGTTGGACATGACAGGTGTGGATTTTGTAGTGAATGAAAGATCGCCAACGTGTAATCATGTACATTTCCAGCCAAATGAGTAAGGAAGGATATTGAATCATCGCATTTGTTTTGCTGGAACTTCTCACAAGTCGACCTGACTATCCTAGCCAAATGGTCTACCCAATTGAATAATTTTCCTTCCATAGTGGCAGCTTTTACTACTTCCAAAATATATAGCCGAATGTCTGATGGTCGACTTGTACTAGTTAAGATCAAAGAAATGATAATGGTAGCATATTTGTATGCATTGTATTGAATCTTGTTGATGACTAGTCCTTTTGAGTTCTTCCCTTGTAACGACCCTGTGAATTCTTCGACTAGTTTTGGATTAACCTTAATCGGTACAACAGTCCCTTTGCTTGGTAACCCTGTCACTATTCCAATTACTTCATCATTAATTTCCAGTGGCTGATCCAACAATAATTTTCCATCATGATACCTACTCACAATGAATTGTGCGATCAAATATTTCAGTCCACCGAAACTCTCTAACAGGGGGGCACTTATGTAATGGAAAATTTTTGCAGTGGCTAATTTACTTGTAGCCTCAATCCATTTGTCATTTTGAACACCCCGTTCGCACAATTCTTTCCAGTATCTCCTCCATTAATTCTCTTCAGTGTAGGTTCTGTGGATTCTAAGAAGTCGAGCTTTTAATGGTGGTATTGTAAGATCTTCTGGTTCGAGTAGATTTTTCTCAGCTACTTTCATTGATCTGGTTGTAGTAGTACCTTTTCTTGGAGCCATGTGATGTGAGATTTCAGGTAGAGGGGACTAGATAATGGATCTTAACAGGGTTGGTTCTAAGTGCACTTGTTCAATTTCTTTGCAGAAGTATTCCCAATCTTGCTCTAGGTTTGTATTTATAGGAGTGTTTCTTAACGGTCGATTCCATGGATTAGGTGAGTGTATTAACTACGGATTTGATGGGCACCAGCTGCCTTGAACGTGCGAATTGTCTTCTTGATCATCCTTTGATATATCTACTTCTTTTATTTTGATCTACGAATCCAGCCATTCAGGTGCCCTTGCTTCATTGATTGGACGATCCCCTTCGTTAAATTCTATAAAAGTAGGAGGAAAATATTTTTTTGTTAATATTTATGGATCAAATTTGTCTTCTGAGTCCACTTTCATTATATATTTTGTGGGTCTTCTTGTCGATGGATTATTTGTTTCCCAGCGAAATATTTTACCAATGGTTGTATCATTTTCAAGTTCTAGACTTCTTGACAACTGAGATGATTTGGTAGTAATATTGTTGCAGGATGACTTAGGTCGATTTCCTTTGGTCGATGTGGCAGTACTTGTTGCCTCTATGAAATTCTTAATTTCTTCCATTGCCTCCTTGACACAGTCTTTTTCTGGTGGAAAGGAAAAGTCTCTTAAATTTTCTTTTAATTCCCTGTTGGGCCCAGGTTGAGACAAAGTTTTGGTAACACCTTTTTGATAAGCAGGGAAAGATGAGCTAAGCACAGGGAAGGAATATAATTTTGTCTAAGTATTGAAGATGTTGCGTAGATGTGTGCAGCATCCAAGTTTTGATCAGGCTGCGAAGCTATGCGCAGCATCTGAAATTTGGAAGCACCGTGAAGACCAGTGCTGCGAGGAAGCAGTGCTGCGAAGCAATCAGGACACGTGGAGCCAACAAAGTGGAGTGCTGGACATGGATCAGGTGCAGGTATCGGATGGACCAGTAATGGTCTAAGTTTGGAAAGATGCTCCAGGTGTGCCGAGCAGTGGGCACGAGCAAATCAGGCAGGCGACCAATGCATGAGTTTGTTGAGGAAAGCGACGTCTTGGCACGCCTAGTGGGCGAAACCGTTAGAGAGAAATGGTTCGATGGAAGCAGCCTATTAGCACACGTGCGATAGGAAGGCCGATAGAAACAGATTGAAGACGTGGAAAACCACCACGATGAAGCAAACGCTACCAGACGCCAGCAAGCCGGTTTAGGGAAACCGATGCAGTTTTGTAAACCCTAAGGTTTTTGGGTTTAGGTCTTCGACTTTGTAAAGACATGACCTTAGAGGAATGATCTAAAAAAGAAGACAATTTTGTATGGGATGGGGTTCCAGTTGTTTTTTTTGTTACGTTTTGGGGGTTCTAAGTTGTTGTTTTGTAAAATCTCTCTAAGCTAAGAATATTGTAAAGGCTCTGCAGCTGTGTGCGCAGAGACCTATCTGGGAAGAAGGAGAGTCTGTAGCTGAGTGCGCAGACTAAGAATAGTTGTCCCCATCCCTTTCTAAATAAATATATTACCAACCGTTCTTGTGGACATAGCTTTCCACCCGGGGAAGTGAACCACGTTAAACCTCGTGTTGTGTGATTGTGCTTATGAATGAATGCTTACTTGTGTTTTCTATCAATGAATGTCTAGATGTTTCCTTGCATACTGTTATGAGAGAACTTTTATATGCATTTGCTAGTAAGAGAAGTATGGAAATGATATGTTAAGTTTCGCATGAATAGTTGGATGGTGAACATTTATTCTTGTGTATGAAGGCAGTAAATCAGTCAATTCATTGAGCAATTTCTTACGCGCAGTAAAGGAATGTATAACAGTGAATTAGATCAATCGGCTATGTTCGAATCATGATAGTATGAATTAATGAATGAATGTTAGAAGGATAGATAGTTAAGTGTCTGAATGAATGGATGAGTGATATTCATTTATGTACCTTAAGTGCTTTCAAGATAATCCACTACAGAATAGAGTTGGATTGTTCGCAGCTTCAGTAGAATTCCTGCGGTAGAAGAACATAGTGGTGCGGACCGCAGCGTTGCCCATCGATGCGCAGTCTCACCTCACAGCACCTACCCTCCGTAGTACTGCACAATACGTCCGTCTAAGCAGCTCATCACTTATTGTGGAAATCTGATTCTGCAGTACCCCATAGATACACCTCGGGTGAGACCTCAGCCTGCTTGCAGGTTGTTGCCGAAAGGGTCGGTGTGAAGGGATTTTGTTGGTCCATGGAGAAACCGTAAAGAACCTGGGTCTTATAGAAAACCTCTGGGTCAGTTATAGCCAACAAATGGTTCCATTTCCGCGCTAGAATCTTTGGTGAGTTGCAATCGTGATGTGTGATGAAGAATAACAGTTCTCGAAAGGCTCTGACAACTGGCATTTTGAAAAGACAGAAATCGAAGCTTGGTGGGATAAAACCATAAGAGACTTTAAAAGACAAGAGAATAGACATCCATGTCTAAGTGACACACAGTGGTCGGATAGGTATCTATTCAACGACATTCACGAGATTTTCTGGGAATCCTTTCCCAATGAGCTGCATTCATGGATCTCACGGCTCGCAGAGAAGAAAACTTGTTTTCAAGGAGGAGTTCCTACATAGTGGAATCCCGAGCTCACGGTGCAGCTCAAAGCAATAGATAGCCCATTGGCACGCGCAGTTGATTTTTGGGTCGATCATATGTTAGAAGGATTCATAACAGAATTTGCTATAGACACACTCAAGTCCTACAGCCAAGCAGAAGCATACTTTTTCGAAGGATTTCAAGGTAAGTTTCTGAACAATCTCAGTCTATACATTAAGATGTTGTTAGATAAGAAAGGTGTTTTAAGAATGCAGTAATATTCTTAAGATTGTCATGATAAACAGTACATATATTGATTCTGATGAAGAGACCCATAATCTTAGAAGTGGTAAGAGGTATAAATTTAATAAGAATCTTGGAGGGCCTCGACTCCATATTGATACTGAGATCTCGTGTAACATTGACAACGAAGCCGCACCGCCAGTTACCCCTGAGAACCCACCGGCTGCAGAGACCGCACCACCTTCATCTCAAAACCCACCCGCTACGCAGCCCACCCCACAGAATACTCAGCTCACCCCGCAGAAGACTCAACCCAGTACATCTATCATAGTAAGACCATTTATATTCACCACACAAATCCCTTTACAGCAGCCGCACACTAATTCGGGTGCCCCACCACCTAGTAGCACAATGGCACATACAAATATGAAGCTACCGATATTCAAAGGAAATAGCCTAGAAGACCCTGACCAGCATTGGTTCCTTTGTGAAGCCGTATGGAGTGTAAGACAAATCCAGGATGATGTAGTGAAGAGAGCACAGCTCATCACCACTTTCAGAGATAGAGCTTTACATTGGTTCATGAAATAATCTACTACACAGCCAAGAACCCTCGCCGAAATTTAATCTACGCTCGTGGCTAAGTTTAAGAAACTTAAATCTGAATCTCAGTGTATAACTTAGTTGAAAGAAATAAAGTAGAAACCGATTGAAACGGTTTGGGAGTTTGATCAGAAGTTCAAGATCCTATTAGACCAGTGAGATTTGTTATAGCTCTGGAACAACACAAGGAATGGCTCATTGTTGTGCATTTGCCCATATTAGGTTACCATTGATGCAGCAGAAGGTCACGTCCCAAAAAGAGGCCTTGGAGATCGCAATGAAGCTAGAGGCTTCACTGATTGGTGAGACTAGTTTTGGGATGTCTCAGATCCAGAACCAGCTGACCACCCTGAAACTAGAGCTGCAAAGCATGAAGAATGGAAAAGAACAAAGGTACGAACCTAGACATGAGGTTTGGTGTACAGGTTGTAAAGGAGAAGGCCATGACCGAGAGCATTGCCCGTTATTCCATGACTATCTTAACAGTGGTGTGCCCAACCCATTGAATCAGAATCAGGCCCCATGGTGTGAAATCTGTAGAACTATAGGACACAGACCTGAAGACTGCTATCTTATACAGAAATATGTGAAAACACCTAAAAATTTATACTGCAATTTCTGTAAATCAGTTGGACATGATGAATCCAATTGTCGCACATATGAGCTAATGAATGAAAGAAAATGGGATATGGACTCAATGAGAGGCGTTGGCTTGTACCACGTACAAGAAGATACCCAACCAAAAAAAGAGAATGCACAATATGACCAAGGAGGATACAGAGGTCGTGGTGGTGGATACCGTGGTAGAGGAAGAAATGCTGGCCCTGTGCAGGGGAGAGGCTGCGGCCAGGTCATTTGTTATAATTGTGGCCAGCCAGGTCACGTATCTAGAGATTGTGTTAACCCATGCACTACGTGCAATTATTGTAAATCATTTGAGCATGTTATTGAAGATTTCCTAGTGCCAGAGGCGGAAATGCAGAAAAGAAGACGGACGGATGCACCAAACATGAACGTCCAATGGATCATAGTAGAGAAAAGACAAGCAGACCCGAGCATCAATGTGGTCACGCGTAGTGGCGCACAGACATGCCATGATAGGGGAGCAGAAGCTTCCACGTCAGGAGAGGCTCACACAAAGAAGCCTCCTCTTGAGACAGAATGGATATGGAAAGCCTCGGGAAAAATACCTGCTCTCGATCTACAAAAGAACAAGGAAGTCTTTATCGACGCGCAGGATAGCTTCAGAGAGCCAGCAACAGAAACACAGAGGATCTCGTTGCGCTGTCAAGCACCGCATGTTGAAGACATGCCAATAGCCTATGACAAAACAAGCACTGCAACGGATGTTAGCACCTCTGTTGCGCAGTTCCTACGAAGCTGCATGAAGTTACTTAAAAGTGAAAATGCCATAGTAGAGCTGCAGAAGCTCATAAACCAGTATGAGCCGTAGACCAGAACAGAGACTTCTGTCAGCACAGTACATCACATAAAGAAGCATAAAAGAACGGGCCGAGAAATGAGACTTACCGGATTGGAGATTTTGAAATGGATGAAGTCATCCTTGATCTGGGCTCTGAAGTAAATGTCTTAACTAAGTAGACATGGCAGCAGATGGGTCGACCAAAGTTGTCATGGTCACCTATCTAGTTGAGAATGGCTAACCAAGAGAAAGTCATACCTTTTGTCCGGTTAGCTGACGTGATAGTCGACATTGATGGAGTCCAAAGTCATACAGACTTTGAAGTTATCGAGATTGTGGATGATAGTCAGCCTTTTCCTACACTGCTAGGAATTAACTGGGCTATGGATAACTTGGCTATTATAGACTTAAAATCAAAGAAGATGATATTTGAAGGAAATCATCTTAGGGTCATTGCACTGTTGGATCCTGCATATGGTGACAGATACAACGAGCCGATTCAGGAGGAATCCAAGGCTCAAGACTTGGACAGATTATACCAGCTCACAGCGAACCAGGAAGATTACATTAATCCTACCACAGATGGAACACTCAGTTGGAGATGTGATAGCTCCTGCATCTCTGATTCGGAGGTAGGGCTGGAAAATTGGCAAAGCCGGATGCATGAAGTATCAGCAAGAAGGTGCGCGCAGGTTATGAAATCACTGTGCTGGATTGGGAAGGAGGTAAGTCCTATTCCCACATATGATGGTTCTGCTAATGTTTATACATTCATCTAAGAATACACTGCAGCTATTACAGATGAGCACATATTACCAACATTAGATATGGCACTGCACGACACACCCGCCAGATGGTGGAATGTGCACAAGCAGACATTGACCACTTGGGATCAATGCAGAATTAAGATGCAGATTCGGTTTGTTGAAAAGGTTACCTTACATTTTGAGAAGCTTAATGGACAGACAGATCTTAGTCAACATATTGAAGTCTGTTCGCAGGCATGGTTGGGAAGGCCATGTGAAGAATGGGTGCACCTGTTTGTGCCTACCCTAGAGGATGGCATTCCAAAGAAATGGTACCTAGACCTGGAATTGCGCAGAGAAACCACTCATTGGGAAATGTTGACTGCCAACTTCCAGAAGGACTTCAGCTTTGAGGAAGAGAATCCCCTGATCCATGAGGCATTTAAAATAATTAAGGAACGCATATTTAGGGAAGACTGTCCTCACAAAAATATGACATTGGAGGAATTTTTCGGGGCAGATCAGGTTCCCATGCACCTACACTCGGAATGGAAGGAACATGAAGAACACCTCATTGAGTGTTACAACCTAGCTGAAGACACTGATGATGGAAATGAAGATGATGATGATGATCCGCGCAATATAAACATACCAGAGTCAGAGGGTGCGCATGACGTAGAAGTACCTCCGTTAGAAATCCCAGATATGAGCGAACCAGTAAAAACACAGAAAGTGAATATTGGCACAAAAGAAGAAACAAATTTCGCGACAATCAGAGACTATTGGGACGATCAGACTGTTGCAGAGATTGCAGACACCTTACGTGAGTATTAGGAGCTGTTTCCAACAAAATTCACAGAAATTAAGGGAATTCTAGGAGACCTAGGAGTTATGAAAATACCTTTGAAGCTAGGTGCAACACCTCTGAAGCAGAGACCGTACAGACTAAACCCATGCTACAAAGAAAGAGTACGCGCAGAGCTGGATAAAATGCTTGAAGCAGGAATCATCGAACCCGTTGAGGAATCAGAATGGATTAGTCCCATGGTCGTTCAAGATAAGAAAGCGAAGGGTGAGATCGGGATTTGTGTTGATCTAAGAAAATTGAATGATGCTTCCATGCCCGACCCATTCCCTACTCCTTTCACAGATGAAGTACTTGATAATGTTGGAGGGAATGAGGCCTATTCTTTTACTGATGGTTTTTCCGGGTATCATCAGATCAGGATTGATCTAGCAAATAGGCATAAGACAACTTTTTCTACAGAATGGGGGTCGTTTCAGTACACAGTAATGCCTTTTGGCCTGAAGAACGCACCTGCCATATTCTCCAAAGTGGTCATCGCAGCATTTAAAGAATTTATGCATAAGTTTCTGGAAGCCTACTTTGATGATTATACTGTATTTGGTCTATTGAAGAACCATTGTGCAAACCTCAAAATGATGCTTGAGAAGTGTCAACAGCATCGGATCTCTTTGAATCTGAAGAAGTGCATTTTTTGTGTCCCTTATGGAATTCTACTGGGGCATATTGTTTGTAAGCAAGGATTGATGGTGGATCCTGCGAAGATCACAATAATTGTGAATTTACCAACACCAACTTTAGTCAAGATGTTGCGCTCTACCTTAGGTCATACTAGATACTACAGAAAATTCATAAAGGGTTATGTGCAGATAACCGCAGCAATGGAAAAGATGCTAAAGAAAGATGCACCGTTCATCTGGAATGCGGAATGCGAACAAGGTTTCAATACATTAAAAGAAAAGATGGTGAATGCGCCGATTCTAGTTTTTCCAGATTGGTCGAAACCATTTCATGTCCATGTTGACGCATCATGCATTGCATTGGGAATCGTGTTATCTCAACCCGGGGAAGGAGGTATTGACCACCCCATTGCATTCTCGAGCAGGAAGCTCTCAACAACAGAGAAGAACTATACCACCACTGAGAGGGAAGGCCTTGCAATGGTATATGCCCTATAGAAATTCAGGCATTACTTGCTTGGGCGCACTTCCTGATGTTTACTGACCATTCTGCATTGAAGTATCTGATCAATAAGCCAGTGTTAGGGGGGTGCATATGTAGATGGCTGTTGTTGTTCCAGGAGTATGATTTTGAGATTGTTGTTAAGCCAGGTAGACTGAACTTGGGACCTGATCATCTATCAAGGATTGAGTCAGGAGAAGAGCTGACGAATATTGAAGATAGTCTTCCTGATGCGCAGTTATTTAGTATATAGGTTGTTGATGACTACTATAAGGATATCATCAATTTTTTAACAACAGGGCTGGCACCGCAGGAATTATCGGTCCAACAAAAGAAGCAGCTAGTGGTGCGCACCGCAGACTTCACTATAATTGCAGGCCAATTATACAAACTCGGGCCGGATGAAGTCCTGCGCAGATGCGTACTAGATCATGAGAAACCATTGATTCTAGCCGACACGCATTCAGGGGTCGCGGGAGGTCACTATGCAGTAAGAGCCACTGCACAGAAGATATTACCTGCAGGGCTATGGTGGCCCACGATCCACAAAGATTCCAAAGAATACTGCAGGAATTGTGATGTCTGTCAAAGGACAGAGAGACACGAAGAGATGAAATTCCATTAAATCCACAGTTGACCTTGCAGGAATTTGAGAAATGGGAAATTGATTTTGTGGGTCCTATAAACCCACCAAGGAAGAGAACTGCTGCGAGGTATATTATCATTGCTACTGATTACCTCACTAGATGGGCAGAAGCAAAACCAGTCAAGGACTGCAGCGCAGTTCATCTTTGAAGAAATACTGTCAAGATTTGGCTGTCCAAAGATTTTGATGAGTGACCAAGGTACTCATTTTTTGAACAAGACTATTGAGGCACTTACAGAGGAATTCCAGATTCATCATCAGCACAGTACTCCATATCATCCACAGGCGAATGGCATTGTAGAGGATTTCAATAAAATTATGGAGAACGCATTGACTAAGGTCTATAATATGAATAGAGATGATTGGGATCTACATGTCTCTTCTGTGTTATGGGCGTACGGGACTACCTGCAAGAAATTGGCAGGACATACACCGTTTCAGTTGGCTTATGGGCAGGAAGCTATAATGCCAATGAAGTACATTGTTCCTAGTTTAAGGATCACTGCGTTCACATGGATGGTAGACTGCGTAGCATTAGAAGAAAGGTTGCTACACCTTGTTGGGTTGGAGGAAGATCGCTTCATTGTCGGCTTCCACCAACAAGCTCAGAAAGACCGAGAGAAAGCTTGGCATGATCGCCATATAAAGAACAAGTGCTTTCAGGTAGGTGACCTAGTCCTCCTGTATGATAGTAATTTCATGAAATTTCCTGGTAAATTTAATATGCATTGGCTTGGTCCATATACTGTAATACATGTTACTAACACTGGTGCAGTCCAGTTAGCCAATTTAGATGGCGATACTTTACCAACTTTGATAAACGGAAGCAGGTTAAAGTTGTATCATGACAGCCTTGATTCGCAGAATCATGAATGATAAGAAGAGAAAGAGATTTCCAAGTGTCAGGTACAGTTGAAACGGGACACTGGAAATGTAAAGAAGTCTGTACATGAATGTTAAGTAGAGAAATGTGTGTATCGCGCAACACTGCTGAAGCTGTGCGGAAGAAAAAAAAGAGAGAGAAGAAGAAAAAGGGAAAAAGAAAGAAAAGAAAAAGGAACCGCGCAGTTGAAAAATTTGCACACTGCGAAGTAGCTGCGCAGGATCATAGATGACTTGCCGCACAGCTCGGCACAACACTCATAAAATATAGCCGTTATATTGTCATTGGAAAAATAGCCGTTATGTGACCGTTGCAACGAACCGCTCAAACATTTAAAAGAAAGATAGTCGTTCTGAACACCTTGAAGACGGAAGAGATGGAAGAATTTGCTCAAATTGGCCAACGGACAACTCATTAAATGCTCATATAGCCGTTGGGAGGCGCGGGGAGGACCCAGATGCACCTATAAATAACAATGCTACAGGACTCGCTGGCGTTACTCAACACTTAGAATTTTCTTGCGATCTTTCCCTGAGCTAATATCCTTCTATCATCTGACCATCACAACTGATTAGCTAACCAGTGAATGTCCGAACCCTCCTATAGAGAAGAAGAGTTGACCATCGGAGAAGCACTTGGAGTCTTTTAGTACGGGGGAATTGCAGAGTTAATGAAAACCCCTGTCAAGAAGGTTGTAATCGAACTAGGTCAAGCATCCAGAAGATCACCTCATCATACTCCAGTCATGTAGGACAAAGGGAAAGATGTAACTGCACCATGAAGCAAGACCCTAAAGATAGGTCAGATGGCAAAAAAATCGTTGGTCTTTCAGAAAGAACCATTGAAGCTGACACCAGAGTATATATCACCACGGGCGTTGGATGCGCTAGTTTTTAAATTGGTCAAGACCGCTAAATATGAGATCCCATTGTCACCGATCTCAAAACATGTAGAGGTTGCCAAGAAGCTGCTCGGAAAGATTCCAGACTGCAGGTGGGAAGATTTTGACCTCCTAGGCATGCAAAAGGAAGAGCCCCATGCACCTAAGTACCCACAGTTCCAGCCTGACCAGTACATGTGCTAGAAGAAATATGCTAAGGGCACATTTAACTTGGTTGCCGAAAGCTGGCTGACGCTGGTAGTTCAGTCAGGATTGTTGATCCTCCTCAGATTGCCACATTTTGATCGCTCACCGGAATTTAATGCCATGGTTCACAGGCTTATGGCGTGAATCCACCAGGGATACCTGTGGCTAGACAAAAATATTGATGTCAACATTTCCTTGATCCACCACATAACAGGTCTCAGCAAGTGCGGTAAGGATCCCAAGCAGTTCTTCCAAGGGAAGAGCAAGGAAAAAGAAGCTGTCGAGAAAATGAAGAAAAGCCAGGCATTAGTGAAGGGGAAAAGAGGTTTTCCCACAGAAGACATTGAGGACAAAACAACAAAATTTGTCACCCAGTTACTCGCAGGAAAAATCCTCAGAACGACTAGGCCTCCTAAGGTGCCTGCGGGCGCAGTATTACTTGGTGCTGCAACGGCTGAAGGCACCGAGTTCAATTGGTGTCAATTTCTTCTGAATGAGTTCTTGGATGAACTCAATGATATCCAGGAAAACGGTGGACAGTTCCACTTCACATGGCTGATCATCCTCATCTCCTTTTCCGGATGGAAGGAGCCAAGGGACTATGTCGATGTCAATATAGAAACCAATGATCCCAGAGGATTTCGGTATGCCAACCTCTGGGAAAATGTCATCGCAGAGCAACAGCATGTGACAGCTGAGGTTTTCTATCAATATTACACTCAGTTGCGCGATGCGATTATCAATACACCCCGCATCACGAATCAGGTAACAGCAAAGTACATTCACATCCTGGATTTTCAGGCGGACATGCGATGTATATTCATTTCACCTAAGGCGAGAATGAAGAAGCCAAAATGGTTTCCAGGAAACTACCATATGTATGAGGAGGACATCGAAGCCCTCATGAAGGATTGGCCTGCTAACTTCCGTGTGGAAGTCATGGATGTCGAGATAGAATCTGACGAAGAAGAGCCAATCCCGCTGGCATGCCTGATTGTGGAAGAAACAGGAAAGCGGAAAGAGCCAGAGACTCCGCAGAAGCCGAAGGTGAGGAAGAAGATGAAGGCTACAAAGACTCAATCTGAGACAGTGTTGAACGACGACGACTTTGACATGATTGCAGAAAGGGTCTTAGACCAGATGCAGGAGCTAATGACAGATAAAGACAAAAAGGATAAGGTCATCTAGGATGACCTGCAAAAGACTAGGCTCGCACTGCAAGGCCTCATGAAGAAAATGGACGATGTCCAGAAGAGCCTAACCTTGTCGCATGATACAGGAGCTGAAGGGAGGTCGGTCAGAACCTCGCAGCAGACGCCGTTGCAGCTAGCTATAACGATGTCGTCAAAGAAAAGGATTGTCCATGTGGACCCACTGGCTATTGCATTGCCAATGGCAGAACAGGTCGTCCTGGACACGAAGGGTGTCGAGCGGGTAGAGCTCGACTTATACAAAATTCCCTTACCAATCTTGCACTTCATCCACACACAGATCATCGAAGAGATGCATGAACGAATGGTAGAGTCAATGAAATCACAAGCGGAGCTCACCGCAGCAAACAGGCAGCTCGAGTTGCACGCATAAATGGAGCTACGAAATGAACAGGACCACCGACAAAACTTGGAGACTACCATTTCTAATGTTGCGAAGGATATTGAAGGTATAGAACTCCAGGATGATCCTACAGACACAGTTCTGAGGATCGGAGACAAGGTGAGATCCTTGAAGTCGGAGATGTAGGATAGATAGATTTTTTATGAGGCCGATATTGCCACATTAAGGGATAAGCTGAATAAGCATATGTCATTAACTGAGCAGCAGTTAAGAGAGCAAGAAGTGAGTTCCGCCGCGTAGAACATAACAAGTGAGATGGCTAGGTGCCAAGATCTCTTGGAAAATGTCTCAAAGGCATTCACTACCCTTGAAGAGGATCAGGGGCTACTACAGGTAAAGACCATGGTAAAAGAAAAATAGACCGCGCTAGAGAAGTTGGACGCAGAGCTCAAGGTTCTGCCACCGAGGGAGAGGATGTCCAAGTATAAGGAAGTATCAGGCTTGAAGAAGCAATTCCAGGCATTAAGAGAGAAAGAGACTGAGATGGACAATCAGTCACAGCAACTCCTGGAGGATGCTACAGCAGTGTCGCAGCAGATAGAAGACACGCTAAAGGAACTGCGCGACAACCAGGAGAAGGTTCAGGGACAAATTGGAGTAGAGATAACTCCAGCGCTGCTTGAAACAGTATAGCAGGTTGAACAGGATACCAGAGAAGCAGTGGAGACGTTTCTCGGTGCATATAATGAGTTCGCGGCCAAACTAGTTCCACCGGTCGCGGAGCAAAGTGAGACGACCGAAGCAGCAAGTGGCTCGGGGACGAGCCACATGTAAGTGTTAGGGGCATGTTGGGGCTAGGTTGAGACAAAGTTTTGGTAACACCTTTTTGATAAGCAGGGAAAGCTGAGTTGAGCGTAGCTCAGGAATATAATTTTGTCTAAGTATTGAATATGCTGCGAAGATGTGCGCAGCATCCAAGTTTTGATCAGGCTACGAAGCTGTGTGCAGCATCTGAAATTTGGAAGCATCGCGAAGACCAGTGTTGCGAAGCAGTCAGGACACACGGAGCCAGCAAAGTGGAGTGCTGGACATGGATCAGGTGCAGGTATTGGATGGACCAGTAATGGTCTAAGTTTGGAAAGATGCTCCAGGTGTGTTGAGCGGTGGGCACGAGCAAATCAGGCAAGCGACCAATGCACGAGTTTGTTGAGGAAAGCGACATCTTGGCACGCTTGGATGGACCAGTAATGGTCTAAGTTTGGAAAGATGCTCCAGGTGTGCCGAGCGGTGGGCACGAGCAAATCAGGAAAGCGACCAATGCACGAGTTTATTGCGGAAAGCGACATCTTGGCACGCTTGGTGGGCGAAACCGTTAGAGAGAAACGGTTCGACGGAAGCATCCTGTTGGCACGTATGCGACAGGAAGGCCGATAGCGACAGATTGAAGACGTGGAAAACCGCCACGATGAAGCAAATGCTACCAGATGCCAGAAAGCCGGTTTAGGGAAACCGGCGCAGTTTTGTAAACCCTAAGGTTTTTGGGTTTAGGTCTTCGACTTTGTAAAGACATGACCTTAGAGGCATGATCTAAAAAAGAAGACAATTTTGTATGGGTTGGGGTTCCAGTTGTTTTTTTTTGTTACATTTTGGGGGTTCTAAATTGTTGCTTTGTAAAATCTCTATGAGCTAAGAATATTGTAAAGGCTCTGCAGCTGTGTGCGCAGAGACCTATTTGAGAAGAAGGAGAGTCTGCAGCTGAGTGCACAGACTAAGAACAGTTTTCCCCATCCCTTTCTAAAGAAATATATTACCAACCGTTCTTGTCGATGCAGCTTCCCACCCAGGGAAGTGAACCACGTTAAACCTCGTGTTGTATGATTGTGCTTATGAATGAATGCTTACTTGTGTTTTCTGTCAATGAATGTCTAGATGTTTCCTTGCATACTGTTATGAGAGAACTTTTATATGCATTTTCCAGTAAGAGAAGTATGGAAATGATATGTTAAGTTTCGCATGAATAGTTGGATGGTGAACATTTATTCTTGTGTATGAAGGCAGTAAATCAGTCAATTCTTTAAGCAATTTCTTATGCGCAGTAAAGGAATGTATAACAGTGAATTAGATCAATTGTCTATGTTCAAATCATGATAGTCTGAATTAATGAATGAATGTTAGAAGGATAGACAGTTAAGTGTCTGAATGAATGGATAAGTGATATTCATTTCAGTACCTTAAGTGCTTTCAAGATAATCCAGTACATAATAGAGTTGGATTGTTCACAGCTTCAGTAGAAGTCCCGTGGTAGAAGAACATAGTGGTGTGGACCGCAGGTTTCCCATCGATGTGCAGTCTCACCTCGCAACACCTACCCTCCGTAGTGCTGCGCAGTACGTCTGTCTAAGAAGCTCATCACTTATTGTGGAAATCTGATTCCGCAGTACCACATAGATACACCTCGGGTGAGACCTCAGCCTGCTTCCAGGTTGTTGCTAAAAGGGCTAGTGCGAAGGGGTTTTGTTGGTCAAGGGGGAAACCGCAAAGAACCTGGGTCTTATAGAAAACCTCTGGGTCAGTTATAGCCAACATTCCCACCAAGTAAAATTTCCATCTCTTGATTCTTCCATTTTATACCCCTTTTCAGGTAGATCTTCTAATGTAATTGGGAATAAATGTGGCCAGAGTTTCTCATATTTGTATCCTAATCTACTCCATTATTTATTACATATATCGATGTGGACAGATGGGTCCATGCCTTGTACAAATTTTGGAATTTGAGATTTTTCTATCAACTTTTTTCCTCTGAATATTTCGATAAAATAAGTCGAAGTTGTCGTCCATGTGTGTATTCATGATTTATGTGTCTCCCACCATCTAGTCGCTTGACTAGTGAAGGATTCTATTAAAGTTTGCAATATCCCTTGTTCTCCAACATTTTTAGATACTTGCTCAATGCGCATTATTGGAGAATCGTGTTCTTTATAACATGGTGACAACAAGACATCCAACTCCACTTTCATCGGCACTAGAGTTGAGTATAGTCTTTTTTTTCCTTCAAATATCTTTGGTATTACAGAAATTGTGAGACGGTTTTTATTTTCTCGACAGGGAATGGCTTAAATCGAACAACAGTCTCTAACGTGCATTTCATAATTTTCTACCTACCAATCGTATAAGTCGGTGTCGGAATTATGCTCGACAAACATGGGGGATCCCAAATGGATTTCTCCATATTCATTTGGTTCTACAAAATATTCATTATTTCCCATTATTTGATATAGCCTTCTTATATCTCCCTCTTGATCATTTGGTTCCTCCCACAGCTTTTCCCTTGATGGATAGATAGGAACAATTACTTTCTTGCCATCATGTTTGAGCTTTATTCAGTCCTTTTTTAATAAAATAGATGCTTTCATTTTCCTTCCCAAGGGTCGAACAACTAAAGAAGGAAAATAATTTTCTCCCTCTTGTGGGTCTAGAAATTTAAAGTCAACTTGTGCTTATATGCCCATGATGCCTGTATTCACATATTTCCACACACCAATGGGTTCGATGAGGCATTGGTCAACAAGTTTGAGATATATACCTGATTTTGTTAGCCGAGGCTGACTAAGTCGTTCCCATGTTTCCCTTGTCATAATTTTTTCTTGTGATCCAAAGTCGAGAACGACTTGTGAAATGTGATACCCGTTGATGTCTAGTGTTACACCAAAATGTCGTCACCCTTGTGCAAGTGTCGCAAGTGTTTCAAGTGTCGTCGTCATGACCTAGTGTCGTCATCATGACCATTACAAGTACCGTCATTATGTCCAAGTGTTGTCATCAGGACCATTGTGATAATGTCGTCATCTTGACCATTGTGTATACACCCCTGAAGATACCTGGACTAAGTAATCATCTGAGAGGATTTGCACTCAATTCTGCAGTCTTTTGAGAGGTCGTCACAGGTTGCACATTAGAAACATGCGACGTCGTAGCTTGCTCCACTGCAAGGTGCGACGAGGTCTGTTAATGGGAAAAAATAGCCTATTCGAGATCCTTCTCGAAACTTGTCCATTTAGGGGCTTATCCCTGACCTCTAGGGGAGCTGGTACTCAACCCCTAACTCTTTGGGAGTATCCCTTATCTCTCTCCTACCATCTCTCAACCTATCCTATCCATACCCTATCCACTTAGTCCTATATAAGTGAGGTTCACTCCCATCCCAAAGGGGGGAAGACTAAGGTATCCATACGCTGGTGAAATCTACCTTAGGGGGGAAGGTCTATGGTACCCTTATGCTGATATGATCCATACTGGTGATTAGGAAGCTTGTACCATCTTGGAGACTTGGCTTGGACATGTTGGATGGAGGATGCGACGTTGAGGCTTTGGTTGTAGCTTCATTCTTTCTATGTATTCCCACCTTTTTATACAGTTAATATAATCTCTTTCCATAAATGTTGTCTCATTGATGATGTTTAGAACTTTCTTCCTC
This sequence comes from Larix kaempferi, assembly GCA_027924585.1. Classification (NCBI taxonomy): domain Eukaryota; kingdom Viridiplantae; phylum Streptophyta; class Pinopsida; order Pinales; family Pinaceae; genus Larix; species Larix kaempferi. The sequence continues at coordinate 874,216 of BSBM01000841.1, forward strand.
AACTGTTAGTTTAGATCAGTTATTGTTTAGATATCGTGTACTGCTTATATTGTTTCCATATTGTCTTGACAGGTCTTGCAGCTGGAGATCTGGCGACCGTGAGACTTGGAGCAACAACAAGGAGAAGGATCTGCGATCTGAAAGGTATGATATCTAAGTACTCGATCTGTAACTAGATATAGGAAATGAGTTTTTTATTCTGTACTATTTGTTCTAGATTCACTTGAACTAGGGAGATCCGGCTCGTGTCCGCACAAGTGGATTGTTCGTTAACACTAGATAGACTAAAGGATCACTATTAGTTTTCTCTTTTTTTCTTAGGCTACATAGATTTCTGGGATTTTTTTCATTGTTGGTGTCTTCCTTTATGGTGTACATAATATCAATAAGGCATGCAACTGCTTCCTCTTTTGTGATTAATTGCAATAGTTCATTCACTATTTTATTTGTATACTCTTGAATTTCGTCTTCTTTTGCTAATTCTTGGAAAATTATTGAAGCATCATTAAATATATCTTTATGTTGATTAATTTGAGGATAATTACACTCTTTACTTAGAAACTTGGTTACTTGTGTATTATCATGACCAATTTTCATGCCTTGCCTTGTAACAATGTGTAGATTCTTATGTTTAATCAAGTCATTCTTAGGAACACCAGACAAAAGATTAATATTCTTTTTATTCAAAAAAAATTCAAGCATGATGGGGAAATCCTCTATAGAATGCTCTCCGACGCCACATTATTACAAAATATGAGGTATGTTCTGTCTTTCCAAGGACATTCAGGACTCAAATGTTCTTCACTAAAGAAAATAAAGCATCTCAATCTTCCTCGGCCACGATTAGGATTGAAGCGTCCTCGACCCCAATATCCACCACGACCTCTATATCCTATGTTGTTGTGCTAGTCATTATTTCAATTAACTTCATGTCATATTTGATTATTCTATTGCACCATCTGCATCTGATAGACTATATGATGGTTATGCTTAGTCTTCATATTTTAATACAGTTAGAAGTGTTGTGTTGGGTGTTCCGACAAATTACGCACCATTTTAATTTGACTGCATCGAAATTATATGGACATTCAGCTGTCGTATGCGGTTCAAATATTTCAAAAATATCGCAGAAATATGATGTCTAAGTAATCTTAAAATTTTTGGGCCTCCTTTCTTCGGGAAAGAATCAGGATTCTTCCTGAAAGTATATTCTTTCTTCCAGAAAGGATCCTCTGTCATCATGATATGGTCGATTGTTTTTATATCGACAAGAATCTTTCATGTGACCTTTGGTCGAACAGTCGATGCACCATAAATCATTAGGTCTTAATGCCAACTATTGTAACAAGTGTTGCATCTGTTCAATATTTTCTTCGACTCGTCGGTCAGACTATCCACTTGAATGGTCGGTGTTCAATTCAACTTTTTGTTCATTATTTAGAGCATCATCATAGGTATTGAATTCATACATAGTAATTGTCGTTCGTATTCAAGGTAGTAGGCCAACTACAAACCATTCGATGAGGATGGATTCTTCCATCTTGGCTGGCATTTTATTAAGGATATCTTTGAATCTTTTGGCATACTCCCGAATAGGTTCTCCAATTCTTTGTGTTATAGCCTTAATATTTTATGTTGCCAAATGTCTATTGTCTTGAATTCTGAATAATTCAAAGAAGTTCTTCTTAATTTCTTGCTTCATCTTTGGGACATTTTCAGCGAGGTTCATGTACCATATTAATGCTCTATCTCAGAGACCTCCTATAAACATTGCAATTTGTCTGTCTCATATGTAATTTCATTATCTTAACATAATTCTCCACATATAAACCAATGTTTCTGGGGATCTCCATCCCCTTCATAGATAGGACAATTTATTTGAGTGGGATAAGCCATATTAAAAAAAATATTATTGTTACTTGAACTATACAATGGTGACAATAATGACAGTGGTGATGATAATGCTGACGAACTACCGGATGAAGAATAAATTACTATCTAGAGTGAATGCGACTCATAGGAAAACTTAACCTCTTCGATGGACTCTTCACCGATAGGTCAGACTTCCAACTGGTCATATGCTTGAATCAATAATATTGCTAGTAGGGGGGTACCTCCACACATTCAGAATATAGGATATTGGAACATTTATGGCTATATTCTAATGTAAAAGTGATCTAATTCCCTCATTTGGGTCTTGAGATCATCAATCAATCCAAAATCTATCCATATTCATCGAGACATACGTAAATGATACCGGCACCTGGTCCAAGCCCCAAGTCATGTTCGACAATTTATCTAACACTAGGTCCATTTGATATAATCCTTGGTATAACATACAAAGGATTCATTTTATCAGGGATTGCAATATTCAACTGAGGGTCAGTTCCATCGACCATGGACCTCCTACCGGCGTTAGCTTCTCACCTTCCTCATTTCCTAGTGGATTTTTCCTTGACTCAGGCAGGTCTTTTGGTAGCTCGACACTTCTTTCTGGGTCCTTCATGATTATTTTCTCCCTCAGTGGACTCTTGATGTCTCTAAGTTCCTCTTGTCTCTTGAATCTTTTTTCTCTTTTGATCTTTTGAATATCTGCAGATGGCTTATAACTGGCTATATCTCTATCTCATCTAAGTAGACTAGTCTTCTTGGAAACATTCATCTTTTTATTTATCGTCACCGACTGTAGTCATCTTTCTATATACTCATTTGACATGGTCGGTGGCACCCCCATTGCTGACCTGACTACTGCAGGACGACGGGAATAGTCTCAAATGGTTGGTTCATTTGCTGAGGAAATATTCCCACCAGCGTTCTTGAATGAAACGTTCCCAATATTTCTACTTCTATTCCAAATTTGAATTTATTGGTGGCTCCAACAGTGGTTGTGCTTCAAATATATGGCCGACTCCGTGTTCAATCGTGAATTTAAATAACAACTTTGGTGTGGTAATGAAGAACGATTCGTGGAGTTCGTCGCAAAATATTTTCTTAACATCGTCGAGGGAAGTTCTTTCTTCAATAGCTTGTTCTTCGCATAATTTGTCGCATATATTGTCTAGCTAGTCATACAGATTTGTTCATCCGCCGTTGGTGATTTTGTGCATCAACATCCTTTCATTGACTGGGTCTATTTTTCTCATTAACGTGGTCGATGAAATTATTCAATTCATGTGGAATGGCTTCAATAAAATTTTGGTGCATTTCAGTAAAGAATATTTCTCGGGGTTGCGCTATCGACAATTTGTTTCTCCCGGCATAGTTTCGAATGTAATTTGTTACTTTTCTCTTCCACCATTCCTTGATATCTTCTTCGCTTAACATTTTATATGGATGCACTCATCTTCTAATCCTGATAGTACAACTAGAAATGGAACCATTGTTGTAATCTATGGGATTACATGGTATATAAACATCATAAAGATAGAAGATAATGCATTCAGATCAGTATAAAAGAGAAGATACCAAAGTAAAGGGAACAACATCAACAATTATATTATATCAGAGCCAAAATATGTACAAAGTAATGGTATTCTACTTGAATCATGGCTCACCATCCTATATATATTGTTTTACAATCAATTATTTAGTTACAAAAGTAGTTATGTCAGCATAACCGGTCAATTATTTCCACAGGACCTACCTGACAGTGGTCGGTCGGAGGACCTAGTCGACCAGTCGACTAGGCTCCTCCAACATGAGAAAATATACATTTTGATCATGTAGAAACAAATTCTAATGGCCGAAAAAATCAATTAACTCCTCCAGATATTGCAGAAACCATAAGAAGCTTAAGAGTGGAATTACAAAGTTGGAAAGTATATAATGAGAGGTTGATCATAGATCAAGAAGAGGAGAACCAACTAAAAGCAGTCATGATCCAAATATTAATAGAAATTCAGAGAAATAGTCACCATTGACATCACTTGAGAAATAATTAAAAGAGTGGGAGTATCTCAAGGAGGCATTCTCACAAGAGGTCCCATAGCTCAAGAAGGGTTTCTAGAGATAGGACATATACTCCATATTTCACTTCTAGTGAGTCATCTTCCTCTAAAGGCTCCAAAAAATATTCAATATCTCCTTCTCATAGGAATAAGAGTAAGAGACCTTCCAAGAATAACTCGGATGGGGAATTTCGGAAGACCAACCCTCCTACTTTTGATGTTGAAGCAAACCGAAGTCGAGGAGATGAAGCTTGATGTATTAGGATGATGAAGTATTTCCGAGTCCATGACTACTCAAGTGGGATCACCTTAGGCAAGTGAAGAATATTAATGAAAGGAATATTATGTGGAAGCAATTGAAGAATTATTTAAAGAAAAAGTACCTCTCTATTAGGTACTATGAGTGACAAAATCAAAGAGTTTCATGAGTTGAAATTGGGAGAAATGACCATGGAGGAGTATACTAAAAAAATATTGGAGTTTTTGAGATATGTTAAGTATATTGTAGATGATAAGGTCAAAATTCAACATTTTCTAAGTGGATTACCTTAGTCACATAATGACAGAATTGAATTTGATAAAACCCAAACTCTAAAGGAAACCATAAGGGAGGCCAAGTATTATTAGGATCAAAACAAAAGTAGGACAGAAATTCATAATCCATGGAAATACAAGAAAAGGGAGAAGTTTGACCAAAGAAAGAGGCGATGTAGGCCCTCTTATTTCATAAATAAGCAAAAGCAACCACCACAAGGTGTGACTAATCTAGCTAAGACAATGAGAGATAATCCAAGAGATCCATTACAATTTTGGGGATGTGGAGAGGACTGTTTGCTTAGAAATTGTCCACATCAAAATGGGAGTGCCAAGAATGTTCACAAAATCCAAGGGGGTGAAACTATAGGTGATGTAGAAAGAATCATCCTAGAATCTATGTTGCATTAGAGTACTGCCAAGCATATCATCAATTATTTGTGGTTGAGGTTGAAGATAAGATTTCTAAGAAATCTATTTATATTTTAATTGGCCATGGATCTACTCACAACTATATCACCCATAAAGTTGTTGAGATTTGTGCTTTTAATAAAACAAAACATAGAAAATTATGGTCATTCCAAATAGCCACTAGAACCAAGAAGAAAGTTAGTGAAGTGGTGGAGAAATTTCCATTGGAAATAGATGGACTCTTCACATGGGAAAATTTGAATATTTTACCACTTGGTTCCTATTATTTTCTCATTGGAATGGATTGGTTGGAAGTATATAAAGTGAAACTTGATTGCTACAAAGAAGACCTTTGAATGCATTAATGAATAAGGGAATTCAACGATAGTAAAGGGAATTCCCTAGGTGGTTTCTATTATATAGAATTAATCCTTGTAGTTAAACAAATTATTTAGAAAAGGTTGACAATTGTATGCAACCCATGTATTAGGGATAACAGGAAATGAAGTTCCCAAGTTGGAGGACTATCACGTGTTGCAATATTTAGGGGTTTTGTTTCATGATTAAGTGTCAGAACTTCCTCCAAAGAGGAATATTTATTTCACAATTTATCTTGTTCCAAGAGTTGCATCGGTGTCCAATACACCTTGCAGAATGAGTACACCAGAATTGCAAGAGTTGAAAATGCAATTGGAAGAGTTGTCGGAAAAGAAGTACATTCATCAAAGTGTGTATAAATTAGGAGCACCCATGCTATTTGTGAAAATTAAAGATTGGACACTTAGGTTATTTATTGATTTCAAGCAACTGAATAAAGTTACAGTAAATAATATGTACCCATTACCTCGAATTGATTATCTTTTTTATCAAATGAGAGGGGGGGAGTATTTTCAAAGATTAATGTGAGATCCAATTACCATAAAGTCAAAATAAAGGAAGAAAACATTTAGAACAAGGTATGTACACTATGAGTTCATAGTGGTGCCATTTGGTCTCACTAATGCACCAACTACATTCATGTGTTTCATGATAAGTGTTTTAAGCAAGTGTTTGGACAAGTTTGCTTTGGTTTTTCTAGATGACATTCTTATTTATTCCAAGAATGAAGAGGAGCATGAAGAACATTAGAGAATGGATTTTCAAGTGGTAAGGGAGCATAAGTTGCATGCAAATCTAAGAAAATGTGTGTATATCAAAAGCAAATTCATTATTTGGGTCACACTATTTCAAAGGAAGGAATACAAGTGGATCCAAAAAAGATTGAGGTCATTATTAATTGGCAAACTCGAAAGAATGTGACAAATGTGAGATCTTTTATGCACCTTGATAGTTATTACAAAAGGTTCACTGAAATATTCTCCAAGGTTGCATACCCCATCACTTCCTTGCAAAAGAAGAGAATGAAATTTGAGTGGACACAAAAATGTGAAGAAAGATTCCAATTATTGAAGAATCTTCTTACAAGTGCTCCAATTTTGAAAATTGCAAATATATAAAAGGATTTTGTGGTATGTACCAATTCATGTAAATAAGGAATTGGAGTTCTTATTTGAGAAAGTTGAAGGAACATGAAAATAATTGTGCTACCAATGATTTAAAGCTTGTTGACATAGTGCATGCTCTGAAAATTTGAAGGCACTATTTGATGGGTATGAAGTTTAAGCTTAGGAAAAACCACTATGGTCTTAAATATTTGTTTGAGAAACCAAAAATATATTCCAGGAAAGCTATATGGATGGAATTTTTATGTGAATTTTATTTTGAGATCAAATACATAATGGGTAAAGAAAAGAAAGTGATTGATGCACTTAGTAAAAAAATGCATGCAATGCATGTAGCAGCCATTACCATTTTCCAATCAAATTTGAGGAAAAATATTGTTGACTCTCTTGATAAAAATGAGCAATATGTTGGAGTGGTAGGTGTGGGGGGGATCTTATTAGCTCCAGAGGAACTCAAGAAATCAATTATGCTTGGGGAATTGGTATCATGAAAAACAATCATGTTGAAGCATTGGCACTTTGAAAGGGTCTTTGTCTGGTCAAAGCAAAAGGTATTGACAAATTGAAAGTAGTCGGGGATTCATTAATTATAATTCATCACCTCAAAAGAGGCTCTCAACCAAGGGACATCACCCTTGATAGGATCCTTATAATAATTTCTAATATCGCTATATACTTCAAAGAAATTCATTATTTTCATGTCCTCTGACATCTCAACTCCAAGGCGGACAATTAAGCTAACATTGATAACGATCTTCAATACAGGATTCTTCAATTCGAAGGGAGATCCTCCTTAACCCTCATTCCTGAGTGGAAATTCATTTAAAATCTATTTTCCCAGCCCCTCACATTTGTACCTTAGGTTATTTTACATCACCTCCCTTTCCTTGAACTTACACCACCCCAATGAAATGACCTTATACACATGGATGAACGTTGTCACACCTACTAGCTCTATAACATCAATTTTACTTAGAATCTCCATCTACCCTCCAAATATGCTCGATCTAACCTCGCTTCCCTCCTACATTAACTGCACCACCTTCCTCTCATCTCCTCCTTCATGTGGTGAAACTCATCTAAATCAAGTAACGATGATCTTCTTGCACTTAATTTATCCTCTCGGGCATGTGATGAACAAGACTCATACATTCCTAATCCTTTTCTATCATTATTACCCCGTAACTCCTGAATTTTCCATTTATTCCACCCATTTATTTTGTGTGTACAATTTTCCTCTCCTCCCCTAGCCTTATGAGCTTCTCCTAATCTCATCCTGATGCTTGAGAATTCACCTGGCCTCCACCATGAATTCTCCCCCTGAACCCTTGAAACATGCCATCCACCACTATGAATGAAGACGTGACAACTCACAAGAAGAAATAGTCAGTCTAATATCAATTTTAGAGGACTGGAAGCAAAACATAGCAAGGAACGCAAAAGACATGGAACTACTGCATAGAGACCAGTTGGCATAGCAGAAGGATAGAACAACAATGTTGGAATGTGATGTTCGATGCCTCCAAGGGAGAACTAAGGAATAGGAGGAATAAGTTAAGAGACTGCATTGGCTCACCTGTCACCTGGAAGATAAACAAACCCCTCTCCTAGAAGTGAGCAACAATAGGTACATCCAGAAGTCTTCAACCACCTCTCATCCAATGGATCAAAATGAAGATTGCATAGTGGAGCTACCATTTTTTCAGCTTGCGCATCATCCTATCTAGGGAAACTTGGTACTAACAACAAGTAATAGAAATGAATATCCTAAAAATGCTAGTTTCTTCAAATTCCTATAATTTTTTATGTTTTGCAAAGTTAAAATTTTGGTAGGAAATTTCATTAGATTATATACCAATAGACATACTGGTAGAATTAAAAGGGCTCTATTTGGACTCTATGTAAAAAACAAAGATATATCTCTTCTTGAATTATAGACCCAATCCACGGTCTGTTTTTTATTTCTCTATATGTATCTGAGACTGTACGGTTAGGCCGCAGTCCAATTTTCCTTTTTACTCTGATCTAGGATGTTAACTGAGAGAATAACATGTACATCATATCTATAGCATATCTACAACATATCAATCATGGACACAATAATGCAAACACACAAGAGACACAGAGTTTCACTGGGGAAAACCAAGAAGGTGAAAAACCCCGCAACTTCCTCAGAGATAGATAGAGCAATGATACAACCCAAGTACAAGAGATAGTCCTCCTAGCAGCAGCTTCTCCTCCTCCACTGGTGCGCCACTCTCCAATGAGTGTGTGAGAGAAGAATATAATGTGTAAAATGAGAGACACACACTCTCTATTTATACAGTACATCACTTGACCTTTACTCAACTAGGTCGGCACTAACTTAACCACGTAACATAATGTTGATTGGGCCGATCCCCAATAGGGTGGGCTAATAACCCTTTGACCCACATGACTCATACAGGGCCGACCCCAACAATGTGGTCTAATAACCCATCAAGTATAAGTTACGACACTTACAATATAAATGACGACACTTCTGTATAGAGGACTAATAACATATCTATAGGAATACAAACACTTCCATATAGAGGAATAATAACATCTCTATAGGAATACAATATACATATATGAAATACATTCTGAAGTTACAAATACATCAACACTCCCTCTTAACTAGGAAGGTATTTCTCGACACAGATCTGCCAGCACAAGTCTTCTTCTCTGGATCATCATCAGCGAATCATCGTCCTCGAATCATCATTATTGTTACTGCTACTGCTATCTCAATCAATCTCCGATCTACTCGTCATAAGAAGTTCTATAGAGCAAGTAATTTTTCATACTGGATGTAGGCCCACCACCTACAGGTCTTCATCATCACTGGCCATACTGTGGAATCCTTAGGACTTATTACGTGAGTCAACAAAACCTCGAAAGAGCATCCCAAGACTGATTACGAGCACACATCTCAACCTATCGGATCTCCCAGGACCTTTTACATGCTACTGCACAACCTATCCACGGCCACAGAGCATCATCCTGATACTCATGATCATTGTTCACAAATCACAACCCAGATGCACATCACATAGCACTTACATCTACGCCATGGGAGAACACATCTACAACCATGCAAGAATGGCACAACACTTACATTGCAGCCATGGGAGAACACATCTACAACCATGCTCAAATGGCCCAGCACTTATATCGCAGCCATGGGAGAACACATCTACAACCATGCTCGAATGGCCCCAACACTTATATCACAGCCATGGGAGAACACATCTACAACCATGCTCGAATGGCCCCAGCACTTATATCGCAGCCATGGGAGAACACATCTACAATCATGCTCGAATGGCCCTGGCAATTACATCATGACCATGGGAGAACACATCTGCCACCATGTTGGAAAAGCCCAGCAATTACATCGCGACCATGGGAGAACACATCTACAACCATGTCCGAAACGCTCATGTGCATCTGTGTCTTCGGAACTCATCACACATAATCCAACTGATTATGTAATGTATCCACCTGATACATGTTATCACATGTGATCATCCTGATCATCATCATTGCATCGTCCTGATGCAATATGTCATCTGGAGCAACATCCTGAATCTCGTCATCCATGATCATCCTGATCATATGCATCCACCTAATGCATACCAAGTATCTACCTGATACATATCATCATACATGATCCACCTGATCATACAATGTATCCACCTGATATATATCAACATACATGATCTACCTGATACATATCATCATACATGATCCACTTGATCATACAATGTATCCACCTGATATATATCAACATACATGATCTACCTGATCATACAACATATCCAACTGATACATATACAGATACATGGTCCAAGCATCCAACATGATGCATATACATATACATGATCCAACTGATCATAACAAGCATCCAACATGATGCATATACATAACAAGCATCCAACATGATGCGTATACAGAGCAGTAACTGGAGCATTGTCCTGATGCTCATCATCCAATGCTTACATCCAAAGCCATGGGAAGGATCCTCCTCTCACCATGCTTGGAATGGCTTCCAGCAAATATGTCCATCACTTCTTCCTCAAAGTGTCATCAATTTGAAGAACACAAAGCCTCTCTCTGAAGTACTCAAACTTCACTCTAGCTAGTGGTTTCGTCAACATATCTGCAATCTGCTCATCCGTCACAACATATAGGAGCTTCACTGCTCCTCTCTACACCATATCCCTGATATAGTGATATTTGATCTCAATGTGCTTCGACTTGTCATGGAACACTGGGTTCTCAGACAGCTTCACACAACTCTGGTTGTCACAAAAGATACCAGTAGCCTCCAGCGAGAGATCAAATAACTTAGATAGTAGCTTCCCGAGCCATACTGCCTCACAACTAGCCGAACATGCTGCAACATACTCTGCCTCGGCTGTACTCAGTGCTACACAGGATTGATTCCTACTAAACCAAGAGATCACACCTGATCCCATACTGAAGCAGAACCCAGAAGTGCTCTTCCTATCTGCAGCACTGCCTGCCCAATATGAATCAACATAATCATGCAGGTTAAACTTTTGATTCACATCATACTTGAGCCCATAATCAACTGTACCCTTCAAGTACCTCAGAATATGCTTTACAGTAACCAAGTGAACACCTCTCGGATCCGTCAGGAACTGGCTCAATGTGTTCACTGCAAAGCAAATATCTGGTCTTGTATTCGTCAGGTACATCAAGGACCCAATCATCTGATGATACATCGTGACATCAACCGGCTCAGATGAAGCATCACACAGAAGCTTCAGGTTCGATGCCATAGGTGTGGCCATGGCCTTGCAGTCCATCATCCCGAACCTCTTCAGGATCTCTATTGCATACTTCCCTTGTCCAAGGAAGGTCCCATCTACACGCTGCCACACCTCCATGCCTAGAAAGTAGTGCATCATACCCAAGTCCTTCATCTCGAACTCAGCAGCAAGCTTCCTCTTGGTATCGACAATCAAACCATCCTCACCTATTACAACCAGGTCATGCACATACAATAATAGTATCACTGGATTTCCTTCCTCAATCTTGTAGTAAAGGTTGGAATCCGCTTTACTCTTGGTAAATCCCAAAATGGATAGAAATATGTCTATCCTACCATACCAAGTCCTAGGAGCTTGCTTCAAGCCATACAAGGCTTTCTTCAACCTGCACATATATGACTTCTTGTCATGTATCTCAAAACCAAGTGGCTGATCCACATACACTTCCTCCTTGACTACACCATTTAAGAAAGTTGTCTTGACATCCATCTAGTGTATCTTCCATTTCATCACTGCATCCAGGGAAAGTACTAATCTGATGGAAGTGTACCTGACTATAGGAGCAAAAGTCTCTTCATAGTCTATTCTCTCTTTCTGGGAGAAGCCACGAGCTACAAATCTCGCTTTGTGTTTCTCTATGCTACCAACTGTAGCATGCTTCATCTTATAGATCCACTTGGAAGTCACAACAGACTTCCCTTCAAGTCTTGGGACCACATCCCAAACATCATTCTTCATGATCGACTGGCACTGCTCGATCATGGCATCCTTTTATTGTATCTTGTATCCTGGGAACAAATGTTGTAGTCCTTCTTTTGTAGGTGATTGTATACGATCTTTCCTACAAAGCAAGTTAAATTGCATGATTAAAAACATCTCATAGTTTTCAGAACAAATTCTTACACATAGAGAAATATGTCATACAGTCATGCAATTATTTTAGCCAATGCTTAAATACAACATTTATCCACATCCTGTAACTTTCTAGATGCCTTCCACTCTCTACCAGAACATTGTTAAGAGTGTGCACAACTCCCAACATGTCAGCAAAGAGGTTTCATTCTAGATAAGTAGCAATGGAATGTTGTAGAGTGCCATAGGCCACTTACCCATCACACGCATATTAGTAGTATAGTGTTCATTAATGCAATTATTCTAATATGCGTAATACACACCCTAAGTCTAGGAACATAGGCATATACATCATTGAACAATATTATTTAAACAAACAAGTATGCAAGACAATTCAAATACTTATCTTTGTTTGGTTGTATGGTGGACTCCCTCTCAATATTTGTTTCCTTGCAGGAACTACTGGAGTGTGCTCCCTCTTGATCTTTTGCTTCCTGGATTACCTATGCTTGGACTTATATTCATCCTGGACCACTATGCATGCTTAAGTGTGCACTAGTGTCATGATTGTGCCATCCTCAAGATCTCATACATAATCATACATTCATTAATATAGATACTAAAACAACATAATCTTAAACATGTATAGTCATGATCATTTCAAACACAGATAATAAAAATAAGTATTCAAGGTTTCATGGAATACTTGTTTTACTCATGCATATTCTTTATTTGACCAAAAGACTTTTTTGGTTAGTCATATCATCAATCAATGTAAGAGACATAATATGCATAAACCCTTGATTACTTAGATTTCTAACTTCATGAATTATCAACCATACAACAGTATAAGATCCTAACAAAAGGTAGGATTCTAACTTGATATAGGAAAAACATACCTGCTTATCATATTTGCTAGCTATGTCTAGCAATGTCTTCTTGTTCTCTTCAATGACTTGTGCTAGTAACCTGCATATATCATAGGTTAAGCATTGTAGAACCAAATTATGCATACCTCGTAAGTAGAGCTTCTATGTGATCCATGACAATGGATGAATCTTTGTCTTCATGTCACCATGGTCATATGTTCTTGAACTAGAACATGATTTGTCTTTCTTGATGTACCTTTCATGTTAGTGGACAACATCAATCTCATACAACACCACAATGCATTAGTACAATCATAAGTGTCAAAACCCTAATTAATGAATATCTACATTTATAATTTTATTAAGGTGATACAACAAGTCTAAAGTTAATCAAGATTGTACTAACTAACCTTAATGTAGACAAACATACCATAAACTTAATCATGAACAGATCTCGAAACATACCTGGATATGTCATACCAGTCGAGATTGCTTGTAATCTTCTTATGTAAGGCCTTAGCCTCAACTCCCTCCGAGACAGGAACTTCTTCACTTATGCAGGTAACTAATCCATTCTCTTCTAGGATTAACCCAAACCACTTTGATTTGCAAAAACTTGATCTGGAGCTGGATTAGGGTTTGTCAGAGAAACCCTAAAAATTCAAACTTTGAATTTCAAACTTCTGAAAGGATAGAAAGATGTGCCTTTCTGAACTAGTCAAGCTGGTATACTCAGAATTCGAAAACTGCAAAGTTTCACCCCTCAAAATTGCCTTTTAGATTTTCGGATTCACTAAGGAGGACCTTGAATTAGGGTTTGAGTTTCTCGGAGCTTCACCCAACCAAATAGTTTGATCCAAAGCTCTAAACTTTGTTTTTTCCAAGGAGCTTCCAGCTATGGTTACAGATTTAAAAAATTCCCATTTTTGCAGAAGCCCTAATTTTTCACTTTTCCAATCAAAGTCCCGAACTAGGGTTTGATCAAGCCTGGACTTCTACCCAACCAAAAAATTTGATCTTGGTCTCTAAATTTCGATTTTGATGAGTAGCATTCAGCCGTGGTCTTTGATTACAAAAATACCAACTTTCTCTGAAACCCTAATTCCCGGAGCCATGAATGAAGGTGCTCAAAATCCAATTATGTTTTTGATAGAAATATGCACCTGATTGTTTCTGGTGTAACTCCGAAATTACGAATTAACAGGGTCTGAAACTTCGACCTATGGTAGATCGACCTATCATCTTTCCAACCCCATAGGTCTGATATCAATTGGATTCTCTTAGATAGAGTTACGCCAAGTGTCGCAACGTGACCTGTTTATGGGATAAAACAGGAGAGCGAACTTGTATTGCATCCCACATGTCACTGGTTCAACTTAGGCCTCTGGAAACCTTACCTGAGAAACTACAGTCCGTGCCCTACCTATCACTTTTTATTAAATTTCATTTGGAGATTCCTATCCCAAGTTGTGACCTTTCTTCCTAGGTCACCTGTTTATGATTGAGATCTGGAAGAGGCAGAAACCCTAGATTGTACAGATCATAAAACAAAAAGTACAACGACTTAGAAGTTGTGCTTCGGAAAAAAGGTACATGGGGATTTTAGCTTCGACCTGTAAGAGTTTTAGATCCTGAAACCTTGCCTAAATGGATTTATAGCGAAAGTGCTACGATGACCGGTTTTTGCTATATCAAGCCCTAGCTTCGCAAGTGCAACAAGTGTCATAAATGCCATACCATGCCTTCTTTCAGGCTAGCTCTGATACCATGTTAGTTTTTCATAATTTACTTCAATATGATCTAGGATCTTAACTAAGATAATAACATGTACATCATATCTACAACATATCAATCATGGACACAATAATGCAAGCACACAAGAGACACAGAGTTTCACCGGGGAAAACCAAGAAGGTGAAAAACCCCGCAACTTCCTCAGAGATAGATAGAGCAATGATACAACCCAAGTACAAGAGATATTCCTCCTAGCAGCAGCTTCTCCTCCTCCACTAGTGCTCCACTCTCCAATGAGTGTGTGAGAGAAGAATAGAATGTGTAAAATGAGAGAGACACACTCTCTATTTATACACTACATCACTTGACCTTTACTCGACTAGGTCATCCCTAACTTAACCACATAACATAATGCTGACTGGGCCGACCCCCAATAGGGTGGTCTAATAACCCTTTGACCCACATGACTCATACAAGGCCGACCCCAACAAGGTGGTCTAATAACCCATCAAGTATAAGTTACGACACTTACAATATAAATGACGACACTTCCGTATAGAGGACTAATAACATCTCTATAGGAATACAAACACTTCTGTATAGAGGAATAATAACATTCTATAGGAATACAATATACATATATGAAATACATTCCGAAGTTACAAATACATCAACAACAAAAAGTAGGTTTATTGCAAACTTTGTCAATTCCGAAATGGAAATGGAACGTGGTAACTGTGGATTTTATTATTGGATTGCCAATTACTTCAATAAAGCATGATTCCATCATGCTTGTGGTGGATAAATTGTCTAAGGCAGTGCATTTTATTCTAGTTTAATCTACATATAAGGCTGATGAGATAGCAAGAATATTAATGAAAGAAATGTTCAAATTGCATGGGTCACCCAAAGCAATTGTATCCAACTGTGATATAAAATTTACTTCTAATTTCTGGAAAAGTATTTTTTCATATTTGTGTACATAACTTAACTTTATCACTACCTACCATCCACAAATAAATGGACAAATAGAAAGAGTAAATCAAGTGCTTGAAGACATGCTTCAAATGTTTATGATGGACAAATAATTCTAGTGGGAAGATTATCTACACTTGGTAGAATTTGCATATACAATGGGAAACAAGCATCATTGGGAATTGGTCCATTTGAATATTTGTATGGTAGAAGGTGTAGGACACCAATGAGCTAGGATAATCCAATGAACAAAATTGTGCTTGGGCCAGAATCGATTAAGGAAATGGAATAAAAGGCTGTAAAGATTAGGTAGAATTTAAAAGAATCTCGGGATAGACAGAAAATATATGTAGATAAGAATTGAGTGGCATAGGAAATTCAATGTTAGGGATCATGTTCACCTCCGAGTGAGGCCAAGGAAAATTTCCTTGAAGCTTGGGAGTTGTGCCAAGATATCACCAAGATATTATGGACCATTTGAAGTGCTTGAGAGGATCGTGCCAATCGTATATAAAATTGTAGTGCATGCTAACACTAGAGCTCATAATGTTTTTCACATTTCTTTGCTTAAGAAATGTGTACATGATACTAACCATGTGATTGATTGGATTTGATATGGAGGTAGAACCCGAGGGAGAGTTCAAAATGAAGCCACTATGCATCCTTGATAAGAAGCTAACATTGCTCCAAAACCAAGTCAACATATAGGTAAAAGAGCAATGGAAGCACTTTGGTCTCGATGAGGATACATGGGAGTTGAAGGATGCCATGAGAGAGGCATATTTCTTTTTGTTCTAATCTTGAACAAACACTGAGGATAGTGTTATTACAAGGGGGAGGGGATTGTATTACCCCCAATTTTGACTTGGAATGTACTAAATCAAATTATGTAAATTATGTAAACATGCTAGTATGGATTCCTAGTGCGGAGCTCAAGGCCAAGGCCCGACTAGTGAATGGCTACTCATGTATAAGGTAAATATCTTTGTATGGACCATGTGATTTCCTTTCCATGCTAACTCAAATGCAATGAAAAAATTTATGTTGGAAAAATAATAAAATGGTCCAAAATTAGTGTGTAAAGAGCACTAGAGGGGGTATGGTTCGACAAAATGGGAAGAGGAAAGGGGGGCTATGGGAGACTAAATACTCTATTTCCAAGTGTCAACCTTAGAAATCATCAATTTGCTACCATGTGCCTTCAATGAGCTAGTTACCTTCCTTTTGACTATTAAATCGAATCATTGAATGCATGTGTGAGGTTGTTGGGAGTGTCTTCTCATATAGTTATGGAAGCATGGGATGAATATAAATATATGAGTGTTGTAAGAGTCCTCTCTTCTATGGTTGTAAGTTATGTTAGTCGTATTTTCCCCATCCTCTCATCTCCTTTGGATTCTATCATCTATTTTTTCTCGTGCATATTTTTACAACAAATTTTATACTAGGAAATTTTTTTCTCTTGTTGTTCAATACCATTACCAAACTAGGCAATAACCAAAAAATGAAATTTGGAAGGAGAATTGCATAAATTGGAGAAAAGAGAATGGTTGTACGTGTGCATAGAGGATGGAAATAGGAACTTGTACCCATTAAGTGTTGGGAATGTTATATTATTTGTGTGTGGATCGATTGGCAAAGTCAATAGTCGATTGGTTTAAGTCGACTCGAGTCGGAGGTGATTGACAAATTTTTTTTGGTTGGGTGACTAACCAAAATAATTTGTTTGGTCAAAGGAAAACGACTTGTCAAACTAAAGTCGAAGAAACGACCAGAAGCTCAATGGGAAATTGACCAAAGTTGACCCAGTCAAGTCGACTGTAACAGAATAACCGAAATTGGTTAAGAAGTTATGGAGCAACATTAATGAGTAGTTGGTTGTGTTGCACCTATAAATAAGATGTAGTGGCTATGCATGAGATACAATAGTATCATGGAAAAAGGAAAATGAAGTGTGGTTTGTGGTTTGCAAGTCACCTTTGTAAATGTCAATTTTTGGAGTGTTTCATTAATAGATGAGTGAAAAATCACTAGTTTGGTAGTTTTCCTCTAAGAGAGAGGTTTCCAAGGTAATTTATATGTAATATGTCGATGTGTTGTGTATGCCATTGTTAATGTATAATTGCATTTAACTATATGAATCAGTTTGCAAACCTACTATAATCAGTATTAGTAACCTAACAGTTGATATTAGATCTATATTTGGTAGTAGGGGGTGCCTTTGTTGCTGAGGGTTTGACTTGGTTTTGGATCTAGGGAACACATGTTATAGTGGTGTTGATGTATATGTAACTTCGGAATGTATTTCATCTGTGTATTTTATATATATTTATTGTACCCTTATAAGAGATGTGTTATTCCTCTATAAGGAAGTGTCGTCATGTGGATTGACAAGTGTCGCAAGTGTGTGTACTTGCCGATGGGTTATTAGACCACCATGTGGGGTCGGCCCTGAATTATATATATTATAATGTGGATGTACCTAGCTAGACAAGTCGTCCCCATAAGGTCACTGGGAAAACAGATCAGTATAAATAGAGATCAGGAGATCTCTATTTAGTACACTCGGAAAAGTATCTCACTCTCACTCAGAAAGTGGCGCACTAGTGAGGAGGAGGATCATCTGCTACTAGGAGACTATCTCAGTGTTATTTGGTTGTACTTTGGTTGAGCCATTGCTCTCTCTATCTCTGAGGAAGTTGTGGGGTTTTTCACCTTAGGGTTTTCCCCACAGAAACTCTGTGTCTCTTGTCTCTCAT
Source organism: Larix kaempferi (assembly GCA_027924585.1). Lineage (NCBI taxonomy): Eukaryota > Viridiplantae > Streptophyta > Pinopsida > Pinales > Pinaceae > Larix > Larix kaempferi. The sequence goes on from BSBM01000841.1 coordinate 892,619, forward strand.
GCTTTTGATTCTTGTGATGCTTGTCATGCTTATTGTGATTGTCATGCATTGATATACTGTATATGTTATTCTCTCAGTAAAGATCCTAGAGTATTGTGAATTAATGCTCAAAATTTAACATGGTATCAGAGCTAACCTGAGAAGAAGACATTTTACAGTGACGGAAGCTTGAGTTCCTTGTTTATTGGGTTTCTCTCCATAGATTTTTGAAAATCAGTATAGTAGATTGAATCTACTCATAAAGGCGCATCTATCTGTCCAATCAGAATTCAATTCCGAGCATTTTCAGATTTGGCCCTAAAACTTAGGGTTTCCACAAAAATAGGAATTTCTGAAATCTGAAGACATAGCTGGAAGCTCCTTGCAAAAATCGAAGTTTAGAGCTTTGGATCAATATTTTTGGCTGGGTAGATCTCCGGGAAACTCAAACCCTAATTCAGGGCTCTCCCTAGTGAAACCGGGAGGACAAAAATGTAATTCTGAAGGGCAAATATTTGCTGATCTCAATTTCAGAATGCACCAGGTTGATCAGTTCATCAAGGCACATCTTTTTATCCTTTCAGAAATTTGAAATTCACATTTTTAATTTTTAGGGTTTTTCCGACAAACCCTAATCCGGGACCAAATCCAGTTTTCAGCATTTCAAGTGGTAAGACCTATATCTTTTCTATTTCCATTTGAAGTACTCTTTAAGATGTCTCTCCACACCAAGCTTGAGGATAAGCTTGAAGGGGCTGATAACTTCCGAGCTTGGAAGTATAGGATTGGGTTAATCCTGGAAGAGAATGAGTTGGACTCATATGTGAAAGAAGACATCCCTATCCCAGAGGATGAAGAGGCCAAGGTATTGCATAAGAAAAACTTGGTCAAGGAAAAGAGAATCATTGTTGATTCTATCAAAGACCATCTCATACCCCATGTGTCTTCTCTTAAGACACCCAAGGAGATGTTTGACTCTTTGACCAAGCTATTTGAAGGGAAGAACATAAATCGGAAGATGACCCTGCGGAACCAATTGAAAGGAGTAAAGTTTCAAAATGGAGAAACCATTCAATCTTATTTTTCAAGGGTCTCCCAGATCAAGGAACAACTAGAAGCAGTGGATGAAATGGTGGAGAATGGTGAAGTTGTGATGACCACTCTAAATGGCCTACCCAGGTCATGGGATTCCTTCATTCAAGGAATTTGTGCAAGGAAGAAGTTGATCTCCTTCAACAGATTGCGGGAAGAATGCTCTCAAAAAGAAGCTAGACTTATAGCTCATGAGGAAAAGATGGGAGGTGAATATCAAGCTCTTGCAGCTCACACCAAAAGAAACAAAACCTAGAAGGAGCACTCTCGCCACAAGAGATCCTATCAAAAGAGTAAGAAGGATCTAAGATGCTTCACATGTAATGAGAAGGTTCACTTTGCTTCAGATTGTCCCAAGAACAAAAGGGATAATAACAACAACTCCAGTAAGAAGAAGAAGGGTAGCAAAAGAAGTTTTCATGCTCATGCTGCCGAAGATGATGAACCCCCAAAGAAGAAGGCTAGGGAAGAAAGTGATAGTGATGATGACTCATCAAGTGAAGAAGAGTATGTTCTGATCTCTGCTCTCACAGGTACTATCTCCCATGGTTGTAATGATTAGTTAATTGACAGTGGGGCTTCCAAATACATGACTGGGTTTAAGGAATCTTTTGTGAACCTATCTGAACATGAATCACCCCATAAGGTGAAACTTGGGGATGATTATCAATACCCAATCAAAGGAAGTGGTGAAGCCTCCTACAACCTAGATTCTGGAAAATATTTGAAGATGAAAGAAGTCCTTTATGTACCTGGGCTCAAGAAGAACTTACTCTCCATCTCTGCATTGGATGCAAAAGGTATGAGGGTTGCATTTGTGGATGGCCGTGTCCTAATGTGGCCAAAGGGAAAGACCATAGATGATGCAGTAGTGATTGGAGAGCAAGAGGGAGGTTTGTATAAATTGAAGGTACAACCTGAACATGCCATGGTACATGAATCCATGGAGCCAAGTGAACTTTGGCATAGAAGACTTGCTCATATGCACTATAGGGCACTTCCAATTGCAAGCAAGGCTGTAGAGGGTCTTCCTAAAATCAAGACCAAACATGAAGGTGTTTGCAAAGGATGTGCAAAAGGTAAGAACATTAAGAAGGCTTTCCCAAGCAGTGAAAGCAAGGCAAAGGATATCCTGGAAATCATCCACTCAGATATATGTGGTCCTATGTCATCCAGTTCTCTTAGTGGGTATGTTTACTATGTCTCATTTATTGATGACTTCTCCAGGAAGACTTGGGTATACTTCTTGAAGAACAAAGATGAGGTGTTTGATAAGTTCAAGGAATTCAAAACCTTGATGGAGAATCAAACTGACAAGAAGATCAAAACATTCAGATCCGACAATGGTGGATAATTCACCTTAGGTGACTTCAAAAATATTTGTAGTGATTCAGGGATTAAGAGGGAGTTGACTGCTCCTTATAATCCTCAACAGAATGGAGCTGCAGAAAGGAAGAACAGAACTATCATGGAAGCAGCAAGGGCAATGCTGCATGACCAGGATCTACCTATGCATCTATGGGCAGAAGCGGCTAGAACAATGGTATATGTGTAGAACAGAACACCCCACAAGATATTGGACAACAAGACACCAGAAGAGGTCTTTTCTGGTAAGAAACCTAAAGTTATCCATCTCAGAATATTTGGTTGTCCAGTATACACTCATGTCCCAAAGGAAAAGAGGACTAAACTAGATCCGTCAGGAAAGAAGGGTATCTTTGTGGGTTACAGTGAAAGCTCGAAGGCTTACAGAATATACTTTCCAGGGTTCAAGAAGATTGATGTCAGCAGGGATGTAACATTTGATGAAAACTCGGCATTCATCAAATCAAGGAAGGCACCTATCAAAGTTTATGAAGAACCTAAGGAAACAAGATTTCAAGACACTACCATGACTGAAGTAGTTCCAGAAGTTGTTCGTGAGTTTGAAGATCCACAAGAACCTGTAGATCCACCCCGTGAAGATAACCCTCACAAGAGGAAACCTGCATGGGCTAGAGAGCTCATTCAAGATGCAGAAAGATTTGGCATTCCAGAAGAAGAACACAGAGCAAAGAAGAGAACCAGATCACATACCAGCTATGTTGCTTTACTCTGTGACATTATGAACAAAGAGCCTTCCAGTTATGAAGAAGCAGCGGAAAAGAAAGAATGGAAGGATGCCATGGTTGAGGAATACCAATCAATAATGAAGAATGATGTTTGGGATGTTGTCCAAAGACCTAAAGAGAAGTCTATTGTGACTTCCAAATGGATCTACAAAATCAAGCATGTTGCAGATGGCAGTGTAGAGAAATACAAGGCAAGATTTGTAGCTCGTGGCCTCTCTCAGAAAGAGGGAATAGATTATGAAGAAACTTTTGCACCTGTAGCCAGGTATACTTCCATCAGAATGGTACTTGCCTTGGCTGCAACTATGAAATGGAAAATACACCAGATGGATGTCAAGATTGCTTTCTTGAATGGTGTAGTTGAAGAGGAAGTATATGTGGAGCAGTCACTCGGTTTTGAAATACATGACAGGGAGTCATATGTGTGCAGATTGAAGAAAGCCTTGTATGGCTTGAAACAAGCTCCTAGAACCTGGTATGGTAGGATGGATAGTTTCCTATCTAGTTTGGGCTTTACCAAGAGTAAAGCGGATTCCAACCTCTACTACAAGGTTGAGGAAGGAAATCCTGTGATTCTACTCCTGTATGTGGATGACCTATTTGTAACAGGAGATGACAGATTGATTGCAGATACGAAGAGGAAGCTTGCTGCTGAATTCGATATGAAATATTTGGGAATGTTGCACTATTTCCTAGGTATGGAGGTGTGGCAGAGTGCAGGTGGGATCTTCCTTGGTTAAGGGAAGTACACAGTAGATATCCTGAAGAGATTTGGGATGATGGATTGCAAGGCCATGGCCACACCTATGGCATCGAATCTGAAGCTTCTATGTGATGCTTCATCTGATCCGGTTGATGTCTCTATGTATCGTCAGATGATTGGGTCCTTGATGTACCTGACGAACACGAGACCAGACATTTGCTTTGCTGTGAACACATTGAGTCAGTTCCTGACAGATCCGAGGAGTGTTCACCTGGTTGTTGTAAAGCATGTTCTAAGGTACCTGAAGGGTACAGTGGATTATGGGCTCAAGTATGAGGCGAATCAAAAGTTTAACCTACAGGGTTATGTTGCTTCAGATTGGGATGGAAGTGCTACAGATAGGAAGAGCACATCTGGGTGCTACTTCAGTATGGGATCAGGTGTGATCTCTTGGTTTAGTAGGAAGCAGTCCTGTGTAGCACTGAGTACAGCTGAGGCAGAGTATGTTGCATCATGTTCAGCTAGTTGTGAGGCAGTATGGCTATGGAAGCTACTGTTTGAGTTATTTGATCTCCCGTTGGATGCTACTGGTATCTTCTGTGATAACAAGAGTTGTGTGAAGCTGTCCGAGAATCCATTGTTTCATGACAGGTCGAAACACAAAGAGATCAAATATCACTATATCAGGGATATGGTGCAGAGAGGAGCTGTGAAGCTCCTGTATGTTGCAACGGACGAGCAGATTGCAAATGTGCTGACAAAGCCACTAGCCAGGGTGAAGTTCGAGTACTTCAGAGAGAGGCTTGGCGTTCTTCAGATCAAGGACACTTCGAGGAAGAAGTGATGGACACATTTGCTGAAGCCATTCCAAGCATGTTGGAAGGAGGATCCTTCACATGGTTGTGGATGTAAGCGCTGGATGATGAGCATCAGGATGATGTTCTAGTTTCTGCTGGATATGATTAGTTGGATCATTTTTATGTATGTATGTATGCATCATGTTGGATATGATTAGTTGGATCATTTTTATGTATGTATGTATGCATCATGTTGGATGCTGGATATGATCAGTTGGATCATTTATATGTATGTACGCATCATGTTGGATGCTGGATATGATCGGTTGGATCATGTGTATGTATTTTTGTATATGCATCATGTTGGATGCTTGGACCATGTATCTGTATATGTATCAGGTGTATACATTGTATGATCAGGTGGATCATGTATGGTGATATGTATCATGTATTTGTATTTGTATCAAGTGGATACATTGTATGATCAGGTGGATCATGTATGATGATATGTATCAGGTAGATACTTGGTATGCATCAGGTAGATGCATTATATGATCAGGATGATCATGGATGACGAGCTTCAGGATGTTTCTCCAGATGTCATGCAGTAGGATGTTGCAGTGATGATGATCAGGATGATCATGTGTACATCAGGATGATGTATGGTGAGTATCAGGTTGATACTCTATGGCCGTGGATCAGGTTGTGCAGATGAGCATATAATTTGGCCCTGGGAGATTTGTAGATAGTCTTTCGAGGTTTTTCCTATGGCATGTAATTCGTTGCCCTGGGATATCTGGAAAATGCTCTTTCGAGGTTTTTCTCTGGGAGGACATATAATTTGGCCCTGGGAGAGCTGCAGATAGTATTTCGAGGTTTTTCCTATGGCATGTAATTCGTTTCCCTGGGATATCTGGCAGATGCTCTTTCGAGGTTTTGTCCTATGGCATATAATCTGTCCCTGGGAGATCCGATAGGTTGGGCTGTGTGCCCGTAATCAGTCTTGGGATGCTCTTGCGAGGTTTTTCCATGACCACATGTAATTCGTGCCCTGGGAGATCCTATAGGTAGAGCTGTGTGCTCGTAACAGCCCGGGATTCTCTTGCGAGGTTTTGTGGTGACCACATGTAATTCGTGCCCTGGGAGATACTATAGGTAGAGCTGTGTGCTCGTAACAGCCTGGGATGCTCTTGCAAGGTTTTGTGGTGAGGTCACATATAATATGGCCCTGGGAGATCTGCAGATAGTCTTTCAAGGTTTTGCCTATGGCATGTAATTCGTGCCCTGGGATATCTGGCAGATGCTCTTTCGAGGTTTTGTGACGCATGTAGTAAGTCCCGAGGATTCCACAGTATGGCCAGTGATGACGAAGACTTACAGGTGGTGGGCCTACATCCAGTATGAAAAAGGACTGGCTCTGTAGAACTTCCTATGAAGAGTAGAGTCAGAGATTGGTTGAGATAGCAACAACAGTGATGATGATGATGACGTTGCATCGATGACGATGATCCTGAGAAGAAGACTTGTCTAGCAGATCTGTGTCGATAAATACCTTCCTAGTTAAGAGGGAGTGTTGATGTATATGTAACTTCAGAATGTATTTCATCTGTGTATTTTATATATATTTATTGTACCCTTATAAGAGATGTGTTATTCCTCTATAAGGAAGTGTCATCATGTGGATTGACAAGTGTCGCAAGTGTGTGTACTTGCCGATGGGTTATTAGACCACCATGTGGGGTCGGCCCTGAATTATATATATTATAATGTGGATGTACCTAGCTAGACAAGTCGGCCCCATAAGGTCATTGGGCAAACAGATCAATATAAATAGAGATCAAGTGATCTCTATTTAGTACACTCGGAAAAGTATCTCACTCTCACTCAGAAAGTGGCGCACTAGTGAGGAGGAGGATCATCTGCTACTAGGAGACTATCTCAGTGTTATTTGGTTGTACTTTGGTTGAGCCATTGCTCTCTCTATCTCTGAGGAAGTTGTGGGGTTTTTCACCTTAGGGTTTTCCCCACGGAAACTCTGTGTCTCTTGTCGCTCATGATTTTGATTCTTGTGATGCTTGTCATGATTATTGTGATTGTCATGCATTGATATACTGTATATGTTATTCTCTCAGTAAAGATCCTAGAGTATTGTGAATTAATGCTCAAAATTTAACAAGTGGGAGTCTCTGGAGATATTGATTCATGGTAGAATGTCTAACATGTCAAGGATTGAATTAAAATATTTAATGGGAAAAATTTTGAGTGTTGGAAGTTTAAAATGGAAGAGCTCCTTGTGGATCAAGAAAAATGGATTGCAGTCGACCCAAGAACGATTCCAGCGGGTTTGTCAAAGGAATACTGGAAAAATATTGATAGAAAGACAAGGAGTGTTATCCGACTTTGTCTACAAGACTCTATGTTGAATGTCTTGGAAGAAGACAATTAAAATAAGTTGTGGGAAAAGTTGGGAAACTTGTGCCAGTCAAAATTGCATTAACAAGTTGTCTCTTCGGAAGAAGCTATATCTTTTGAGGATGGGTGAAGGTGACTCAGTTACAAATAACTTGAACAAGTTCAACACTGCTATGAGTTATCTATTATCCGTAGATATTAAATCATGAAGGAGGAGAAATGCATCAGTTTATTGTGTTCTTTGCCAGATTCCTGGGATAACCTGGTCATGGCTATTGGAAGAAACAATACCACATTGAAGATCGATGGTGTGATCGCATCTCTATTGTCGAAAGATATGAGATGAAATAACATGGAAGGTATGACTTGTGATGCATCTACGGTATGAGGTCAACCACTAGACAGAGTGAAAGGAAAAACCTATGGTAGAAGATCAAGGTCAAGTGGTAGATCTAAGTCCAAACCACCTAGTCAAATGACGAAAACATGTTGGCGATGTGATAAAGTCGGACATTATAAACAAAACTAAAAGTTTTCAGAAGTCAAGAAAGGAAAAGGGCCTACCTAATGAAGGTCATTTGAATGATGGTAAGTCTTTGTAAGAAGAGAAAGGCGATGTATGTTTGGACTCCTCAAGTACACAGTCAAATTGAGACGCTTGTTTGACTGAATCCGGTGCATCATATCATATGACACATCGCATAGAGTGCTTCTGTGAGTATGATAAAATCGACAATGGTGATGTCCTACTAGGAGATGACTCACCGACTAGGATAGTCGGATGAGGCAAATTTTGACTAAGACTAAGAGATGGAAGAATAGGAACACTTCTAGGAGTGCTGCATATATTGTATTTGGTGTGGGTTTGGACATAAACCTAACATTGGTAAGTAATATGGGGAATGTAGGTGTATAGTCTATATTTGAGAAAGATACATGCAAATTGGTGCAAGGAGTAATGGTGATAATGAGAGGTGTTCATACTGGAACCATGTACAAAGTATTGGGAAGAATAGACACCAATGAAAGTGATAATGTGGTCTATCCTATGTCCAATGGAACATCTGTTAGTATATTGTGGCACCAATGGAAGTGGCATTTAGGTGAGAAATATCTTTGTTTTATTCACATAAAGGTATGGTCGAAGGTCTCCCTAATTGTTTTGAAGAATTTGACTTATGTGCACATTGTCTTTATGGTAAACAGAGTCGTGTAAGGTTCTCATTTGTTGCTACTAGGGATAAGGAAATACTAGATTTAATACATATTGATGTGTTTGGACCTGTGTCGATCCCTTCACTAGAGAATCTCAGTATTATGTTTCTTTCACAGAGGATTCCTCCTGAATGACATGGTTGTATTTTCTAAAGAATAAATCCAATTTTTTGAGAAGTTTCAAGAGTTTGAATCTCTTATGGAGAATCAGACTAGCAAAAGGATCAAGGTGTTGAGAATCAATAATGGAAGATAATTCTATGGAAAAGTGTTCTACCAATTATACAGACAACACAGTATAGCTCAAAAAAAAAACACTCCATACATGCCTCAACAAAACAGATTTGTTGAAAGAATGAATAGGATGTTGATGGAGAAAGCGAGGAGCATGCTCAATGGTGCAGGAGTCACATAAGAATTATGGGCAGAGGCAGTCGACACAACATGTTACCTAGTGAATAAGTCGCCATCAACAACTATGGTAGACAAGACTCCATATGAGGCATGTGGTAGTAAAAATACCTCTCTTACACATCTTGAATATTTAGGTGTGATTCCTTTGTTCATATACCAATGGATAAAAAAAATAAACTTGACTATAAGTTGGAGAAGTGCATCTTCATCGGGTACAAGGAGGGAGTGAAAGAGTATAAGTTGTGGAACCTAGTGGTGAGGACGAAACTTTATAGTTGAGATGTGATCTTCAGATAATTTGAAGGAACTTCCATGGATGAAGAGAACAAAAGACAAAAGGAACAAAAAAAGAAATAGTTTGAAATGAATGACGAAAGTATGGATTCAAGTGAGTTGACTGAGTTTGATGAAGAGGTGGAATAGTAGAATCCATATGTCATGACATCTAGTTGAGAAAGGCAACAACTAGAAAGGTATATTCCACTCGAATTTTGGTTTAATTTTTCTTTATCTACCATAGAAAACAATACCAGGTCAGTAAAGGAAGCAATTAACTCAACAGAGGGTAAAATATGGAAATGGGATATGGAAGAAGAAATGGAGTCCTTGAAGAATATGAAGCATGGGATCTAGTTGCATTACCAAATGGAAGGAAAATTAAGGATTCTAGGTTTCCGTGGTATGCAGAGTTTGAGTGGGTTGTCGGATAATCCATGGTCAGCATCTTAGTTTTCGTCAAAATGGAAGGAAAATTGTCGGCATTAAATGGGTGTTCAAGAAAAATTTGAATGCAACAAGTAAAGTCAAGAAGTACAAGGCGTAGCGAAAGGATATTCTCAAGTAATGGGATTCGAATTCGGTGAAAATTTCTCACCTATTGTTAAGCTAACTTATGTAAGGGTACTAATGTCTTTAGTTGTAGAATTTGATCTTGAGATATAACAGATGGATATAAAAATAATATTTATTCATGGTGATTTTGAAGAAGAAATCTACATGAAGCAGCATGAAGGGTTTATAGTGGATGGAGAAAAGGAGCTAGTCTGTAAACTCAAAAAGTCTCTCCACGGGTTAAAGAAATCACCCAAAAATGTGGTATTAGAAGTTTGACATGTATATCCAGTATATAGGGTGTGTCTGAAGTCAGGTTGATCATTCTATGTATGGGAAGAAATTCAGGGTCATTTCATATATGTATTTTTGTATGTCAACAATGTGTTGTTGGTTAGGAATAACATGGATCTGATAAAAGAGGTGAAATTGCAGTTATCCTCAAAGTTTGACATGAAGGATCTCGAAGTAGCAAATTTCATTCTTGGAATGGAAATTCAAAGAGATCATGCAAGTATAAGGCTCTAGTTAAGTCAAAGGAAATATGTTGGGACCGTTCCAAAACGTTTCAACATGTAGTAAAGTCGATCGGTCAAGGTGCCTTCTCCTATGGTAGTCAAGCTATATGATGAACAATGTCCTAAGACACAAGAAGAAAAGGAGTACATGTTACGTGTGCCCTATGCTAGTGTTGTTGGTAATCTAATGTATGCCATGCTATGTACATGACTGGATATTTCCCATGTAGTGAGAGTATTGAGCAGGTATATGTCAACATCTAGGAAAGAGCGTTGGACCATAGTCAAAAGAGTATTCAGGTATATGCGCAGCACAATGGATTATGCAATTTTTTATGGAGGAGAGAACGAGGACAACAAGAAAATCAATGTATATGGTTTTGTTGATTCCGACTATACTAGAGATATCAACTGCATAAGGATGACTAGCATATATGTGTTCAACATATTTAGCGGAGTAATCAATTGGCTGAGTAGAAGGTGGTTGGTTGTTGCACTGTCAACTACTGAGGCTTAATACATGGAAGCTACTCATGCATGTAAGGAATTTGTTTGGTTGCAGAGGTTTTTTTTAGATGTTGGGTTTGGATAGCACGTTGTTAGGTTGGATTGTGACAGTCACAATTCAATCTTCCTAGCAAAGAATCCAACATATCATTCAAAGACAAAACACATTGATATTCAATACCATTTTGTGAGGGAGATGATGGAGAACCAGAAGGTGTTACTGGAAAAGGTAGACATACTAAAAAATGTTGCAGACTCGTTGATGAATTCAATTAGCATAGAAATATTTTCTTGGTACAGGGAAAAGATGGGCTTGTTAGCTCTGCTTGAATGAACTGAAGTTTAGAATATCCTGTTTATGCCAAGAAGACAACAAGAGGTAGAATTCTAGGAATGTTATATTATTTGCATGTGGATCGACTTGCAAAGTTGATAGTCAACTAGTTTAAGTCGACTGGGTTCAAAGGCAATATATGGAGAAAGTCTAGTCAATCAATCGACCGGAATAAGCTGTTTGGTCGAATTCAATGACTAGTCGATAGGAAGTCAATGAAACGATCGAAATATCAATGGGAAATAGACCAAAGTTGACCCATTCAAGTCGACCGTAACAGAATAACCGAAATTGGTTAAGAAGTTATGGATTGTCATTAATGAGAAGTTGATTGTGTTGCATATATAAATAATATGTAATGGCTATGCATGAGGTACAATATTATCATGGTGTAATGTAATGAAGTGCGATTTGTCGTTTAGCAAGTCACGGTTGTAAACACCTATTTTTTTTTGTTTGATTAATAGATGAGAAAAATCTCACTGGTTTGTTGGTTTTCCTCTAGGAGAGAGGTTTTCAAGGTAATTTTGTGTAATGTGTTTATGTGTTTTGTATGCCATTATTAATGTATAATTGTGTTTAACTATATGAATCATTGTGCAAACCTGCCATAATCGGTATTAGTAACCCAACATTAAGGTTACGAAAAGTTCTCTAACAACATACAATAGATTGGACCCTTTCTACACACATTGGTAAGCATTGTAATGGTTGTATTTCCTTAGGGAACTATGGAGTAGTGAAGGGAAATTCCTTCCCTATGTTGTGTGGGGCAATAGAAATGAGTGCCATGGTTTGGATAACTAAGTGAGATCCCTGTAAATGCTCAAAGGTGGAGGTTTGTCTAATCATATGAGTAAATGGGTTGTGGGTTGAGAGACCGAGAATCCTATAGGTGTTTCCTTCGCCCTAGTGGCCTCATAACCCAACTTGGGGGTGGTATATATAGTTGATAACTACATTTGGGTATAAAATCACTCTTACACGGCCAATTGCACATACCTTTATTATTATGAATTCATATTATAGCCCATGGTGAAAAATTTATAAGCATGGAATTCGTAAATCTCCCCCTATGTTGGTCGAATTGATGGATTGGGATGTGACAATACCTTGTGCTCAAAGATGGATACTAGCGACTTCAAACAACACTTGATTACAAAGTACCGTTGTATCCTACATAGGTATATCCGAACAAAAAAGGATTTCTTGGACATCTCCTCACTGGGAGCCACTTATCGATATAATGTCGAATTGAGAAAAAATTCCAGTAGAATAATAAGTGGGAGTTTGGGCTTACAAATCAACCACAACAAAATCCTAGTAAAGGTGGCACTAAATCACAGAACAAAGGATGAAGCAAGGATATCCAAACTCATGAAAACCAACCAAAACCATCCGTAAATAAGGGTAATGGTAAATCAAATAAGGACACTCGAAAATGGTCTTAGTTTCTCAAAAAAACCATTAACAACACTGACGAAAGTCACTTGAAACAATCATTATTAATCGAGATGAAATCCTCGAAACTAGAATTTGGATCAGACTATGATTCAAATAAATCTAAAGCAAAGTGAATCATTGAGACCAAACCTAGTGACACCATCACAATCACAAAGATCCAACTAGAAGAGCTTGAGGAGTCAGAGGAAGGGGAGCGGCTTTTCCACTCATAGATGTAAGTGAAAGGGACTCTACTACATTTCATTATTGACAATGGTATCCAGAAAAAACAAATCTCGGTAGAGGTCATCAAGAGATTGAATTGTTGAGAATTCCAAACCCCCAACCATACACCATTTGTTGGTTGATCCAAGGATGAAACATCTACATAAATAAGCAATGATGCATATCCTATGACATCAAGCCCTTAAATGATAAGATATCGTGTGATGTTTCCCCACTTGAATTTTGTGATGTTCTTTAGGACAACCTTATATGTGGAAATTTCATGTTTTTTATGTGTCCAAGCCCCGTAGTGTCATTGTTACTTTAGGAGACCAACTCTACAAGGTACTTGAGGTAGTTCCAAATATTGTAGTTTACTTAATCTGGACAAAGTAGTGTTGGAAGGTAATCTCTCAAACTAGGAAATTTTTCCTCTTCATGGTTCGATCAAAAGGTGGATGGAAGATCACCACGACTACCACATCTTCATTGGTCATCTACTGATATTCAGGCCCTTTTTAAGGGCTTACAGTCCAAGAGTCCTACTATAATTATCGATCAGCGATCATACAAACTTAAGAGGCACTACGCACTGTATGTGCAACTGCTAAGAGAATTCTAGCTAAAGTGATTGGGTCTGGAAATGTACGGTAAAAGGAAAGCATATAAATGCCTTGTTTTTATGAAAGCATAAAGAAACGGTTTTAACAACCATATCTACTTGCTAAAGGAAATAATCTGACTATGAAAGCATCAGAATCTAATGTATGAAAGCATAAATCTAATTTACGAAAGTAGAGTTCTAATCTATGAAAGCATAAATCTAATTTACGAAAGCAGAGTTTTAATCTATGAAAGCATAAATCTAATTTATGAAAGTAGAGTTCTAATCTATGAAAGCATTTTGAAAAACTTGATCTAAGATAATAAATAATAAATAATAAATAATAAATCCATTTATGTGAAAGTTGAAATAGTTAAACCAATGAAATCCTAAAAGAAATTAATATAAACTGAGGCTAAAATGCATAATATCATTAAACTGTTTAATGCATGAAAATGTAAATATGTCTAAATTGTCTTTGTGGAATCCACATACAGGACTACATACGCCATATAATGAAACTACAGACACCGTTATACAGATCTATGGATGAAAATGGGAATTTTCATAAATATATTCTATGTAACCAATAGCACTTTAAATGAATCACAACTGCTTAATCAATCAAAAATAATGAAATGATTTGAATCGGAATCTAAAGAAAACATAGAAATCCTAATCAACACAATGAGGGGGCCCACCTCAAAGTGTATTATAGGAGCTAATGAAAACTATAAACTCATAGGTAAGATGAAACACAATTTCTTCATTAATATAGTTGAGAATCCATGTCAACGTAATACAAAAACTTGAGTGTTGTGTAAAATAAAATGTCTGAAACATAAATGAAAAAAATCGTGAGAGAGATTCACGCTATGCGTGAGCCTCTATTTATTACAGAGTTTCAAAAAGTATCTTCTAGATTTGTCCCTGGAAATCGGGAGATACTGATAGAGTGATCTCGAGTTCTTCTTTCACTACTTCATGAGGTTAACTGGAATTGATTTTGCTGAGCTTGTGTGACTGGATAAGGCGCCATATGTTGTATTCATAGCTGTCTTGAAAACTGCTCTTATTTGTACATGGCACTTATCCACTTGGTTAGCTCATTAAAACATGGTAAGCACATAAAAGATTAGTACATAACCATCATTATTTCATAATCAATTAAACCATACCCTAGCCTACAGAAAGGGGTGTTCTTATGCTTAATTTTTATTCCATAACAATAGAAAGAGGGGGATTATGACTGCAATTGATACCTATGTTGTGTCCCTATCATTCATCTTGAGGCCTCTCTACACATCAGAATCAAGTGGAAAAGATTAAAGAGGAATACAAAGATATCTTTGCCTCACCTAAAGGGATGCCTTTGCACTGCTAGGGAAACACTTAACCTATTTGATACCTTGTTTTTACTCACCTAATGTCCCAATATAAAAGCACTCTCTTCTAAAGAATGAGGAAATAAAATGACAGATTCAAGAGGTCATCGAAAGGGCCACATTCAAATAATCTCCTCACCTCATGGGAGATTGTGTTGGTGTAGAAGAAGGATGGGACATGGAAACTTTGCATTGATTACAGATCCTTGAACAAAATCACTGTCAAGAATCAATACCCAATCCCTCATATTGATGATCGTCCTGATCAGGTTAAGGGTGCCAAGTTATTCAACTAGATTGATATAAATTCAAGCTACCAATAGGTCCCAATCGAGTAAATCGATGCATGGAATAAGACCTTCAAGTATAAAGAAGGACTTTTTGAGTGGTTCGACATGCCATTTGGCTTAACTATTGCTCTAGAAACATTCATGAGGATGGTGGATGATATCTTGCAGGAATTCACAAAATATTTTATGGTTTTATATCTAGATGGCATCCTCATCTTCAATAGAACTAGCACAATCAACAAATTATGAGCACCCTACAATAACACAAGTTATACGCTAATTTGGAGAAATGTTAATTCAACATGGAGAGAATTCAGTATCTAGGATACATCATGGATGAACATGGGGTGGATGTGGACCCAACCAGATCCAATTCATCCATGATTGGCCAGCCTGGATGACTCTAACAAATATCCACAGCTTCTTGTGCCTCGCTAACTTTTACCACATGTTTGAGTTAAGGTTCTCTCATATTGCTTGGCCCTTAAGCCAAGTGGCCAAGGGTGGATCCAAATCCAGGTTCTCTTGGGGTGTGTCATAATAGAAATAATTTGAGAATCTTAAATGATGCCTCTACTTGTCTCTAGTCACTCTTCCAAACCTGCAATAGCCTTTTGATATTGAGACAAATGCCTCTGACTATGTTATCGGCATAGTCCTCACTTGACATGGACATAAATTTTCCTATCATAGTGAGACACTCTTTGATTATATTTGTCGATATACCACCTATGATAAGGATATGTACTCTATTGTGTGGGAAAGTCACCAATGGAAACATTACATCCTAGGGGAGGAGACGATCATCCACACTTATCACAAGCCCCTGCAATTCATGTAGATGCAAGGAAAGTTATAAAATGACCACAATAAAAAGTGATCCACATACCCGCAATAGTTCCACCTAAACATAAAGTACAAGAAGGGAATCACAATATAAGTTGGAGACTTCCTTGAACAACCTCTGATTGTTTGGTTGACTATCATGCTCAACTATTGTGTACACAAGACCTCTAGGTGGACCAAATGATACCACAATGACCCTAAATTTGTTGTTACCTATTAGACATTATGCATAGGTATATTGATCTCAAACTTTCATCTTCGAGATGAATTTTTATGCCATCTCAGCCACCTCTATGCTCCTTCAGAAGAGTGTGAAAAGTTGATCTGGGAGGTGTATTATAATTGAGTGGCAGAGAACTCTAGCATAGATAAGACAATGACAATATTGAAAAATCACTTATATTGATTGAAGCACGGAAAATATGTTGGCAAGTACATCATATCATGCACCATTTTTTCCATTTCCAAACCTACCATCAAGAAGCAAGCAGTGAACACTATGTTTCCTATCCTAGATAGATATTGGGAATCTATATCCATGGACTTCATTTGTGTCTTGCCTTCAACCAAGCATGGAAATGACTATGTTTGCGGTTGTTAACTGGTCCTCTAAGATGGTAATTTTAACTCCCTATAAGAAGAGCATCATAGCAGAGGCCGCTAGTAAGCCCTTCTTCAAGTGTGTTTGGGTTCCCATTGGCATCCACAAACCATTATTTAGGATTAAGATAGTATATTCTTGGGTACTTTCTACTCCAACCTATGGATAATGATGGAAACCAAGCTGACCAAATCAACTACTTTCTACCCCCAAACCAATGGACAGATAGACGTGGTCAACAAGATGATTGTACATATCATGAGAATGTACAACTCCAAACATCCATGGACTTGGGATGAGATCCTTCCTTATGTTTATCATAGCTACAACAAATCCCTTCATGGATCTATTGGCCACAACCCCTTTCTAGTGTACTTAGGGTTCCATCCATTAACCTCAATTGACGTAGCACTGCCCATTGTTTCTACACAGGATGAATCCTCCCATGCTAAACTAAGGTTGATCAGGAAGCAAAAATTTTGGAACGGGTCCATCACATCCAAAAACAATTTCATGATATTTTGCATAAATCTTATACTAAGTATAAGCAGCAGCACGATCAACATCAATTTTCACACAAGTTCCAATGGGAGATAAAGTATGGTTGCATTTGCAGAAAGAGCACCTCACAATTCCCCATCCAAAACTCTTCCCACTCTTATATGGGCCTTACAACATCACCAAGGCTGTGAATGAGAATTTTTTGAGTTGAGTATTCCCCCTTTCCTCAGCTTGCACCCTGTATTTAATGTGGAGTTGCTTCGACCATACTTTCCACCTCTCTTACACACCTCATAGGTAGCCGAGCACATACCCCTACAGAACTCAATCCTAATTGCATTGATCAGGAATCAGTTGACCAAATCATAGACATTGAGAAGAAGGTCACTCGCCATCAAACCATCAAACTATATCAGATCATCAAACCATGGTAGCTTCTTCACTAGGGAAAGTGTCTCGCTAGGAGTCAAATTTAGCATAAGTTTCCCCATATAAAGGAGGAACTTGACACAATGGGGACCATTTATCCCTAAGGGGGGATTACTAATCTAGGTGGATATTGGTGGCCACCCACCTGTTCCCCTGATTTACAATGGTTCTCCATCTTCTTAGTTCAAGTCCCAAGCTTTTGGGGCCATTATGATTCCTTAAACGGAGATTGTATGCAAACTTTTCACCCCACGAAGTTGAATTATTCATTAGCCACCTAAAGGACCACAAATCATATTGGTGCTAAATCTCCTAGGGATAGGTTTTTGGATGTTTAGGGTTTTTTCCTCTTTGGATTTATGCTTATGATAAAAGGCTCCTTTCTATCTCTTTGTATTAATCAAATCTTGCCAATGAGCGTAGCTAGCACATCTCTCTTGAGAGATAATATTCCACTATCTGATCTAGTTTGTATTGCTTTGTAGTTTACAGTGTTTTTCCATTCCATTCATCAATAGAATTTGGATTTTACCATACTATTGTCCTCTCTACAAAATATTTGTGTGTGTTTCCATTTTATATTGTTGCCTTCATTTATTTCTCTAAATAATCTAGATCATCTTTTGATCCATTTTTCCTTCCATCACAACAATAGAAGAAGTTGTCTATCACAAATGTGGATTGTGGCTCTTTGTTCAACTGGAAGGGCTAGATGAGCTGCAACCTCAAGTAGATTTTTGGAGGTGACTAGATTTTCTCTTGCAGCAATCTTCAAGAGGTGTTGTTGTTTTCAAAACAGAATATGAATTCAAACAAACCCCTATGATTGCTCACATTCTATTGCTGGTAAAGGTGATTTCAATGTTGTAGTAAGCATTGGTTCCTCTAGCCCCCAATATTTAAGACCCAAAACGTCCATTTTCTAAGTGTATTCATTTGAGTTAATTGGCATTTTAATCAGCAATTTGATTATGATTTGTAGTAGAAGTCCAAAAGTAAGAAGAAGGTGGAAAATTCCCATACCTTTAAAGGATAATGATGGATTACAAATTATTATGAGCATATTGGTATAAAAATCCTTGCATGTTCCATCCAACTACATTCAATATTTAATAGCTTTTTGAAAGAAAAAGAGCATAGATTGGAATGAAAATGACATCATTTTACACCAAGTTATGGAAATACCATATATGCAATCCCACATGCAATTTTAAATCCACGAGGGACATTGATAAATAAAAGGAATTTTAAAATCATATAAAATATCAATGATGGGGAAAAGGAAAAAATGCCAAATCAAATACAAGTGACAAAGGGACACCAAGAAAAGTAATTGAGCAACAATTAATGAATACTAGGTAGACCTCTCATATTTGGATTACTCCTTGCATCTTGGTCTTTAGTGACTGAAATTCATAGGGGGAGAGCACCATAAGTGATTTTGGTGTTCTCTAATAAAGAAAATCTTATTAGTCATGCATTCAGGTTAGCAGGGACTATAGTATTCGACTTATTGTTTTTTCAATTAAATGACACACAACTCGAAGCCTTTAATCCTAAGATTTTATTCTTAACCATGTAACTCAACAAGTCATATGAAAAAAACTAGTTTTTCGACCAATGAGCAAATTGGACCTCCTGTTTGGCCTCATCACGAGGCAATCTCATTGTTTTCGTATGCTTTGGATTTGAAATACTATATAACTATTAGTTTACATATTCAAGAGTAGATGTTAGTAGATTATTTCTAGCATTAGTTTGCTAACATTAGTTTGATATTTCATGTTTAGGTGCGCTATAAGCCTCCAGTTTGACTTCACAACCGCCTTCACAACGATGCCATTGACACTGCATTCGTTGCTTTATATGATCTTCAACCACCTTCACAACAATGCCACCACCTTCACTACTTTATATGATATTCACTCACATTCTCTCCACACCATCACTGCATTCTTATTTCTTTCTTTGCATTTTTATCTCACACTCTCCCCATGATCATCAAGTTGGGTCTTACGCTCTACCATGATAATCAAAACTCTGTAAGTATGTTTTTACAAGAAACTATGTAGGCCCATTTCCATTTCTGAATGAGACTGCTATGAAAACTTTGTAATTATTCCAGTCATTAGCTTTTATTAGTATACACATCATTCACATGTAAAAAAATAAGGACATTCATAAAACTTGTGATTTGGAAAAAAAACAACTTACTCTAATTTGCGAACAAACTAGAAAAACCAAACCTACACAAGAACATTGAATGCGATACTCACAATATTATTAAAATAAGCAATGGGGATTTTAATTCTTGTATAGTTTTTTTTTATAGTTCCAATTATAACAATTATGATTAGATAAGAAATGGCCATCAAAAACATTTCTTACCATAATATGCTTCCACAAAGACTGTTAGGATTCGACCCTTGGAATTGTAGATGCTTTTTGTGCTCTAATAGTACCCACATTCTAACCATGAAATACTTCAGGAAATCAAATCTATAACTAATGTGATCCTTGTTGATTTAAATTACTTCTAGTAAACTAGAATCTATGAGCCATAGAAGTGGAATTTGGGACTCTGCTAACAAAGGATTCCTTTAGCACTCTATCATGAAAATCCCCCAAGCTCTTTGCCTAGGATTTTATACCTCAAAGTAACAGTTAAAGTACTACCTTTAGCATTACATGAAAGGAGAAAACTCATAGTGTAGCTATCCCATTTAGCATTCCCTCTATAGCCTCTCGCCATCCAATGAATCCACAAAAATAGTGAAAATATTAGGATTATAATGCATACCTTGATCAAGATTTTTGTTGCTGCCATAAATGGTGAAGTTGTGATTGAGAGTCTTTTCAAATTTTGCACTCCCTAGATAAACTAGAGTGGGATTTTTCTTTTCTAATATGTCCCCTCTCCTCTAATGTACAGCAAGAAGAAAATCATCCATGTTCTGTGGAATCCCATCTATTTTGTACACTTGCACTAAGAATATGGAGCTAATTTTTTGTTATCCAAGGTGTGAAAGAGACCGTACAAATCTCCAATCCCATAAGATTTTTTAGTTAATGGGAAATTCGACCCGCTTACTAATTTCAAGTTGTCTTCCAACCATTTGTAGAAATTATCAATATTGAGAGGGTTCCTATGCCCTGTGCAACTACGAGAGTGTGGAAGCTGCTAAGAATTTGATGTCAACCCAAGAATCGCAGAGGATGTAGAATGGAGATGTTCAATTTTTTAGGAGACAAGTGGGATATATCATTGTTTAAAGTATGTTGATGTATATGTAACTTCGGAATGTATTTCACATATATGTATATTATATTCCTATAGAGATGGTATTATTCCTCTATAAGGAAGTGTCGTCATTTATATTGTAAGTGTCGTAACTTATACTTGATGGGTTATTAGACCACCTTGTTTGGGGTCGGCCCTGTATAAGTCATGTGGGTCAAAGGGTTATTAGACCACCCTATTGGGGGTCGGCCCACTCAGCATTATGTTATGTGGTTAAGTTCGAGCCTACATGAGTTAGGTAAAAAGGCAAGTCAAGTCAAGTATAAATAGAGTGCGGGAGGCACTCTATTTGCTCACTCACTTGTCACACATGCACTCAAGGAGGAGTGGCGCACTTATGGAGGAGGAGGATCTACTGCTAGGTTATGGCTATCTCTCTTGGTTGGTTGTATCATTGCTCTATCTATCTCTGAGGAAGTTATTGGGGTTTTTCACCTTTATGGTTTTCCCCAAGTAAATCTTTGTGTCTCTTGTGTGCTTGCATTATTGTCTCCATGATTGATATGCTGTAGATATGTTGTACATGTTGTTCTCTCAGTTAAGATCCTAGATCATATTGAATTAAATTCAGAAAATCTAACATGGTATCAGAGCTAGCCTGAAAGAAGGCATGATATGGCATGTATGACACTTGTTGCACTTACGATGCTAGGGCTTGATATAGCAAAAACCAGTCATCGTAGCACTTTCGCTATAAATCCGTTTTGGCGAAGTTTTCAGTTCTGAAATTGTTACAGGCCGAAGCTAAGATCTCCAGGTACCTTGTGTCCAAAGGACAACCTCTAATTCGTTGTACTTTGTGATTTATGATCTGTACAATATAGGGTTTCTGCCTCTTCCAGATCTGAGTCAAAATCAGGTGACCTTGGGAAAAAGTTCATAACTTGGGCTAGGAAGCTCCAAATGAAATTTCGTGAAAAGTGACAGGTAGTACACAGACCGTACTATCTCAGGAAACTTTGTCAGAGGCCGAAGTTGAACCAGTGACACGTGGCACTCCGTACAAGTGCGCTCTCCTGTATTATCCCATAAACAGGTCATGTTGCGACATTTGGCATAACTCTCTCTCAGAGAGTCGAATTGAGGTCAGACCTGTCAGGATGGAAAGGTAACATGCCGAGATATCTCAGGAAACTTTTTCAGAGGCAGAAGTTAAAACAGTGACACGTGGTATGCCGTACAAGTTCGCTCTCCTGTTTTATCCCAAAACAGGTCACGTTGCGACATTTGGCATAACTCTCTCTCAGAGAATCCAATTGAGGTCAGACCTGTCAGGATGGAAAGATAACAGGTCAGGCTATCTCAGAAAACTTTTTCAGACCCTGTGGATCAAAAACTTCGGAGTTACACCAGAAACAATCAGGTACATATTTCTGTCAAAACAGAATTATTTTTTGGTACCTTCATTCATGGCTTCCAGAATTTAGGGCTTTGGAGAAAGTTGGAATTTTTGTAATCGGAGACCACGGCTGGATGCTACTCATCAAAATAGAAATTTAGAGACCAAGATCAGAATTTTTGGTTGGGCAGAAGGCCGGGCTTGATTAGACCCTAGTTCGGGACTTTGATCAGAAAAGTGGAAAATTAGGGCTTCTGTAAAAATGGGAATTTTTGCAATCTGTGACCACGGCTGGAAGCTCCTCAGAAAAATAGAAGCTTAGAGCTTTGGATCAAACCTTTTGATGAGGCAAAAGAGTGGGCTTCATCAAACCCCAGTTCAGGGTCACGTCCAGTGAATCCAGAAGTTTCAAAGGCAAAATTGAGGAGTCAAACTTTGCAGTTTTCAAATTCTGAATATACTAGTTTGATCAGCTCATCAAGGCGCATATTTCTATCCTTTCGGAAGTTTGAAATTCAAAGTTTGAATTTTTGGGGTTTCTCTGACAAACCCATATCCAGCTCCAAGTCCAGTTCTTGCAAATCAAGTGGATTGGGTTAATCCTAGAAGAAGATGGATTGATCATCTACATGAGTGAAGAAGTTCCTGTTTCAGAGGGAGATGAGGCTAAGGCCTTACATAAGAAGATTACAAGCGATCTCGACAGGTATGACTCATCGAGGTATGTTTCAATATTTGTCCATGATTAAGTTTATGGTATGTTTGTCTTCATGTTATTACGGTTAGTACAATCTTTATTTTAGACTTGTCATATCACCTTAATAAAACTATGAATGCACGATAGAAAATATTCATTGATTAGGGTGTTGACACTTATGATTGTACTAATGCATTATGGTGTTGTATGAGGTTTATGTTGTCTACTAACATGAAAGGTACACCAAGAAAGACAAATCATGTTCTGGTCCAAGAACATATGATCATGATAACATGAGGACAAAGATTCATCCATTGTCATGGATCTCATAGAAGATCCATTTACGAGGTATGTATGACTTGGTTTTGTAATGGCTAACCTATGAGATATACAGGTTACTAGCACAAGTCATTGAAGAAGAACAAGAAGACATCTTGTGAGTATGTTAGACATAACTAACTAGCATGCTAATCCAGGTATGTTTTTCCTATATCAAGATAGAATCCTACCTTGGGTTAGGATCTTATACTGTTCATGAAGTCATAGGTTTAAATAATCATGGTTGTATGCATATTATGTTTCTTACCATAATTGATGATATGACTAACTAGAAGAATCATGAAGGTATAGGTTTGAATAATCACAGGTTTTATGCATTTTATATCTCTTATCTTGATTAATGATTCAACGAACCTGAAGAGTCATAGGTTTGAGTAATTACAGGTTTAGACATGTTATGTTTATTATGATTTGACTAACCATAAGAATCCTACATAAACCTTGAATGCTAATGCTTATTATTTATGTTTGAAATGATCATGACTATACATGCTTGAGATTATTGTGTTTTAATAGTATACTAATGAATGTATGATTTTATATGAGATCACAAGGATAACACATTCATGATACTAATAAGCATGCATAGGGACCAAGGATGAATATGAGATTCAAGAACAGGTAATCCAGGAAGCAAAGATCAAAAGAGAGTACACTCCAGTGGTTTATTCAAGGATGCAGATATTCAGAGGGAGTTGACCATCTCTCTACATCCCACAACAGAAAGGTGTAGAAGAAGCTACTTCAGATTAGGACTCCAGCAACTCCTGCAAGGAAGCGAAGACTCAGAGGGAGTCCACCCAACGAACAAACAAAGATAAGTATTTGAATTGTCATTTCTTAAATAATACTGTTCAATAATGTATATATTGATGTTCCTAGAATTAGGTTGTGTATTATGCATATTAGAATAATTGCATTGATGAACAGTATACTCCTAATATGCATGGGTAAGTGGCCTATGGCACTGTACAACATTCCATTGCTACTTATCTAGAATGAAACCTCTTTGCTGACATGTTGGGAGTTGTGCACACTCTTAACAATGTTCTGGTAGAGATTGGAAGGCATCTAGAAAGTTACGGAATATGGATAAATGTTGTATTGAAGCATTGGCTAAGATAATTGCATGACTGTATGGCATATTTCTTTATGTGTAAGAATTTGTTCTGAAAACTATGAGATGTTTTCTAATCATGCAATTTAACTTGTTGTGTAGGAAAGATCGTATGCCATCTCCTACAAAAGAAGAACTACAACATTTTGTTCCAGCAACAAAGATATCTATTGAAGATATTGAAGATATTGAAGTTCCCAGGATCTGGGATGAAGAAATGAAATGCCATGATCCGTCGATCATGAAGAATGATGTTTGGGATGTAATCCCAAGACATGAAGGGAAGTTTGCTATGACTTCCAAATGGAACTATCAGATCAAGCATGTTGCAGATGGTAGCATAGAGAAATATAAAAGTGATGAAATAGAAGATACACCAGATGGATTCAAGACAGCTTCCTTGAATGGTGTAGTTGAAGAAGAAGTGTATGTGGAGCAGCCACTTGGTTCTGAGACACATGATAGGAAATCATATATGTGCAGAACTTGGTATGGTGAAGATAGATTGATTGCCGACACGCGGCGGAAGCTTACTACCGAGTTCGAGACGAAGAACTTGGGGATGATGCACTATTTGTTTTTGGCATGGAGGTGTGGCAGAGTGATAAAATCTTCCTTGGACAAGGGAAGTATGCAGTAGAGATCCTGAAGAGGTTCAGGATGATGGATTGCAAGGCCATGGCCACACCTATGGCATCGAATCTGAAGCTTCTATGTGATGCTTCATCTGAGCTGGTTGATGTCTCTATGTATCGTCAGATGATTGGGTCATTGATGTACCTGACGAACACGAGACCAGACATTTGCTTTGCTGTGAACACATTGAGCCAGTTCCTGACGGATCCGAGGAGTGTTCACCTGGTTGCTGTAAAGCATATTCTGAGGTACCTTAAGGGTACAGTGGATTATGGGCTCAAGTATGAAGCGAATCAAAAGTTTAACCTGCAGGGTTATGTTGATTCAGATTGGGATGGAAGTGCTGCAGATAGGAAGAGCACATCTGGGTGTTGCTTCAGTATGGGATTAGGTGTGATCTCTTAGTTTAGCAGGAAGCAGTCCTGCGTAGCACTGAGTACAGCTGAGGCAGAGTATGTTGCAGCCTGTTCAGCTAGTTGTGAGGCAGTATGGCTACGGAAGCTACTGTCTGAGTTATTTGATCTCTTGTTGGATGCTACTGGTATCTTCTGTGATAACTAGAGTTGTGTGAAGCTGTTCAAGAACCCAGTGTTTCATGACAGGTCGAAACACATAGAGATCAAATATCACTATATCAGGGATATGGTGCAGAGAGGAACTGTGAAGCTCCTATATGTTGCGACAGACGAGCAGATTGCAGATGTGCTAACGAAGCCACTAGCCAGGGTGAAGTTCGAGTACTTCAGAGAGAGGCTTGGCGTTCTTCAGATTGAGGACACTTCGAGGAAGAAGTGATGGACACATTTGCTGAAGCCATTCCAAGCATGTTGGAAGGAGGATCCTTCACATGGCTGTGGATGTAAGCGCTGGATGATGAGCATCAGGATGATGTTCTGGTTTCTGCTTGGATATGATCACTTGGATCATTTTTATGTATGTATGTACGCATCATGTTGGATGCTGGATATGATCAGTTGGATCATGTGTATGTATTTTGTATATGCATCATGTTGGATGCTTGGACCATGTATCTGTATATGTATCAGGTGGATACATTGTATGATCAGGTGGATCATGTATGGTGATATGTATCATGTATCAGGTGGATACATTGTATGATCAGGAGGATCATGTATGATGATATGTATCAGGTAGATACTTGGTATGCATCAGGTGGATGCATTGATTATCAGGTGGATCATGCAGCAGGATGTTGCAGTGATGATCAGGATGATCATGGATGATGAGCTTCAGGATGTTGCTCCAGATGACATGCAGCAGGACGTTGCAGTGATGATGATCAGGATGATCATTGGATGGTGAGCTTCAGGATGTTGCTCCAGATGACATGCAGCAGGACGTTGCAGTGATGATGATCAGGACGATCATGAGTACATCAGGATGATGTATGGTGAGTATCAGGTTGATACTCTGTGGCCGTGGATCAGGTTGTGCAGATGAGCATGTCTGGGAGATCCTATAGGTCGGATTTGTGTACCCGTAACAGCCTGGGATGCTCTTTCGAGACATTGCTCTGGGAGGACATGTAATTTGTGCCCTGGGAGATCTCAGGTCGGAGTTGTGTACCCGTAACATCCTGAGATGCTCTTGCGAGGTTTTGTCCTATGGCATGTAATTTGGGCCCTGGGAGATTTCAGGTCGGAGTTGTGTACCCGTAACATCCTGAGATGCTCTTTCGAGGTTTTGCCATGACCACATGTAATAGCGCCCTGGGAGATTTCAGGTCGGATTTTTGTACCCGTAACATCCTGAGATGCTCTTGCGAGGTTTTGTGGTGGACCACATGTAATTTGTGCCCTGGGAGATTTCAGGTCGGAGTTGTGTACCCGTAACATCCTGAGATGCTCTTGCTAGGTTTTGTGGTGGACCACATGTAATTTGTGCCCTGGGAGATTTCAGGTCGGAGTTGTGTACCCGTAACATCCTGAGATGCTCTTTCGAGGTTTTGTGGTGGGGTCACATGTAATAGCGCCCTGGGAGATCCTACAGGTCGGAGTTGTGTACCCGTAACATCCTGGGATGCTCTTTCGAGGTTTTGTGGCGCACATAATAAGTCCTGAGGATTCCACAGTATGGCCAGTGATGATGAAGACCTGCAGGTGGTGGGCCTACATCCAGTATGAAAAAGGACTGGCTTTGTAGAACTTCCTATGACGAGTAGATTCAGAGATTGATTGAGATAGCAGCAGCAGTGGCGACGATGATGATGACTCGATGACGATTATCCAGTGACGATGATCCAGAGAAGATGACTTGTGCTAGAAGAACTGTGCTGAGAAATACCTTCCTAGTTAAGAGGGAGTGTTGATGTATATGTAACTTCGGAATGTATTTCACATATATGTATATTATATTCCTATAGAGATGGTATTATTCCTCTATAAGGAAGTGTCGTCATTTATATTGTAAGTGTCGTAACTTATACTTGATGGGTTATTAGACCACCTTGTTTGGGGTCGGCCCTGTATAAGTCATGTGGGTCAAAGGGTTATTAGACCACCCTATTGGGGGTCGGCCCACTCAGCATTATGTTATGTGGTTAAGTTCGAGCCTACATGAGTTAGGTAAAAAGGCAAGTCAAGTCAAGTATAAATAGAGTGTGGGAGGCACTCTATTTGCTCACTCACTTCTCACACATGCACTCAAGGAGGAGTGGCGCACTTATGGAGGAGGAGGATCTGCTGCTAGGTTATGGCTATCTCTCTTGGTTGGTTGTATCATTGCTCTATCTATCTCTGAGGAAGTTATTGGGGTTTTTCACCTTTATGGTTTTCCCCAAGTAAATCTTTGTGTCTCTTGTGTGCTTGCATTATTGTCTCCATGATTGATATGCTGTAGATATGCTGTACATGTTGTTCTCTCAGTTAAGATCCTAGATCATATTGAAGTAAATTCAGAAAATCTAACAAAGTAATACTTATACTAGTTAATTTTCTTACCTGTGTTTTTTTAATGCGATGTTTTCCCATTACTAATATTGGAAAATTACTGAATTAGGATTCCTAGTTTGAAGTGTGCTTCATGCTAAATTTTCTCTAGTAGATGATTTTCCTTTCTTATTGAAACTCCAAATTCTATTAACACTACAAGAAAAAAGGTCATTGGTGAGGGTCCAAAAATGTCACAATAAGCTCATTTGGTGATGGTTAAGAGGGGTCCCGTCACCAAAACCTGAGCGTCGCCAAAGGCACCGTCACCTTAAGTGGGGGTATGTAGTGACATTCAAGGCCCGCCACCAATAATTATGATTATTCCATGTTGTGACCGTCACCAATATCTATGAAGTGTTGGTGACGGACCTGCGTTGCCCCTCACCATTTTATGCATATATGGTGACGATCAATGACAAATCATTGGTGAGGGTTGAGACATGTCACCATAATCTCATTGGTGATGGTGAAAAATGAGGACGTCACCAAAATGTGAATGTCACCAAAGGCTGTGTCCCCAAAAGTAGAGGTGGTGTGGTGACATTCAATGTTCGACATTAATAAGGATTATTAGTGACAAATAGTGACCCTCACCAATTTCAATGTTCGACATTAATAAGGATTATTAGTGACAAATAGTGATCCTCACCAATTTATATGAAGTTTTGGTGATGGACCTAAGGGCCTCCATCACCAAAACACTGAACGTCACCAATGACATATGATGAGGGCCTTACAATGACCCTCGCTATTGAGGATATTTCCATTAACATATCAATGGTGACAACTGCTATGAGATTATCACCGCTTTTCATTTTGAAAATCTCTTGATGACGCCACATAAAGGACCGTCGCCATTGCTTATAAAATTGTAAAAAAAATAATTATAATGGTCCTTAAAGGATAACAGTTCAACGTCACCATTGCTTTCCACAATGGTGACAAACAATTGATTAGAAGAGAAGTATGTCCACTCATTGTTGATAGAGCACCTTCCTTGTTGTTCTGGGCATCTTTTCAATTCAGTTTACATAGATTTGAAGGGATAGTTTTATGTTGTGTTGACTGTACCTTACAAAGGCATATTTCTGAGTTTGTTGGTTGTAGTTTAAAGGGGCAATTTTCTGAGTTGTTGGTTGTACTTGGCAGGGGCAGATTTCTGTTCTTGTTGGTTGTACTTTACAATCATAGGAATTGTTACCTTGCATGGATTAGTTTCAACAGGCCTATAAACTTGCTTGCAAAAAATAATGCAGTAAGCCTATAAATATTTAAACACTAAACTATGGTAATTAAAAAAAAAATCTAACTACGATTGCATCATGCCTATTAAAATTCCTGGATCATAATTCTATTGGCCATCATTATTTACGATTTGAGCAAATCCTAGGGACATAAAAATTTACTATCTAAACTTAGTTTCGTATGTTCCTTCAAAAGAGAATTTTGGAGAATGGATTCAATATGTTGGAACTCATTCCAGTATATCGATTAAAAAACATGCATGTACCTGCTATATAATTTCATGTTGCCTAACCTGCCAGTATTGAAGAAAAATGTTGGGTGTGGATGATTTAAGTGGCCTGCCATGATGCCAGAATGGAAATTAAGTAGTGTGTAAGGTGCCAGAAATGAAGCAAAATCAATGTGTCATTGGGCAGAGTTGATTCAAGTTTTTTCCATGTTCGAAACCGCATACATGGCAAAGAATAGACATGTTTGACACTGCAGAATTGATACAAGGCAGAAGAATAGTCATGATTGATATTGGAGAATCGACACAGGGCAGCATTGGGCGAAGCACGCAGTTGCTCGATGGAATATGACTATCACAAGAAGACTGGTCTTGGAATCTCCAGGTTACCAGGTCAAAGGAAAGAGCTTTGATCTTCTTAATTTATCTATTCAAATCTAATAAATATTTAAATCCAAAAATCGTTGTAGCAGGAAGATGGATTTTTTTTTTTTGGTTTGTTGCTCGTTATAGCGGGAAGAACGTGAGAATGACATTCCCAGCTCAGAGGAGTCATAAGAAGTATGTCAGATTGCTCTCTAAACTATACATGGCAGCACACGGTTAAGGGATCAATCTCCAACAGGTTTTGTTTTGTAAAATTAGAGTTAATAATTTATGTCAGAGACTGGGCAGAGATAGCTATCAATGGTAGCTCTCGGTTAAGGGATCAGTCTCCCCTTCCATTTGTAATCTGATTCATTTTCCTCTTTTTAATAAAAGCTAATTAACCGTCATTGTTAAAAAAAATACTTGAGAATTTTCTCTTTATAATTCTCATGTTCCAGAATCCAAGCATTAGTTTCAGCAGTTATATAAACGTGCTTGAATAAACAACAAAGTAGCATATCCTGTGAATTATTGGTGTTATCTCAACTTACATTCATTTTTTAATTCTCATATATAACATAAATGTAGAGCACCTATAAAAGTGCAAAATTCCTAAGATTCATATTGGCATGAAATTACACATTTTTTTTGGAAATGCTTCAACAAACTTCCTCTGATGGGTTACATAGGGTAGACTTTCTTTGCGTACCTGCCCAATATGAGGTGTAGCTATACCCATCAAAATTACTTGGGACTAGTACCCGACCTCATCCCTTTTAAACTCATGTCAATCAAGTGGAGCAGGTCACAAGCAGAATGTAACCCTAGTAGATGGTGATGACCAATGGCCTCCTCAAATAAATTGAACATTTGGTTATTATTATTATAACATTTTACTAATTTAAAAAAGAAAAAATATCACATTGTTATAAGTAAATTAAATAGAACTGATTCACTAACCTGTTTACACAATAACTAAAATAGATATCTAATCTTTTTTAAGCATCTGGAAACAAGATAGCAAAATATGATATAAAATGTTGTAACAACAGTTTAATAACGTATATCTACAGGCTTGGCCTAATCCTGTAAGATGAGTTGTTTTTTACACTTACAAATGCACAAATGGAAATCAAACATATGGGCCTTCTTTGGAATCATGTCACCCAGCTCATCCTCCTGTTTGTTCCACCAAGTTCGTTCTAATGTTAACTGAGGAGCGGATTTATTGCAGACTGGTCACAGAACAAAGGAAGCATAGTTTATGTTTCCATTGCGATGAAATATTAATGAAGGTCAATGGAAACTAAACAAGCACTATAAATCAACACTATTGACAACAACAAAAGCACAAGATATTATTCAAAAAGCTATTCAAACAACTTTTTTGAACTCCAGTGAAAATCATGAACCATACCTCAGTCATTATTTCTGCCAGGTGCTTAACAGTGACCTCATTATTAGGATTTCCAACATTGAAAATGTGATTGTTTTCCCTGGAAGGAATTTCCTGAAAAATGAAATAGGTAATTACTATAAATATATAAGCACCATACAAGATCAGTAGAAATCCACAAAGGATTGTTGTTACTTACCATCATCAAGAGAACATGTCAACTAGCATATTGTGCCCCATATGTTTAAAGACTGTTTATACAATTCCAAGCATGCAAAACCAACACAGAACAACACTAATTTTTTCCTTAAATAAATCTATTGTGGAATAACTCCAAGTTAATGATTTAAAAATAAAAAACAAATGCAAAACACAACAAAAAATACACCACTATAAAATGATATAATTCCATACCCAAGTTAACACATCTAGAAAGTCAATATGAAGCAATTACAACCACATAGAAGTCCACTTACTTTCCAAGAGCATAATCAAACATAAAGGACGAGCTGTAAAGAATCCACTGGATAGTCCAAGAACATCTTAATTCAATCCAAGACAAAAGATCAAAACTAACATTTATCAAGAACATCATTCATTCAATGTAAATCCAAACCATTAGTGACCCAATATGCAAAGTCTGCAAATGTATAAACCATGTAAAGGTGAATATAGCAGAATCGATATGTTTTATTGTTTAATATTCAACCATATTCCTTCACAATCTGAATGGACATAATCCACATTCATGTCAACATCGACATCATCTATACCTTCTTCATTTACACATTTTGCTTCTTGAAAGTCTGTAACCCCTCACAAATCTGCATACTCAGGTTCATATATGATGTACTATTTCTCAATCCTTTTGGAGGACATGTTAACACTACATACCAGTTAGTCTCAACTGGATCTTGTACATAGAATACTGGTTTAGCTTGCGATGCCAAAATAAATGGATCATCTTGCCAATGATTCTGACTTAAACATTTCTTCATATTCACCATTGTAAAACCCAAATCATCAGTTTTAATCCCTCTCTTATTGTATACATCGACCCAATTACATTTGAACAACGTATACTCCATACAAAAATAGTCCAATGTAATTATTTCTTCTATTACTCCATAAAATGTTGTTTTCTAAAGTATAGGGTTTGGATCTTCGGAACTTGACCTCATCATTGTTTCGGCTTCCAAACACACACCACTATTTTGTGTTGTTCTCTCATTATCCATTCTTTAGGTATGGTATCTATAACCATTAGTTAGGTATCCCTTGTACTTATTCACAAATTTCCTTGGGACCCGTACTAGCCATTTAAGTGTATCAAACACATTTCCATCTCCTTCCACCTACATATTTTCAGTTTTTTTAATGTAGTTAGAACACATACATCCAACCTATGATAAAATATTTAAATTTGTACATGACAATATTCAACATGTAATGATTTGTAAGTACTTATAATATAAATAGTATAAAGTCACCTATTTTTTTAGCCAACTAGAAAACTGTTGGGTGTGGAGTCTCTGCAATAGAGCTTCATCTTTTTTGGTTTGGGTAAATGAGTTGAGAATCTCCATTTTGTGCATCCTAATTTGACAATTATGGACAGTAAAAATGGTTGTTAAGGTGTTTTGATAAAATATGAATAAAAATCATTTGAAATGTCAAATACATTATTCTATCCATGGATCTGTGTTTTGTTAAACCACAAACAAACAAAAGTTTGAAGGTCAAACATGTTACTTACTATATCCATGGATCAACTTCATTTGTGTGAAATAGAACCCACCTATGGGCTTGTTCCCAACTAATGTTATCCATTTCTGATGGAATTGAAGCAAATAATGGCTTTCCATCAAGAATTACTTCTTCAACTTCATCATCCCACACTTCATTTCGACCATGTGTGGTTCCAATAGCTTCCATACCTTTCAAGTATCCTCCACAAAACTTTATTGATTCCTCCACATTGTAGCTTTCAGCGATGCATCCTTCAGCCCTATTTTTGTTCTTAACATAACTCTTGTATACTTTCATACACCTACAAAAAGAGCATATTTTTTAAGTAATGTCAAAAGCTTTGAATAAATTATTCTTCTTATGGTTCTTGATAGCAAGTAAAGTTCCATGTACCTCTCAAAGGGTTACTTCCATCTATATGAAACCGGGCCATAATATCGAAGCTCACGCATCAAATGCATCATTATAACGAAAAATGAAGGAGGGAAGTACTTTTCAAGCGAGCACATTGTATCCACGATATCATTTTCCAACTTGTCAAGGCTCTCTATTGAAATTGATTTTGCACAAAGTCGCCTATAAAAGTAACAAAGCTTACAAAGCATCTTTCGAACAGCAATTGGTAGCACATGGCGTAGAGCTACTAGGAGAAGTGGTTGCATTAGAACATGGCAATCATGTGCTTTCATTCCACGGAACTTAAGATCTTCCATAGATTTATGATTTTTTGGATTATAGCTATAACCATCTGGCACTTTTAATGTGAAAAGAACGTGACATAGGGTCTCTTTCTCTTTCTTTGAAAGAGTATGCGGTGCAGGTGGAAGGAATATTTTTTTTTCCTTTAACTTCTGGCCATAGTGATTTTCTCAAACCCATTTTTTGCAAGTCATCTCATGATTTCTTTCCATCTTTGGACTTCCCTTTTATATCCAAAAGAGTTCCAAAAATGCTTTCACACACATTCTTCTCCACATGCATTACATCTAAATTGTGACGTTGTAGGTGTTTCTGCATTCCAACACATTGAGAATATTGGAAAATTATTTAATATGGAGGAAATCATAAACAATGAATTCAATGAAGACATCTAAGCGCAATGACATCATATAAGCATGCAATGTATAATAATTAGGAATGGTTGATGTCTCTACATACCTCCCAATATGGAAGATTGAATAGGATTGATTGTTTCTTCCACACCACAACATTAGTTTTTTCACCTTTTTCCTTATTTATTTTCCTTTTATTTGATTCACTCTTCCCCCAAACTGTTTCATTTCCCATTGTTTCCTTAAAAATATCTGACACTCTTACAACTGGAGGGGCATAACGAAGCTCCTCCTTCCCATTAAATGGTCCCTTCTGTGAGTGAAACTTATGATTTTGAGGAAGAAATCTCCTATGTCCCATGTACACACATTTCTTGCTACAATTGAGGTACTCTGATTCTGTGTTCTTTCCACATATGGGGCATGCATTATAGCCTTTTGTTGTGCAACCAGCCATATTCCCATAAGTTGGAAAGTCATGAATCACCCACATAAGAATCGCCTTCATGTTAAAGCATGTGTTATTGTAAGCATCATATGTCCATACTCCTTGGTCCCATAATTCCTTTAGTTCATCTACCAAGGGTTCCAAATACACATCAATGTCATTACCTGGTTGCTTGGGACCAGGTATTAACAATGTTAACATACAAAAATTCCTTTTTGTGCACAACCATGGTGGGAGGTTGTATGTAACCAACACTACAGGCCAAACACTATATGTACTACTCAAGTCTCCAAATGGATTAAATCCATCTGCTGCCATTGCAAGTCGTACATTGCGGGGTTCGCCTGAAAAAAAAGGCCATCTTTCATCAATAGTTTTCCAGGCTGGGCTATCAACAGGGTGGTGCATATGATCATCATTGCTTGCACTCTCATGATGCCACCTCATTTTTTGTGAGATGTCCATAGAGCTAGAACAACAAATAAAATCTTTCATTTATATATAATATTATCATATAATAACACTATGAAAAATGGTAAAGATAATACAAGAAGGTGAAAACTTGAATACAATTATGGTGTTGAAAATCATACCTATACATTCTCCTTAGCCTTGGTGCTATGGGGAAATATCTTAACACCTTTGCAGGAACACCTTGACGCACCTTTTGAGATTGAGCATCCACCTTCCATCGAGATTTTCCACATGTTAGGCATTCTTCTTTACTTTCGTTACTTCCTCGATATAAAATGCAATCATTGGGACATGCATGTATCATATCATAGTTTAATCCCAATAATTTTATCAACTTTTTTACAGCATATGCAGAATCTGGAAGTGTGTTATCTCTAGGAAGTGTATTTTTATGCAATTTTAACATTTGGCCAAAACTTCTATCAGACCATCCACTATTCACTTTGAGATTGTAATATTCCATGGTTGTTGATAGTTTTGTGAAATCAACACAACCAGGGTACAATGGCATCTTTGCATCTTCGATTAACTTCATTTAGTACATTTGTTGATGCCAACCCCACATTATCACAACCTTCGTTTAGGTTTTGATCAAGACATTGATAAGCATCATTCACCATATGAAGCACTTGATCACCAACAATGGTTGTATCATCATCCTTTTCGAGTGGATCATTATCATTCTGAAATGATGTTCCAGGATCATCAACCTGATTATCGTAATGGCATTCTACATGTCCATAACCCTATTAATAAGAAAATTAAAATCCATGTCAGTGATTTTATGGTTTTTATGAAAATTAGAATGAATAGATATTGGTCAAATAGGGGCCTTTACCAATGCAAATTAGCTTACCAGTTGAGATGATATATGCTCTATAACTTCATGTGGCTCATTTTCAAAGCATTTCCTAGCCTCATCAATAACGAATGGAATCTAAAGGTGAGAGGAAAACATAATTAAGCACATATAAATATAATTTATATCTTTATTGTAATACAAGTAAGTTTGAAACTAGATCAATTCAATTATTTCAAGATACTTAACTGTGAATGCTCTCTCCATGAAAATACCAAATTTTATATTGTTCTATTATTCCATCACAAATCAAGTGCTTGCGTATTTTATCAAATGTTTGTACTTTGACTATGCCACATTTATTACATGGAAATTTTATGGACATCTTATTCCTTGAATGTGCCTTGGCAAACTTTAAGAATTCCTCAACCCCATCTCTATATTCTTGTAGTGTCCTACACATAACCAATTTCCATTAAGTCACATAAATTTAATTGAGAACAAGTTAGCACTGATACATTTTTTTGGTATATCACGATGAATAACCAAATATAGAAACTATACCTATTTTTCAAGTTCATCCAGTTTCTTTTGTCCATTTGATAATATGCTCCAAGATCCTTTGAAATTATATCTACAATGAACTAAAAAATTTAGTTGATACTAAACCTCATATATATTGAAAATACACAACTTTTCACTAACAACTTGCGGTCAAACAACTGCATAAACCCACATTTCTTATTAAGAGGTATTCTGATATAAAAAAACTCTTGAAACTGTTCAAATATTTGACTTAGATCTTCTGGAAATAATCTATGTGGCTTAATTCATTATTGTAATTGTCTCTTTAGATGTTAATTTGTAGAACCATTGAAATTCGAACCAATATGGCATCTAACTTCTAAGAAAGTAGAACCCATAAAGATTCTACCCAGACTCAAAACTAATTCATTCCAGGCAACCCTTCAATGTAGAGTGTTCAACATCACTCCTCTTCATACTGAGCGTAATTCCAATGTAGTCAACACTCAACCTTAGATCTTAATGCAACCTTAAAATAAAAATGAAGCCCAACAGAGAGTAACACAATTAACTAATTCATTTCCTGGTTAGCTTGTATATTCACCAAAGTTCATCAATCACACAGACATATATGAAATCAACACATAGCATCATGGCAAATAATCCTTTTCCATTTATTACTTGGAAATTTGCAGGCTAATAAACAAACTCTAACCTATCCTCTGTTTTTCTTGCCTTGATTCTTACATTGTATAGCTAACCCTCCTAACCATCATTTTTGAAGCCTCTCTCTCTAACCTCTAATGCTCGCAGGCATACAAGATATACTTGGAAACATAACTTGTAGCTAAATAACAAACCTCATACATTTATGGAACTAACTCCTAAATTTTTTGTAAAGTTATTGTAATTGTAATTGTCACTATTATGTTAAAATAAATTGATTTTCATCCTTAAGACTATTTAATAATGTATATCTACAGGCTTGGCCTAAGCCTGTAAGTTGAGTTGTTGTTTATACTTACATATGCAAATATGGAAATCGGACACATGGGTCTTATTTGGAATCGTGTCACTTAGCCATCCTCTTGTTGGTTCCTCCGAGTTCATTCTGATGTTACCTGAAGAGCGGATTTATTGCATATTGGTCGCAGAACAAATGAATCACTTTTTCTGCCTACATTAGAGCATCTGCCAATTCTTTGAATCTTGACAGATCCTCCCTAAGCCTAAAGGAAAGAGGTCTACTTATCATATTAGTTCTCTCCTCCATTTTGATATATTAGTGCTCCATTCTTGTTACTCTTTTTGACTTTTTTAACTTGAAAGAGAAATGGAAAAATATCATTTCACAATTCTTGTGGCCGATATAACAAACCCTTATATACGTTGTTGCATACAACAGAACTCCGCGGCACAATGAAACCAAGCCACCAGCAGTTGCGGTCTCATCAATCAGGACACAGAGTAACCCCAGCAGATGACGGTAAGGCAGATCAGACCTCAACAGTCCCTCCTCAGGCCACGGCTCAGCAGATCAGGCCTCAAACAAACTCACATTAAAATTTTTTAACAGACCATGAGGTCTTGACTCTTGTCCTTAAAACAAGGAGGGGTTCAATGTAAAAATCTTGTAAATGTTCAATTGTTAGCAAGGTTAAACTAGAAGTTTCCAAGTGTGATGAGGTGTCAATGATGCATCATCCTTTAGGATAGATCCGAACTCCTATTTAGGGAGGCAGTTACAGAAATATAGAAAGGTCTTTAGGGTTAAACCGTTAAATTGATTCTTCATATATACGATTGTAAGCCTACGGGCCACAGCAGAGGTGAGGCAGAGGCAGAGAGGATAGGAAAATAAAGAGGAGAGGACCAGGGTAGAATACTCCCATATTATGTAATCAGGTCACGAAATTCTGAGTAATTGAATTTGATTAATGAAAGCATTTTATATGCATATGGACTTGTGAATATCTCTTTCTATGTATTTTTTATGAAGTTAATTGTCTCTATTGAATGTGAATGGTGTCCTGCTGAAAACATAAAGTCATTTACTCTGGAATTTGTATGTAATTCCTGCAGCGAAAAATGAGTACATAGGCTTTGTTAATTGGCTGACTTCCTGACAGTAAGCAACTACAGGAATATGTGATTTCTGCGAAGGATTTGGAATTGGAAGACCCTTCTGAAAACTGACTCAATGTGATTGTTTATCACTCGAGTGTCCTTATGTTATGAGATCTCAGGTTATGAAAATCGGAAGGAATTGAAGCGATTGAAATTGGAACATCAAGTTACTTCAATTAGATTGTTTAAAGTACATTCTGCATAAAACCCTAACCCTAACCAAAATTTAACAGAATAAATAAATGTGTTGGGTGAGAATCTACTATCGCTGAAGGTAAAATATTGGAGATTTTAGCATTTGTTTAACATTTTTATACAGAGATCAAGTTACAGAATTGATAGCCAAGTTCCATATTTCAGGGTTAGGGTTTGAGTATTTGGAAGTGTGTTGAAGGGTAGTAGTTTTTTTTTCCACTTGTTCATGAAAAACTAATTTTCTCAAATGTTGAAACAAACACTGAAGAAATGAACACTGGCCTGGAGAAAAAATCATGGCAAATTGTCATTGTGCACAAATTTGAATACCCAGGTATACTCTGTTTGGGAATCGAACTCCATTTTAGATTCCATTTGTGTACGAGCAACAGTAGATCATGGCCCAATTGTAATCATATTATTAAAGGGAAAACGCCATTTCTAAACAAAGAAATTGAATTTATACTCAAGGTAAGAGTTCAAGAATTTGGGAAAGTGTTTTTTGTTGAAATTGCAGGTGGTTCCTACATCAAAAATAAAAAGAAGAGCTGCTTGGATAGCGTTGGAACCTGATTTTCGCAGTTCGTCTCACTCCCTTTCCTTCCGATCGACACCTATGTCTATCTCTCCATGCACGGTTCAACCCAACATCATTTCATTGTGATTTTTTGTCCATCTCTCCATGCGCGTGGTTTAAGCCAGAGCAAATCATTCCCACCCTAATTTCATCCGCACCAAAATTCAAAAATTGAATTTTTTAGTCTTTGAAAATGGTATCTTTTGAATCTTTGAAAATCATATAAAATTGAATCTTTTTAATCTTTAAAAATGGTATAAAATTGAACCTTTCGAATCTTAGAAAATGTAGGCATCGTTTCTTGATGTAATTTAATTTACAATATACAAAGTGACAAAGTGTTACCATTATTGCAATTTATTATTTAAATATTATTATCCGCAAAATCAAGAGTCATGCATGACTTCACAATTTCTTAGCTTGCCATAAACCCTAGGCAAAGGCATACCTGGTGGGAGACCATGCGTTACACATCAAAGAATACCCGAGTATAATTGCTCTACTATAGAAGGATAGTGAGCTAGGGAATAACGAACCCCAATCATACACACAAGAGGAATACCAAGTTGATAGAACATGATGAGAACATGACTCTCTCATATATATTATAGAGGTCTAGGGGTATAAATCCTCCAATAAGTATATGATCCCACACAAGACCGAATTAACCAACGAGTTAAGTTAGGGGTCAAACATCATGACCAATACTCCAACGTTAGGTGATGGGCTCGCAACCGTATAAGGAATTCTCTATACCTATGACACATGGAACACCCATCAAGGAAACCAACTCAATCCACCATCATTAAGTACTACTACCACCATCAAGGGATAAAATAGGTGAGGGCCAACTATTTGCTGATGGATCTTGCATCCCCTGGCTCAGTGGCGTTGGAAAATGCTACCGTCTCTCTGACAAGTCCTCTCACTTTTGTTTCTAGTTATATTAAAATGTAGATGCACTCTCCGTTTCATGACAACCCTGGGATGGGTGGGCCACACCCTCCTGTGAATGTGTATTCGGCTATAATGAGAAACAACATTATAATATAGGTGGTTCTTTCAAAGCTATATTAATGCAAAACAACATGCTTACGTTCCAACTTCATCCCTAGATATGAGGGTAGCTATAGCAACAGTAAGCAAATTATAGAATCACATGTTTATAGAAAATGCACAACTACACAACATGTATCATGGGAAGCCCTCATGAGGGAGAAAACCCAATTACAACCTTTCACTGTGATAGAATCCGTAAAATCAAGAGTCATGCATGACTTCAGAATGTCTCGGCTTGCCATAAACCCTAGGTGAAGGCATACCTGGTGGGAGACCATGCGTTACACATCAAAGAATACCCAAGTATAACTGCTCTACTACAGAAGGATAGTGAGCTAGAGAATAACGAACCCCAATCATACACACAAGAGGAAGACCAAGTTGATAGAAAATTATGAGAACATGACTCTCTCATATATATTATAGAGGTCTAGGGGTATAAATCCTCCAATAAGTATATGATCCCACACAAGACCGACTTAACCAACGAGTTAAGTTAGGGGTCACACATCATGACCAATAATCCAATGTTAGGTGATCAGGGGCTCGCAACTACATAAGAACTTCTCTATACCTATGACACATGGAACACCCATCAAGGAAACCAACTCAATCCACCATCATTAAGTACTGCTACCACCATGAAGGGATAAAATAGGTGAGGTCCAACTATTTGCTGAGGGATCCATCACCTGGCTCAGTGGCGTTGGAAAATGCTACCGTCTCTCTGACTAGTCCTCTCACTGGTGTTTGAAAATGCACAACTACACAACATGGATACTACCCATTAATGTGTCCTCATCGACAAGGAGTGGGAATTGTTAGGGACTCTAACCACTATATCGACATCGACAGGGAGTGGGACTGATCATCACATAACAACACAATTGTTATAATGTCCATCCACTCTTCTAGTGCAGGAAGAGACGCACCATTCTACCAGTCCGTGGAGAATATTGTATCACCGATCCTGCAAACATAAAAAATAATGAGTTTGAGGAATGCATCCATCTTATGGTTCATTTGATTCAAGCCATCTATGTGGTTACAATAGTCTAATAGTAGGTGAAAACACCAAGGTTAAAAGGCATGATTTTTTTTTGGTATTTGTAAAGGTGTTAATTCCTCAACGTGAAGTCATATTAATGGATAGGGTATTTTTAGAATAGTGATAATTGCAATCCATGAGAAGAACCTTGGATCACACATTTTGGTTTGAACTTATCTTAGGCATCACTCATGGTGTTTGATCAAGGAAGCAAATCACTAGCATGGATGAGGGTGAGAATTTACTCAAGAGACCTTTCACATTACTAACCAAAAATTTCCACATATTTAGAGGAACTTTTGCATATTTGAAGGCATACCTCACCATTGAACTTAGATGGTATACTAGGTCTTGGCACCTCTTTTATGATGTGAGAATGTGTTGTAGACAATGAAGTTTAAGTAGGTCCATTTCAACTTTATTGAATTGTTGCATTAGTTTTTGTAGAAGAAGGGTTAACATTAATAGAAAACCAATGCATTACACTCACCATTACAGACTTTTTTTTCACACCATTAGTTTGATTGAGAAATTATATTGTTTGACTTATAATGATTTTACTCTTGTACATGTGAAGATGTTAACTTTATGTTTTTTCAAATCCATATGCTTTCCTTCTAGTTGTGCATTTTTTAGTGGATTGTGTATCTTCTATAATCATGACTACCTCTTAAAATTTTAAGGATCCATACTTAAAAATGTATAAGTCTTGGAAAATCCAACCAATTCTTAAATTCTAACTATAAAATATTTGGTGATACTTTTTTAGTTTTTCTTTCTAATTTATAAGTATTTTATGTACTTTATATAATAATTTGGAGAAAATAGCAACATCTGTAAATGGAAATAGGAACATCTATTGTCAAGAAAAGAATGTTTGGATTTGTATTTCTCTCCATTGTTTTTAGTATTTAGATTTCCCTCCAAATTTTCATTCATTTTGTAATATAAATAGGAACAAAGCTCATGTGTATTCAACAATATTTTAATTGAAAACATTTTTTGCTTGGCGTTGAAGTTAGAAAGCTATGAAGACTAGAGGAAATGAGAAGCAAACTCTCTTACAACAGGCAATCTTAACCCGTGGAAACAAAAAGAGGTACCATTGCCTTGTACTATTGTTTGTACTATATTGCTCATACTATTGTTTTGTCTTTATTGTCCATTTGTACTATATTGCTCACACTATTGTTTTGTCCTTATTGGCCATTGTTTTTTCCTTATTGTCCCTTTCCGTCCAGATGAATTATGATGAGTATTTCAAAATTTAATAGTATTTTAAAATCCATATTTGCAAATGACATTTACCGTGGATAATTGGCCTTTTGCAAAGACATTTTTTTTTTATCTTGTCACTTGTTTTTGTTCATTCATGAACTAGATATTAAAATACATTACATCATCAAACTGTGGATTTGAAATAAGTAGGCCAACATGTGGTGTCACCGGCCGTTTCCACCCTTGTTGATGTAGGAGATGGGCATACCTGCTCCGTTCCCTAATCTTGTAGTATTAGAATAGGGTTACCAGAATTTTTTAGATGTATCGTTACTAGAAATCCACTTACTCACAAATCCAAACAAAAAATGCATATTCACTCTTTCCAAAAGTTACAGAGGTCTTATAAATGCCTGAGTCAGTCTCTCCAACATCTAGTTAGCAAAAATCGCAGAATTTCTTCAAGGAAAATTATTGGAATCTAAACCGGGAGTAAATGGTGATATTTACAGATTCTAAACCAATTAAGCAAATTTATATCAAAATTATCAGAACCCCACCTCACATCTGCTCAATATTTAGAGCTGTGTAGCATAATTTCCAAACACTCTCCATGAATTAGTAGTCCATAAGAAGATGTTTTGTGGTTTCAGCATTCTACATACACAGACAACATCTGCTGGGACCAATCCAACCTTTTTTTAAAATATTTTTCCATGTCTTGAGATGCCCCTGTTGGCAATATGGCAGTTATGTCCTCAGAATCACAAACCCTGGACTCACTCTTGGTTTCTGACAAGCGTAACATTGTGATCAAACAATAGAGGTGACCAGGTCCCGGTATCTGATCTTGTGGGCAAGACAGTTGCTCTGTTTTTCTGTGACAAGTTTTTCTCCACCATCACTGCAGATCTTATAAAGATGGAGATCTTAATAAGAAGAAGCCAGAAGATTAAAGAATATCATGCCCAAGTTTTGGGAGAAAGGAAGCCCGTAGAAAGCCCAAGCATGCAGTTTTGAAGGAAATGAAGCCTACACGCTTGAAGTTAATTTATGAATTAATTGACTAGTTAATTAATTAATTAGTTCATTAAAGCAGAGATTTGAAAGGGCGTGAAGCTAGCAAACCTAGAAGATGTCCATTGAGATTTTAATTGGTTAAATAATCAAAATCTGCAAAAGACAGAAATATGAATTAAAAGGTTTAATAATAGAAGATTTGATGAAGCATGTGAATATTACACATCAAAGAATACCCGAAAAATCTAAATAGAAGAAGAGAGTGTGTCTTGGAGTCATAAGTTGCAGTAGCATCCTGAGCAGTCCAAGATGCAGTAGCATCCTAAACCAGTTAATAACATTAGATTTCAATGTCTCATATAACTTGCCTGTAAAACTTTTGACCACAGAGTA
Source organism: Larix kaempferi (assembly GCA_027924585.1). Lineage (NCBI taxonomy): Eukaryota > Viridiplantae > Streptophyta > Pinopsida > Pinales > Pinaceae > Larix > Larix kaempferi. The sequence continues at coordinate 936,159 of BSBM01000841.1, forward strand.
TTCCCAAAAAGCACCCTCTATATTTTAATATACATTGTTAGACATTTTGTTATGAATGAGTTAAAGATATTTGTATAATGTTCACAAATACTATTTAATTTTCAGGATTGTGTTAGTTGGCTTGTTTCAAGGATGTGTTAATAAAAATGATTTTTTTTGTTATGCAGTTTATTTGCGGATGTCCATATCAAAGTAAGACATTATTTTTTTTTGTCTGGGATTTCAATAACTTCAATATTTTTTTAACAATTATTGTCCTTTCTTTTATACCTTAAAAATTGTCTAACTTTCTTTGAGCACAAATTGCAATCCATATTTGTAGGAAGCTAACAGGATTAAATTAAGACGTTGCAATACATCACTTTTAACAAAGTCAGGCCGCATTACCAAAAGAAATGACAATGTTATATGTGGCACAACTTCAGGTAAATATTTTAAACATGATGGTAACTTATTATTTATTTTTTAATAAATAAACAATTATATTAAAAAAAATTCATAATATACTTGACCATAAGCTTTAAGATGGGAAACATATTCCAACAACATATAGCATCGGGATCCACTGTCCCATTACAAAGTGAATCTACTTGCTATAGTGTCAACAACAATTCTAATGCACATACTCTTGAGAAAGATGTGAAAGAAACACTGGAAGGTATGATCATTTCTAAACATTTTCTATCCTATACAAGTATCTCAAGATTTCATATTAACAATTTCATATTGTCATTATCTCAAGAGGGGTACTGGTTTGTTTTTTCAGAAAATTTTCAAGAGAAACCACCACAACAAGATCATGTTTTGGAGGAGGATCCACCACAACAAGAGCATGTTTTGGATCAGGATCCACCACAACAAGAGCATGGTTTAGAAGATGCAAATGCATCTACCCAAGCTAGTACTGCAATAAATGTGAAAAGGAGTAGAGGAACAACAAAATGTCTCTTTGGAACCACTATAGAGGGCATTGCATTGCCTGAAATTCAATCTAATGAGAGGGGCCAGCCTATTGGTCCACATTCAGAGAAATTCTCCTCATTTTTAGGTGTTCTTGCAAGGGAAATTCTAGGCATCAAGCACATGGAATGGAAAAAATTGTCTGAAGTGCAAAAGAAAGACATGTGGATTGCAATCAATGTGAGCATCAACTTATTCTAAACTTTATTGATGCATATTGAGCTTGTGTGTGATAGGTTTAGTTTCAAATAACGCTTGTATCTAATAATGGATTGTTTATCTATTGTAGCGTACCTATCAAATAGATCTGTCAGTAGAGCAATGGTGTCATAAAGCAATATCTCAACGCTTGAGAACCTATAGATATAATTTGTATAAGAAATACTATTTGAAATACGAAATAGATGAGGAGAGGATTGCAAACCTTCCTATCGGAGTAAATGAAACTGATTGGATTGAATTTGTTAGATTACGATCTGACCCTAAATTCAAGGTAAAAATGAAAGATAGATTTGAATGTTATCATCATTGATTTTGAATCCTCTCATACAATCAACTATAATCTTAGCATCTATTTTTTTATTGAATTGCAGGAGAGGTCAAAAACAAATAAGGAAAATAGGGCATTAGAAGAGACCCACACTTCTAGCCGTAGAGGTTACTTTAGGGTTGAAGATGACCTCGTAAGTTGCAACAAATTCTATTATTTGTTCACAATTAACAACTTTAAATATAGTTAACTAGACTGTTGTATTTGTTGATACTAGAATCAATCTCGTGGTCCAAGTGATAATCCTATAGCTAGGGCTGATATGTGGATGAAATGCCATAAAAAGAAGGATGGCACTCCAATGCCATCATTCATTGTGGAGAAAATAGTAAGTTCCGAACCTATTCTTGTATCATTTATGCTTTTTTTAGAGTTAATGATGTTTCTTATATGAGTTTGTTGAAATGTTGACATTGCTAGAATCAAATTGAATCGGCACAAAATGAGTCAGTGTCTCCTACATATGCTACAAAGCAATATGCCCTTGCTATAGTTTTGGGGCCTGAGAGGAGGGGTCGTGTACGTGGGGTTGGATTCAGAGTCACTCCAACTATATTATTTGGAAAAGATCGTTCCTACAAGGAGGAATTTCATAATACTAAAGAGAAATTAAAAGAAAAATACAAGGAACTCGGAAGATTGAAAAAAGCTGTTGAAGAATTAATGGAATGGAAAGCTGCCATGGAGGTGGGGAAAGAAAGTGGCAAAGTTGTTCCAAAATCCAACAATATAAGGATTGCATGTGTAAACTTTAATTTTTTATGTAGGCCATCTTTGAAGTTGGGGATTTCAAAATCATAATGCTAACATGAACATGATCGTATTGTTGTAGGGTGTGTAATATATGAATTATTGTTTTTGCATCCTAACCCTTTATCTTCTGATTTCATGATATCTAATGCAAACTATTATATTGGTAGAGTAATATTGCCATGTCAGATGTTGAATCAAATCGAGGACCTCCGCAACTGTCACCTCTTAATCCAGTCACCCCAATCCATGTATTTTTTTAAACCAACTCTTATTTTTTCCATTCTTTGAAAATCGCTCACAAGTATTTATTTTTTAGGAGAGTCTCCAGAATAATCCTAGTCAAGGTTCATTGGAAAAAAATACAATGGCTCCTAGACCATCTAATACATTTGATACTCCAAAGTCTAATACATTTCATACTCCAAAGTCGACGATGAGTTTTGAAACTATTTAATATTTACCGCAATGTTATAATCGTTATTTCACTATATCTTACAAGTATTTATTTACTAACAAGCTTCTCTGAGTCATCATCATGCTTTGCCAAAACAAACTCCTTTGACTTCGGGAGAACATAATCGTGACCCAATTGGAAAATCAATACAACAGGTAAGTTCTAAGCCTCTTTATTTCTATTTTTAAAATTCCATTCTTATTCCGAGGAATCTCACAGGAATTTGTTTATTGGCAAGTTCAACCGCAATTACCATCTTCAGATGTGGGATTGAATGGAAAAAAATGTTTACTAACATATTTTAATGGTCAATTGAAGGTTGCAAAGGGTTACATCAAAAGAATTGAACCAAACTTTGTCATGCCTAATGGGGAAAAATTAGGTGATGGATATTATCTTGTGTGCCCACAATCAATTCTGGTTTATCATGATTATGAAATCAAGCTTAAGCATAGAAGTAATCAATGCAAGTATTTAGTGGATGCAATTAACAGTTTTATACCTTGGAAAAGCAAGGACATTGAATTGATCAAAGATTGAAAAGAATGTGAACTCGGAGTAAACAACAAGAGGATGGGCTAGGTGACAGGATTCCAAATAAGACCCATGTGTCCGATTTCCATTTGTGGATATGTAATTATAAGCAACAACTCAACTTACATGCTTAGGCCAAGCATGGACAAGCATGGCAAGCAAGATGGAGGACAAAGACATGTCAAAGGTGACATGGAGGATTGATGACAGAGAATTCACTTTTGGAGAATCCCAAGCAGTGTCTGATTCTGATAATTCCACAAGTACTCGTATATCTACCTCTCGCAAAAGCCGTGTTTGATACAAATAACTATCTTCACAGAGATAGATTAAAAAGGGCAGTGACTACAACTATAACCTTTTTAGCATTATTTCAGGTTTATGGAAAAAATGGATCTGTAAGAGGTTGCAGGACTAATTACCTTGCAATCAATGCTAATAGTTTCATGTCCAGAACATAGTCCTAGTGAACATGGCACTTCTATAGCTAGTTGTAACAAAACAAGTATAGTTCAGTTGGTGCATTTACATGAAATAAAAGGTTGAAGTTTTTCCTAAAATCACCATAAAAATCCTCCACAACACCCCTATAATCCCCACAACTAGATGGTCATCTTGTTAAACCCATAATAATATCTAAAAATTATAAATAAATTTAAAACCCAAATATGAAAACCTCAAAATTGCATTCACACATTTGTAATTTTTATCCCAACGAATACACCTTCGAAACCAAGCAAAAAAAATTGAAAACTTATCATGAAGATACCCACATCCCACATACGAAATCCTATATGCATCAAAATATCTCTTGGGCTTATCTATTACATATAAATGTTGGTCTAAAAACACTAAACAAGACAGTCATTGGATCCCATGGGAAAGCAACTAAAAACAATCATGATATCCACAAACATGTATAGATTCTGCTTAAAACATGATTCGATGAACTAAATCAACAAAACACAATGTAACTTATTGATTTTTTCTATTGTTACCTGTGTTTAAACCAAGCCATATTCATGGCAATACAGATGTAGTGATGAACCCTATCACGCCTTAGAAAAAATGTGAAATGAAACCAAATGAGGGTTCCCAAAACCCATAAAATCTAAGATCAATGAAAGTGGTAGATATCTGGGTGGTGGTGGATATCAGTGCATTAGAATTCAATGGACACTGATGTCTACTTGGACACCTATCAGAAGAGTCCCCTGAGCTTATATTTATTGAATACATCATCAGTGCAAAGCCAATGAAAACAATGGAAAAAATCCAAAATTTTATTTCTAATGTCGAACATTGGGTGTGCCTTACGAGAAATCTTGAACGGACATATAATTGTGTCCCTGCAATCGCTATATTTCCCATAGGGACATAAAAATATCAAAGATAAAGCCATGGAATAAAATAGGGTATGGAACCATGGTGTGGATACATCCCTAAACACCAAAGAGAACCAGACTAACATGAAATGTAGTCAAAATACACAAACAAAATTCCTAGATGTGAAAACAACTCCAGAGATGGCTACAGGATAGTCCACATGATAATGAATATGGCTATGCCTTAAATACATTGTACAATCGCCCAGGAGGCAAGAGGAAGATGCAACACATTGATCAAAAGGATAATCATACTAATTGTCTGCCAATCATATCGAAATTTGAAGCCAATAGGGGATGGAACCTTCCCCATGTTGTTGTTTAGTTCCAAACTTGGGAGGTTGGAATCCAAGTTCCCAAAAGAAGGATTTGAATGCCTAGTCTCTTCAATACATAGTTTTCTTATCCAGTTTGGTTCACTGTAATAGTTTGTTGGTTCACTAGTGAGGTGGATGCAAGGTTAAATCATGGGTTCCCTTCTCATGTTGGTATTCCCTACTTGTATGCCATTACTTTCAAAGGCGTAAGGATAAGTACAAGAACTAGACCAGGAACCTAAATAGAAGGAAGTCCACTCTGTTGTGCATCCATGTTACTTAAGAACTTTAGGAGTTAGGAGTTAGTTCCATGTTACTTGCAATGAGATAATTTTCTGTGTTTAAGGGAATAGAAATAATGAGACAAAGTGGACATGTGGTATTGTTTGCAAGGAACCTGTCAATGTACTCCAAGTGAAAGGTAGGCCCATAGACAATTAGTTGTTGTAGCTTTTCATCTATTTGGTCATCCCCAAGATACATAACACACCTGCAACAACAGCCAAATAGATCTATGGACATTCTCCTTAGCCCTCTTGCATGCATATTAAGCGTGTGGATATACAAAAGTATTGACAATAGGTTGCTTGAGTTCAAGCTTGATCAAGGAAAATATACATCAGAATGAAATCAGAGCAACCAACAGGAGGATGGGCTAGGTGACACGATTCCAAATAAGACCCATGTGTCTGATTTCCATTTGTGCATATGTAATTATAAACAACAACTCAACTTACAGGCTTAGGCCAAGCCTGTAGATATACGTTAACTAACTGGTAGGAGGCTACAACCCCCTATTTAGTCCGCTACAACTGATAGGGAGCACCTACGCCCCTTTGCAAGCACCAACCTGCCCTAGCACCACCCTTCCACCCTTGTTAATTTTGCATTTACTTCTTGGACTGCTGCTCTCTTTGGTTTGTTCTCGATCTTCAATGTATCAACCGCAGTCACACTTCTTCTTCATATGATATCTCCATACTTATACACTTTCCTCACACCTCTTCATGAAACAATGTGTCTCCTCATAAACTTCACACCTCTTTCATTAAAACTCTTAATGTGCAAAAAGATTATTAACTAACAAGTAGATCAATTAAACTAGTTTTAGTTATAACCATACTTAGTCTTTTCTCTATTTGTTTAAACTTTGCTAACAAAGTTTTACACTATAGCTTAAATCTTTATACTAAAACTTATGATAGCCTTTGGTTGTTTACCAAATATATTAGCGTACTGCTAAAAATTTTGATAGGCTATTGTGTAAACACATCGAATGCTTTTGGAGCTCCGGTATCTTTTTGGCAGTCCACCAAAACTTCGCTCACGAATCTGGCTGCGAAGTAACACTTTCCATCAGCGATACTTACTGCCACGTCTACAACACATCATTGCCACATCTGCAACATCTCAACGCTGTCATATCATCATCCACGTCGAACAGAGATGCCACATCTAGAAAAAGATAGGGGGCCACATAGGCGTCCCGAGCTCCAGGCTGGTGTTCTTCTCATGGAGAACCAAACACCCAGAGCTCCCACACTATCTTTGCACTACGCATCAATGAACATTAGTGAAGCCTGCCATTATAAACACATAAAATACTCATCCACACAACTAATGTGGTTTAAACCTCAACGCCAAACGTGATCTCCATTGTCGATCATCGTCAACGGATGGTCCACGATCCTTTACCCTTGGAAATATTCCCAGGAACATTTCCTTGCTATTTCTTGTTGCAGGGTATGTTCCTTTGGCTTCGATCAGACATTTAACCATCCTCATTCCTTCAAGAGCTTCCAACGGTTACTTTAAACCTTTCCAATTTGTAGAAATAACCTATCTGCTGCGTAGTACCATGTCTGCTTCTCGAGCTTCTGTAAACACGGCTTGGGCTTCTTATAGCTCCTTTCTCCTCGATCTCCTCCAATGTCTACAGATTCTTCTTCTAAAACAAGCAAGTTGGCTAGAGGTTTGGCATCCGTTCACTGGTCCATCGAATGTAGAGACTATCTTTACATGTTTTCTCTTCACTGGATTTTTGGGTTTCATTAATAGGATTGATACGAGATTGCAGTGCACCTTCTTCTATAGAAGTATTTTGCCCTTCTATATCTATATTGCGAGAAGTGTGTATTTGCACTTGTTTGTCCATGATTGATAGAGAAAAACTTTCATCCTCTTGGTTTGTAATATTCAGAGAATCATTAGCGTCAACAAGCAATGTAAATGCAGGACTAGAATCCTTGTCACATGTTTATGCCAAATCCTTTTTACATGCTTCTACCAAATTCTTTCTACGGGTTTCTGCATCTCCTGTAACCATGACAAGTTTGTTTATCTGATCAGCCACATATATAGAATTAGTTTACATCAGTATCAAAATCCTTCTCTTGGAATGGAAGACCATCGATTCCAATTAGATTTCCATCATCATAGTGCTCTGTCATTTCTGCTTATGCATTTCCCTCTCTTCATAATGCATTGGACAAGTAGACAGGTAGACATTCTATTTCCCTCTCTCTTTATTATGCTGCTCTTTCATTGTCTCTGCCATAACCATCTACTATGTTTGTTGCCACTGTCATCTACTCTTTTCACATTGCTTGTCATCATTCCTGATTGTGGCTCTGTCTTCATCTAGTTGGCATAAATGACAACCTACACTACCATATTGCCAACAATAGCTCCCTCTCGCAAAAGCCGTGTCTGGTACAAATAACTATCTTCACAGAGATAGATTAAAAAGGGCAGAGACTGCAACTATAACCTTTCCAGCATTATTTCAGGTTTATGGAAAAAAATGGATCTGTAAGAGGTTGCAGGACTGATTACCTCGCAATCAATGCTAATAGTTTCATGTGAACATGGCCCTTCTATAACTACTTGTAACAAAACAAGTATAGTTCAGTTGGTTCATTTACATGAAATAAAAGGTCGAAGTTTTTCCTAAAATCACTATAAAAATATCAGATTATGGGATTTAGTAAGTTTCCAAGGAAACATTTATACACTTCTTTTGAACAAGTTCAAATTCACATAAACAAAAAAAGACATATTTGGGAAAATCATTATATTTGAAGTATCATACTTTAGAGTCTAGATAAACAAAATGCATATTTCCACTATTGTGAATTGAATAAACCTAAAATCCTGACAAACCAATTACATTTTTTTAACATCCTCTGGTATATTTTCAAGTAACAACACAATGGAGATCCAAGAGAAAACCTACCCTTTGGGGAACAGAAGAAAAAAAAAAAAAACACCACAAGATGATATTCCATAGTAGGGTGTTATTCAACCTAGATTTGTACTAGGGTGGGTGAATTTAATTTCAAGAGATTGGGCGAAAATTTGCAAGATGTTAAGGTTTCAAGATTTGTACTCTAGACCAAGTTAAGGTTTCAAGATCGAAAACATCAACTTCTCCTAAGTAATGGTATCCGGAATATCCACCTTATACCACAAGCATGTTTTCAATAGCAATTGTAGTGTGGCTATCTCTGGGAGCAATAAGATCCCATTCACATCAAGGGAAATCCATTTCATTATCTTCAGGTCTAGAATATGAACATCAATCAAGTAATTTCCTCCCCCTCTCTCGTGGGTATGGTGGAGTTCCTCGAATGCAAGCATGCCTCCATTCCTTGGTCTACAAGTCTAAAATGTGCAGATCATTTATCTTATTAGACCCATTTTTTCCCCCAAACACTATGATATTGTGTTCTAAGAGAATGGCACTATGGATGTCTCTTGTACCTAGCTCTTGCCTAGTTGATACTAATAGGATACAGTACACCATCCTATGCGGGCATTTGAAGCCCCTGGAATTTAAGGTCTCTAAAAGACCTTAGGTACACCTTGAGTTCATTGTTGGAGGATGGACTCAAAGGTATATGGTGGTCGCTAAGAAACAAGTCCTAGGATCGGATTGCTAACATTAACAGAAGGAAAATAGGAAAGGATGAAGTTGTAAATGACTTCCTCCAGCCTTGGATATGATTGACATAAATATATTCACCTGTCTTTGGTATCTTATTGTATGACTTAGTTTTTTGTATCAATCATCGATAAGACACCTTTTAAATGTCCTGAGAAGAACATCTATCTCTGAAGAAAGGAAAAGGAAAGAATAACCTACAGCTGATGAAAGTAAGCAGTCTAGAGAGTTATGAGAACAGGAGGATGGTCTCTATAGGAACTATACAAACCTAAGAGCAGAATTGAAGAATTGTCTGAAGCATTTTTTTTGGCACAATAATTTGCGAATGCATTTGAGAACTATTCAAAGGCAGGTTTGAAGGCTTTGAAGCTAATTGGGAATGTTCTAGTAATTCCATAAACAGTGAAGAATTAGCTGCATGTGGATATACAAAAGTATTGACAATAGGTTGCTTGAGTTCAAGCTTTCTCAGGGAAAATCTACATCACAATGAACTCGAAGCAACCAACAGGTGGATGGGCTAGGTGACACGATTCCAAATAAGACACATGTGTCCGATTTCCATTTGTGCATATGAAATTATAAACAACAACTCAAATTACAGGCTTAGGCCAAGCCTATAGATATACGTTATTAAATTGTCTAAAAACACTAAACAAGATAGTCATTGGATCCCATGGGTGTCACATCCCCATTTTGACCCCCTTCGCATTAACTCGTAAATGATGTAAATATTGATATTTAATCATGGTGAGGAGCTCAAGGCCAAGGCCCCACCATTGATTTATAGTTTTATGTATTGGCAATTAAAAAATAGATGCCTATGGTTCTTGTGCTAGATAGGCACAATGTAAATTAAGACATCATGTAAATACGAATTTTAATGAAAAACCCACAACTAGCTATGCAATTCAACAAAGAGATGGGGGCATGATTCTACATGGAATAGGGAGGGAAATTATTCAAACCCTTGAGCCAATGGTGATAAGCCATATGTCAATGAATAAACCCTCAACTACCCATTCTGACTTATGCACCCAATCATTTAATTCTTCCAGAAATTGGTTGAGGCAGTTAATGCCTTGGGAATGAAGAGGCATGGCAGCCAATTTCGTGCATAGGCAAGCCATCAACCTGGGAAAATGTACTTTTTCTTCTGGGGCAAGAAAACACCCACGAAATGGTGTCCAAAGCCATTCTGAACCCATAGTTTTTCCTCTCTTATGTAGTCTGAGCTAGCTGGGCTTTCCCCATCACGTTTTTACCAATTTTATGCATTTCTCCATAGCTGGGAGCTCGTTTTTGTGTTGCACAATGGCTGGGAGAAAGGGAGTCACGTTTTGGGGGTTTATAGAGGTCGTTTTTGCCCCTGAAATGCAGAAAAACGTTTTCTGAAAACGAATTTGCTCTCCCAGGGTTTATTCCCCATCTACCAGTTCGTTTTGGTTGCCCACGTTTTTCAGCACTTGTGTTTTGTTGTAGGGTGCATCCCTGTGTTGGTTGGAAATTATGAGCAAGAATTAGGAGTGGAAGTGGACCATAATTGGCTTGATAAACCTAGTGAGGAGGTAACCTCTCAAGAGTATCAAAAGGGCTGGTTTCTCTTCTATGCACACCTTGAAGAACACTAGAATGGAAGGTATGGCCTGAGGGACTGTGTATTAGTGAAGAGAATACTTCCTTGTGCCAGGTGTGTAGGTATTGTGGAGACCAGGCTAGATAGATCTTGCAGAGGGTGCCCATATCTCTATGGATGATCCCACTAGCTTAGCAATTCTTCCTTCCATTGCCTAACAGCCTGATAAACCCAACTGTAGCTTGGCTTGGCTGATTTGGTGTATCTTTGAGCTATGAGTGAGTCTGTTGTTCCCTGATTCCTTGTAGACATCATGCCCAGCTCGAGGGTGGCAGTGTGTTGAGATATTGATGATCACAACTGGCCTATGGTTGGGTGGAACGTTGCAGTTGCATAGCCAGTTGCTTGGGACTACTTTGTTATAAGATAAGTATTCTCTTGTGTTAACTTTGCAATTATTTTAGTTGATGAATATCTTGAATGTATGATGGATGTGTAATTGAAATTACTTCCGTTGTGTTTTTTTATAATTATACATTTCCATATGTCTTTTTATATTATGTGAATGCTTATTTAATAAGTTCATGGGGCTAGATGCCCGGTTTTAGCATCACGATCCTCTCCATTGCACTAGTATGATGGGGGATGTGATAGAATGGTATCAGAGCTGCTGGTTGCAGCATTGGACCTCTATGGGCCAAATCCGATTACAGTCACATGGGAAGGTCCCTTCCTTATCACCACAGGTCTCAGCATCGGGCCTAAACTGCCTAAGTTGGATAGTTTGCAGAGGTAAGGTTACCTCATGCTGGACAACAATCATCACAGGAAGAAGAAAAGAAGAATCCGAAATTGTTTTAAGTGTTTTTGAAAATTTTTGTTTAAGTCTGTTTCGGGAAGAACTCGGAAGTCTTCACCGCAACGGCGGGAGAACTCGCCAAGTTGACCCGAAACAGTGGAAAAATTTTCTAAGTGTTCAGCGTCGAAAGGACTCAGCGACTTGGTCCGCAACAGCGGAAGAACTCGCCGAGTTGGCCCGAAATGGTGAAAATTTTCTAAGTGTTTTCGGTAGAAGAACTCGCCGAGTTGGCCCGAAACGACGAAAATTTTTCTAAGTGTTTTTCGGCATCGAAGGGAAATTGCGGAAGAACTCCACGAGTTGGCCCAAAATTGCGGAAGAACTCAGCAAGTTGGCCCGCAACGGCAGAAGGACTCGGCAAGTTGGTCCGAAAAATCTCAAAAAAAATTTCTAAGTGTTTTTCGGCGTCGAAGGGAAATTTCGGAAGAACTCCACAAGTTGGCTTGAAATTTCGGAAAAACTCCACGAGTTGGCTCGAAATTGCGGAAGAACTCAGCAAGTTGGCCCGCAATGGTGGAAGGACTCGACAAGTTGGTCCGAAAAATCTCAAAAATTTTCTAAGTGTTTTTCGGCGTCGAAGGGAAATTTCGGAAGAACTCCACGAGTTGGCCCAAAATTGCGGAAGAACTCAGCAAGTTGCTCCGAAACAGCAGGAGAACTCAGCGAGTTGCTCTGAAACAGTGGGAGAACTCAGCAAGATGGTCTAAAACGGCGGAAGGTTTTTCTAAGTATTTTTCAGCGTCCAAGAGAGCATTACGGAAGAACTTGGCAAGTTGCTCCGAAACAGCGGGAGAACTCGACGAGTTGCTCCGAAACAGCGGAAGAACTCGGCAAGTCGCCCTGCAACGGCGGAAGGACTCGGCAAGTTGGTCCGCAACGGATCGGAAGGAAAAACTGAGTCTTCGACCAGAAGAACTCAGCGAGTTGGCCCGAAACAAGTCGGAAGAACTTGCTAAGTTGCTCTGAAACAAGGAATTTCAACCATTTTTCAGAGAGATTTTCAGGCACTGAAAGTTGAAAAATTCCACGGAACTTGTGCGCCATATTGTGCCAGATTGTGCGCAAGCCCCCTTGACCCCCGTTGTCCCCCCTCATATGTCATTAATTGTGAGAAAATTCTATGATTTGACAAATTGTCAATATAACATTTTCCCACATGCATGAAATTAATTTATGAATTTCTAAGAATATAATGCAGCTAACAATTGTGTTGATGAACACATTTTGCAGAATCACAGTACATCAGGGAAGCACTCTAGATAGTACAGTTGGAAAGTTTTGGATCTTGGTTGGGCCAAGAAAATCAACATCATGGACGATGCACAGGATCCCTATGAGCCTGAGACAAATGCCATGGGGGAGAACATACATGTTGAAAATGCTGAAATGGAATCTAATGGGAGAAGAAATCAAGAGACTCCTCTAGGTATTGCAGCCACCATGAGAAGCCTAAGGGTGGAGTTGCAAAGCTGTAGAGAAGACAATGAAAGGATGATTAAAGCTCAGGAAGAACAAAATCAGTTGAATGCATCCATGCTGCAGAGTTTGACAGACATCCAAAGGCAAATAAACTCTAGGCATCAGACACCAAATCCAGAAAGGGGTGGGATTAGTTCTAGAAGGAATTCCCATAAGAGGGTTAGTAGCTCAAGAAGAGTTTCTACAGACAGAACATATACTCCAGAAATCTCTTCTAATGAATCATCTGACTCTGAAGAATCCATTAAGGGTTCAAACTCTTCATCTCGCAGGAGTAAGGGGGAAGAAGCACTACAAGAACAATTCACATGGGGAATTTAAGAAGGCGAAACCTCCTACATTTGATGGAGAGATAAAGTCTGGTCAAGAAGCTGAAGCTTGGCTTCTTGGGATTAGAAAGTATTTCCAAGTCCAAGACTACTCGAGAAATATGAAGGCAAGGGTAGCCATCTTCAACTTGAATGGAAGAGCATCTATATGGTGGGAACACATCAAGCAAGTGAAGAAGATCAATGAAAGGAAGATTGTGTGGAAGCAGTTCAAGAAATACTTCAAGCAGAAGTACCTCTCTGATAGGTACTATGATGATAAGATCAAAGAGTTCCATGAGCTAAGATTGGGACAACTGACCATGGAAGAATATGCAAACAAATTCTTGGAGCTGCTAAGATATGCCAGGTACATTCGATATGATAAGGTGAAAATTCAGCGTTTCCTAAGTGGACTGCCCTAGTCGTATAAAGATAGAATTGAGTTTAATGAACCTTGAACTCTAGAGGAGGCCATAAGAAAGGCCAAGTATTGATTTGATCAAAACAGAAGCAAACCAGAATTCCATAAGGCATGGAAGGATAAGAAAAATGAAAAGTTTGATCAAAGGAAGAAGGGGTTCAAGCCTCCTCGATTCCGGAGTCAGCAAAGGCAACCATCACAAGTTATGACTAAGCCAACTAGGATGATGGGAGACAAACCAAGAGATCCAAAGGAGCCAAGAGAACCACTTCAATGTTGGGGTTGTGGAGGGGAGCACATGCTTAGGAACTGTCCACATCGGAATGGGAATCCAAATCAAGTTCACAACATCCAAGGAGCTGAAACTGTGGGTCAAGTGGCAAGAACAATCCCTAGAATCTATGCAGCAGTAGAAGACCGCCAGGCAAATCATCAATCAACTGTGGTTGAAGTTGAAGGTAAGATTGCTAAGCAATATGTTTCCATTTTGATTGATCCTGGATCTACTCACAGTTATGTCACTCCTAGAATTGTTGAGATTTGTGCTTTTAAGAAATTAAAGCATAGTAAATCATGGTTAGTTCAACTAGCCACTGGAACCAAGAGAAAAGTTAGCGAAATTGTAGAGAAATGTCCATTAGAGATGGATGGGCTATTCACTTACGCAAATCTGAATATTTTACCACTGGGTTCCTATGATATTCTCATTGAAATGGATTGGTGAGAAGCACATAGGGTTAAACTTGACTGCTACAATAAGACATTTGAATGCATGGACGAAGAAGGAAACCCAAGGGTTGTAAGAGGCATTCCAAAGGTGACTTCTGTTAGGCAGATTTCAACCATGCAACTGAAGAAGTTCTGTAGGAAGGGATATCAATTGTATGCAGCCCACATTTTAGAGGCAGCAGAGAATGAAACTCTTAAATTGGAGGACTATCATGTATTGCAAGAATTCAGGGATGTTTTTCCCAATGAGATTCTAGGACTCCCTCCAAAGAGAGACATTGACTTTACAATTGAACTTGTGCCAGGAGTGGCACCAGTGTCTAAGACACCCTACAGCATGAGTACACCGGAATTGCTAGAATTGAAAATGCAATTACAAGAGTTGCTGGAAAAGAAATATATTAGGCCAAGTGTGTCCCCATGGGGAGAACCTGTCCTATTTGTGAAAAAGAAAGATGGAACACTCAGGTTATGTATTGACTACAGGCAGTTGAACAAAATCACTGTGAAGAACAAATACCCATTGCCCCGAATTGATGACCTTTTTGACCAAATGAGAGGAGCAAAGGTATTTTCAAAGATTGACTTGAGGTCTAGTTACCATCAGGTAAGAATCAAAGAAGAAGATATTCATAATACAGCCTTTAGAATGAGGTATGGACACTATAAGTTTGTAGTGGTACCATTAGGTCTCACAAATGCACCAGCTACATTCATGTGTCTCATGAATAATGTTTTTAGCAAGTATTTGGACAAGTTTGTTCTTGTATTCCTAGACGACATTCTCATCTATTCTAAGAATGAAGAAGAGCATGAAGAACATTTGAGAATGACAATGAAATTACTAAGGGAGCATAAGCTGTATGAAAAGTTGAGAAAATGTGACTTTTATAAAGATATAATTCATTACTTGGGTCACATCATCTCCGACGAAGGAATATATGTAGACCCTGAGAAGATTGAAGCCATTATGAATTGGCCAACTCCAAGGAATGTGACTGATATGAGATCTTTTATGGGCCTTGCTGGTTACTACAGGAGGTTTATCGAAGGATTCTCCAAGGTTGCAAACCCGATCACTTCTTTGCAAAAGAAGGGGATAAAGTTTGAATGGTCACCAAGATGTGAGAAAAGTTTTCAACGGTTGAAGAATCTTCTTACAAGTGCACCAATTTTGAAAATTGAAAACCCAGAAAAAGACTTTGTGGTGTGACCGATGCATGCAATCAAGGACTTGGAGGAGTTCTTATGCAAGACAACCATGTGATATGCTATGAGTCAAGAAAGTTGAAGGAGCATGAGAAGAACTATGCTACTCATGATATAGAACTTGCAGCCATAGTACATGCTTTAAAGATGTGGAGGCATTACTTAATGGGAAGAAAATTTGAGTTAAGGACAGACCATTGTGGTCTGAAATACTTGTTTGATCAGCCAACTTTAAATGCTAGGCAAGCTATATGGTTGGAATTTTTGTGTGAATTTGATTTTGAAATCAAACACATAAAAGGGAAAGAAAACAAGGTGGTTGATGCACTCAGCAGGAAGGTACATGAAATGCATGTGGCAGCGCTTAGTACTTGCCAACCAGATTTGAGGCAGCAGATTGTTAACCATATGGTTGAGGATGAAGTGTATGAGAAGATAAAGGGCAAATTACAGCAGCAAGACCTTGAAAAGAAGTATGAAGGCTATCATTTGGAAGGAGACAGACTTCTTACTTATAAGAATAGAGTCTATATTCCAAATGCGGCAGATTTAAGGAGAATCGTTATGGATGAAATCCATAAAGCTCCATACTCTGGTCACCCAGGATATCAGAAAACAATTTCTACAGCAAGAAAATATTATTTCTGGCCAGGGATGAAGAAGGATGTCGCTGAATACATTTCTAAGTGCATGAAATGTCAGCAGGTGAAGGTTGAACACCAACACCCCGCAGGTTTATTGCACCCAGTGCCAATTCCAGAATGGAAATGGGAAATAATTTCCATGGATTTTATTATAGGATTGCCAATGACTATGAGACAACATGATTCCATCATGGTTGTGGTGGACAAGTTAAAAAAGGAAGCACGTTTCATACCGGTTAAGTCCACACATAAAGCCGATGCCATTGCAAATATTTTCATGAAGGAAATTTTCAGATTACATGGGTTTCCTAAGGTAATAAATTCTGACAGGGATACCAAGTTCACTTCCAATTTTTGTAAAGGTCTCTTTGTAGATTTGGGTACACAGTTGAACCTTAGCACCGCGTACCATCCTCAAACAGACGGGCAAACAGAAAGAGTAAATCAGGTGCTTGAAGACATGCTTCGCATGTATGTAATGGACAAACCATCCAAGTGGGAGGATTATCTACACCTAGTAGAGTTTGCATATAATAATGGGCAGCAAGAATAATTGGGAATGAGTCCATATGAGGCTTTGTACGGAAGAAGGTGTAGGACACCAGTGACTTGGGACAATTCAGTGAACAGAATTGTACTTGGGCCAGAATTGTACTTGGGCCAGAATTGCTTAAGGAAATGGAACAAGAGGTTGCAAAGATCCAGAAAATTTTAAAAGTAGCCCAGGATAGACACAAAAGATATGCAAATAAGCATAGGATCCATAGGGAATTCAGTGTTGGGGATCATGTGTATCTTAGAGTGAGGCCAAGGAAGGGTTCATTGAAGCTTGGGAGTTGTGCCAAGCTATCACCTAGATATTGTGGGCCATTTGAAGTGCTTGAAAGAATAGGGCCAGTTGCATATAGACTTGCATTGCATACTAGCACTAAAGCTCATAATGTTTTTCATGTCTCTTTACTTAAGAAATATGTACATGATCCTATCCATGTGATTAATTGAGATGTGATCCAGGTGGAACCCGAGAGAGAGTTCCAAACCGATCCATTGCGCATCCTAGACAAGAAGGTAACATTGCTCCGAAACCGAGCCATCGGATAGGTAAAGGTGCAATGGAAGCACTACGGTCCCGATGAGGTTACATGGGAGCTGGAGGATGCCATGAGGGTGGCATATCCATTTTTGTTCAGTTTTGATGAGCACTGAGGACAACGCTGATGTAAGGGGAGGGGAATGTCACGTCTCCATTTTGACCCCCTTCACATTAACTCGTAAATGATGTAAATATTGATATTTAATCATGGTGAGGAGCTCAAGGCCAAGGCCCCACCATTGATTTAGCGTTTTATGTATCGACAATTAAAAAATAGATGCCTATGGTTCTTGTGCTAGATAGGCACAATGTAAATTAAGACATCATGTAAATACGAATTTTAATGAAAAACCCACAACTAGCTATGCAATGCAACAAAGAGATGGGGGCATGATTCTACAAGGAATAGGGAGGGAAATTATTCAAACCCTTGAGCCAATGGTGATAAGCCAAATGCCAATGAATAAACCCTCAACTACCCATTCTGACTTATGCACCCAATCATTTAATTCTTCCAGAAATTGGTTGAGGCAGTTAATGCCTTGGGAATGAAGAGGCATGGCAACCAATTTTGTGCATGGGTAAGCCATCAACCTGGGAAAACGTACTTTTGCTTCTGGGGCAAGAAAACACCCACGAAATGGTTCCCAAATCCATTCTGAACCCATAGTCTTTCCTCTCTCACGCAGTCTGAGCTAGCTGGGCTTTCCCCATCACGTTTTTACCAATTTCCTACATTTTTCCATAGCTGGGAGCTCGTTTTTGTGTTGCACTGTGGCTAGGAGAAAGGGAGTTACGTTTTGGGGGTTTATAGAGGTCGTTTTTGCCCCTGAAATGCAGAAAAACGTTTTCTGAAAACGAATTTGCTCTCCCAGGTTTTATTCCCCATCTACCAGTTCGTTTTGGTTGCCCACGTTTTTCAGCACTTGTGTTTTGTTGTAGGGTGCATCCCTGTGTTGGTTGGAAATTATGAGCAAGAATTAGGAGTGGAAGTGGACCAGAATTGGCTTGATAAGCCTAGTGAGGAGGTAACCTCTCAAGAGTATCAAAAGGGCTGGTTGCTCTTCTATGCACACCTTGAAGAACACTAGAATGGAAGGTATGGCCTGAGGGACTGTGTATTAGTGAAGGGAATACTTCCTTGTGCCATGTGTGTAGGTATTGTGGAGACCAAGCTAGATAGATCTTGCAGAGGGTGCCCATATCTATATGGATGATCCCATTAGCTTAGCAATTCTTCCTTCCATTGCCTAACAGCCTGATAAACCCAACTATAGCTTGGCTTGGCTGATTTGGTGTATCTTTGAGCTATGTGTGAGTCTGTTGTTCCTTGATTCCTTGTAGAGATCATGCCCAGCTCGGGGGTGGCAGTGTGTTGATATATTGATTATCACAACTGGCCTATGGTTGGGTGGAACGTTGCAGTTGCATAGCCAGTTGCTTGGGACTACTTTGTTATAAGATAAGTATTCTCTTGTGTTAACTTTGCAATTATTTAGTTGATGAATATCTTGAATGTATGGTGGATGTGTAATTGAAATTACTTTCGTTGTGTTTTCTTATAATTATACATTTCCATATGTCTTTTTATATTATGTGAATGCTTATTTAATAAGTTCATGGGGCTAGATACCCAATTTTAGCATCACGATCCTCTCCATTGCACTAGTATGATGGGAGGGGATGTGACAATGGGAAAGCAACTAAAAACAATCATGATATCCACAAACATGTATAGATTATGCTTAAAACATGATTCGATGAACTAAATCAACAAAACACAATGTAACTTACTGATTTTTTCTATTGTTACCTATGTTTAAACCAAGCCATATTCATGGAAATACAGATGCAGTGATGAACCCTATCACGCCTTAGAAAAAATGTGAAATGAAACCAAATGAGGGTTCCCAAAACCCATAAAATCTAATATCAATGAATGTTACGTATCTCTGGGTGGCGGTGGTTATCAGTGGATTATAATTCAATGGCCACTGATGTCTACTTGGACACCTATCAGAAGAGTCCCCTGATCTTATATTTATTGAATAAATCATCAGTGCAAAGCCAATGAAAACACGAAAAAATAATTATTTAAATAATGGAAAAAAACGAAAATTTTATTTCTAATGTCCAACATTGGGTGTGCCTTAAGAGAAATCTTGAAAAGACATATAATTGTGTCCCTGCAATCGTTATATTTCCCATAGGGACATAAAAATATCATAGATAAAGCCATGGAATACAATAGGGTATGAAACCATGGTGTGGATACATCCCTAAACACCAAAGAGAACCAGACTAACATGAAACGTAGTCAAAATACACAAACAAAATTCCTAGATGTGAAAACACCTCCAGAGATGGCTACAAGATAGTCCACATGATAATGAATATGGCTATGCCTTAAATACAGTGTACAATCACCCAGGAGGCAAGAGGAAGATGCAACACATTGATCAAAAGGATAATCATACTAATTGTCTGCCAATCATATCGAAATTTGAAGCCAATAGGGGATGGAACCTTCCCCATGTTGTTTAGGTCCAAACTTGGGAGGTTGGAATCCAAGTTCCCAAAAGAAGGATTTGAATGCCTAGTCTCTTCAATACATAGTTTTCTTATCCAGTTTGGTTCACTGTAATAGTTTGTTGGTTCACTAGTGAGGTGGACGCAAGGTTAAATCATGGGTTCCCTTCTCATGTTGGTATTCCCTACTTGTATGACATTACTTTCAAAGGCGTAAGGATAAGTACAAGACCTAGACCAGGAACTAAATAGAAGGAAGTTCACATTACTTGTCATCATTCCTGCTTGTTGATTTGTCTTCATCCAGTTGCCATCAATGACAACCTACACTACCATATTGCCAACAATAGCTCCCTCTCGCAAAATCCGTGTCTGATACAAATAAGTATCTTCACAGAGATAGATTAAAAAGGGCAGTGACTGCAGCTATAACCTTTTCAGCATTATTTCAAGTTTATGGAAAAAAATGGATCTGTAAGAGGTTGCGAGACTGATTACCTCGCAATCAATGCCAATAGTTTCATGTGAACATGGCCCTTCTATAACTACTTGTAACAAAACAAGTATAGTTCAGTTGGTTCATTTACATGAAATAAAAGGTCGAAGTTTTTCCTAAAATCACTATAAAATATCAGATTATGGGATTTAGTAAGTTTCCAAGGAAAAATTTATACACTTCTTTTGAACAAGTTCAAATTCACATAAACAAAAAAAGACATATTTGGGAAAATCATTAGATTTGAAATAGCATACTTTAGAATCTAGATAAACAAAATGGATATTTCCACTATTGTGCATTGAATAAACCTGAAATCCTGACAAAACAATTACAGTTTTTTAACATCCTCTAGTATATTATCAAGTAACAGCACAATGGAGATCCAAGTGAAAACCTACCCTTTGGGTAACAATTCAAGCACCAAGCATCTGCCCTAGAAGGAAGTTTGTTGCATGTCCCTATGCAACTTATTCCCCCCGTAGTAAATTCTGATGTAGCTCGGTCCAACTGTAAGATTGGTGACTTACTCCATTTCTTTCCCGAAAGCCTAAATGATGATCCACTTCCATCCATGAAGAGTTCTCTACAAAATCATACCATTTCCCAGCAACACTGTACTCAGTTTTGCTGCACCAGAGAAAAAGGAAATGGAACCTTAACCCAAGCCATTAAGTACCATTTCTTCGTAGAGAATTCACATACAAACTTGTTCTTGAAAAGGAAACCTGGAAAAAGGGGTATCCCATGGGGTCTCGTTGTTTGAGTACTGGAGGAAGCGAATTCCAACGGGTCTCTGAGGCCTGCAAAGAGGCCAAAGTCCCACAAGATCTAAGTTCTTCAAAACTCCGTAACGCTGATATCTGATTCATTCTAAATTGTTTCACCCTCATAGGATCCCTAAGGAATTCACTGTGACTAGAAAAGGCCACTTCGGGATCTGGATGCTCTCCTCTGACGTGAAGTTCAGACTGGAATTCCAGCTTATAAAAGAATTTCATCCCTATTTCCCACTTAATTTGATTCTGAATAAAAGATGAAAAGGCTTGTAATTGAATATCTCCTACTACAGGATTGGGATTCCATTCCAATTCATGTTCTAGAAAGAATTTAAACTGATAAAGTTCACACAACAAATCATTTTCCCTTGTAGATGAGTCATTATAGATATCCACAAAGTCATCAACATTTCCTATCATGAACTTTTTATTATTATTCAATCTAATCATCTGAAGGCCTGCCCATTGTTCATGCAGGTACATTGAATAAACTCTAGCAGGACTTCTACAAGAAATGGCTTGCTTAGCAAATTGAAACATTTGCCTCTTTTCTTCTTCTTTAATCATTAATTGCTGCTATAAAGACTATATCTTGGACTTCCACTTTTGTTCTTGAACCAAGTAAGCAGAAAACCAACTTTCCTGCATATGTTGTACTTCAAATTTATATTGTTTTTGATAAATAAGGCCCAAGTCATATAATTCATCATTTCTTCCAGTCCATTTAACAGTATTTACTCCAGTTGATGCTAAAGCCAGGGTATTAGTCCAGACATCATCAAGAATTTGATTAAAAAATTCATAGAGAACATCTGTGACTTTTTCTTTATCTTCAAAACTTTTAGAGGTACTAGGAAGAATGTTTTCTGTAGCTGCTGTAGCCAATAATTCCAAACTTGTATTATCCTCAGCCAATGGTACTGATTCCTTTAGTACTGATTTATCTCTAAGCAATTTATTTTGTTTCCTCAACCTTTTGTTTTGCAAACTCCATCGGTGAGCCTGATTTCTCAAAATTTTCAGTCTTTTCTTAAGAACACCATTATTTCTCTGTAATTGTCTACTCCTCTGTTTTAACTTTTCATTTTCATTTTTAACATATCTATCCAAAAATTGAAAGTCACAAACTTGCTTCTGAAGTTTCTTAATCCTCTTCTGTAACTTACTTGAAATTAAACCAGGAGAATCAGGCCTTACCACTTGATTAGATTCGTCTTCTTCACTTTGAGCTTGGTCTTGAAACTGAGTAGCTTCCAATTCTGGCAGGGGTGTTGACTCTAAATTTTGTCTCTGTGTATAACGGGTTCTTGGACATTTGGGTATTGTCGAAAACATATCTTCAGATGTTCTAACTTTTTCAATAACTTCTTCAGAAATGCCTTCTAGCCTTGTAGATCTTCTTCTCACGGTAACTGAAATTTTATTAACCTCTTCATCATCTCTATGCCTCTTTGGAGATGGTTGGGATTGAATTGGTTCATAAAATGTTGGTGCTGGATCAAATTCTGTCTAAACTGCTGGAGGGGGCAATACAGAATCTTGTGGATCATCATTAACCTGCTCTTGAAAACCTTTTTCCACTAAAAATTGTTCCCACGTTAGGTTGCTCTTCTGTAATTCCTCCACGATCAACAACTTAATTAATCCATGATGATACAAGCTATTACCAAGTCGTTGATCAGGCCGCTTTTGGGCAACTGAAGCCATTTTAGACAGGCTCTTCCACAAAAAGTATGGAATGTTCATCAATTCTTCTCCTTTAATGTGAAGGAGAATCCGAATATGATAAAGAAAGACAAGGCTATATCGTCCTTCACAAGTCAAATATTTCTGCAAAAAGAAAATGACATTACCCCATTCGGCAGTGAAACAGTTGCGTTCAGCTCCTCCCTTTTTCCAACGAATACTAGAATTAGCCACTTTCACAAACTGTTTCCAAGAGTCAGGGTTTTTCAAACGACCAGCTTTAAACCATCTTTCCCCTATTTGTGGTAAGCCTACAGCAAGAGCAATGGACGTTTCTGAAACTGGAAGAAGAAACCCCTAAATGTTAGGACAAGCTCCATCGAAATTGAGAGCAAATTCCTTGGTCACATCTTCATTGTGCCCTCTGAATTTACTAAAAAACACATACAATCCAATTTGTTGAAAAATCCTCTTACTAGAGGGATCTTCATCCAACAGTTCAATGGAAGATGGCTCCTCCCTACGTGCAGCACTAGCCATGCCAACTGAAACTTTCTTTGCTGAAAGGAAGTTAGGTGATCAAACCGGTATCCTTTAACCCAAATTGGTATTTACAGGCTTGACTTATGCATAACAAAGAAATCCAACTTTCAAATCGAGTATACATATAATTGTTCAAACATGTAGGGACAAAAGGATAGAACTAATTACGACAATTGATGGGGTCAAATCAGCATATACCCATTCGTCCAAAAAGCAATGAGTTAACGGTCACTCCATTTATGGAAATTATTTGAACAAAAATACTTGGTCGGACATGTCACGATATATAATAAGCCATGAAATGACCTTAAAAAGCTAATTGAAATGTATAAAAATCATTCTTATATGCTAGAATTTATACACATTATTAGGAAAAATATATTGAATTTAACCCTACAGGAACAATACTTGTCCGGAATTAAGTGAAGACTTTGAATAGCATACCACATAGGCAGGGGATAAAACCGATATCCAATCCTTCCAATCATGCAAATACAAATCCTCCATGGATTTTAAAGATATAACTCTGTTGGAAGAAATCATTATATCTGCAACTTGAAATTAAGAATAATTCCAAATAGAACTAAAATTTTACTTGTACTGGGAGGGATGAATCCAAGAGAGTATCAAGGTTCTATTCATTTTCAGGATTCCCTTCCCCATACACGAGACATTCCATTTTACCAGCAATCTGTTCATCTTCAGTATTTTACTTAAATATTTAAAAAATAAAAAACTGGAGATTCTACAGACTTGAGTCAAGCCTGTAATTGTCTGCTAAAACATGTTGAAATGAAAATTCTTCAACCAAACCATTCATGATGCAATCCAAACCATGTGAATTAAGGTGTTGGAGTAGAACATGGACGAGTAGACATCCCTCCTTTAATGCCAATGGCTTTCAAATCTTGGAAGTACAATCTAACAAGATATATGAATCAATTTTGTTGATGTCGAATACCCAAAAGATCAGATTGCTTATGGATCCATTTTGGAATGGTACTTATAAATTGCTAGTGGTTTCTTATGGAAAACCACTAGAGATTGATTATAGACCTTATGAGTGGGTATTGTGACTAGTATGACCTTGGAAACATATTAATTACAAAGAATCCATAACAATACTAGCTGTCTTAAACCATTATATTCTTTTGTCAAAAAATATAGCAACTCTCACATAGTGTCGCCAAAAACCAATTATAATGATAATTGGTGACAAACATTTACTACACTCACCAAAAGTAAAATAAGCATGTATTAGTGAGGGCTACTAAAATATTGTCACCAGAAGTGTCACCAAAGAGAGAATCAATAATGGGCCTTTAACAACCCTCACTAAAAATGTCACTGGAAAGGGATTTGGTGACGAACCTTAAAGGATAATCTCAAAAGGAACCTATAACGACGATGTTTTAAGGGTCGTCATCATCTGTGACATTCGTGACAACCCTTAAAGGTTCATCACATGTAGGACCCTCACCAATGACCTTTTTTCTTGTAGTGTAATGGCCCAGGGTAACAAAGTCTTGCACTATTTTTCCTTTGAAATCACCTGAAGGGATTAAATAAGCATGCTTCTATTTCCATATGGTTTTTAACACTTGAAAATCTTAGACATACAAAACACCCACATCTCTTATATGGCATTCCAGCCCCTTAATTTTTTGAATGAATTGTATCATCTCTCTCTTAAAAGTGACTTTATCTCAAACATTTCTCCTTTCATTGTAGGGTGATTAAACTATGGGATAAATCACCTTAGCTATCATGGCATGCATGCCCAAGTTTTTGCATGATGTGGCTACATGGCTATTGGCATATTTCTCATGTGTAGGATTTGATTACATACATTTATCCATGACATCAGCTACATGCATTTATTTTAGCCTTCGATCTAGAATTTTGTGCCAAATGCATTGTTCCTCGACTATCCCAACACAGTAGTGCAGCTCTATCAAGTTTAGGCACAAGGAACTGACATTTAGATTGACTACTACCACTTGTTAGGGAAATGTAGGTTGTGGTTAGTTGTGACAACAACCCAGACAACAATAATTCATTATAGTGGGTTTGCAGATTGTATCATATCGATGTGAGACACCAGGTGTCCAATTGGCATTGTATAGAACCAATGTACCTTACAAATTCTAAAATGACTCTCTAGAAGATAAATATTTTTTATTTAGATTTCATCATTTTGGGGTGGGTAAAATCCTTTAGTTTCTTTACCGCTAGGACCTTCTTATTTCTATAGGTGTTGGACCCATGAACCATCGTCCTATCACCTTTAGTCTTTTATTAGTTGAGGGTATTTAACTTATGGAATTCATTTACATTGGACAATTATATTGATAATAATTCATTATATTTTTTGTTATATAGATTCCAACAACAACATATAATAATCCATTATAGTTGTTTTGTTTTATTGATTCCAATAAAAAAAAGACTTTGAGTGTAGTGTGATCACTCCTTCATAATTCTCAACGTACATTGTTAGTGCTTATGGGTGACTTTGCTCGAATTCTCATTGTGGCACTATTGGGATGAACCCTCAAAGTGTGGGTTCCTCCCTATATTGATAGACCCTCTAGTTTGTGGCATGGCCTATCATATTATATTTTGTAGTTTAATATTTTTATTCTTTTTAATGAATTTGTAGAAATCAAAAGAGTCATGATTTCAGTCTTCACTCCTTCAATTAGAAACATTGCAAGTCCTGAACATAAATTGCATCACATTTGAGAAGTATTCAAGGACAAGTGGCTCATTTTTTGAATTTTATGACAAGTGGCTCAGGTGGGGAAGACTTAGAGCTATTTGTATTCCATGGTCCTTGACCACTATGGTCTCCTGTTATCTAAGTCTAAGTATAAGATACAGGGTGCTCAATACCAGGGATAATGTTCTAGTGCAACTAGGAAAATGTGTTGTGATAAGATCTCTCTCAGATGACTAACTAATTTGATTTTTCTTTACCGATGATTCATCCTCTACTATATAAACTATTATAATGATTCGACCAATAGAATATTCCACCACTTTTGTAAAAAAATAGGGAGGGGGGGGGGTCTAATCGCATCGAGAGATCTAAAATGTTCAAAGATCTATATCTTGAGTGGGCCTCAATCTCTTGATCTTGATATTGTGATTCAACCTCTATCATGAACACTAAATCAATATATTATAGAATCAATAAGTACCAAGGGCATCCTTACTACCAGCATTAGCAAGAGAAAAGGAAGACATGAAAAGCACCCATAGTAATAGCTTCCATGGCACCACCCACAGCTAAATCTCGCATATGTGATCTTCTCAAGGTTTCTCTAAAAACCTGAAAACACAATCCAAACGTAACATATCTGGATCTTGCTCTTGAACAAGCAATGCAATAAGCTTTGGCTTATCACAATATTAACATGGTATTGTTTATGTTTTATGCGAGTCATCATGTATTGATTCTAGGCTGTAAATTATTATTGTTTCCATGATTTACATTGTAAGAAATAGTGATTCATGTTACTTTTCAGGTGATGAAATAATTTTCTCTTTCTTTAAGCAATCCATTTTATGAGTAGTACAATCACACGTGATACCTTTATTTCTAGCTAGATGTTATTCACAAATATCAAATATTGGATTATATTAGTAGACTCTTGATAAGAGATAGTGTGTCCATGCTTTGACGTAATTCGTAATCGTGGTAAGACAAGAGTGGTTAGTGTAATTACTGAAACATGGTTTACATGTTACTAAGAAAATGTTATCATGCTCGATAAATCGAGTTCTTTGTTATCCAGGGGTAACAAAGTCATGATTACATCTTACTATTAACTTGGATGGATACTTTGTATGACTTAGTCACCATTGATTATGGATTCACCGGTGTAGAGTGCTATCTCAAAATCTAACAGCCTATGAAGTCCATGAATGTGGTAAATCCATGCTATTTTTGGTGTTACAAACAAATCCAATCTACACTTTCTACAAGGCTTTGGTTATGATGTCGATGATTCATATGTGTCAACTAACTATGCTTCTTACTATGCTCTACTTCTTATTGTGCTCTAGTTCCCTCTATTTAAACATAAGGCAGGGGCTAGCTGCTTTGCAACCACCCTTGCGTTTACTATGGCTTAATGGAAGGAAGGCCCATCGAGGATCATGAAGTTTTAAAAAACCATAACATTGGATAATGGCCCAAATGAAATCCATCTAAATACATAAATTGGTTCATGGATCTCTCCTCCCTTCGAAAATAATTAGGTGCATGTATCACCTCTCCAGCACACATTAAATTCAATGAACATTTTTACCATAGTTGTGCAAGGTATGGTAGTATTAGGACCATATTGGAAGAATGGAGATGAGGTGACATGGGCATAGTCCCATTACCACTCAAAATTGAAAAAATTTCACATACGTAATTCACTAATCCTATAAGTATTATGCAAGCACTTCATAATGTGTGTGGAGATTATAATGCATTTTCATTGAAGGTAAATTCAAAAAAAAAACTTCATTTAAAATATAAGTTTATTCTTATAAAAAGGGAAAATGATGTTTAGGTTTAAAAAATTCCACTCCTTAACACAAAGAAGCAACATCCAATGGAAAATATTTAGCATCAAAAACAACATTATTAAGGCCATGAGTATGGGTAGAATAAAGAGAAATTTAAAATTTGTAGCTATCATCAAGTTCCACAAGGTGTCTTTTTACTTAATTTTGACCTAATGTTGGGCACTCACATACTTCCTTGTAGTCAATAAGTGGATTTATTTTTCTACTTCAAAGGATTTGAGATTCAAAGTAATGGAAAAAGAGGACAAAATAGAGGTAAGAAGCTATAAAAATTGAATATATGCCTAGAGTATCACTATTTTTATTGAAACAAGTGATTATTCTTCTTGTTTCACTTTTCTTATTTCATGCTCATTCTATCTGTAAGCATTATTTGAGAAATAGACTTTGTAAAGGGATTTAAGGAGGCCTAAGACAATGATTTTATAGTCCCAACCCCTGGTGGACTTTTGTGTAAATGAATGGTTGTTTTAGACTTGAGACTTTACCCCAATACTAGAGTTGCTATTTTATAAATGAATTGTTGGGTTTTATTATGTAATCAAGATCGAGGTACATTGCAATTGGTGAAGTAATAAATCTCAAACAAGTTACATTGGTTTCCCTTTCATTTTTTGTCTCACATGGTGTTGAATAAACCAATATGCTTGTCTTGTCTCTTTGGTTTTCTATCTAAAGAATATGTGTTAGAAAAGTAGTTCAACCTCCTCCTTAACACATACTTGTTTATTTTCTCTAAGTTATGTATCAAATAAAACTATATCATGGTTTCCATGGTTCAAAAGATCATTCCTATGGTTAAAAGATATTGAACCTCTTACGGTTTGGCTTCTCGGTCACTCTAAATTATAAATCAACATCTTTTTATTTACTTTTAAATATATTGTATAGGAAACACCATGCACCATTTCCCCTGTAATAAATCTAGTTAGAGATTCATAAATATAAGTTGTTCTTGTTTAGCATGCAATAATAATAACTCTAGAACAATGAAAGGTACTCCCTCTCTGGCCTAAGGATGGTCTTGAAGGCCTACAATGGAATAGGAAGGTGCTCCTACACATTATCGTTCAAATCCGATACCCTAATAACAAAGGGGAACAACCTAGGGTACAACATATACTATAAAAAAGAGTCTATAAATGTGTGCAACACATCATCCATTAAATGAGCAAAAGTAGGTTGTAGATTAGTCAATAAAAAAGACATGCTAGCCACTCATAAATCCCTTGCTTCATCTTGAAGGTGGTATTCCAAGTGTCTTCTTACTTGATTTGGAGCTATTGATATCCAAGCTTAAAATACATCTTAGTGAGATACCTTGCATTACATATTCACCTATTGACGAATTTGGGTGTAAAAAGAAGCATAGACAAGGTTTTGGGGGAAATTGATTTTCTTGGATTTGACATAATCCAATTTTGAGCCCTAGAAGCATCAAAATGCAATGAAACCTAATTTTGGCCAAACTATTCATACATACCAAATGACCTATGTGAAGGCAATGGTTGTCTTGTAGATGTTCCTTAAGTTCATTGATCATCACAAAGCTTATGGAATTCAATTCCAAGCTTCAGAAGTACAAAAATGCATCTATTAAATAATCCCACCAAAAATCCAAGTTTCCATTTATTTTTTTTAAGTATGTCAAAAGGCATAAAAAACTATCATGCATCCAGTTGTTGGAAGTCCCTATGTGTTTGATATTTATTGCCTCTAACTATGTGTCATTTTGATATTTTATGTAGGAGATAAAGTAGTACAAATATTAGAATCGAAGGGGGCTCATGGTTTTAATGGTTGACTAGGATTTCTTCTATGTAAAATTAACTAGATAGATCTCTCTTTTAGGTACACCCATAGAGAAAACAATTTAGGAGGTTATTGATAGGCTAGGGGATACGTATGACAAAATTTATTTGGCCCCATAAAAATCACATAGGTTGAAAAATAATTATGAACATAAACCATTCTCTTGCGCACATTTATAGAAATTGTGCATCCATAATCCAAACTAAGAAATATGTTTCTATGTTTGGCCATAAGGATCATTTGCCTCAGTTTTTAGTAGCCAAAATGCATCATTGTGGGAGAACATTGCTAGTTTTGTTTTCACAAAGAAACCCTAACCTCATATTTGCACCAATAATTCTTTGTATGTACTGTGTTATTTGAGAAACCCTTAAGGGGAAGCCTAAATCTACATGAGACTAACCTATTTTTGGAATTTCATGATCTAAAATTGATCATAGCTTTCATGGTGAAAAAATAAAGTTTTAAGCTATGTCTTTCTCCTCCACAAGTTGCACAAGGAATCATGTTGATGATTCTAGGCATATTTTCTCGACGAGAGGGACACCTTGTGCAACAAATGCTAGGTTTCAACGTGAAGAAATGGCCAATTAATGGTAGGATTGCAAAGCAGAAACTCATAGAGAAACAACCAAAATCAGTGCACTCAATTTCAATCAAATGAATTAGATGCATCCATGATGATATTGATTTATGGTGTTTGATAAGTTGTGAAGCACCACAAATGACCATATTTCTCTTCGATTGAGTTGATCGAAGAGTTGGTATGTCAATGGTAGGTCTACTCTCGTTGTTTATAAAATGGTAGTTGGAAAGATGGGATGAAATAGAAGATGTTGTTATTACTTAAACAAATGTTATATTGTTGGAGCATATAAGAGTTGCATTAACCCTCAACCATAATGTGTTATTTAAACTCATTTTGAACCAACTTTATATATTGTTGAATATATATATATATATAGAGAGAGAGAGAGAGAGTAATATTGAAGTGTGTGTTAGCACCAATAAAGAGTAGGTGTGTTTTTTTAAAGGGAAAAAGGTTGTGAATTCCATTCTCACTCACAGAATTTGTTGCCACAACTAGTTTGTGCAACAAAGCAATGCTACTTAAAAAAATTACACATCTTGTGTGACTTGCAAGAAGGGTTTTGGCTTGGTCTAAGTATGGTGCTAAGAATAAAGTGCAACATGATTTTATAAAAGGAAAAGAGTTTTGGTCTCTATTTTTTCCCACTTGAAAAGCATTATTACAACTATGCAAGAGAATACAACAGCGCTATGTAACTCTTGTTGCACTTCCTAAGTGAAGATCGTGTCGACCCTTTATTGTTGATAGAGTCACTTTATTAATATTAAGTTGGTTTAAGAGATAATAAAGAGTGTAATGTAATTTTATAAGAAGAGAAAAGGAGGTTGTGAGTTCTATTCCTACCCACTACAAAATCCATGTCTTGAAATCCCATACAGACAAAATAAACATCAAAGCAATGTATCCTCCCCCAAATCAATTCATATTTCCCTTAGGGGTAAGGTTCTTAACTCTATATGGTAGTGATCTCGCCTTGGTAGCTCCAATACCAAACCCAATACATCCCTTTCTCCTACATTCGACCTCCCAGACATGGAGTTGGGACGTTTGACTCTCCCTAGGCCTCCTTCGATGAGGTGACTTTCAAATTCCTCACAGTTGCAACTTAAAAATCCCATGTCTTAATTTCATCATCTACCTATTTGAAATTTTTGAAGTTGGACACAATCTCGGAAGTGAAGTTAAGATCTTTTGCTTCGAAGAACAAGGTGATCTCTCTATTGGAATGCAGTCTCATCAATTGATTCACAAGTTTATGGCCATCTCCAAGAGCTATGGAGCAATGGGTAACTAAGAACTTGTGTCCCTTAAAAAAAGTGAATCTCACTCACCATTTTTGTAGTAGGGTTTACTATTCATTTATTTTTTAGAACAATGAATAACGATATCTTTTCTTCAAGAATGGACCACATGTAATGGGCCCAAGAGATATGTATCTAAATAGATGGACTATTGATTTTAACCCTGAGAGAGAAATTCCTTGAATATTTTTAGTTTGGGTTCGATTACCTCACCTCCCATTACATTGTTATAGTGATGAGGACATGAAAGTAATCATAAACCTGCTAGGAAATTATATAGATAAATCTGAACCAAATGGAGGAATATATGCATGCACTAGGATATGCATGGAAGTGGACTTAGAAAAAGGCCTCCCAAAAGAAATAAATCTATCACTGGATAGATAGAATCAGGCATAAAAACTAGATTATGAACAAATGTTTTTTAAAGAAAAGGTGTGCCATAAAGATGAGAATTTTGAAAGGAATTTCCAACATGCAAAAAATTCCACACAAACTCAAGAAGTTGAAAATAGATGGAAACAAGTGAAGAAAGGAACAAAAAAAATTGGCCTGATAGGGCCATCAAGCAAGGTGTTGATTAACCCATTACCATAGTCAAACTAGTTCCAATCCCTCTCTCATATTGCAAGGAATAAACATTGGTAAAACCAAACATGGAACAAGGGGAAGTGAAAAAGCATATTGAAGGGACTAAAAAACAAATCGTATTGGAAGAAATAAACCATGGGAAACAAAAAAATACTTGGATACTAGAAGAGACTATGCGAGAAATAAAATACAACCTAGTCAAAGATACCCCAAGTGGTATAATGACAAGAATAAAAGCAATACAATCGTTAGGAAGAGGAGACAAAAGTATCAGAAGAAAAGTAAATTCCAACTAGAAGGAAATGACAAAAACCATTAAGAGAAAAAAGGGAAGAAATGGGTGCTAAATAAAAATCATTGGGCCTGCAAATAACCATTGAAAACTCATTCATGAATGCACCAATAAAATGTACAGGGAATAGAAAGCTTGAAGTAAATGATGATACATCACCCCCCTCATCACAATAAATAAGGAATATTAACTCTTATAATTGCATGGGAATGGGTGGTGGGGGATGGGGAGTAAACTCAAAATAGATACAATGAAAGACCTTATGAAGGAAGAAAAGAAGTTAGTTCTCCTCATCCAAGAGACAAAGATGGAATCAAAAGAAGTGAAAGAAACAATGGAAATAATTTGAAAATTTCCAGAAGGAATAGAAATTAGCAAAAGGGATGCTTCAACAAGAATAGGCACATTTCAGAACACAAGAAATTTGAGAATGTTGGATGAAAGGGTGATGCAAAATTGGAAAATGGTGATCCTAGAAAGTAAAGACACAGTTTTCAAATCTAGATAATGCAAGAGACTTGCAAGTTGAATATGAGAGTGGATTATGATCAAAGCGCTTGGGTATAGAAGTTGCTCATAGATGAGCCAATGAGTAGACTTGTGCATTGAAGGAAAAAGTGATCTAGGAACCAGAGTCAGGGCCAGATCCAAGACCATATCTAGTAGTTGGAGCCACAAGCAAGAGTCGGAGCTAGATTCATAGTTATAGCCAAGATCCAGACCTAGATTCATAGATGTATCCAAGATACAGAGTCAAGGCCACATTACAGAGAAGTAGACATAATGCACATTGATCCAAATTGGTCCTCTAAGATTTTGGAGACCAAAAATCCTCTCAATTGGGAGGCGTGATCTGAAATGCACCCAAACTCTAGAATGGTTTTAATACTTAGTACCTACAATGTCTTATAACAATGTTTAAAGGTTACAACATATAAAAATACCATGCAAATGAAATGTGAATAAGGCAAAGCAGAGAGGAGGAATAGGAACTGACAGTTAGTCCATTGGCCTTCCTATTACCTCATTCCTCCTATATATCCTTGTAAGGAAACTCTCAAAGATATTTTGGCTGGCCAAGAGAGCTAGAGGTTCATTTAATCCAAACATTGCCTAAATGAAATACAGACCCACCATTAAATGATGGTTTCCCCAATTAGGTTTCCAGTGGAAGCATTATGTTATGATCCATGCTTAATGTGTACGTGTTTGAAATCTACATCTATTATTTTTCTTGTGTTATTTGTAAGCTTTATTTCGAAGTCGATGAACTTGTCAAAGTCACTGAACTGGTCGAAGTTGTTGGAATATCAATCAATACTAAGAGGGGGGGTGAATCAGTATTACACTATTTTCTATATTTTATCACACTTAAAAACTGAATCAACAAGAAAAATAGAAGACACAATTTATCATGGAAGCCCAACTGGGAAAAACCACCAATTCTTTCTATCATTGCAAAATTATGATTACAATTAATTTGCAAGCTCCAACTTGTTGGATGCACCAACACCCAAATTCTCAGCTACAACTGAAGGATGCACCAACACCCTATTTTGTCAGCTACAACTAACAGGATGCACCAACACCCTTTTAGCAGGCTACAACCTGCCCTAGCTCCACCCTTCCACCCTTGTCTATCTTCTTCAAATTTTCCAGAACCTATTTCCTTCAATTCTAGATCTTCATTGGTCTCGATCTATTCTTCTTGCTCCTTCAACTTGGACACCTAAGACACCTTTCTTCCATATCAAATGTGTGTTCCCTTTAATCATTGCATCTCTTCAAACTGTGCTCATGCATTTTCATCATCGTGCCTCTTCAAATATCTGATAATTAATCTTTAATTTGTGGTTTTGTTTATTGTATATTTTTAATTAATTAATCAAAAAACTCTTTGGACATTTTAGGCTCGCGGGCTTCTTCCTCTCAAGCCTACAGGATTCATTCCATGCGGGCTCTCCCCATGTAGGAAACATCCCTAATCCCCTTGCTTCTTCATGGGCATATGCGGGCAATCCCCTTACAGGAAATCCTAGGGCCTTGTGAGCTTTAACTTTAGCCCATGCGGGCTTCCTTAAGCCTCTACGGGCTTAATCTCACCCCGTGCGGGCATCCCTAATCCCTTGCAGGCTTAGCTTCATCCCCTACATGCATAGACAAACCCTTGCAGGCATCGTTTAGCCCTTACGGACATTCCTAGGCCCCTACGGGTTTTAACTTTAGCCCCTGCGAGCACCCTTAAGCCCATGTGGGCTTAACCTCACCCCCTGCGGGCTTTCCTAAGCTCCTGCGAGATTCCTTAAACCCCTGTGGGCTTAACCTCAGCTCCTGCGTGCATATTTAAGCCTTTGGGAGATTTTAACCCTGAAGTCCCTTTATAAATAATCATGTTTTTCTTTGTTTTTGGGAGACCAATAACTCGCACGTGAGAGCACCAAATAGGAATCTGATTTCATGGCTGGATAGTCAGTTCACCAAGGAACAAGACCATGCTAACTGATGAATTTTATCATCAAAATAACACCTCCTTGCGGGAATTTCCAAATTCTTTATGAACCTATAATTGAACAAATAAACAACCTTTTTCTCATTTTGGCAGACTTCTATTTCACACGTGTGAACTTCAAAGGAGAATTTGAACCCATGGTTAGATATCCAATTCACCAGAGAACAATCATGTCCCACCTTATTAGTTTTATCAACACAAGGACACCTCCTTGCGGGCATTTCCAAATGGCCTCTTAGCCATCTGAGTTCAACACTTAGCCAAATTTTTTGTTCTTAATATGTAAAAATAATATTTTTCCTACTTTTGGCAGATTGGTCTTTTGCATATATGACCATCATAAGGCAAACTGAAAGTATGGTTGGATATCCATTTCAACAAGGAACAAATCCATGTCACCTTTTGAATTTTTTGATACACACACATCATCTGGCGGGCATTTGAAAATAGCCTTCCAAACTGTTAATTCAACACTTAGACAAAATTGTCAAACCCTAGGTCAACATGATGAGATTTTTATTTTCATCATATTTGAAGTGTGAGACACCCAATGGGAAGAGGCTAACAAGGTGATTCCATCAAGACCAATTTCATCCTTTGAAGCTTCTTTCTCTCTCCTTGGTGGGAATTTTACTGGAGTCGTGCAATTTAGTCTGGGAGGCACTTTTGGCAGATCAATATCTTCATTCTCAGAGACTCTTTGGATAATCTAAGACCATGGTTGGATGCACCAAACAACGTTCTAGAGATCCATACTCTCAAAATTATTTAAGACATCAATGACAAGAGATGGAAGGCATTTTACTGAGGTCACTTAGGCAGTTTTAGTGATTTTACACTTAGACAATTTTTGCACTTTCCTAGACTTGGTCCAATTTGCCTGAAACATTGTTTTGGCAGATCCATAACTTCTTCATCGTGCACTTTCAATTCAATATGAGAACATGGTCAGGTAGTCAAGAGAACAAGCTACAGCCTGAACATATGGTGCGTGCATTTATTTTAATCTATGAATTATGGCGTGCATTTTCTTGATGCCACTTAGGCAGTTTTACTACCTCTGGTGCAAAACATCCTAAAACCCTATTTTGGTAGGCCTTTAAATTTGTCATCAATCATCCTCTTTGAGAGCTGAGACCATGGTAAGATAGCTTCTTCAACAAGCTACAGTATGATAGTTTCAGATAATTTTTACCATTCACCTATGAGGTACGGCGTGCATTTCCCCAAGGCTACTTGGGCCAATTTTCCAACACAGCGATTTTTCAGAATGTCTAAAATTGCTTGAACCCTTTTTTTGGCAGATCTATAGCTTTCTCATAAAGTACTATTTGAAGAAATGAGACCATGGTTAGATAGCATATTCAACAAGGTATATCCAGATATGATGGTGCGGGCATTATCTTCAAACCATGAATTATGGCGGGCATTATCTTAGAGAAGTTTTGACTAATTTTTCCATACTTAGTCAATTTCCAAAGTCTCATAAACTTGCCATGTTTTTCAAAAATGATGTCAAATTCAAACACTGAATTAATGATAGCACCAGAACACCATCATGTGTCTTTCCAGCTTCATCACACATGCCACATCATCATACATTCCATGTCATCACTTCCTTTGTTATTCCTTTTTCTTTCACTGAGTTTGCCATGCCATCATGTCCTTGGTTATTCCTTTATCATTACTGAACTCCTTTGACATCAATGACAATCATCTTCAACATTGTCCCCCTTTGGCATTGATGGAAACATCTAAACATTCTCCCCCTTTGACAGCAATGACAAAGTATAACCCGTTATTCCCTTTGTTGTAACCATCTTGATAGAGAATTTCCTATCCTTCTTCCTTTTGACAATTGCCCTTCTTTTGCTTCTTTTCCTCCTTTTATCTTGGACTTGGTACTAGTCACTGTGTTAAGATAATATAGTCATCATCTTGTAGCTGGAATTTGAATGATAACCACTTTGAGTGATATCCCGGATGATAAGTTCATAAACTCCCCCTTTCAATGTTCCTTCTGCTCTATTAATGAGTCTTTCACAATTAGTCTTCCCATCTAAATTGTGTACTTGCTTATATGATCATGATTTCCATATACCATGGATGGATAGTATCTCTTTTACTAGGTGATCATATTCAATGTATTTTGCACCTTTTATCCAATTCTTGCATATATGTGTATGCTCACAAAACTTCTTTAAGGATTCCAGTGTTCTTTCTTAATAGAGTTTCTCATAGAACATTGAGATTTTGACCTTGCCTAGACTCATTTTACTCATGCATTCTAGAGCAAAGATTACATACTTTTCCTTACTGTGTTTGGAGTATGTAGACCATCCTTGTAGGAGCAACTCACTTCTTATGTCCAAGATATTTACCTGTCAACATTCTTATTTCAGTTCTTTACACCAGTTAATCATTTCACCAAGATCATCTCTTATCTTCTCTAATTTTGCTTCTGATTTTGTTACACTTCAACCATTAAGTGTGCTTGTCACATAGATGTTTTCTAGACAAAATTTGTTTCTTCAATTTTGTCATCTCTCTACTTCTTGTTTTTTTATGAAGCCATCCTTTCAATCTTAGCAAGTGATGTTAATTACTTTCAACTCCCAACTGTATTTTTATGATATTTACTCCCCCTGAGTATATGATCCCTTCTAATGCTAGCTTCAGGGTTTCTTTTTTTCTCCCTTTTTTTTGTTCATGAGAGACTTTAGAAGACAATTCCAAAATCCTTCTCTCCATCGATGTATTCTTCATCTTCATCTTGTTTTCCATCATAATGGATTTCATTCTTATCTACAGCACTATTATGTTGATCATCATCTTTGGAAACTTCATTGATGCTTGGAATCTGGGTTTCCTCTAACTCTTTGTAGTCTTCCTTTCTTCTCCACATATTTCCATGAGGTATACTGCTTACTGACCTTCTTTGTTTCTTGGATTATGTGCTTAGATATTTTATCTTGGTTCTGCAATCAACAACCTTATGACCAAACTTGTGACAGTAGTGACAATACCCATAGAATATTCCTTTATGTTTGAGGAATATTTGATCTTCTTGCTTCACAACTTCCATCTTCTTCCATCCCTTCGTTTGTTCTTGAACTTATATTGAAGCATTCTTCCTTAGCTTACATTCTCTAGCCATATGTCCAAATTTATAACATGAGTAGCTATTACCAAAAAATGTTTGTTGGATCCTTCTTGTCATTGGTTTTTTAGGTATTGTATCAGTTCTATCTCCATTATGCGAGGAGTGAACATATTTCTGACTATTCTTCTTAATCGGGCTCTTGAGTGGAGCATCATAGCTTCTTTTATTCATATCTTTGAATGTAAAGGACACACATTATGGCTTCTTTTCTTTGTCATAACCTAATCCAGTTTTATCACTTGATGATCTTTGGCTACTTAGGATTTCATCTAAGGTCCTTGAGCTGTTCTCAAATTTTGATTTAATAGATTCCTTATCAAGCTTATTTTTAAGCCACATAACTTCTTGTCTTGACTTGTGCAGCTCTTCTTGGAGGGTCTTGACTTCCTCTTCTTTTGATTTCACCTCTTCTTGGTATTCTGACAATTTTCCTTTCGAGGATTTCTTCCTTATTCTATATTTTGCAATGTCCTCAAGAGCACACATGAGTTCAGCTTCTAGGTCTACTTCCTCTTCCATATCTGAATTATCTTCTACTTCTTTTTCAAGATTTTTGTTCTCTATCCCCATGAATAAGATTTATGCTTCTTCATCTGAACAGCTATCATCCATGGAATAAAAGGTTTTTCTTAAAAAAAAATGTTATTTTTGAAGTTATTACGGCACTCACTTTCTTCGTCTTGTTTGGGATAGGGACATTTGTTAGCAAAGTGACCAATTCTCCCACAGTTAAAACATTTCAAAGGTAATTTCCCTTTGAACTTACCGGTGCCTCTCTTAATATTTTTTATTAGAAGTACTTCTTCATCATCAGGTTCTTCTTCTTGAATCTTTTTATATTTATTCTCTGTTTTTTATACTTTAAAGGATGCTTCCTTCTTTTGAGAGTTGTCTTTCCCAATCCTCATTCCATAAGCTATAATAATTCCATATAACTCATCCATGGTGAGTTTTTCAAGATCTTCTCTATCTTCTAGTGTAGAAATCTTAGGATTGTAGATCATTGCAAGAGATCTTAGTACTTTCTCAACTATCTCATTTTCTTCCAATTCTTCTCCTAGTCCTTGAATAGCATTCACAATTTCATCCACTATTCAAAAATATTCTTAAATGTTTTCTTCTTCCTTCATTTTCAGACTTTCGAATTGAGTTTTAAAAATCTGGAGTTTAGCTCTTTTTACTTTAGTGTCTCCTTCATAGATGGTATGCAATTTGTCCCAAATTTCCTTTGTTGTTTGACAATCCATTACTTTGGAAAAAACTGTTCTGCTTA
Organism: Larix kaempferi; assembly: GCA_027924585.1. Classification (NCBI taxonomy): domain Eukaryota; kingdom Viridiplantae; phylum Streptophyta; class Pinopsida; order Pinales; family Pinaceae; genus Larix; species Larix kaempferi. Next base: position 975,529 of record BSBM01000841.1, read on the forward strand.
ATCCTGCCAGAATTGCATTAACAGCTTTGGCATTGCTTCCAAAAAAATTAATTCCTTCAAGATCTGTAGGAGGTACTTTGGGATATGTGTACCCTGTTTCTATGGACATACAAACATCTAATCCAAGAGACATTATGTAGCTTATCAGTCTGATGCTCTAGAAGGCATAGTCTTCTCCATTGAATAAGGGAACCTTGGAGGATACTTTTCCTGACTGATCCATAGTGATAAAATATTTCTCTTCAAGTGTTTAAACTTTTAATGAAGAGCCTACTTTGATACCAATTGTTGGAATATCAAGCAATACTGAGAAGGGGGGGGGGTAAATCATTATTACACTATTTTCTATATTTTATCACACTTAAAAACTGAATCAACAAGAAAAATAGAAGACACAATTTATCGTGGAAGCCCAACTGGGAAAAACCACCAATTCTTTCTATTACTGCAAAATTATGATTACAATTAATTTGCAAGCTCCAACTTGCCGGATGCACCAACATCCAAATTCTCAGCTACAACTGAAGGATGCACCAACACCTTGTTTTGTCAGCTACAACTGACAGGATGCACCAACACCCTTTTAGAAGGCTACAACTTGCCCTAGCTCCACCCTTCCACCCTTGTCTATCTTCTTCATATTTTCCAGAACCTATTTCCTTCAATTCTGGATCTTCATTGGTCTCAGCCTGTTCTTGTTTCTCCTTCAACCTAGACACCCGAGACACCTTTATTCCATCTCAAATGTGTGTTTATATATTATATAATTCACCCTTTAATCATTGCATCTCTTCAAACTGTGCTCGTGCATTTTCATCATCGTGCCTCTTCAAATCTCTGATAATTAATCTTTAATTTTTGGTTCTGTTTATTGTATATTTTTAATTAATTAATTAAAAAAATCTTTGGACATTTTAGGCATGCGGGATTCTTCCTCTCATACCTACGGGCTTCATTCCATGCGGGCTCTCCCTATGCGGACAACATCCCTAATCCCCTTGCTTCTCCGTGGGCATATGCGGGCAAGCCCCTTGCAAGCAATCCTAGGCCCTTGTGGGCTTGAACTTTATCCCCGCGGGATTCCTTAAGCCTCTGCGGGCTCAACCTCACCCCCTGCGGGCATCTCTAAGTCCCTGCGGACTTAACTTTAGCCCCTGTGGGCATCTTTTAGCCCTTACAAGCATTCATAGGCCCTTGTGGGCTTTAACTTTATCCCCTGCGGGCACCCTTAAGCCCCTGTGGGCTTAAGCTCACCCCCTGCGAGCTTTCCTAAGCTCCTGCGGGCTTCCTTAAACCCCTGTGGGATTAAACTCAAATCCTGCGGACATATTTAAGCCTTTGGGAGCTTTTAACCCTTAATCCCCTTTATAAATAATCATGTTTTTCTTTGTTTTTGGGAGACCAATAACTTGCACGTGAGAGAACCAAATAGGAATCGGATTTCATGGATGGATAGCCAATTCACCAAGGAACAAGACCATGCTAACTGATTAATTTTATCATCAAAAGAACACCTCCTTGCGGGAATTTCCAAATGCTTTATCAACCTATAATTGAACAAATAAACAACCTTTTTCTCATTTTGGCTATTTCACACGTGTGAACTTCAGAGGAGAATCTGAACCCATGGTTAGATATCCAATTCACCAGAGAACAAGCCTATCCCACCTGATTAGTTTTATCAGCATAGGTACACCTCCTTGCAGTCATTTCCAAATGGCCTCTTAGCCATGTGAGTTCAACACAACCAATTTTTTTGTCTTAATATGTAAAAATAATATTTTTCCTACTTTTGGCAGATTGATCTTTTGCATATATGACCATAAGGAAAACTGAAAGTATGGCTGGATAGCCATTTCAACAAGGAACAAATCCATGTCACCTTCTGAATTTTTTGATACACACACATCATCTGGCGGGCATTTGAAAATAGGCTTCCAAACTATTAATTCAACAGACAAAATTGTCAAACCCTAGGTCAACATGATGAGATTTTTATTTTCATCAAATTTGAAGTGTGAGACACCCAATGGGTAGAGGATAACAAGGTGATTCCATCAAGACCAATTTCATCCTCTGAAGCTTCTTTCTCTCTCCTTGGCAGGCATTTTACTGGAGTAGTGCAATTTAGTCTGGGAGGCACTTTTGGCAGATCAATATCTTCATTCTCAGAGACTCTTTAGACAATATGAGACCATGGTTGGATGCACCAAAAAATGTTCTAGAGATCCAGACTCTCAAAATGATTTAAGACATCAACCACAAGAGATGGCGGGCATTTTACTGAGGTCACTTAGGCATTTTTAGTGATTTTACACTTATACAATTTTTGCACTTTCCTAGACTTGGTCCAATCTTCCTGAAACACTGTTTTGGTAGATCCATAACTTATTCCTCATGCACTTTCAAGTCAATATGAGAACATGGTCAAGTAGAAAAGACAACAAGATACATCCTGAACATATGGTGCATGCATTTATTTTAACCTATGAATTATGGCGTGCATTTTCTTGAGGCCACTTAGGCAGTTTTACTACCTATGGTGCAAAACATCCTAAAACCTTGTTTTGGTAGGCCTTTAACTTTGTCATCAAGCATCCTCTTTGAGAGTTGAGACCATGGTAAGATAGATTCTTCAACAAGCTACAATATGATAGTTTCAGATAATTTTTACCATTCACCTATGAGGTACAGCGTGCATTTCCCCAAGGCTACTTGGACCAATTTTCCAACACAACCATTTTTCAGAATGTCTAAAACTACTTGAACCCTTGTTTTGGCAGATCTATAGCTTTGTCATAAAGTACTCTTTTGAATAAATTAGACCATGGCTAGATAGCCTATTCAACAAGGTATATCCTGATATGATGGTGCGGGAATTATCTTCAAAACATGAATTATGGAGGGAATTATCTTAGAACAGTTTTGACTAATCTTTCCATACTTAGTCAATTTCCAAAGTCTCATAAACTTGCCATGTTTTTCAAAAATGATGTCAGATTGCAACAATGACTTAATGATAGCACCAGAACACCATCATGTGTATTTTCAACTTCATCACACATGCCACATCATCATACATGCCATGTCATCCTTTGTCTTTCACTGAGTTTTCCCTGCCATCATGTCCTTGGTTATTCCTTTGTCATTACTGAACTCCTTTAACATCAATGACAATCATATTCAACAGAAGTCACTGAGCTTGTCAAAGTCTATGAACTTGTCATAGTTGATGAACTTGTCGAAGTCTTGGCATACGATAATAATGCCAACTGTTGGGTGGATCATACCTCCTTCCTTAAGAAATAATGGTCCCCATTGTTTGCTCGTACAGTTGCAGAAACTTGTCGGTCAGTTCAGTACCACAGTACCATTTTCCTTGTGCTGGGATCTGTCCGGCATTGGCCACCTGAAACAAGGGAATTGCGTTCTTCCTTGTATGGTGTACTTGTCGTCCCACAATGGTGTCACGAGGAAGAGGCTCCTGAACATCTGGATGGATGTCTTCGGGTTCTGTTGTCTGAAAGTCGTTATGTTCCAACAGTGGTGCATGGTATGGTCGAAGTAGATCCACATTAAATACTATATGTAGACCCATGCATGAAGGAATGTTGAGATGGAAATCATTTTCTTCAATATGTTCAAGAATATTGTACGGACCATATCGCAAAGGCTTCAGCTTCTTATATGGACCAGTGAAGCGTTCCTTCTTGAGATGCAACCAAACGTGATCCCCAATTTGAAATGAATGAGGGATACGATGGTTATCCTATCGGGCCTTAGATTTTGGATTAGCTCATTGCAACATTTATTGTTCTTGTTTCTGGATGTCTCATATTTGATCTCGAAACTTCAATACTTTTTCAACTTCTCGTCGGTTATAGTCGGTATCGTTCAACTGTGTTGAGGAACTAATAAAGTCAATAGGAACTGGGGGTTTAAATCCATAATAGATCTCAAATGGACTCTTTCCTGTAGAGTTGTGTTGAGCATGATTGTAGCTCTGTTGTATATATGGAAGACTTTCATCCCATGTTCGTCAATGCTTGTGGTTGTACATATAAAGCAGTTGTACTACCAAGCGATTCACAAATTCCGTCTGTCCATCTGTATGAGGATGGAAAGATGTCGACAAGGAGAGTCTTGTGTTGATCTATTTCCAGAGAGTCCTCCCAAATATGCTGACAAACCTAGCATCTCTGTCGGAAATAATGGTTGTCAGTAAACCATAGTGTTTCCAGACATGTTCAAAGAAGAGTTGAGCGGTCTATTGTGTTGTCATAGTCTTCTTGCATGGAATGAGAATGGCCATCTTGGAAAATCTGTCGACTACTAGTAATATAGCATCATGTTGATCTTTGGTAGTAGGATATCCCATCAAGTATTCCATAGAAATAGATTCCCATGGTCGACTAGGAACTGGCAAAGGTGTCTACAATCCCTGTCGTCGATTAGGCAATTTAGAAATGGCACAAACCACGCATGAACGAATGTACTTGTTGACGTCAATTTTAAGTGAAGTCCAAAAGAAATACTTATGGAGAATAGAAAGGGTCCTTTCTACTCCAAAGTGTCCTGTAGTCTTTTTGTAGTTCACGTCCCAAATGAGTTGTTGTTGATGCTCACCTATCGGTACACAAAGCTGTCCAAGCTTGTATATCAAGGTGTCTTTCAAGAAATAGTCGGTTGTCGATGAATTGTCGGTATGAAGTTGTCTATAGACTGATGAAAAGTCATTGTCTTCTTGATACAACTGAGGACAAGTGGTGGTGTCATAACCCTGCATACTCATCACTGTAAGGAGAGTAATAGGTGGTCGACTCAAGAAATCGGCGGCAGCATTGGATTTACCTTTCCAATACTTAATTACCAACTAAAATTGTTGTTGGTAATTAATCCACTTGAGTTGTCGATTTGTTTATAACTTTGACTGGGACGGGGCGAACTGTAAAGGCTTGTGGTCAGTGAGAATGACCATCTCCTTGCCAAGGATATAATGTATCCATTGCTTAAGAGCTTGAACAATGGCGTACAGTTCTTTTTCATGTGTCAAATATGACCTTTGTTGATCAAACCTTGAATTTGTCTGCGAACCTCTTCATTTTCGATAATCGATCTTCTTTAAACAGACGCATTAGGTAATGAAGAACCAGGAGCAAGTTCAATAGAGTGTTTTACCTAGCAATGTAGAGGTGCTCCGTCTGGCTCTTGGAATAGGTTCCAGTACTCATCAAGAATATTGTTGATATGCTACTTCTATTGGGAGCTACATTGTTCAATGAGTTGACTGGTTGCTACAGTCTTCCTAGAATGTTGTGGCTTGATCATGATCAATGCAAACTTTTGAGCATGGTTTATGAGCTTCTTTGTCTGTTTAGCAGATATCATTACAACCACTGGTGTAGGTCATCGCTCTGGTATGTCGTACCATTGGTTCTGAATTTTAACAATCACCTTCTGAGGTCGTAACTAATAACTTCCATGTCGATCCCATAAGTAAGGTTTCCCAAACAAGGCGTCAACTATGGAGAGTGGTGCCATGTCGTAGAGTACATCATCTTCAAAAGGATTGATGAATTAGGTGAGTTTGCATTGTCGAGTGATCCTTAGTTCCTATCCATCCTTCATCCAACCGATGTTATAAGGATGAGGAAGTGGAGTGGTAAAAGTACCTATTTTCTTCATGAGATATTCAGAAACAAAGTTCTTTTGGCTACCATCATCCACAATCAGATGCAATGGATTGTTTTGAACCCATATCTGTGTATGGAATAGGTGCTCTTGTTCCTCCTCGTCGATGATAGTCAAGGCTGCTGGAGTGGTCGATGTTGATGTCAAAATGGTCGTTGCTTCTAGGTTAGATTCTACCATACTTTGTCGAACAAGTCAGATGTCGACATTTTTTCCAAAAATGTATTTCGAGATTTGCATTCAGACGTATCATGCCATGATGAATTGTGGTAATCACACCATTTCCTAGCAGGAGGTTGTTTGCTACGTTCCGTTTTGTCTTAATGATAATGATTTTTTCCATAATCTTGATTTGGAGGAGTTGGCTGAGAATATCTTGACTTGTCGAAGTCGGCCAGTGCCTTCTTGTCGGGTGGTCATCTTGTCGGCTTGGTCACGAAGCGTGATTTTCCTTTATATTCAGCTTCAATATTACTAGCATAGTGGAATGCATCCGCAAGCATATTGACAGTCAAAAATTCCATCTCCTACTGAATGTATGGGGCCAATCCGCTGACGTACTTCAAAACAAGCAATTTCTCTTCTTCTTGAATGTCAATTCTATCCATTAGTTGGTGTAACTCTGTACGGACTGGTCTTGTTAAGATTTAATATGCTAAGACAGAAAATAGCAGCATTACATTCCATTTCACAATAATAGCATATACAGGATCACTAAAGAAACAACAAGCATAGCATAAACACAAGAGACACGGATTTATCCTGGGAAACCTTCATGGGGTAGAAAACCCAGCAAAGATTCCTCAATATAGATGACCAACAATATACAAAGATGCAAACCAAAGAAATGACCTCCTTCTCCACCATAGTAGACCTCTCCTCCACAAGTGTGCTACTCTCAAGTGAGTGAGTGTGTGTCAAATGAGGAATACACCTCCTCTATTTATACACTACTCTGACTTGTCTTTTACACAAGACATGTAGGCTCGTATTTAACCAATGGGTTAAATACCCCACTACAACTGACTGGGCCGACCCCTCTAGGGTGGTCTAATAACCCTTTGACCCACATAACACATACAGGGCCGACCCCCACTAGGGAAGTCTAATAACCCAAGTTACCACATTCTGACGGAGGAATAAACATCTCTGGATATACAATAAGATCTTCACGGAGGAATGAAACATCTCCAGAATAATAAAGTACAAATTATAATATTCTTTGAAGTTACAATATCTCAACACTCCCCCTTAACGAGAAGGATATTATAACAGCATCTGCACGAGCAAGGAGTCATCAACATCATACATGATACATATATAAATCATTGGAAGCTTTCTCAACATCCTCAGTAACTCAACCAGTTACTGGAACATCAACATCTTCAGTACTGAGTCTTTATCTTCTGCAGCACTCAAACAACTACAGCAACATCAATATCTGAATCCTCACGATCGTCAATATCGTCATCACACGATCATCAGCATCGTCATCACACGATCAACATCGTCGTCTAGATCAACGCGATCAGCATCGTCACATCATCTCGATCTACAGCATCTGGTTCATCACGATCTACAGCATCTGGATCATCTCGATCTACAACATCTGGATCATCTCGATCTACAGCATCTGGATCATCATGATCTACAGCATCTGGATCATCTGTATTAGTATCCACGCCAATACATCTATCATCAAAGGCATGTATTATCACTAATACATATATCATCAAAAGAATGTATTCTCACTAATACATCTATCATCAAAAGCATGTATTCTCACTTAATACATCTATCATAAAAAGCATGTATTCTCACTAATACATCTATCATCAAAAGCATGTATTCTCACTAATACATCTATCATCAATAGCATGTATTCTCACTAATACATCTATCATCAAAATCATGTATTCTCACTAATACATCTGTCATCAAAAGAATGTATTCTCACTAATACATCTGTCATCAAAATCATGTATTCTCACTAATACATCTATTATCAAAAGCATGTATTCTCACTAATACATAGCAGCATATCCTGCAACACACACGATCATATTACAGGATGATCAATCCCGCTCTCTTTAGGACATAGTTCTATGGATGATACAATCTAGATCAAGTTCCAGGATGATCAATCCTTATCACATTAAGACAAGTCTCATGTCTAGGGATGATGCAATCCCATCATGTACATTTTGAACCCAGTTCATGAACGATGCAGTCCTCTCACGTACATTTTGAATCGAGGTCCAGGGACGATGCAGTCCTATCTTCAATTCTCGGAGACATCAGTCTACGGATCAATTCTGGGACCTAAGTCCGGGGAAGATACAATCCCCTACCTGTTCATTCAGGACTTCATTATCGGAGACCAAGGTTACGGCTCAATTCTGGGACCAGAGTTTGGGGAAGATACAATCCCCTACCTGTTCATTCAGGACTTCATTATCGGAGACCCAGTCTACGGCTCAATTCTGGGACCAGATTCCGAGGAAGATACAATCCCCTACCTGTTCATTCAGGACTTTATTATCGGAGACATCATGTCTACGGCTCAATTCTGGGACCTCAGTCCGGGGAAGATACAATCCCCTACCTATTCATTCAAGACTTTATTATCGGAGACATCATGTCTATGGCTCAATTCTAAGACCTCAGTCCGGGGAAGATACAATCCCCTACCTGTTCATTCAAGACTTCATTATCGGAGACATCATGTCTACGGCTCAATTCTGGGACCTCAGTCCGGGGAAGATACAATCCCCTACCTTTTCATTCAGGACTTCATTATCGGAGACATCATGTCTACGGCTCAATTCTGGGACCTCAGTCCGGGGAAGATACAATCCCCTACCTGTTCATTCAGGACTTCATTATCGGAGACATCATGTCTACGGCTCAATTCTGGGACCTCAGTCCGGGGAAGATACAATCCCCTACCTGTTCATTCAGGACTTCATTATCGGAGACATCATGTCTACGGCTCACTTTTAGAACATGTGTTCAAGGATGATACAATCCCTCTTCTTTCTCGCAGGAACCTGTCTACGGCTCACTTTAGAACATGTGTTCAAGGATGATACAATCCCTCTTCTTTCTCGGAGACACCTGTCTATGGCTCACTTTAGAACATGTGTTCAAGGATGATACAATCCCTCTTCTTTCTCGGAGACATCTATCTACGGCTCACTTTAGGACTGAAGTCCAGGGATGATTCAATCCCCAAATGTCCACCAAGGACTTCATTCTCGGAGACATACGTCTACGGCTCTCTTGAGGATGATGCAATCCTATCATGTCCACCAAGGACTTCATTCTCGAAGACATACATCTACGACTCTCTTGAGGATGATGCAATCCTATCATGTCCACCAAGGAATTCATTCTTGAAGACATACGTCTACGGCTCTCTTTAGAACATATGTTCAAGGATGATGCAATCCCCTTGTCACCTTAGACCTTGTCTAAGGACCATCCACCAACCTCTTTGTCGTCATCACTAATATAGGTATCCTCATCATCGACCTCACTATCGATGCAGGCAATCTCATCATGAGTTATCACATCACTCCCCCTTTCGAGGAGGGTCCTTCTAAACTGTATTAAGTTTGTCTTGGAAAACTATACTTGAGGTAGAGGTTTGGTTAGTACATCGGATCGGTAGAGGTTTGGTTAGTACATCGGCAATCCTGTTACAAATTCGAACTTTCTAGTTTCTTTCTGTGTCATATCTTGTATATTGAAATGTCATATCTCTATGTGCTTTGACTTATCATGGAACACTGAATTCTCTTCCATTTTGGTACAACTCTGTTTGTCACATAGGATCACAGTTGGGTCTATCTCTAATTCAAACAATCCTGAAGCCATACTTCTTCACAACTAGCAGAGCAAGCCGCCATATATTCTGCTTGTGCTGAAATCCATACTAGACTGCTTCCTGCTAAACCACAAGATCATGGCTGATTCCAGACAATAACATCCTCTCGATGTGCTCTACCTGTCTGATACACTTTTTGCTTAATCAACATCTGTGTAGCCATCCGAAGTCATGATCTCCAAAATAGCATAGATCAAATTCTATCATATCCTTTAGGTACCTCATCACATGCTTTGCAACTAACAGGTGAACACATCTAGTTTCCACTAGATACTGACTCAAGGTGTTCACAGCAAAGCATATATCTGACCTAGTATTCGTTAGACACATCAATGACTCAATAATTTGTCTGTATAGAGTTATATCCACTAACTCTGATGAGTCATCTGCTAACAAATTCAAATTCGAATCCATGAGAGTGGCCATTCAAACACATCAAGTTCTTTTAATATTTCGCAGCATACTTTCCCTGATTGAGAAAGATTCCTTCTGAGCCTTGCCATACTTCCAGACCTAGGAAGTAATGCATCAATCTGAGATCTTTCATTTTCATTTTTGCAACCATCTTCTTCTTTCTTTTCATGATTTGTTTCTCATTCCTTGTCAGAAAGAGATCATCGTCATACAATAAAGGTATGATAAGCTCATCATCCACAACCTTAGGGTAAAGGTTAGGAACAACTTTACTTTTGGTAAAGCCCAAGCTTATCAAGAAACTGTCAATTCTCCCTTTGTGACTGAACATCATTCACACTCTGCATTTAATGATCTTCTGCATATATATATCTGTGCCATCTCTCATTAGATGGGTCTACTGATATGAGCCTCAATATCATTTGAACTCTGTGGTGAGTTCCTTCTTGCATTCATGTCATCTATGTATAGAAACAATATTCAACCTTGTAGCAAAGGTTGAGATCCTCATCACCCATGGTGATCATCAATTGATTATCGATCCTGGGAACCCATATAGAACCTGATTCACACTTCTTCTTTAATTACACCATTAAGAGAATGGTCTTATCTATCCACTTGGAGCAAACATCTCATCATGATTCTCTTCCTCTTTCTAAGAGAATCTTCTAGCCACAAGCCTTGTATAGTGTGTTTGATTTGTAAATATTTTGTTGATCATCCATCGCTTGTTCAGTGTTCATCGTTCATCATGATCTTTCCTACAATTCAAAATTAAGTACATGATTAGTAATACTTCATAATCATCAAATCATATTGACATGATAACCTATTATGCATACAGATATTATTTACATAGTTATGCAACTATTTTGACCAATACTTTGGCACAACACTTTCCCATATCATGTATGCATACAGTGGCTATCTAGATGCCTTCCATCTCTACCAGAACATACTATCGAGAGTGTGCATAGCTCTCAGCATGTCAGCAAAGAGGTTTCATTCTAGACAAGCAACAATGGAATGTTTTGTTGAAATATTGTAACTTCAAAGAATATTATATTTGTATATTATTTATTCCGGAGATGTTCCATACCTCCGATGTGATTATACTATAAATTCGAAGATGTTTATTCCTCCAAGTTGGTTGTGGTAACTAGGGTTATTAGACCCACCATGTGGGGGTCGGCCCAGACAGTTATAATGGGGTATTTAACCTAATGGTTAAATACGAGCCTACATGTACTTGTGTAAAATACATATCAGAGTAGTGTATAAATAGAGGAGGTGTGTTCCTCATTTGATACACTCACTCACTTGAGGATAGCGCACTTGTGGAGGAGAGGTCTGCTATTGTGGAGGAGGAGATCATGTCTCAGGGTTTCATCTTTGTATATTGCTGGTCATCTATATTGAGGAAGCTTTGCTGGGTTTTCTACCCCATGAGGGTTTCCCAGGATAAATCTATGTCTCTTGTGTTTATGCTGTGCTTGTTGTTTCTTCAGTGATCCTATATATGCTATTATTGTGAAATGGAATGTAATGCTGCTATTTTCTGTCTTAGCATATTAAATTTTAACATGGTATCAGAGCTAACCTGAAGGAAGGCAAGGTATGGCACTTACGACACTTGCTTTACTTACGACAATTTGAAGGTTAGGGTTTTACATAGCAAAAACCAGTCATCGTGGAACTTTCGCTATAAATCCATTTATGCGAAGGTTCAGGGTCTGAAAAGTTTACAGGTCGAAGATAACATCCCCAGGTACCTTGTGTCCAAAGGGAACCCTCATATTTGTTGTACTTTGTGAGTTATGATCAGTACAAGTTAGGGTTTCTGCCTCTTCCAGATCTCAGTCAAAATCAGGTGACCTAGGAAAAAAGGTCATAACTTGGGCTAGGAAGCTCCAAATGAAATTTCGTAAAAAGTGACAGGTAGTACACAGACTGTAATATCTCGGGAAACTTTTTCAGAGGCCGAAGTTCAACCAGTGACACGTGGTACGCCGTACAAGTTCGCTCTCCTGTTTTATCCCATAAACAGGTCACGTTGCGACACTAGGCATAACTCTCTCTCAGAAAATCCAATTGAGGTCAGACCTATCAGGATGGAAATATGACAGGTCAGGATACTGCAGAAAAAGCGTTTCAGACCCTGTGGAGCAAAAAATTCAGAGTTATAGCAGAAACAATCAGGTGCATATTTCTGTCAAAACAGAATTATTTTTCGAGCACCTTTATTCATGGCTTCCGGAATTTAGGGTTTCGGAGAAAGTTAGAATTTTTGGAATCGGAGTCCACGGCTGAATGCTACTCAGGAAAATCAAAATTTAGAGACCAAGATCAAATTTTTTGGTTGGGTGGAAGACCGGGCTTGATCAAACCCCAGTTCGGGATTTTGATCGGAAAGATGGAAAATTAGGGCTTCAGCAAAAGTTGGAATTTTTGAAGTCTGTAACCACGGCTGGAAACTCCTAAGAAAAATAAGAGTTTATAGCCTTGGATTGAACCTTTTGTTTGGGCAGAAGGGTGGGCTTCATCAAACCCTAGTTCGGGATCCTGTCCAGAAGATCCAGAAGTTTCAAAGGCAATTTTGAGGGGTCAAATTTTGGAAATTCCAAAATTGAAGTATGCTAGTTTGATCAGCTCAGCAAGACATATTCTTTCATCCATTCAGAAGTGTGAAAGTCAAATATTGAATTTTTAGGGTTTCTCTAGAAAACCCTAATCAAGCTCCAGATCAAGTTTCAGGGGGAGTTGAGGCTAAGGCCTTACATAAGAAGACTACAAGAAGTCTCGACAGGTATGACTTAAGGAGGCTCAGGTATGTCTTGAAATCTAATTCTTAATTAAGTTCATGATGTGTTTGTCCTCATATTATTTATTAGTACAATCTTGATTAATGTGAGAATTGTATTATCACCCTAGTAACAGTATGAATGCATGTGAATGATCAAATACATTCATTGATTAAGGCTATATGACTGTACTAATGCATTATGATGTTGTGTGAGGTTGATGTTGTCTGCTAACAAGATACAGGTACATCACAAAAGACAAATCAGGTTCCATGACCATGAAAACATGAAGACAAAGACTCATCCATAATCTTTGTTCTACTTACGAGTGGTAGAGAATGAATAGAAGTTCAAAAGACATACAGAAGATCAAGCGGGAGGCAACCACACAAACATAAAAGATAAGTATTTGAGTTGTTATTTGAAATAGTAAATGATATTGCCTGTAATAGATCGTATGCATATTTGTATTCCTATAATATATCATGCTGAGTGTAAATATTCATAGAACATTGAACAGTATACTACTAATATGCATATGATTGGTAAGTTGGACAAACATTCCATTGTTGCTTGTCTAGAATGAAACCTCTTTCCTGACATGCTGAGAGTTGTGCACACTCTCGATAGTATGTTTTGGTAGAGATGGAAGGCATCTAGATAGCCACTGTATGCATACAGGATATGGGAAAGTGTTGTGCCAAAGTATTGGTCAAAATAGTTGCATCACTATGTAAATGATATCTGTATGCATAATAGGTTATCATGTCAATATGATTTGATGATTATGAAATATTACTAATCATGTACTTAATTTTGATTTGTAGGAAAGGTCATGAAGAATGATGGACACCGTACAAGTGGTGGATGTTCAAACAAGAAGATTTACAAATCAAACAAAATATAGAAGGCTCATGGCTAGAAGATTCTCTCAGAAAGGGGAAGAGAATCATGACAAGATGTTTGCTCCAAGTATGGTGTAATTAAAGAAGAAGTGTGAATCAGGTTCTGTATAGGTACCTAGGATCGATAATAAATTGATAAGCTTAATGATCACCATGGGTGATGTGGATCTCAACCTTTGCTACAAGGTTGAATATGATTTCTATACACATATGACATGGATGCAAGAAGGAACTCACCACAGAGTTCGAATGATATTGAGTTTCATATCAGTAGACCCATCTAACAAGATATGACACAGAAAGGAACTATAAAGTTTGAATTTGTAACAGGTTACTGATGTACTAACCAAACCTCTACCTCAAGTGAAGAAGTTACCAACATACTAACCAAGCCTCTGTCTCGAGTGAAATTTGAATACCTTCAAGACAAGCTTGGTGTAGCTCAAAAGGACCCTCCTCGAAAGGGGGAGTAGTATAGTCACTGATGATGAAATTGTCTCATCGAACAACAAGGTCGATGATGAGGTAACCTGTTCTCTACACCTAGATACTTAGAAATATTTAGATTTAGGACTCTTATACTTAGAATACTTAGTTTTACTTATACATGCTTTTGATGTTATATGTATTAGTAAGAATACATGCTTTTGATGATAGATGTATTGGTGAGAATACATGCTTTTGATGATAAGATGTATTGGTAAGAATACATACTTTTGATGATACATGTATTGATTAATGTACTTGTATGGTTGAGGATACTTGTACTTGTATTAATGAGAATACATGTGAGGATTGTATCATCCTTGAACACTTGTTCTAAAGTGAGCCGTAGACAGGTGTCTCCGAGAAAGAAGAGGGATTGGATCATCCCTGGACTTTCATTCCTAAAGAGAGCCGTAGACGTGAGGTCTCCGAAAATGAAGTTCTTGGTGAACATGTGAAGGGATTGGATCATTCCTGGACTTCAGTCCGAAAGAAGAGCCGTAGACGTATGTCTTCGAAAATGAAGTTCTTGGTGAACATGTGAAGGGATTGGATCATTCCTGGACGTCAGTCCGAAAGAAGAACCGTAGACGTATGTCTTCGAAAATGAAGTTCTTGGTGAACATGTGAAGGGATTGGATCATTCCTGGACTTCAGTCCGAAAGAAGAGCCGTAGACGTATGTCTTTGAAAATGAAGTTCTTGGTGAACATGTAAAGGGATTGGATCATTCCTGGACGTCAGTCCGAAAGAAGAATCGTAGACGTATGTCTTCGAAAATGAAGTTCTTGGTGAACATGTGAAGGGATTGGATCATTCCTGGACTTCAGTCCGAAAGAAGAGTCGTAGACGTATGTCTTCGAAAATGAAGTTCTTGGTGAACATGTGAAGGGATTGGATCATTCCTGGACGTCAGTCCAAAAGAAGAACCGTAGATGTATGTCTTCGAAAATGAAGTTCTTGGTGAACATGTGAAGGGATTGGATCATTCCTGGACTTCAGTCCGAAAGAAGAGCCGTAGACGTATGTCTTCGAAAATGAAGTTCTTGGTGAACATGTGAAGGGATTGGATCATTCCTGGACGTCAGTCCGAAAGAAGAATCGTAGACGTATGTCTTCGAAAATGAATTTCTTGGTGAACATGTGAAGGGATTGGATCATTCCTGGACTTCAGTTCGAAAGAAGAGCCGTAGACGTATGTCTTCCAAAATGAAGTTCTTGGTGAACATGTGAAGGGATTGGATCATTCCTGGACGTCAGTCCGAAAGAAGAACCGTAGACGTATGTCTTCAAAAATGAAGTTCTTGGTGAACATGTGAAGGGATTGGATCATTCCTGGACTTCAGTCCGAAAGAAGAGCCGTAGACATATGTCTTCGAAAATGAAGTTCTTGGTGAACATGTGAAGGGATTGGATCATTCCTGGACGTCAGTCCGAAAGAAGAATCGTAGACGTATGTCTTCGAAAATGAAGTTCTTGGTGAACATGTGAGGGGATTGGATCATTCCCGGACTTCAGTCCTAAAGAAGAGCTGTAAACATGAGGTCTTCGATAACTGAACGAAAGGACTGGATCGTCCCTGGACTTCGGTTCAAAAGGTACACGATAGGACTGGATCGTCCCTGAACCTCGGTTCAAAATGTACATGACAAATCCTAGAATTGCTCTAGGTTACATCCAGCATGAAACAGGGCTGGCTCTATAGTTGTGATACATCCAGCATGAAACAGGGTTGGCTCTGTAGTTATGATACATCCAGCATGAAACAGGGCTGGCTCTGTAGTTGTGATACATCCAGCATGAAACAGGGCTGGCTCTGTAGTTGTGATACATCCAGCATGAAACAGGGCTGGCTCTGTAGTTGTGATACATCCAGCTTGAAACAGGGCTGGCTCTGTAGTTGTGATACATCCAGCATGAAACGGGGCTGGCTCTGTAGTTGTGATACATCCAGCATGAAACGGGGCTGGCTCTGTAGATGTGATACATCCAGCATGAAACAGGGCTGGCTCTGTAGATGTGATACATCCAGCATGAAACAGGGCTGGCTCTGTAGACGTGACACATCCAGTATGAAAGAGGACTGGCTCTGTGGTGGTAAATCCTAGATCTGATCTAGGTCACATCCGGTATGAAAAAGGACTGGCACTGTGGTTGGGATTAGATCGTCCCTAGACATGAGAATTGTCTTAAAGAGATAAGGATTGATCATCCTGGAACTTGATCTGGATTGTATCATCCATGGACCTATGTCCTAAAGAGAGCAGGATTGATCATCCTGTAATATGATTGTGTGATGACGATGCTGATGATCGTGTGATGACGATGCTGTTGATCGTATGATGACGATGCTGATCGTGTGATGACGATGCTGTTGATCGTATGATGACGATGCTGATCGTGTGATGACGATGCTGATGATTGTGTGATGACGATGCTGATGATCGTATGATGACGATGCTGATCGTGTGATGATGATGCTGATGATCGTGTGATTACGATGCTGCTGATCGTGTGATGACGATGCTGCTAATCGTGATATGACGATGTTGATGATCGTGTGATGACGATGCTGCTGATCGTGTGATGACGATGCTGATGATCATGAGATGACGATGCTGATGATTGTGTGATGATGATGCTGATGATCGTATGATGACGATGCTGATCGTGTGATGACGATGCTGATGATCGTGTGATGACGATGTTGCTGATCGTGTGATGACGATGCTGCTAATCGTGATATGACGATGTTGATGGTCGTGTGATGACGATGCTGCTGATCGTGTGATGACGATGCTGATGATCATGAGATGACGATGCTGATGATCATGTGATGACGATGTTGATGATCGTGAGGATCCAGACGTTGATGTTGCTATAGTTGTTCGAGTGCTGCAGAAGATAAAGACTCAGTACTGAAGATGTTGATGTTCCAGTAACTGGTTGAGTTACTGATGATGTTAAGAAAGCTTCCAATGATTTATAGATGTATCATGTATGATGTTGATGACTCCTTGCTCGTGCAGATACTGTTATAATATCCTTCTCGTTAAGGGGGAGTGTTGAAATATTGTAACTTCAAAGAATATTATATTTGTATATTATTTATTCCGGAGATGTTCCATACCTCCGATGTGATTATACTATAAATTCGGAGATGTTTATTCCTCCAAGTTGGTTGTGGTAAATAGGGTTATTAGACCCACCATGTGGGGGTCGGCCCAGTCAGTTATAATGGGGTATTTAACCTAATGGTTAAATACGAGCCTACATGTACTTGTGTAAAATACATATCAGAGTAGTGTATAAATAGAGGAGGTGTGTTCCTCATTTGATACACTCACTCACTTGAGGATAGCGCACTTGTGGAGGAGAGGTCTGCTATTGTGGAGGAGGAGATCATGTCTCAGGGTTTCATCTTTGTATATTGCTGGTCATCTATATTGAGGAAGCTTTGCTGGGTTTTCTACCCCATGAGGGTTTCCCAGGATAAATCTCTGTCTCTTGTGTTTATGCTGTGCTTGTTGTTTCTTCAGTGATCCTGTATATGCTATTATTGTGAAATGGAATGTAATGCTGCTATTTTCTGTCTTAGCATATTAAATTTAACATGTTTGTCCAACTTACCAATCATATGCATATTAGTAGTATACTGTTCAATGCTCTATGAATGTTTACACTCAGCATGATATATTCTAGGAATACAAATATGCATATAAGCAATATCATTTAATATTTCAAATAACAACTCAAATACTTATCTTTTATGTTTGTGTGGTTGCCTCTCGCTTGATCTTCTATATGTCTTTTGAACTTCTATTCATTCTGTACCACTGTGCATGCTCAACTGTGCACTAGTGTCATCCTCATGATCTCATACACAAACATACATTCATTAGTATATTCTCAAAACATTCTAGTTCTAAATAATCTTGAATATGTATAGTCATGATCATTAGTAATCAGGGTTTCAAGGAAGTACTCTTTTACTCATGCATATTCTTGTTTGATCATAGTACTCTTCTGGTTAATTAAATCATTAAGACAAGAGACATAATATGCATAAACCCTTGATTACTAACTTTATGAATAAGCATAACCAATCATACCAAGTATACTTATATAAGGGATCCTAACACAAGGTAAGATTCTAACTTGACATAAGAAAACATACCTGGATTAGTATACCTGCTTAGTTATGTACAACATACCTAAACAATCTCTTCAATGATTTAGAGATCCTGAGCTAGAACCTGCATGTCTCATAGATTAAGCATAATATAACAAGGTCATACCTCGTAAGTAGAACAAAGATTATGGATGAGTCTTTGTCTTCATGTTGTCATGGTCATGGAACTTGATTTGTCTTTTGTGATGTACCTGTATCTTGTTAGCAGACAACATCAACCTCACACAACACCATAATGCATTAGTACAATCATATAGCCCTAATAAATGAACGTCTTCGATCATTCACATACATTCATACTGTTACTAGGGTGATAAGACAATTCTAACATTAATCAAGATTATACTAATAAATAGCATGAAGACAAACACATTATGAACTTAATCAAGAATCACATTTCAAGACATACCTGAACCTCCTTAAGTCATACCTGTCGAGACTTCTTGTAGTCTTCTTATGTAAGGCCTTAGCCTCAACTCCCCCTGAAACTTGATCTGGAGCTTTATTAGGGTTTTCTAGAGAAACCCTAAAAATTCAATCTTTGACTTTCACACTTCTGGATGGAAGGATGTGTCTTGCTGAGCTGATCAAACTAGCATACTTCAATTTTTAAATCTCCAAAATTTGACCCCTCAAAATTGCCTTCGAAACTTCTGGATCTTCTGGATAGGAACCCGAACTAGGGTTTGATGAAGCCCACCCTTCTGTCCAATCAAAAGGTTCGATCCAAGGCTCTAAACTCTTATTTTTCTGAGGAGCTTCCAGCCGTGGTTACAGACTTCAAAAATTCCAACTTTTGTTGAAGCCCTGATTTTCCATCTTTCCGATCAAAATCCCGAACTAGGGTTTGATCAAGCCCGTTCTTCTACCCAACCAAAAAATTCAATCTTGGTCTCTAAATTTCAATTTTCCTAAGTAGCATTCAGCTGTGGATTCCGATTCCAAAAATTCTAACTTTCTCCGAAACCCTAAATTCTGGAAGCCATGAATGAAGGTGCTCAAAAAATAATTATGTTTTGACAGAAATATGTACCTGATTGTTTCTGCTGTAACTCTAAAATTTTCACTCCATAGGGTCTGGACACTTTTTCTGTGGTATCCTGACCTATCATCTTTCCATCCCAATAGGTCTGACCTCAATTGGATTCTCTGAGAGAGAGTTATGCCAAATGTCGTAACGTGACCTGTTTTGGGATAATACAGGAGAGCTAACGGGTATGGAGTGCCACGAGTCACTGTTTGAACTTTGGCCTCTGAAAACTTTTCCTGAGATAGCTAGCCCTGTTAGCTTTCCATCCTGACAGGTCTAACCTCAATTGGACTCTCTGAGAGAGAGTTATGCCAAGTGTCGCAACGTGACCTGTTTATGGGATAAAACAGGAGAGCGAACTTGTACGGCCTGCCACGTGTCATTTATTCACCTTCGGCCTCTGAAAACATTTCCTGAGATATTACAGACTGTGTACTACCTGTCACCTTTTACGAAATTTCATTTGGAGCTTCCTAGCCCAAGTTATGACCTTTTTTCCAAGGTCACCTGATTTTGACTGAGATCTGGAAGAGGCAGAAACCCTAACTTGTACTGATCATAACGTACAAAGTACAATGAATCTGAAGGTTCCCTTTGGACACAAGATACCTGGAGATGTTATATACGACCTGTAAAGGTTTCCGATTCTGAAACTTCGCACAAATGGATTTATAGCAAAAGTTCCACGATGACTAGTTTTTGTTATATAAAACCCTAACCTTCAAATTGTCGCAAGAGAAGCAAGTGTCGTAAGTGCCATAACTTGCCTTCCTTCAGGTTAGCTCTGATACCATGTTAAGATTTAATATGCTAAGACAGAAAATAGCAACATTACATTCCATTTCACAATAATAGCATATACAGGATCACTGAAGAAACAACAAGCATAGCATAAACACAAGAGACACAGATTTATCCTGGGAAACCCTCATGGGGTAGAAAACCCAGCAAAGCTTCCTCAATATAGATGACCAGCAATATACAAAGATGCAAACCAAAGACATGACCTCCTTCTCCACCATAGCAGACCTCTCCTCCACAAGTGCGCTACTCTCAAGTGAGTGAGTGTGTGTCAAATGAGGAATACACCTCCTCTATTTATACACTACTCCGACTTGTCTTTTACACAAGACATGTAGGCTCGTATTTAACCAATGGGTTAAATACCCCACTACAACTGACTGGGCCGACCCCTATAGGGTGGTCTAATAACCCTTTGACCCACATAACACATACAGGGCCGACCCCCACTAGGGAAGTCTAATAACCCAAGTTACTACATTCCGACGGAGGAATAAACATCTCCGGATATACAATAAGATCTTCACGGAGGAATGAAACATCTCCGGAATAATAAAGTACAAATTATAATATTCTTTGAAGTTACAATATATCAACAGGTCTTTCCATTGCCTTAGCTGCTGCCACTTCTTATACTATTGTTCAACGTACTTGGGCGGGTAGAAATCCTTTCGGACATATTCAACAAATTTCTCCCATGACTCTATCGGGTCTCCACTTTTCTCCATCTTTGTCGATAGGTTCTCCCACCAGTAGTGCGCGGATATTGACATCTTTAAGGATGCAATGGTGATCTTTTCAGTTTCTGAGAGTTGATTCACAAAGTAATAGGATTCCAATTGTTGTACCCAATTGTTAATGGATTCCGCGTCAATCAGGCCTTCTAGATTCGGTATGTCCAAATTCATTTGCACCTTGAATGGACTGATTTTGTCGGAGTTAGATCTTGTCGAAAATCCTCCTGATGTCAAAGAAAATCACATGAGAATATCATTGAACTGGGCGAACATTTCAGTTCATTTTCGATCCAGCGCTTTCTCTATGAGTTGCTACGTCTCGTCAATTGCATGTCTATTTCCTGTTTCTCCTGCCATCTTTGAAGGTAGTGTCTGCTTGGATTGTTGAGTTTGCGAGCGTGTTTGAACAAGAATAAGTTAGGTAACTTTCATGGAAGTGTCTATGCCAAACTTAAGCACGAACAAATATCTGAATAAAGCTCTAATACCAATGATCTGTACGTGCCCAGGTGCACGACGGGGAAAACAATTCGACTGAATGAATCGGTATTGTTATGGTGGAAGCACAAGAATAAGCAAAGCAGGAATACACTATGCACGTAAACATACACACACAGACAATATGCAAGAATGTGAACTGATATTGATTCTTATCTATCCCTTGTTGTATATTACAATATTTTACATGCTTACATAGAGTGTTGAGACGCTTGGGTTGTCTTCCCATTACGTTCAGTTACAAGAGAAGTTAGAACAGTTTCAGAAGTTCAACCGTTACGGTCGAATGGAATACAGAGATACAATCTGTCGTAGTTTGTTAGTCAGAAGTGTCGATGATGCATGTCGAAGTCGATGAACTGGTCGAATTCGCTGAACTGGTCGAAGTCGCTGAGCTTGTCGAAGTCGATGAACTTATCGTAGTTGATGAACTTCTCGAAGTCTATGCTGGAATCCGACAATAATGCCAACTGCTGAGTGGATCAATTGTAAATATTTTTTCTTCATCTCCCCTCAAATTAATGTTGTTCAATCCCATGTTGGTATTTTACCCATCTCATTGTTGAGGATCAATTTGACTTCTCTACAAAAAATAGATTTTGTACAACCTCTCTCCATAATCTATTCAGACTTTATAATCTTCTCTATTTTCCAAAAGTTAAGTCGGCCTCCCATATAGTTATTCGACCTCCCTCTTAGAAAATTTGACCATCTAATAAGGATTCAATTCCCTCCCTCAACCCAAACAACCATATTTTTTCTAAGAGAAAGAAAATGTTGCATAAGTGGAATTACCATTTGCTAAGCAAGAGAAATCGATGCATCAGAGAGCCAATATGCCATTGTGTTGAGTAACTAGTCATATTTATTACCCACACAAACACACAACCTCTTAATTGGACAAAGTAAATTGTTTGGAACTCATCGTTAAGTCTTTGGTGTCTCTAATGACTATTCACTACTTATATACATGCCTATGAGTCTAAGAGAGTGTTTCATTATGTCTCTGAGTGGTTTGAGGTAGTGGAATTAAGGTGTAGTTTCTCTGCTTCATTGGTTGCTATACTCATGAATTGAATTTCAATTTGCTTGAACTAAATATTTTCTAGTTGAAAGAATCATTTTTCCTAAACATTATGGTTTATTCTTAATTCATTAACTCATTATTATCGCACTACCATCACAAAATCATTTTTTCTCTAAAATATTTGAATGGGCACAACCTTTGGATGGAACTGAAATTAGCAAAGGAATAGATGAATCTAGAAATGAATTGTTTGGTTAGTTAAACCCCAATAGCAAGATGATTTTTGGGATAGAATGGAGAAGGAGGCATTGTTGAGGCTTTTGGAAACCCTGGATTGGTTTGAAGTCGAAGGGGAACTAGTCAAATATGGACTAGATTCTTTGGAGAATGGGTTTGGAACCTTTTTCCCAACTTTAAACTTGTGTCTCCATTAATATTTTCATAACTTGGTATTACATCTGAGACATCACCTCTTACGGATTTCAAGGGAATTTTTTCTAATAATAATCTGACTTTAGGTGTCATCCCTTCAATGGGTCTTCTAGTGATAGATATGGCTTGTTAGCTCCTCCATGGTACTTCGATCCATTACAAAATTAGGATAAATCAATTAAACCTCAGTGTCAAAACTCAATAGTTGAGGTTTATCCCCCTCCCATAGACAGTAATGGGGATATCTCGAAATCTAGGGAGGATTTACTCACATCACTTTCAATTATTGGAACCATTCTCTAACATGTGAGTCATCAAATGGCTACAATCAATTTTTTGGTTCTTTGTGGAGTCAGGTTTTACTATCGATAGGGTAGTTTTGGAGGATCAATATTTGGGGCCTTCCAACTTAGTTGAATTTGTGAGCCACACGATGGAGGATATTACATTTACCTTGGATAGGGCGGATGGAAATACTACTTCAAATTTCCAAAAAAATGGAAAAAGTGGTTAATATTAATGAGGAGGTAGTAAGGTTGACAATCAAATAATATTTACAAGTGGGGAACACTCTAGAGTATGCTGGAAAAACTTTATTGGGTCATTTAATCAGTGACGAGATAGTTGAGACTTTGTTGCTCCACTAGTTACATATTCACTAGGAATCTATTTTGGATTATTGCCTCATTTTTATATTTTGATTCACGTGTGGTTAGGATTTAAATTCAAAACTGCTGACGATGAAGTGTGCAATATGGGAATTCGATGGTTGTGGGAGTCCAGTTATATGACTACCAAGTTATGGCACTTGTAATTCAATCCTCAAATTGAGGCCTCGCACAAAGTCTCTATCTAGGTCAACATACCTGGCTTACCTATAGAATTGTGGAATGGAAAATTACTCACTGACTTGGGGAATACTATTGACAAACTCTTTTTGTAGACCATTCGTATATGTACAGCTCCCAAAGGACAGTGGTGAAATTTTTGGTCTCTTTGGAATTGTTAGTAGGACTAGTGGATCATTTGGAAGTGGTGGTAGGTGACACTATCATTATATAGCTATTAGAATATTGCAATATACCATTTTGTTGTATTCACTTCCATTTGGTTGGGCACGTTGTAGAAGATTGTCCAAAGGGATTTATGAAGTAGGTCTGGAGGGTGAAAGGGGGTGGATAAATAGTCATGGATCACCCATGGTATTTTCAGATGAAGTCACAATCGTTGTGCAGATCCCATAAATCCTCAAGGTTTTCATTGAAGTAGATCATGTGGGTACCACTCTTCCTTCAAATCCACTCTCAAACCAAGTCGATACATCTCTCACGCAACTAGTTTATCTTCAAGTAGGAGTGGCGGTAGCAGATATATTCTTTGGAAATTCACATGTATGTACTTCAAATCTGAAGTTGGTAAGGATGTACCCCTCAACTCAAGTTCACTCTGGTCAATTTGCGGTGAATGATGGTGGCTTAACTTCACGAGAGGTGGTGACTCTGGGGTTAGTACAAGGTTTGGTTCTCTAAAGGAGAAGTTGGTGGTGTGGCCTTCGAATCCTACAAATTTTGGTTCAATTGATGGCCATTCGAATCATTTGGATATTGGTAAGTTAAATGCTACAAATTACATTGGACATTTTCTCCCTTCCTTTCAAGGAAATGTATTAGTGTCGAGTGGTAAGTGTCGAGTGGTAATGGGCCTAACAAAAAATTACTTCATGTTAATACTAGTGCTCAATCTAGGAATAATCTTCATTTTGTTTTGAGGGGAGTTTAGAAAGCTTTGAATATGGTATTGATTTGGGTTTTGGGGAAATAAACCCACTTTCTAGGGCCAGCAAGGAGATTTCCCATGTTTATGCTTCTAGGGATATTTTAGTGGAAGTAAGAACTAAGATTCATTATGAACTTAGATATAAGAGGAAATAAATCTCTATGTGGGAAGTATCTTTTGTTGGTTTGGGTATGAATATAAGGAAGGATTGTTTGATTCCCATATCTGGTCGAAACTATTTTCTTCATCATACACAGTCAAAGATGGCTATGGAAATCCGTCAAGGTTAATAATTGTTTATATTTCAGGCTCTTGGAGATCACAATTAGCCCACTAATAGGGTTCCCCGATGAAAGTTTTGTTTTATAATGTTAGGAGACTGAACAACCCCACTAAAACATTGGCCCTACATAGGGTTGATGAAAGGGATGATATCATTTTGATCCAGTAGATGATGTGTAATTTTTCATCGACCTTAGATAGTTTACATTCCATGTTCAAAGGGTGTGAATTTATGTTGAATGATGCTTTTGGGTTATCCTTAGATTCACTAACTAGTTGGAAGTAGGGAAAAATTTAAGGATCCATAATTTTCTTTAAGTGTAGAAACCTTTGTGAATCTAACTAATTGTTAAATTTGAAACCATAAAATGTTTGGCAAAACTTTTGAAAAAAATTCAAATGTATAAGGACTTTATATAGTTTTTGGACAATTTTTGGCTATTTTTAGAGTAGAAAAAAACTATCCCATGGAATTTGCACAAATGATTTTTGAAAAAAATGGAAATTGGTGAATCTTTTTTTGGAAAGAACATCGAAAAATAGCCCATGGGCTAAATTTCACCACTAAAATTTTCCCTGGTTGGAAGAAAAACATTTCTCTCAAAAATTGTTTTGTTATGTCTTCAGGGCTCTACACGACCTTCAAATGTGAGGACTTGGATTTACAAGTCGCTGGCATGGATAAATACGGGCCTTACTTACATAAGCAGGATTTATGGGACTCCTTTTTTTCCTTGCAGGTTGTTTTTGAACAATTTTTGGTATTGCGGGTGACCTCAACTTCACTTTGAACTTAAATGAGATTTAGGGTCTGTCATCTAGAGCTTAACCATAGCTAGTTTTTCCATTAATAAATTAGAATGACTACACTTGCTTGATTTAGATACGGTGGAAATTAGGCCAACTTGGCATAGTAAGAGATTGGGTGATGTATCTATTTCAAAGCATCATGATAGGTTTCTTGTCTCCACTGCACTATTATATAGGTTTAAGTGGTACTAATCTTGGATATCCTTTGGTGGCGGATTTGACCATACTCCTATATTTCTAAAGTTGTCTAGTGATGATCAGAAACCAACTACACCATTTAATTTCAATCTAATTTGGTTGGGAGAAGTGGAGTTCTAGGATTTGATTAAGGATGGTTC
Source organism: Larix kaempferi (assembly GCA_027924585.1). NCBI lineage: Eukaryota > Viridiplantae > Streptophyta > Pinopsida > Pinales > Pinaceae > Larix > Larix kaempferi. Next base: position 1,001,637 of record BSBM01000841.1, read on the forward strand.
ACAGGGGTTTTCACAGACTTTGGAGTTATAGCCAAGTAGGCAATTTGCAAATTTAATGAAGAGCATTAAGCATAAGGCTGTGGAGTGGTCGATGCGTAAATTTAAGGCAAGGGGTGGTCTATTAACAAAATTAGAGAAAGAGATCAATGACCTATATAATAATAATAATATAATTTGGGTCTTTACCAAAGCCAATTTATAAAGATTGTCTAAGTTGGAAGGTTCAAAAATTAAATTTCTCAGAGATAGAGAAGTGGATTGGTGTATGAAGAGTCATGTGATTTGGATTTCACTAAGGGATGAAAAATCCTCTTTTATTTACAAGTTTTCTAATCAGAGGAAAAGAAGGAACTCCATTTGGGAACTATAGGGCTTGGGAGGGGGTAATGTTCAAGGTTTCAATGAATGTGAAGCTTTGGGAGTGAAGCATCTCTCAAGTTTTCAAGGGTCCTTTGTCAGCTAATATCGTTTAAGTTGTCAACGTATGTTCCTACTTTCCCAAGTTGGTTTCATCGGAAGATACTGATAAGATTTTCACCCCAATAACTCTTGAGAAACTTTATGCGTTATGTTGAAATTTCAAAAGGACAAGAGTCTTGGTCCGGATAGGTGGACCATCCAAATATTTTTAGGCTTCTTCAGTTTGATAGGAAAGGACTTGTTGAGGGTTGTGGAGGATGTTCGGTTGGGAATATGTTGCCTAACTTCAATTCCGCATGCATAGATTTAATTCTAAGGGTGGAAAAACCTTTAAATTTTGGTGAGTTTCATCCTATATCCCTTTGCAATGTAATCTACAGGGTCATCGATAATGTTGTGGCAATTTGCATTAAGCCACTCTATTCCACTATCATTTCTCTCAAACAATTTGGTTTCATGGAAAGGTGTCAGATTCACGATGTGATAGGAGCTACTCAATAATGTCTACATACGATTAAGAAGAAGAAGTAGCCAACAATAGTTATAAAACTAGACTTATCCAAAGCATATGGCAGGACTTGTTGGTTGATGTTCGACTACTTTTGATACATGTGAGTTTCTCATTAGATATAGTAAATTGTATCGGGGGTTGTATCACATCAGTTTCACATGTTGCACTGGTAAATGGTTCGAATTTTCCTTCTTTCAACCCTACATGAGGCTTGAGTCAAGGGAATCCACTCTCATCTTACCACTTCTTCTTAGTTGTTGAAGGTCTTAGCAAGGAAATTATGGAGGCTAGGAGCACCAGTAGAATTCATGATATCTAGTTTGGGGGAGGGGTAAAGGTCCGCATATTTGTTGTTTATAAACGATGCCTTACTATTCACATTTGGTTAAGTAGCTAGACGATGAGCACTTTTAGAGAATTTGACTTTGTATTACAAAGCGACTAGGATAGAAGCAAATGGTGAGAATACTGCTTGTTACTATAATGTTGTTGAAGAGGTTGTTCATGCATTGTAGGATTTCTTCACTTTTGAGTTAGTGATTTTCATTATGGTTTCAAGTTCTTGAATTTTAAATTAAACCCTAATAAATATCTCAATCAACAATTCGACACTAGCATTGGCTATTAGGTTGAATTGAATCTAGGATTAACTCTCGGTGCCTCCAATGACTTGGGGGGGGGGGGCGAGCTCATCATGGCAAAGTTGATTCTAGAGGCTATCCTAATTTATTGGCACAAATTAGTGCACATTCCCAAGGGATTTTTGGAGAATATTAAGAAACTGTGTTTGAATTTCTTGTGGAGAGGGAAAACGGACAAAGGTATTCAATAGGAGAATTGGCGGTTTATTTTTGAAGCCTGAGAGAGAAGGAAGATGGGTCCTAAAGGATGTACATGCTTTTGGAATATCACTAGTGGAAAAATCAATTTGGAATTTTATCACGAAGGATTGTTTGTGGAGGATATTGCACATAAAGTATTTGTCTCATGAAGGCATTGTTCACTAGATTCGCAAGGCACAAAAGACATTCAAAGGTGCCTTAGTTCATTGAAAGGCACTAAGAAAAGCATACCCATTAGTGGATAATTTGTTGGTTTGGATGCTAGGGGATGGTTCTGTGGTGAGGATCAGGAAGGATGCAATTATGTGGTTTGGAGGTGATATATTTCCCACACCAGGTCTCCTTGCACACTTTAGGGATCAAAATATTTGACATCTCTAAAAAATTATAGATGTGGGACTGCAAAATTGTTTAGCCAAGGTTCCTTATCAACACAAGCATTGGGGATACAAGGGGACTGGGATCTCTATCATTCAGCATTAAGACAGTCTCGCATTATGATTCAGGATGACCAAGATAGTTTGAACGGGGATGGGAATAAGGTGGGTGGAAACTATGAAGTTAAATTGCATTACTAGGTACTTAAAACAAAATAACATTTGCAGGTTCCTTGGTTGTGGTCCTAACTATGGAAGGTGAAGGAACCTCACAAGTGTCATATTTTCATGTGGTTTATTCTCAGGAGTAGAGTGATTAATTGGGAATATTTCTAGAAACTTGAATTCCAAGGTCCCAATCTTTGTCATTTGTGTAGATAGGATGAAGATTCCATCTCCCATTTATTCACTCGATGTTCATTTACTTGACGACTTTGGATATACATGTAGAATTGGCTAAAGTTGCAAAATCGTTGGAGTGGTTTTTCAATGGAAGAATATCTAAAGTCGTGATTTGATAAACATGAACTAAAAGAAGTTAGGTGTTTACCATTCTTAGTGTTGTGGGGAATTTGGCTTGCCAAAACCCCGAGAATTTTCAAAGGAACACATATTTATACTTTTACAAATGTTACCTCCTTACTTCAATATTACAAAGAAGATTCTAGGCCCACAGTGTCGAAATTGATAGGGGGTTTGTTGAACAATAAATATTTGTAGTGGAACTTATTTAACAAAGAACGATAGGTCGCATGCCAGTTTTGTGGTCTTGGAGGTATTTTCCAGCACTCAGGTTCTCATTATATTTCATTTAAGGAAAATTGCATCCCTAGAAAAAATAATAGAGATGTGTTATTAGCATCCAGAACATTAATGAAACTAGCCTTGTATGAGGGTGTTTGAGATGTACAGGTTTTCGGGGACTCTTCATTAGTAGTAAACTAGATGTTGGACTCTCAATCTTTGAATAATATTTCTCTACAAAACATTGGTCAACATTTGAAGTAACTTGTTGGAGCTTTCAATTATTTTAGTATTTGTCATGTTTTCAAGAACATAATCAAATAGAAGACTCACTTTCAAATGAATGTCTACACTAGATTTTATTTGATGTCTTTTAAAAGTTGGAAGACTATAACTTACTTTTCGGATTGTTACCATATCTGTATGTGGAAAAGGCAGTATGAATTTTTTAAAATTTCATAAACCTGGAGCATATAAGCAATTCTAAAGCACAAGGTAGAAGTCAAATACTCAGTGAAAAACAATTTAACAATGTGAAATATTTGACTTAGCAAAATCAAGCTAGTATGATATGTGCTTATTGCACCTAAGGAGTGTATTTTTATACCTTTTGGCAATAAAAATATGACTTTTTTTCTTGGAAAAAAACAAGAGCAAAAGAATTTACTTGAATGTTAGATGGCAGAGTTAGAATTCCTTTTCAATTGATATATTTATGGGAATTAGCCTTAGAACCACAAGAAAATAAACCTAGCAGACATGTCATGAAACTAGGTCTTAAAATAGTCTTAATGACAGAGTAATTGTAGAGTTTGTTTCCCTATTGACCATTAATACAAGGCTCTTGTATCCTTGATTGATTCATGGTCCTAAAAAAAAACTAAGAGTTAAAACCCCTCTCAGGAACACATCCATATTTGTATTCCTATTGGAGGTTAGCAATAGAGAAATTTGAACTTAGAATATCACAAAGAATAGAGACCAAACTTTTATTCAATATAGTATCTGCATTGGTGAAATGAGTGGACTATAAACCCCTCATTTACAGATCACATGGTATCATAGTGATTGTATCCTTGATCATGACACAACCACCAACTCTTGGAAAATAAAATAGACTTCACCATGAGAAAATCATTGAAGAAAAAGGAGCTAGAATATCTCGTAGATTTCAATAGGTAGATACAAGAGGAAAGTAGGTAATGGAGGAAAAAATAAAAGGATTTGGAAAAATAACTTGCCATATGCCAGTACTCCTTCACTACCATGGGGGTATATTTGAACAAGAACACATTGTAACTCTTATAATTGGGAGATAAACTAACCCAGTTGGATACTAAGTTGGCATGAGGATAGAGTCAATCAAATACTAACTCATATAAAATAAGAATTGGCAAAGAAAGAGAATACATTGGAAAAGATACAAGAGGTTGTTCAAGAGAACCAAGAAGAGAAGTCACCTTCCATTTCCATCATTGACTTCAACGCTATGACCAAGGCAACTTTGGTAAGCTCGCCTTATATAGACATTTCACAATATCATTTTGGAGAATTTGAGCAGCATACTAGAGGCATTGGTTCGATATTGTTAAGCCATACGTGCTATAAGGGCAAGTGATAGGAAAGACAAATCAAGGCATCTTTATCCCTATTGTAGTTGATGTCATGTTCAAGCATAACTGGCCTATGTTTCAATGGAAGAGGGGAAAATGCCATGAAATCCAAGACAACTTTCATGAAGAAAAAAGACAAGGAAGAATTGGACTACTCATCAGAGGAAGGAAAAACAATGAAGGAATATGTAAGCACACTTCCACTTTATCCTTCTTAAGGCATACTACAGAAGAAAAATGAAGAGAATAGTTCCAAGACTCATTATGCATCAACACTTCAAGGAAGAATTAATCCAGTTAGTCAAAAAGAGAAGAAGAAGAATACCAAGAGGAATGTATCAATAAAGGAACTTGTTGTTTGTCACTATTGCAAGAAGAAAGGACACAAAGATCACGGATGTCGGTACTTAGATGTATGTGTGTTTTATATGTTTGGGCACACAGGGTACTCCCAAAATACCGAACACCTAGAGCAACCACTTCACACAAACAGATCACAGATCGATACACCGATGTTTTGACGTGTTTTAAACCCTCTAGAGGGAAACACTCCACGGCCCCGGACAAATAGCTTCTACGGAGCAATTTATTATGCAAAAGAAAGAAAGTTACAAATGAGCTTCTCATAATCGATCCACTAGACAATGACCCTCCATGCTCTTTAAATAGAGATCATGGACCAATCGGGTGTTAAGCCACGGATCAAGGTTAGGTATGATCTAAGAGAAGTTGAGCCATCGGATCATTCTATGTCTAAAACATATCGTGACTGTCAGATTAAATATTTACAAATGCATACTAATGCATACTAAAGAAACACACTTTTACTAACGGATATATTACACAAGTTGATCTTAACTAACTCCTAAGTGTCTAAATATCCTAACATTATAGGAAGAAAGGAAATATTATGGCATCTTGACAGGAGAAGAAAACCAATTGTCACACAGCTAGATTATTTTCAAAGGAGGAATGGCAATAAGACTTCCTTGAACCAATAGAGGACTCATAAGCACATGTACAGAACAATCATGCTAGGAAACCCATCTATCATGGAGAAATTGTTTCACCACTAGAAGTTGAGTGGCCATTGGGAAGCAAAGTGTTGGAAATTTCATCTAGATATTTAGCCCAAGACTTACACAATGAAGAGAATGGTGTGTAGAATGAAGTATAAAGGTGATGAGGAGCTCCTTGCCTTGGAATCCCAAGGAGAATAAAGTGTCCTCAAATTTGCAATGGAACGAGAGGTCAACCTCACCAACAAATCAAGCAGTAGTTTGGTGGAAGAAGGAGACAAGAAAAGAGGATCTCAAGCTCAGGTTGATCTCTTACTTATTGAAAAATGGTTGAAGAATGGCTTGGAAGTAGAGATTTATTCTCATGTTGTGAATCAATTGATCCTATCAAAATAGAGTAGTCCATGCTTACTCTTGCGATGGAATACGCTCACTAGGATATCACTATTGAATGAGTGTTGCAAACATTCAACAATGAACACAAGAGAACCAAAATTCAATTTCATTTCACTAATTGCCAAGATGGACCATTTTCAGAGCCAGAGAAAGCCGAGAAACTTGCATGCTAAAATGAGAGTGGGTTCTGATCAAATACTTTGGGTATAGATATTGCTCTTAGCTTAGTCAATGAGTAGACTTGTGCACTGTAGGAATAAGTGAGATAAGAACCAGAGCTAGTTCCATGGCTAGGACTAGATCCATGAGCAAGAGCCAAATCCATAGTCATAGTTGTATCCAAGATCCAAAGTCAGCACCATATTGAAAAGAAGAAAACATAAGGCACATTGATCCAAATTTGTCATCTAAGCTTTTGGAGACCAAAAAGCATCTCAACTGGGAAGTGTGAACTGAAATTTAGAATGGTTTCAATACTTAGTACCTGCAATGTAATATAAATATTTTTAAAAGTTACAATATATAAAGATACTATGTGAATAAAAATGTGAATAAGACAAAATGGATAAAAAAGAGAAACAAGATTTAATTGAATAAAGAAATGAAAATAGAAGAGGAGGCATAGGAACTGAATAGTTAGTACCTTGGCCTTCCCATTACCTCATATATCCTATATATCCTTATAAGGAGACTTTCAAATCGCTTTTGGTTGGCCAAGAGAGGAGAATGCCAAGGGATCCAGAGCTACATTGTAATCCAAACATTGTTGAAATGAAATACAAAACAACCATTGAGCGTTGGTTTTCCTAATTGGGCTTCCAAGGGAAGTGACTATGTTATGAGCCATGATCCACGCTTTCTATGTGCATGTTTGAATTCTACATATATTTATTTTCATGTTATTTGTGAGATATATGTGCCATTAATGGATGAAAATGAATGAATACAACAAAGTACTAATAACGGAATGGAGTATGAATGCATTTTATTTTAGGTTTAATGAAATATAGAAGTTCCAATGAATATTGAATCTCTTCCATTGGATGTCCAATGATGCCCAAAAATATATGGAACATATTCTAAAGCTATTGTGGGGATGTATAAAGTTTCCTTTCTAGTAAATTTTCCCATTCTACCACATTTTAATTGATGTATAGATTTGTGGCTCATCTCCCCTCAGATTAATGTCGGTCTAGCCCATGTTGAGCATTTAATTGATGCCCATATCATTGTTGAGGATTAATTTGAAGCCTCTAAAGCAAATATCAATTGTATGACCTCTCTCCACAATCCATATGAACTATACGACAGTATCTCTTAGCGTATTGTCTTCCCAAAAGTTAATTCACCTCATATATAGCTATCCAACCTCCCTTCAACCAATTTGACCATCTATTGAGGAGTTGATTCTCTCTCTCTCTCTCTCAGTCCAAATGACCATATGTTTCCTTAGAGGAATAAAACCTTGCCTAAATAGCTATACCATTTCCTAGGAAAGAGATTGCATCAAAGATCCAATCCATCATTGTATTGAGTAACTAGCTCTATTTCTTAACCACACAATCGTACGACCTCTTAATTGGACAGAGTAAATTATTTGGTACTCATCATTGAGTCCTTGATGTCTCTAATGGCAATATGCTTGTTATCTACATGCATATGAGTCTAAGAGATTGTTTCATTGTGTCACTAAGTGGTTTTAGGTAGTGGAATTAAGGTGTAGTATTTATGCTTCATTGGCTATTATCATTGTTGATTAAATTGCCATTTGCTTGAACCAAACATTTTCTAGTTGAAGGAATCATTCCACCTTAACATTGTAATTTCTTCTTCATTACTTAACTCATTATTCTAGCAATACCATCATAGGATCATTTTGTCTCTAAAAGAATAGAGTGGGCACAAACTTTGGATGGAATTGAACTAAGAAAAGGAAAAGATGAATCTGGAAATGAATTATTTGGCTAGTTAAACCCCAGCAACAAGAGAAGTGACTTGAATTTTAGATGGCAGAGTTGGAATTCCTTTTCATTTAAACATGTTGATGGATATTGGCCTTAGCACCAGAACAAATAAACCCAACAATCATGCGATGAAACTCAGTCTGAAAATAAAGTCTCAATGACAAAGTAATTACATATTTTGTTTACATGTTGGCCATTAAGATAAGGATTTTATATCATTGATTGATTCTTGGTCCTAGACAAAACAAGAGTGGAAACCCCTTCCAGGATAAAAATCCATATTTGTATGCATATTGGAGGTTAGCAACAAATAAATTTGAACTCAAAATAACACAAAAATCAAAGTCCAGAGTTTTATGTTGTATATGATCTATGTTAGTAAAGATAGTGGACTATAAGCCCCTCGTTTACGGATCACGTGGTATTAGACCGCTTGTATCCTTAACTATGACACAATTGCCAACACTTAGAAAAGGAAATAGAATTCACCATGGGAAAATCCATGAAGAGAGAGAAGCTATAAGATATCAAAGATTTCAATGGAAAAATCCAAGAGGAAAGTAGATACTGGAAGTGGAAATTGGAGGATTTGAAGAAAGAACCTTCCAAACACCAGGACTCCTTCACTACCATGAGGACAGAATTGGATAAGAATAGATTGCAACTCTTACAATTGGGAGTGAAACTAATACAACTGTATAGTTGGCATGATGATAGAGTCAACCAAATATTAACTCAGGTACACCGGGAACTGGAAAAGAAAGAAAAGGCCTTGCCAAAGATACAAGAGGTTATTCAAGAGCACAAAGAAGCAAAGTCACCTTCCATTTCGCAAGCTCACCTTCTTTGGAAATTTCACAATATCATTTTGGTGAATTTCAAAATCATACTGGAGGCATAGGTTCAAGATTGTTATAGCAGATGAGATACAATCGACAAGGGATAGGAAAAAGAATTCAAGGCATCATGTGCCCTATTGTAGTTGATGTGATTTTCAAGCATAAAGGCCTATGTTTCAATGGTAGAAAGGAAAATTTCATGAATGCCAAGACAACCTTATTGAAGGTCAAGGAGGAATTAGCTTGCTCATTAGATGAAGGAGCAACAATGAATGGAGATGTAAGCATAATTCCACTTCATCCTTCTCATGGCAGATTGTAGAAGGGAAGTGAAGATAAGGGTTTCAAGACTCAACCTGCATCAACACTTCAAGGAAGCAACAAGCCAATTGGTCAGAACAAGAAGAAGAAAAATATCAAGAAGAATGCATCAGTGAAGGAATCTATTGTTTGGCGTTCTTGCAAGAGGAAAGGCCACAAATATTACCATTGTTGGTGTTGATATTTATGTGCATTTTGTAGGAAGAAAGACCATCTTACAACATCTTGCTGGGAGAAGTAACCCAGTTGTCACGGGCCATATTGTTTCCAAAGGAGGAATGGAAATAAGACTTCCCCAAACCAACAGACTACTCGGCAGCATGTGTACAAAGAAAGCATGGCATGCATCCTATCCATAATCAAGAACTTCGATCACCATTGGAAGTTGAGTGGCCATTGAGAAGCAAAGTGTTGGTGACTTCATCCAAATATTCACCCATGGAACTAAGCAATGAAGAGAAGGGTGTGGAGAGATAAGTATAAAGGTGATGAGGAGCTCCTTGGCTTGGCATCCTAAGGAGCAAAAAGTGTCTGCAAATTTGCAGTGGCATGAGAGGTAAACCTCACCAACGAAGCAAGCAGTTGTTCAATGGAAGAATGAGATACTTGAAGAGGATATAAATCATGGGTCGATGTCTTACTTATTGAAAAATACTTGAATAATGGCTAGTCATGATTAGAGAATTGTTCCCATGTTGAGAAGAAATTGATCATAGAAAAAGAGGGTAGTTCACACTTCCTTTCATGATTGAATATGCTCAATGGAATCCCACTATCAAATGAGTACTACAAACATTCAACAGTGAACAATAGAAGCCCAAAATTAAACTTGGATTCATTGACTACCAAGATGGACTATTTTTAGAGGCAGAGAAATCAAGAGACTTACATGTTGAAGATGAGAGTGGATTCTAATCAAATAGTTTAGATATAAATATTACTCATAGATAAGCCAATGAGTATACTTGTGCACTATGGGAACAAGTGAGATAGGAACCAAATCCAGAGCCATAGCCAATAGCCAAATCCATTAGCAATAACAAGATCCAAATGCATAGTTGTATCCAAGAGACAAAGTCAATTCCATGTTCCAAAGAAGTAGACATTAGGCACATTAATCTAGATTGGATCTCTAATATTTTGAAGACCAAAAAGTCTCTCAATTGGAAAGTGTGATTTGACATGGATCCAAAGTATAGAATGGTTGTAATACTTAGCACCTACAATGTAATATAACAATGTTTAAAGGTTACAGTATATAAAAGGACCATGTGAATGAAAATGTGAATAACAAGAAAAAAATATTGAATTTAATAAAGAAATGAAAATAGGAGAAGAGAAATAGGAAATGACCAATCATTCATATGGAATTCCCATTGCTTCAGCTCTCCTATATCTCTTTGTAAGGAGGCTCTAAAAGGGATTTTGGTTGGCCAAGATAGGAGAATTCAAAGAGAGCTAGAGCTACATTGCAATCAAAACATTTCCAAAATGAAACACAAAACAACCATTGAATGTTGATTTTCCCAATTGGATTTCTAGGGGAAACATTATGTTATGAAACATGCTTGTTGTGTGCATGTTTGAATTCTACATCTATTCATTTTTTTGTGTTATTTTTTATCTATATGCTATTAATGGTTTCCAATGAATGAATATATCAAAGGACTAAGAATGGAATGGAGTATGAATGCATTTTATTATAGTTTTAATGAAATATAGAAGTCCTAATGGTTATTAAATCTCCTCCATTAGATGTCCAATGAAACCCAAATATCTATGAACCATATTTCATAGTTGTTGCAAAGATGAAGGAATTTTTATTTCTTGTAAATTTGCACATTCTACCTCATTTTAACTGTTGTGCGGGTTATTGCCTCATCTCCCATCAAATCAATACAACTCTAGCCCACATTGGGCATTTAATTGCTATGTCCCATCTCACTCTTGAGGATCAATTCAACCTATCTACAACAAATAGATATTGTACAACCTCCCTCTACAATCCATACAAATTGTACGACCTTCTATCTTAGTGTATTGTCTTCACATAAGTTAACTCAACCTCCCATATATCTATCTAATCTCCCTCTCATCCAATTTGACCATATATTGAGGAGTTGATTCTCTCTCTATGTGCAAACAACCATACATTTCCTAAGAGATAGAAAATGTTTCCTAAACTACCATGCAATTGCCTGGGAAAGAGAAATCAATGCCTTAGAGAGCCGATCCATCATTGCATTGAATAACTAGCTCTATTTCTTACACGCACAACCATATGACCTCTTAATTAGACATAGTAAATTGTTTGGCACTCATCATTGAGTCCTTGATGTCTCTAATGACTATATGTTGCTTATCTAAATGCCTCTACATCTAAGAGAATGTTTCACTATTTCCTTGAGTGGTTTGAGGTAGTGGAATCAAGTTGTAGTTTCTATGCTTAATTGGTTGCTATCAACATGAATTGAATTTCCATTTGCTTGAACCACATATTTTATAGTTGAAGGAATCATTTTGCATAAACATTGTGGTGTATTATTCATTCCTTAACTCATTGTTATAGCACTACCATCACATAATAATTTTGACACTAAAATTATTGATTAGTCACAACTTTTGGATGGTATTGACCTTGGCGAAGGAAAAATGAATATCGAAATTAATTGTTTGGTTAGTTAAATCGCGGAAGCAAGAGAAGTTACTTGAATGGTAGATGGAAAAGTTAGAATTCCTTTTCATTTGAATATGTTAATGGAGATTGGCCTTAGCACCATGACAATAAGCATAGTAGTCATGCCATGAAATTGGGTCTGAAAATAGAGCCTCAATGACAAAGTAATTACAAAGTATGATTCCCTCCCAGACATTAGGACAAGGCTCTTGTATCCCTAATTGATTCCTAGTCCTTAAAAAAAAATCTTAAGAGTGGAAACCCCTTCCATGAAAAAATCCATATTTGTATGCCTATTAGAGATTGGCAATAAAGAAATTTGAGATCATAATAACACAGATATCAAAGACCATACTTTTATTATATATTGTATCCTTGTTTGTGAAGCAAATGGACTATAATCCCCTCATTTATAGATCACATGGTATTAGAGTGGTTGTATCCTTGACCATGACACAACTACCAACACTTTAAAAATAAAATAGAATTTACCATGGGCAAATGTTGAAGAGAAAGAATCTAGAAGATCTCGGAGAATTTAATAGGTAGATCCAAGGGGAAAGTAGGTACTAGAGGTAGAAAGCAGAGGAGTTGGAAAAGGAATTTTCCATATGCAAAGACTCTTTCACTACCATGAGAACAAAATTGGACAAAAACAGTGTGCGTCTCTTGAATTGGGAGAGAAACTAACACATATAGATAGTTGGCACGAGGATTGAGTCAATCAAATACTAACTCAGCCACACCAGGGGTTGGAAGAGAAAAATAAGGCATTGGAAAAGATACAAGAGATTGTTCAAGAGGTCAAAGAATCAAAGTCACCTTCCATTGCCACCACCAAATCCATCATGGTGACCAAGGAAACTTTGCTAAGATCACCTTCTTTAGACATTTCATAAGATGATTTTGGTGAATTTGAGAAGCATATTAGAGGCATTGGTTAGAGATTGTTAATGCATAAGGGATAGAGTGGACAAGGTCTAGGATAGAGAAATCAAGGCATCATGATCCTTATTGTAACAGATTTGAGTTTCAAGCATAAAGGCCTATGTTTTAATGGAATAAAGGAAAAGGACATGAATTCCAAGACAACCTTCATTAAGGAAAAAGACAAGGCAGTATTGGCTTACACACCTTAGGAAGGAGAAATAATGAAGGAAGATAAGCACACTTCCATTTCATCTTTCTTTTGGTGGATTGTAGAAGGGAAACAAAAAGAAGAGTTCCAAGACTCAACATATGTCAACACTTCAAGGAATTAGCAAGCCAATAATAGAAAACAAGGAGAAGAAGAAGACCAAGAGGAATGCATCAGGAAAGGAATATGTTGTTTGTCCTCATTGCAAGAGGAAAGTCCAAAAAGCTAACCACTATTGGTACTCATATGTAAGTGCATTCTGTAGGAGGAAAGGCCACAAAGTTGACCACTATTGGTACTCAAATGTAAGTGTATTTTGTAGGAAGAAAGTCCATCTTATGGAATCTTGTTAAGAAAAGAAAGCCACTTGTCACAAGCCAGATTGTTTTCAAATGACGAATGGTAATAAGACTTCCCCAAACCAACAAAGTTCTCAAAGGCACTTGTACAAAACAAGCATTTCAAGCAACCTAACAATCACCAAGAAATTTTTCACCGCTGGAAATTGAGTGAACATCAGGAAGCAAAGTGTTGGTGATTTCATCCAAAGCTTAATCCCAGGAACTGCACAACAAAGAGAAGGGTGTGGAGAGTAAAGTATAAAGGTGACAGTGAGATCCTTGCTTTGAATCCGAAGGAGCATAATGTGTCTATGAATTTGTAATGGAATGAGAGGTCATCCTCACCAATGAAGCAGGGAGCCGTTTGGTGGAAGAAGGAGATAGCAGACGAGGATCTCAAACCTAAGTTGATGTCTTACTTAGGGAAAAATGGTTGAAGAATTACTCACAAGTAGAGCATTGTTCCCATGTTGGGAAGTAATTAATTATATCAAAAGAGGGTATTCAACACTTTATTTTGTGATGGCATATTCTCATCGGGATCTCACTGTCTAATGAGTGATGCAAACATTCAACAGTGAATGAGAGAGGACCAAAATTCGATTTGGCTTCACTAAATACCAAGATGGAACATTTTCCGAGCAAGAGAAAGTCAAAGACTTACATTTTGAAGACGAGAATGTATTATGACCAAAGAGTTTGGCTATAGAGATTGCTCATACCTAACTCGATGAGTATACTTGTGCACTATGGGAACAAGTGAGCTAGGAATTAGAGCTAGAGCCACAACTAGGACTAAAGCTAGAAGCTAGAGCCATGATCAAGAGCCAAAGACAGAGTTGCAACTGTATCCAAGAGAAATATTTAGTGCCATATTGTTCCAGAGAATCAAACATCATGCACATTGATCCATATTAGTCCTATAAGCTTTTGGATACCAGAAAGCAACTCAATTGGTAGGTGTCATCTGAAATGGATATGAACTCTAGAATGGTTGTAAGACTTAGAACCTGCAATGTAATATAACAATGTTTAAAGGTTACAATATATAAAAATACCGTGGGAATGAAAATGTGAACAAGAAAAAACAAAGAAAAAGGGAGAAAACAAGATTTAATTGAATACACAAATGAAAATAGGAGAGGAGGAATAAGAACTAAATGGTTAGTCCCTTCACCTTCACATTACCTCAGCTCTCCTATATCTCCTTGTAAGGAGACATTCAAAGTTATTTTGGCTATCCGAGATAGGAGAATGTGAAGGGAGCTAGAACTACAAGCATTATTGAAATGAAATATAGAGCAACCATTGAATGTTGTTTTTCTTAATTGAGTTTCCACGGGAAACACTCTGTTATGACTCATGTTTGTTTTGTGCGTATCTGAATTGTGAATCTATTTGTTTTCTTGTGTTATTTGTGAGCTCTATGTGCCATTAACGATTGTTAGTGAATGAATATAATAGAGGAATAAGGATGGAATGGAGTATTAATACATTTTATCTTAGGTTTAACGAAAAATAGAAGTCCCAAGAGCTATTGGATGTCCAACAAAACCCAAATATCTATGGACCATATTTAAGAGTTGTTGCATAGATTAGAAAGTTTCCTTTCTAGTAAATTTGCACATTCTACCACATTTTAATTGTTGTATGTGTTATCTCCTCAAATAAACATAGACTAGTCATGGTATCTAGGTGATAGGGTGTCTTTAAATTTTTCATTTTTGCATGCATTTGAGTTTCAGTTTGATGAGTTTGAAGTAGGTAATGAAGCTTGAAATGACATTTCGAAGTTGCTCCCCTCCAAAATGAACTTTCCGGTTTCGGTAGCTTAGGTGGACCTAGCGATGGTTCATTAGCTACTGAAAGCTCTGTTTTCGGCAGCTTACTAGATGAAATACGAAACTCTCCAACTACCGAAAGGGAATACATACAGCTTGAGTCAGGGGGTAGTTTTCGGTGGCTTGGTCGAATACGACGGTGTTCATTAGCCATCGAAAGGAAGATGGCTTTTCGCAGCTTGCAGTTTAGGAATGAAGTTTTCTACAGCGGCCGAAAGTAGGGACATCATGGTACTGTTTTCGGTGGCTTGGGCGAATACGACGGTGTTCGTTAGCCACCGAAAGGAAGATGGATTTTCGCAGCTTGCAGTCAAAGGACTGGATCATTCATGGATACCGAAAGCCTCGGCATGTGTGAATTTTTCCGGCAGTTTGCGATTTTAAGGGCGCAATCTTCGGCTACCGAAATCGAGTCGGTATCAAACAGTGGAAATGTCAAATCAAGGGACATCCGAAAAGAAAAGGGGGTTCCTCATGTCTTAACTGCCGAAAAGGGGCACCGCCAACGAAAACACGATTCTCTCATTCAAGACCAGTCACAGCTGATGATCACTCCTGGGTAAAAGGGAAAGATTGACAGGTCACGTGAAGCTTCATGATTAGCTTTCAGTACCATCTCTCAGAGTCAGGGCTTTGAACCAAATCATGCCTTACCCTGTGTTATCACCTGCTAGCGAGCTGCTTTTTCCCCGATTCCACATCATTTTTCCTTGAGGTTCGGCTTTCCTGAAACGCAAGTGTCAACAAGGGCTTACAGATGAAGAAGGGAGGAGCTATGCTTAGGAAGGAGCTAAATGACGTCGTCTACCTCGAGTCGCACCCGAAAATAGGCCAGTTCTTCTAGGGCGTGGGATGCTATAACTATTTCCTAAAACTCCAAGGCTCCCATCAGCAAATTGCAGAGGCTTTCGCATTATCATTTGACGGAAGAAAAGCACAAATTGGGAAAGAAGAGGTCCACGTAGATGAAGACTTTGTAGCAATAGCCACAGAAATTCCAGGGACAGGAGAACGATGGTTCAAAACCACCACCACCTAGAAGGTCGAGTTCAAGTCATATCTCAAACCTACACACCAGTCAATCAGCTGGAACAAAGACGTCCCTATGTATTTCTTGGAGGAATGGTGGCAGCACCTGTTAAAGGCCATTTTGGTCTACTTTACATGCGAGGGTCGGTACTCCAGAGTGTTGATCTATCATTTCAGACTGTTAGACCATTTCACTGGCAGAAGCCCTCTAAACCTACCCTTCTATCTCCATAAAAAACTAACAAAGATGGCTCACCAGGTTCAGTCAAATCCAAGCAAGATTCAGAGCAGGTTATCCCACCATGGCTTAATTAAGATCCTGGTATCAGAACACCTACAAAGAAAGAATGAGGAGTGGACTTATTTCCTTTTCTGGAATGAATTTAACACTGAATTGCGACCTGAAGACAAGGTTAAATCCTCCTCGAAAAAGCTATCCACACCTAGAAGTGAAAAGAGGAAAAGACGAGTCATTTCTTTGTTTCCTGCAGTCCCAATTACCCCTTCTTCTGAGCCTGAGAAGATTGGGAAAAAGCTATTTTTCAGGAAAGAAGGAGAAACTTCTACCAAGAAGGTGAACCCATTAGGCCTCCCCTACACTGACTCCAAAGACGATGAATTGCAGGAAACGGGAGCAGGTCATAAGAAAATGGCAGCAGAACAAGAACCTCAGGAAGTAGCTCTACTCATTGAAGAACAGGAGACTGCTTATGTAAACCTGCCTTCTCCTACACCTGCAGAAGAGCAGGAGACTGCTTATGTAAACCTGCCTTCTCCTACACCTGCGGAAGAGCAGGAGACTGCATGTGAAAACTTACTTTCCCCTACACCTATGGGAGACCAAGATCATCAGGTGGTTGACGTATCAACAACCAAAGAAAAAATTTCTTCAACACAGAAAATCAATCGGCTTCTCAGGCAAGTGTATGAGCTTGAAATTCTCCAAAGAGTAATCAAGGAGAAAAACGAAAGGCTGACTGAAAGACATAATGAACTGTATGTTTCTTTCCAGGGATTGACCAAAAAACATGGTAAGCTGCGAGGAAGGAATATTAGGTTGATCATAGAAAATATCAAGCTAAGAAGGAAGGTCGAGTCTCTGGG
The DNA here is from genome assembly GCA_027924585.1 of Larix kaempferi. Lineage (NCBI taxonomy): Eukaryota > Viridiplantae > Streptophyta > Pinopsida > Pinales > Pinaceae > Larix > Larix kaempferi. The sequence goes on from BSBM01000841.1 coordinate 1,018,813, forward strand.
AGGCAAAGAAAAAACTCAGAAACCCCAGCCCAAGGTACACTCAGATCTTGACACCTTAGCAGCAGCTGCGATTAGTTTTGCTGACGCCCTAGTTTTGGCCCAGGGGGAAGAGAAATCCGAGCAGCGGGGAGATGAGTAGCAGAGGTCAGAAAACGCAGTTTTGTAAAACTTTTGCAAACTGGACCATACACAGTTTTCGGAAGCTTAGGCAAACATAGAGATTTTTCATTAGCTGCCAAAACCCAGATTCGGCGATTTATGATATACAGGCAGAACTCCCCTAGTTACTGAAAGTAGAGAAAGGTTTCCAACATCTTAGGGCGATTCGGTGGTTTAGGCGAAACGTCAATTCATTAACCACCGAATGAGGGGTTTTCAGTAGCTTATCATTTTCGAGCCTGGTTTTGCTAGCTACCGAAAACGCAGAATACATAGAAGTTCGTTTTGAGCACCGAAACCGTTTGGTCGCTGGTCCAATCACCTCAAAGGCGTTTTCCAAATGATTTGTAAACGTTTAACGGCATCATGATCACCTTTTGGTTCCAGACTGGAGGGCGCCATCAAGGTAAAAAGAAGAATATTCCTGTCTATTTTGAGGAAAAGACACCTACATGTTTTTGCAGGCAGCGGTTTCAAACTTGTTCTCCATCCCCCAGAGGCTCTTTCAACTGTCGATTATAGGTGTACCAACAAGATATCAGTTACTCTGATCATGGTACCTTGTCATATCTTTCATAAAACTATTTTTAATTTCTATTTTTAGCAGATTCGATCCACTTTTTATCACAAATGCTTTGTAATGGCTATAAAGCCCAGAACTGAGGTATAAAAGAGGTTCAATTTTGGAGAGACTTTTCTTAACTTGTATTATCAGAATTCTCTTTACATATCATTTATACAAGCTTCTTTTTCCATATGTGTGTTTAGTTTTCCTTCTTATATCTTTTCATGCTTTCTGTGAAATGTCTATTTCGTGAGTTTCCATTTGTCTATGCCAGATAGTTGTAATCCTATCTTCGTATTGAGAATTGGATATTCAGTTCCTTTTTCTATGTGTATGAGTTTGCTAGCACGACAAGTATTTTTCTGTCTATCTTTTACCAACTTTCGAACATCAGTGGCTAAAAGCCTTGTCTACTTGAATGTCTCTATGTATGTTTTGAGTATGTGAGTTTCGATCTCAGTCATCCAACTTGATCCAAATATACCCCATCCTTCAAGATAAGTTTAAGTTACCAGGCTCTTCTGAGTGCAACCTAGGAAGACTCCTGGAGAGATAATAGTATGGATTTGTGCCTCATACCCCGTCATATTAACACAGTTTAGCCCACGATGGGAATTTAATGGCTACCCATCTCATTGTTAGGGATCAAATCAATCTCTCTATAGAAAATAGTGGTTGTACGAACTCTCTCTGCAATCCATATGGAATGTCCAACCTTCTCTCTTAGTATATTTTCTTCACAAAAGTTAACTTAGCCTCCCATATAGCTATCTGAAATCTCCCTCAAACAATTTGACCATATATTGAGGAGTTGATTCTCTTGCTCAATACAAATGACCATACATTTCCTAAGAGGGAAAAAAAAAAATTCCTAGACAATCATACCATTGCCTAGGAAAGAGAAATCGATGCCTGAGAGAGCCAATCTGTCATTGTGTTGAATAACTAGGTCTATTTCTTACCCACACAGCCATACGACCTCTTAATTGAACATAGTAAATTGTTTGGATCTCATCATTGAATCCTTGATGTCTCGAATTACTATATGTTTCTTATCTACATGCATGTGAGTCTAAGAGAATGCTTCACTATGTCCCTAAGTGGTTCGACGTAGTGGAATTAAGGTGTAGTTTCTTTGCTTCATTGGTTTCTATATCATGAATTGAATTGACATTTTCTCAAAACCAAACATTTTCTAGTTGAAGGAATCATTTAGCTTAAAAATTTTGATTTCTTATTCATTCCTTAACTCATTGCTCTAGCACTACGATCGCATAATCATTTTGGAACTAAAATAATTGTTGGGAACAACCTCTGGATGGAATTGACCTGAGCAAAGGAAAAGATGAATCTAGAAATAAATTGTTTAGTTAGTTAAACCCCAACAACAAGAGAAGTGACTCAAATGCTTGATGGTAGAGTTAAAATTCATTTTCATTTGAATATGTTAATGAGGATTGGCCTTAGCACCACAACAAATAAACCCAACAATCATGTCATGAAATTGGGTCTAAAAATAGAGTCTCAATGACATAGTAATTGCAGAGTTTGTTTTCGTACTAAGCATTAAGACAGGGATCTTTTATCCTTGATTGAGTCTTGGTTATAAAAAAAATAACACTAAGAGTGGAAACCCATTCTACAACAAATTTGTATGTGTATGCCTATTGAAGGTTAGGAAAAACGAAATTTGAACTCAAAATAACACAAGACTAGAGACCAAACTTTTATTTTGTATAGTATCAATGTTGATGAATCAAGTAAATTATAAGCCCCGTGTTTACAAATCACATCATATAGAGCGCTCGTATCCTTGACTATGACACAACTGCCAACACATGGAAAATAAAATAGACTTCACCATGGGAAAAACATTAAAGAGAGAGAACATAGAAGATATCATAGACTTCAATAGGCAGATCCAAGAAGTTGGAAAGGAACTTTCCATACGCTAGGACTCCTTCACTACCATGACGACAGAATTAGACAAGAACTAATTGCATCTCTTGCAATTGGGAGAGAAACTAACACAACTAGATAGTTTGCATGAGGATAAATTTAATGATATACTTACTCAACTACATTAGGAGTTGGAAGATAAAGAGAAGGAAATGGCAGGGATACAAGAGATTGGTCAAGAGCACTAAGAAGCAAAGTCACCTTCCATTGCCACTGTAGAAGCCAAAACTGTGACAAAAGAAACATTGGTACGATCACCTTCTTTGGACATTTCACAAGATCATTTTGGTGAATTTGAGAAGAATACTAGAAGCATTGGGTTGCAATTGTTAATGCGAATGCGCTACGATGGACAAGGGCTAGGAAAGATAAATCAATGTCTCCTGAGAAATATTGTATCTAATGGGATCTTCAAGCATAAAGGAAAGGCAACCATGAATGCCAAGACAACCTAGGAAAAATACAAGGAAGGATTGGCATGCTCATCAGAGGATGAAGAAATAATGAAGGTATATGTAAGCATACTTCCACTTCATTCGTCTTGTTGCAGATTGTAGAAGGGAAGTGAAGAGAAGAGTTCCAAGACTCATCATGCATAAACACTTCAAGGAAGAAACAAGCTAATCAATCGGAATAAGAAGAAAAAGAAGAAGAAGAAGACCAAGAGGAATGCATCATGAAAGTAATTTCTTACTTGCCACTGTTGCAAGAGGAAAGGCCACAAAGTTAACCACTTTTGGCATTAATATATATGTGCATTTTGTAGGAATAAAGGCTATCTTATGGCATCTTGTTGGGAGAAGCAAGCCACTCGTCACAAGCCAAATTGTTTTCAAATGAGGAATGTAAATAAGACTTTCCAAAAAAAACAGAGGAATCAAAGGCACATGTACAAAACAAGAATTTCATGCAAACTATCCATCACCAAGAACTTATTTCACCTCTAGAATTTGAGTGGCCATTGGGAAGCAAAGTGTTGACGACATAATCTATAGCTTCACCCTAGGAATCACACAATGGAGAGAAGGGTGTGGAGAATTAATTGTAAAAAGTAATGAGGACAGTCTTTCCTTGGCAATCTGAGGAGCGGTAAGTGTCCGCAAATTTATATTGGCATGAGAGGTCGGCCTCACCAATGAAGGAAGCAATAGTTTGGTGGAAGAAGGAGCCAACAGAAGAGGATATCAAGCCTAGGATGATGTCCTAGTTATTGAAAATGGTTAAAGAATGGCTCATCAGTAGAGAATTGTTCCCATGTTGGAAAGCAATTGATCCTACCAAAAGAGTGTAGTCCACACTTATTTTCGTGGTGGCATATGCTCACTAGGATCCCACTATCAAATGAGGGATTAGAACATTCAAAAATGAATAAGAAAAGATGAAAATTTGACTTGGCTTCATTGACTGCCAGCATGGACCATTTTCAGATCCAAAGAAATCAAGAGACTTGTGTTTCCTACTAAGTTGTGCTTAGTTTCATTTCAAGTGAAGCTGTAAAGAATGAACAAGCCAGTTGTTCATAATTCAAGATCAGAAGTCCATGCAGGCCATTCTTGCCTTTTTTAATGTTTTATGTGTGTTCACACCCCCTTGGGGGAATTGTAATAAATGATGTAGCATGTTCACACCCCCTTGGGGGAATTGTAATAAATTTGTAGTGGCATGAGAGGTCAACCTCACCAACGAAGCAAGCAGTAGTTCAATGGAAGAATGAGATACTTGAAGAGGATCTCAATCATGGGTCGATGTCTTACTTATTGAAAAATGCTTGAATAATGGCTAGTCATTAGAGAATTGTTCCCATGTTGGGAAGCAATTGATCATATAAAAAAAGGATAGTTCACACTTCCCTTCATGATGGTATATGCTCCATAGAATCCCACTGTATTCAATAGTGAACAAGAGAAGCCCAAAATTCAACTTGGATTCATTGACTACCAAGATGGACTACTTTTAGAGCCAGAGAAATCAAGAGACTTGCATGTTGAATATGAGAGTGGATTTTGATCAAATAGTTTAGCTCTAAATATTACTCATAGATGAGGCAATGAGTATACTTGTGCACTATGGGAACAAGTGAGCTAGGAACCAAATCCAGAGCCGTAGCCAATAGCCAAATACATTAGCAATAACTAGATCCAAATTCATAGTTGTAGCCAAGAGACAGAGTCAATTCCATGTTCCAAAGAAGTAGACATTAGGCACATTAATCTAGATTGGATCTCTAATATTTTGAAGACCAAAAAGTCTCTCAATTGGGAGGTGTGAATTGACATGGATCCAAAGTATAGAATGGTTGTAATACTTAGCACTTGTAATGTAATCTAACAATACTGAAAGGTTACAGCATATAAAAGGACCATGTGAATGAAAATGTGAATAACAAGAAAAAAATATTGAATTGAATAAAGAAATGAAAATACGAGAGGAGAAATAGGAAATGAACGATCAGTCCTCTGGCATTCCCATTGCTTCAGCGCTCCTATATCTCTTTGTAAGGAGGCTCTAAAAGGTATTTTGGTTGGCCAAGATAGGAGAATGCAAAGAGATCTAGAGCTACATTGCAATCAAAACATTGCCGAAATGAAATACAAAACAACCATTGAATGTTGATTTTCCCAATTGGATTTCTAGGGGAAACATTATGTTATGAAACATACTTGTTGTGTGCATGTTTGAATTCTACATCTATTCATTTTTTTGTGTTATTTTTTATCTCTATATTCTATTAATGGTTTCCAATGAATGAATATATCAAAGGACTGAGAATGGAATGGAGTATGAATGCATTTTATTATAGTTTTAATGAAATATAGAAGTCCTAATGGTTATTAAATCTCCTCCATTAGATGTCCAATGAAACCCAAAGATCTATGAACCATATTTCATAGTTGTTGCAAAGATGAAGGAATTTTTATTTCTGGTAAATTTGCACATTCTACCTCATTTTAACTATTGTGTGGGTTATTGCCTCATATCCCATCAAATCAATGCAAGTCTATCCCACATTGGGAATTTAATTGTTATGTCCCATCTCACTCTTGAGGATCACTTCAACCTATCTACAACAAATAGAACTTGTACGGCCTCTCTCTACAATCCATACCAATTGTACGACCTTCTCTCTTAGTGTATTGTCTTCACATAAGTTAACTCAACCTCCCATATAGCTATCTAATCTCCCTCCCATCCAATTTGACCATATATTGAGGAGTTGATTCTCTCTCTGTGTGCAAACAACCGTACATTTCCTAAGAGATAGAAAATGTTTCCTAAATAACCATGCAATTGCCTGGGAAAGACAAATCAATGCCTTAGAGAGCCAATCCATCATTGCATTGAATAACTAGCTCTATTTCTTACACGCACAATCGTACGACCTCTTAATTAGATGTAGTAAATTGTTTGGCACTCATCATTGAGTCCTTGATGTCTCTAATGACTATATGTTGCTTATCTAAATGCCTCTAAGTCTAAGAGAATGTTTCACTATGTCCTTGAGTGGTTTGAGGTAGTGGAATCAAGTTGTAGTTTCTATGATTCATTGGTTGCTATCAACATGAATTGAATTGACATTTGCTTGAACCAAATATTTTATAGTTGAAGGAATCATTTTTCCTAAACATTGTGGTGTATTATTCAGTCCTTAACTCATTGTTCTAGCACTACCATCACATAATCATTTGGGCACTAAAATAATTGATTAGTCACAACTTTTGGATGGTATTGACCTTAGCAAAGGAAAAATGAAGCTGGAAATGAATTGTTTGCTTAGTTAAACCATGGCAGCAAGAGAAGTGACTTGAATGATAGATGGAAAAGTTAGAATTCCTTTTCATTTGAATATGTGGATGAATATTGGCCTTAGCACCACGACAAATAAGCATAGTAGTCATGCCATCAAATTGGGTCTGAAAATAGAGTCTCAATGATAGAGTAATTACAAAGTTTGTTTCCCTCCTAGACATTAGGACAAGGATCTTGTATCCTTGATTGATTCCTGGTCCTTAAAAAAAAAATCTTAAGAGTGGAAACCCCTTCCATGAACAAATCCATATTTGTATTGCCTATTAGAGATTGCAATAAAGAAATTTGAGCTCATAATAACACAAAGATCAGCGACCATACTTTTATTATATATCTTATCCTTGTTTGTAAAGCAAATGGACTATAATCCCCTCATCTATAGATCACATGGTATTAGAGTGGTTGTATCCTTGACCATGACACAACTTCCAACGCTTTAAAAATAAAATAGAATTTACCATGGGCAAATATTGAAGACAAAGAATCTAGAAGATATCACAGAGTTTAATAGGTAGATCCAAGGGGAAAGTATGTACTAGAGGTAGAAAGCAGAGGATTTGGAAAAGGAATTTTCCATATGCAAAGACTCCTTTACTACCATGAGAACAAAATTGGACAACAACAGTGTGCAAATCTTGAATTGGGAGAGAAACTAACACATATAGATAGTTGGCATGAGGATTGATTCAATCAAATACTAACTCAGCCACGCCAGGGGTTGGAAGAGAAAAATAAGGCATTGGAAAAGATACAAGAGGTTGTTCAAGAGGTCCAAGAATCAAAGTCACCTTCCATTTCCACCACCAAAGCCATCATGGTGACAAAGGAAACTTTGCTAAGATCACCTTCTTTAGACATTTCACAAGATGATTTTGGTGAATTTGAAAAGCATATTAGAGGCATTGGTTAGAGATTGTTAAGGCATATGGTATAGAGTGTACAAGGGCTAGGATAGAGAAATCAAGGCATCATGATCCCTATTGTAACTAATTTGAGTTTCAAGCATAAAGGCCTATGTTTTAATGGAATAAAGGAAAAGGCCATGAATGCCAAGACAACCTTCATTAAGGAAAACGACAAGGCAGTATTGGCCTACACACCTTAGGAAGGAGAAATAATGAAGGAAGATAAGAACACTTCTATTTCATCTTTCTTGTGGCGGATTGTAGAAGGGAAGCAAAAAGAAGAGTTCCAAGACTCAACATATGTCAACACTTCAAGGAAGTAGCAAGCCAATAATAGAAAAGAAGGATAATAAGAAGACCAAGAGGAATGCATCGGGGAAGGAATCTGTTTTTGTCACCGTTGCAAGAGGAAAGGCCACCAATCTAACCACTATTGGTACTCATATGTAAGTGCATTTGTAGGAGGAAAGGCCACAAATTTGACCACTATTGGTACCCAAATGTAAGTGTATTTTGTAGGAAGAAAGCTCATCTTATGGCATCTTGTTCAGAAAAGCAAGCCACTTGTCACAAGCCAGATTGTTTTCAAATGAGGAATGGTAATAAGACTTCCCAAAACCAACAAATTTCTCAAAGGCACTTGTACATAACAAGCATTTCAAGCAACCTATCCATCACTAAGAATTTTTCACCGCTAGAAATTGAGTGACCATCAGGAAGCAAATTGTTGGTGATTTCATCTGAAGCTTCATCCCAGGAACTGCACAACGAAGAGAAGGGTGTGGGTAGTAAAGTATAAAGGTGAAAATGAGATACTTTCTTTGAATCCCAAGAAGCATACTGTGTCTGTGAATTTGCAATGGAATGAGAGGTCATCCTCACCAATGAAGGAAAGAGCACTTTGGTGGAAGAAGGAGACAGCAGAAGACGATCGCAAACCTAAGTTGATGTATTACTTATTGAAAAATGGTTGAAGAATTACTCACAAGTAGAGCATTGTTCCCATGTTGGGAACCAATTGATCCTAGCAAAAGAGGGTAGTCAACACTTTATTTTGTGATGGCATATGCTCATCGGGATCTCACTGTCTAATGAGTGATGAAACATTCAACAGTGAATGAGAGAGGACCAAAATTCGATTTGGATTCACTGAATACCAAGATGGATCATTTTCCAAGTAAGAGAAAGCAAAAGACTTACATTTTGAAGATGAGAATGTATTATGACCAAAGAATTTGGGTCTAGAGATTGCTCATACCTAACTCGATGAGTAGAATTGTGCACTATGGGAACAAGTGAGCTAGGAACTAGATCTAGAGCCACAACGAGGACTAAAGATAGAAGCTAGACCCATGATCAAGAGCCAAAGGCAGAGTTGTAACTATATCCAAGAGCCAGATTTAGTGCCATATTGTTCCAGAGAATCAAACATCATGCACATTGATCCAGATTAGTCCGATAGGATTTTGGAGACCTAAAAGCAACTCAATTGGTAGGTTTCATCGAAATGGATATGAACTCTAGAATGGTCGTAAGACTTAGCACCTGCAATGTAATATAACAATGTTTAAAGGTTACAATATATAAAAAGACCAGGGGAATGAAAATGTGAACAAGACAAAATGGAGAAAAATGGATAAAACAAGATTTAATTGAATACATAAATGAAAATAGGAGAGGAGGAATAACAACTAAATGGTTAGTCCCTTCACCTTCACATTACCTTAGCTCTCCTATATCTCCTTGTAAGGAGACATAAATAAGGTATTCTGGTTATCCAAGATAGGATAATGTGAAGAGATCTAGAGCTACAAGCATTACTGAAATGAAATATAGAGAAGCCATTGAATTTTGTTTTTCTTAATTGAGTTTCCATGGGAAACACTCTGTTATGACTCATGCTTGTTGTGTGCATATCTGAATTGTGCATCTATTTGTTTTCTTGTGTTATTTGTGAGCTATGTGTGCCATTAATGGTTGTTAGTGAATGAATATAATAGAGGACTAAGGATGGAATGGAGTATGAATACATTTTATCTTAGGTTTAACGAAACACAGAAGTCCCAAGAGTTATTGGATGTCCAACAAAACCCAATTATATATGGACCATATTTAAGAGTTGTTGCATAGATGTAGGAAGTTTCCTTTCTAGTAAATTTGCACATTCTACCACATTTTAATTGTTGTATGAATTTGTGCCTCATACCCCCTCATATTAACACTGGTTTAGCCCACGATGGGAATTTAATTTCTACCCATCTCATTGTTAGGGATCAAATCAATCTCTCCATAGAAAATAGTGGTTGTACGAACTCTCTCCACAATCCATATGGAATGTCCAACCTTCTCTCTTAGCATATTTTCTTCACAAAAGTTAACTTCGCCTCCTATATAACTATCTGAAATCCCCCTCAAACAATTTGACCATATATTAAGGATTTGATTCTCTTGCTCAATGCAAACGACCATACATTTCCTAAGAGGGAAAAAAACATTTCCTAAACAATCATACCATTGCATAGGCAAGAGAAATCAATGTCTGAGAGAGCCAATCTATCATTGTGTTGAATAACTAGGTCTATTTCTTACCCACACAGCCATACGACCTCTTAATTGGACATAGTAAATTGTTTGGATCTCATCATTGAATCCTTGATGTCTCAAATGACTATATGTTTCTTATCTACATGCATGTGAGTCTAAGAGAATGCTTCACTAAGTCCCTAAGTGGTTTGAGGTAGTGGAATTAAGGTGTAGTTTCTTTGCTTCATTGGTTTCTATATCATGAATTCAATTGCCATTTGCTTGAACCAAACATTTTCTAGTTGAAGGAATCATTTAGATTGAAAATTGTGATTTCTTATTCATTCCTTAATTCATTGCTCTAACACTACCATCACATAATAATTTTGGAACTAAAATAATTGTTGGGCACAACCTCTGGATGGAATTGACCTGAGAAAAGGAAAAGATGAATCTAGAAATAAATTGTTTAGTTAGTTAAACCCCAACGGAAAGAGAAGTGAATCGAATGCTTGATGGTAGAGTTAAAATTCATTTTCATTTGAATATGTTGATGAGGATTGGCCTTAGCACCACAACAAATAAACCCAACAATCATGCCATGAAATTGGGTCTAAAAATAGAGTCTCAATGACATTTTAATTGCAGATTTTGTTTTCCTACTAAGCATTAAGACATTGATCTTTTATCCTTGATTGAGTCTTGGTTCTAAAAAAAATAACACTAAGAGTGGAAACCCCTTCTAGAAAAAATTTGTATGTGTATGCCTATTGAAGGTTAGCAATAGAGAAATTTGAACTCAAAATAACACAAGACTAGAGACCAAACTTTTATTTTGTATAGTATCAATGTTGATGAATCAAGTAAATTATAAGCCCCTTGTTTACAAATCACATCATATTACAGCGCTCGTATCCTTGACTGTGACACAACTGCCAACACATGGAAAATAAAATAGACTTCACCATGGGAAAAACATTTAAGAGAGAGAACATAGAAGATATCATAGAATTCAATAGGCAGATCCAAGAAGTTGGAAAAGGAACTTTCCATACGCTAGGACTCCTTCACTACCATGACGATAGAATTAGACAAGAATTGATTGCATCTCTTGCAATTGGGAGAGAAACTAACACAACTAGATAGTTGGCATGAGGATAAAGTTAATGATATACTAACTCAACTACACTAGGAGATGGCAGAGAAAGAGAAGGCAATGGCATGGATACAAGAGATTGGTCAAGAGAACTAAGAAGCGAAGTCACCTTCCATTGCCACTGTCAAAGCCAAAACTGTGACCAAGGAAACATTGGTAAGCTCACCTTCTTTGGACATTTCACAAGATCATTTTGGTGAATTTGAGAAGAACACTAGAAATATTGGGTTGCAATTTTTAATGTGAATGCGCTACGATGGACAAGGGATAGGCAAGAGAAATCAAGGCCTCCTTAGAACTATTGTAGCTAATGTGATGTTCAAGCATAAAGGCAAGGCAACCATGAATGCCAAGGAAACCTTCATGAAGGAAAAATACAAGGAAGGATTGGCATTCTCATCAGAGGATGAAGAAATAATGAAGGTGTATGTAAGTAGACTTCCACTTCATTCGTCTTGTTGCAGATTGTAGAAGGGAAGTGAAGAGAAGAATTCCAAGACTCATCATGCATCAACACTTCAAGGAATAAACAAGATAATCAATCGGAATAAGAAGAAGAAGAAGACCAAGAGGAATGAGTCATGAAAGGAATTTTTTACTTGCCACTGTTGCAAGAGGAAAGGCCACAAATTTAACCACTTTTGGTGTTAATATATATGTGCATTTTGCAGGGAGAAAGGCTATCTTATGGCATATTGTTGGGAGAAGAAAGCCACTCATCACAAGCCAAATTGTTTTCAAATGAGGAATGGAAACAAGACTTCCCAAAACCAACAGAGGAATCAAAGGCACATGTACAAAACAAGAATGTCATGCAAACTATCCATCACCAAGAACTTATTTCACCTCTAGAATTTGAGTGACCATTGGGAAGCAAAGTGTTGACGACATCATCTAGAGATTCACCCTAGGAATCACACAATGGAGAGAAGGGTGTAAAGAATTAATTGTAAAAGGTAATGAGGACATTCTTGCCTTGGTTGTCTGAGGAGCAGTAAGTGTCTGCAAATTTATATTGGCATGAGAGGTCGGCCTCACTAATGAAGGAAGCAATAGTTTGGTGGAAGAAGAAGCCAACAGAAGAGGATATCAAGCCTAGGCTGATGTCCTAGTTATTGAAAATGGTTAAAGAATGAATCATCAGTAGAGAATTGTTCCCATGTTGGAAAGCAATTGATCCTACCAAAAGAGTGTAGTCCACACTTCTTTTTTGTGATGGCATATGCTCACTAGGATCCCACTATCGAATGAGGGCTGAGAACATTCAACACTGAATAAGAGAAGATGAAAATTTGACTTGGATTCATTGACTGCTAGCATGAACCATTTTCAGATCCAAAGAAAGCAAGAGACTTGTGTTTCCTACTAAGTTGTACTTAGTTGCATTTCAAGTGAGCCTGTAAAGAATGAACAAGTCAGTTGTTCATAATTCAAGATCAGAAGTCCATACCAGCCATTCTTGCCTTTTTTAATTTTTTCTGCATGTTCACACCCCCTTGGGGGAATTGTAATAAATGATGTAGCATGATGAGCTTATGTAAAAGGCTTGGCCTTATTACGACTTAGTCATCAAATTAATCACCCTATCGTGTTTTTTCCTTGTTAATTATGCGACAGTTTTTAGCGACACATAATTTTCACGTTTTTCACTCAAATCCTCCAAAGATGGGGTGGTTAAGTTGATGATTATGCCTTGGGAGGTTTATTAAATCCTATATTCTATGTATATTAGCATGCTATCCATAATGCTTGAGCCTTGTGAACATGTATTAAGTCCCCCCTAGGTTTTTTTATTTTTTTATTTTTTTATTTTTTTAATAAAATCATCGATAAGGTGTATTTTAATTGTAAATTTCAAAAGGTCATAAAAAGTGGGTCTAGGGGGGGGAATTAGTCATGGGGATGCTCTTTTTTGGACCCATATCCCCCACTTAACCCCTAAACCCACATTTGAGAGTCAAATTAGTGATTTTAAATTACTAATTTTGATTTTCTCTCCAAAATGACAAAAAGTGTCAAATAATTGGGAAATATGGAGAAAATCCAATTCCTAAATCAAAGGGATTTTGTCTAGGACATGTCTCTGAGGTGTCAAGGTAGTCAAGGATCATGTTTGGGTCCTTGGTTGAGGTGTTGGAGCATCCAATCTTACAAGGAGAGGGGGAACCAAATTGTCACCAAGAGGGGGGTGCATTCTCTCCATGGAGAGTGCATTCCTCCACTTGGCAAGTTGATTGGAAGAGGTGGAGGCATACCAAGAGGGGTTGGGACACCTCATGAGAGGTGGAATGCTTCCCTTGCATGCATACAATCAACAATCCACCAATATCTCAACTTCCAATCCACCTACTCTCTTGGGAATTGTTCCCCCTTAGGGTTTCTAGCTCATGTTTTCTATAAAAGCAAGCTCTTTCCTCTTGTTTGAGATGGAAGGATTGAAGTTCTGCCAAAATTTTGTATGATTTGTTTTAATTGCTTATGAATAAATAATGCTTTGGAAGCATATCTATGGTGTAATGCTTCTCATGTGTGGATACTAATTGTCAAGGGTTTCTAAGGTATAATCTTTCTTATTGCTTTCATTGGTTTGATGTAGGCCTACAAGAAGAGCTACCTCTCAGTAGGGTAAGAGCTTATGCTTGTTTTTTTTATGCTCTTACTAATTTATTGTAGTAGATCTATTGTATATGCCTACACATTTTGCTTAATTGTATGCTTTCTATTTTTCTGCTTCCAGCAACACTACTCCTTAACCATTTGTTTGTGCAAGGGTTTCTCAAGTTTCAGGTGATCTCATTTGGAGAAGGGTTGGAGCTTGCTTGCATCCTCCTCATATTCAAGCTATAAAGGGAATAATTCCTTAGTGTTCTACCAAAACAAACTTCAAAGCCTCTTCTTTCTAGTTTCTTGGCTATTCACCTTCTTTCTCTTAAAATCAAAATACTTTTCTGGTTACTTTTTTATATGATCGCAAGTGTAGATCAAATCTGAATTTCATTTGAAATTCTTAATTGTTACATGTTTAAATAGATCCAAAATTATTTTATTTGAATCATTATCATAAGCATAGATCTAGTAGTGACTGGGGAGACCCATCAAGCTACACCCTCGATTGGTGTGGTGTTGGACATACCCCTACGATATATTGGAACCCCCTTCCAGTAAGTAATCCACTCGTCATAATAATTTAAAACTGACTGAGATACACTTGCAAAACATTTCTTATTTTCGGCAGCACTATTTTGACTCCATTGGCACTGATCTATTTGCAATAATATTATTTGCTTAAAGTCATTTATTTTTGTGAGTGATTTATCTTTACATGTTGTTGAATTAATTTATACTTTTCTTTTATCTTGTTTCAATGTTATATCTCAAATCTCCTAAAAAAATCACTCCCATTTTAACATCTAAGAACTAAATCCTTAATAACGTTTCTTAGGATATACCCCCTTGGCTCTATTAGGGGTTAGCCTAAACGGAGGGGTCAAGATCAAGTGACGGTACTTGACTCAAGACTTTCCCCCAAGGACACACCAAGAGGCTTGAATATTTTTTCCACATTACTCGGGTGTGTATCAGGTGGCAACAACTTACATGTTGAAGATGAGAGTGGATTATGATAAAAAAAAATGGGTCTAGAGATTGATCATAGCTAATCCAGTGAGTAAACTTGTGCAATGTGAGAACAAGTGAACTAAAAACTAGAGCCAGAGCCATAGCTAGGATTATATCCAGTAGCCAAAGCCATGAGCAAGATCCAAATCCAGATTCATAGATGTAGCCAAGAGTTAGAGTCGGTGTTGTTTTCAAGAGAAGCGAACATAAGGCACATTGATCTAAATTGTCCTCTAAGATTTTGGAGACCAAAATGCCTCTCAATTGAGAGGTGTGATCTGAAATGGATTTGAACTCTAGAATGGTTGTAATACTTAGTACCTACAAAGGAATTTAGCAATGTTTAAAGGCTATAATATATAAATAGACCATGCAAATGAAAATGTGAATAAGACAAAACAGTGAAAACAAAATCAAGATCTAATTGAATAAAGAAATGAAAATAGGAGAGGAGGAATAGAAACTAAACAACTAGTCCCATGGCCTTCCCATTACCTAATCTCTCTTATATCTCCTTGTAAGGATACTCTCAAATGGATTTTGGATAGACAAGAGAAGAAAATTCTAAGAGAGCCAAAGCTGCATTGTAAACCAAACATTGTCGAAATGAAATATGGAGAAACGATTGAATGTTGGTTTTCCCAATTGGGTTTCTAAGGGAAACATTATGCTATGAACTATGCTTTCCATGTGCATTTTTGAATTCTGCATCTATTTATTTTCCTATTTTATTTGTGAGTTATATGTGCCATTGATGGTTTCCAATGAATGAATACAACAAAGGACTGAGAATGGAATGGAGTATGAATGCAAATTATTTTAGGTTTAATGAAATATAGAAGTCCTAACAACTACTGAATATCTTCCATTGGATGTCCAACAAAGCCTAAAGATATATGGACTGATATATAATAGATGTTGTGGAGATGTAGGAAATTTCCTTTGTGGTAAATTTGAACATTCTACCACATTTTAACTACAATACATGTTTGTGCTTCATCTCCCCTCATATTAACATTAGTCTAGCCCACGTTGTGAATTTAATTGTTGCACATTTAATTATCGAGGATCAATTCAGCCTCTCTACAAGAAATAGTGGTTGTATGACCTCTCTCCACAATCCATACGGGTCGTACAACCCTCTCTCTTAGTGTATTGTATGCCCAAAGGTTAACTCGACCTCCCACATAGCTCTCTAACCTCCCTCCCAACCAATTTGACCATCTATTAAAAAGTTGATTCTCTCTCTTAGTACAAACGACCATACATTGCCTTAGAGGAAGAAAATGTCGCCTAGATAACCATACCATTTCCTGGGTAAGAGAAATCGATGCCTCGAAGAGTAAATCTATCATTGCGATATGTAGCTAGCTCTATTTCTTACCCACACAACTATACAACCTCTTAATTGGACATAAAAAATTATTTGGCACTCAATATTGATTCCTTGATGTCTCTAATGACTATGCCCTACTTATCTACATGTGTAAGAGTCTAAGAGAATGTTTCACTGTATCCTTGAGTGGTTTAGGTAGTGGAATTAAGGTGCATTTTCTTTGCTTCATTGGTTTCTATCATCATGAATTGAATTGTCATTTGCTTGAACCAAACAATTTCTAGTTGAAGGAATCGTTTCGCCTAAAGATTGTGATTTCTTCTTCATTATTTGACTCATTGTTCTATCACTACCATCATAGAGTCATTTTTTCTGCTAAAATAATTGATTGGGCACAACCGTTGGATGGAATTGACCTAAGCAAAGGAAAATATGAATCTGGAAATGAATTGTTTGGTTAGTTAAACCCTAGAAACAAGAGAAGTGACTTGAATACTAGATGGAAAAGTTAAAATTATTGTTCATTTGAATATGGTGATGAACATTGGCCTCATCACCACAACAAATAAACCTAATAATCATGTCATGAAACTGGGTCCAAAACTAGGGTCTCAATGACAGAGTAATAGCAAAGTTTGTTTCCCTGGTGGCCATTAAGAGAAGGCTCGTGTATCCTTGATTGAGTCTTGTTCCTAAATGAAAAACAAGAGTGGAAACCGCTTCCAAGAACAAATTGTTATTTGTATGCCTATTGGAGGTTAGAAACAAATAAATTTGAACACATAACAAAGATCATAGACCAAACTTTATTCTATATAGTAATTGTTTTGGTGAAGCGAGTGGACTATAAGCCCCTCATTTACGCACCAATGCTAATTGTCGTGTTGAATTACTCCATGGATTCAAGTGCCCCTTTAGAAGTGCGAGCCAAGAAGCTGAGGTAGTCCATCAAGATCCAACTTAATACTGGGTGCCATGTCCATGTGCTCCAACTGATAACCCAATGATGTCATTGAATCTCCCATAACCATTGACTATTATAAATCACATGCCCAAGATGGTCATGTTGATCGAGATAAGTATACCCAGCTAAAGTAATTGAATCCTCCATAAAAAGCAGGAAAATCATGGAGCTAAGAGGAATTTTTCTATTATAGAAGAAGCACATTTTTTTTCATGTTGCCACAAGTTGTCTAGGAAATACAAGATTCTAAAAAAGAATATGGAAATAGTTATCATCTTAAAAATTACAACTGTCCATATATCAATCTGCACAAACATCTTTGAAATCATAACAACCATATCTTGCTTGGTTATATTCTTTAGTGATGTAATAATATGTGATATGCTTAACATCCATATCCTCCAATTTAGCAAAAATCTCCTTTAGTTGAGGAAAAATCTTGTTAAGTGTATTTTGTGAGGGTGGAATTGTTGCATGGGAAATCACATAGGGAAGAGTATCTAGAACTAGGACATATCATATATCATATGAAATTCCAAGAAATTAGCTTTCCAATGGTGTTGATATCGTTGCAATTGGATACCCATTTATGACCTCTACAATGTTTGTAGCCATCAATGGAAACCCTGAAAACATGCAGATTTCAAATGGTCATATATCACTCTTCGGTACTCAAATTTGAGCGATTTTTTTGTTTGAAATAACGTATCTTTATAAGAGGAATTCATATTTGTAATTAGATTTGGTAAATTCTATTGGAAAAGACTCATAAATGGATTTGAGTGTTGCGACCCTCTTCTTCTCTTTTAAAAAATCTAGAAAAATAAAGATAAAAAAAAAAAATCTTCCAATGTTGTGCTAGCTAACCTCTGAGAAGAGATGTGGCGGCTATGCTCATCCATAAGAAGAGATGCGGTGGCTAAAATGACCATGTAATATAAATCATCAATGAAAAAAACCTAAACATAAAAAATCCTAACCCTAGAAGATGAAATGGAAAAAGGTTTGTGGGCCCCGTTGTGGTTAGTCAATACGTCAACTTCCTCGGGTCGCAACTTTTGCATACACTATATGTTTTGAGGGATTGGTAGCTCGTCAAAAAGGTCTGTCCAATAAGTACACATTTTGAATGGCTATTATATATTTGAAGGCTAACTGTTAGGCGCTTCCATGCCAAAAAAACATTATTTAGGGCCTCAAAATGACCTTGAAAGTTCAGGACCCAAAAAAACCAAAAACAACTGCTAAGATGGAAAATTGTGTTTTGATCCAATTGACTAGGTGGGTGGCCATGGATATCTATCTGTATCAATCCTCCCCCTTAGGAAGAAATTGTATCCATTGTGCTAAGTGCCCCCATCAAATGGGGAAACTATTGTTGAACTTGATGCTTTGTGAGCAACTTGCCTTGGTGTAGGAGCAGACCTTCTTCAAAAACACGGTAGAACTGGAGATTTTTTTGGCGAGTGCCATTAACCTTTGTTTCCATGAGCTAACCAATGGAGTCATGTTCCATGCATTCATAGTTGATCTATTTAGTTTTCGACTACTCTACCAACTCCAATGTGTCCAATAGTGGTGGAAAATATGGCTAAAGGAGGTCCACATTTAATATTGGTTTCAAGCCAAGGAAGGGGGAATACTTAATTCAATAAAATTCCTTCCCACATCCTTGGTGATGGTATAAGGCCCATATCAAAGTGGACACATCTTTTGATGGGGTCCTGCAAGATCAGTGCTGCAAAATTTGATTCTTCGCATTAGTCCTTTAACGCAACTTCTGCAAAGATATCCAACTTGAAGAATTCTAGTTCATGTTGCGGTTGCTACTGAGTGGATTCTAGAATTGTTTGTTCCATTTTCTGTGCATTCTTATTCTCCTATGTTTCCTCATCGTTGTCAGAATAAGGCAGGTTCAAAACATTTTAAAATTTTACTTTGACGCTGGGAGTGAGCACCTCTGGATTTTCAACTTCTGTTTGCATAGGCGAGACTGGCCTTTGTAATTCCATATGTTCCAATTCAGGGTCTGACTCTACCTCAAACATAAGCTCATGTGCTTTCTGACTTTTCAACTTTCTTTCCCTTTGACACTGTCTTTTTCTTTTTGGACTTCTAAGTTTTTTTAGATGACTGAGCCTTAGGATTATTCTTTTCTTCTGATGAAGGAGAATCATCCAGCTCAATTATAGTTTTAATTTTCAAAGATGGGTTATACATAGCTTTAGAATTCATCCTGAATTTGTTTGTCAGCCTGGTGTGAGGTCTTCTGCCTGTGAAAGGGCATTTTGATTTTCCTTTCTAAAATTTGCTTGTTTTCTTCTGCTTGGTCGAAATATCTAATACTTTCACCTTTTTAACTTTTTAAATTTCAATTCCTAATTGGGATGAAGATGCTTTATTAGGAATTTTCCTCTTTTTGTTCAATTGTTGATATTTAGGTACAGTTGAAAATGCACCACTAATTCCATCAATAAACTGAATTTCTTGTTCATGTAGGGTTTCTTAACCTTTATCTTCTAAATTCATCAATTCCTCCTTCTTTTTTCTGGTATAAAATTTACTAACTTTAGAATTGCCTTCACCTTCTACTGCTGTAAAATGTAACTTTCTCCTAGTACTTCTTCTTATTGTATTAGGTTCTTTATTTTTAATCGAAGAAGGTAATATAGGTTGTTGGGGTTCTTCTGTGTTTCTATCTGTATTCTCTGTTTCACATTCTTCTTTTGCAGATGCAGGTTCATTCTGCAATTTGTTTTGCTTTTGAGGATTATTTTCAGCTTTGAAACCACAAAAGAAAAAGAAGTGATCTCAAGTCCTTTCAACCCTATCTAACTCATCCATAATTAGCAACTTGATCAATGCCGGATGTATAATACTTTGTTGCAACTTAGGGTTCTTCTGTATCTCTTTGGACATTTTAGTCAAACTTTTCAGGAAGAAATAAGGCAAATTAAGTTTGCATTCTCCAGTGAAGTGTAGAAGGAAATGCATTTGGTAAAGGAAAATAGTATTGTACCTTCCTTCATTAGTTATATACTTCTGAACTAAATCCAAGAGCTCTGCCCACTCTTTTTTCAACCAAGCTCTAGGAATACCTCTTCGCCATTCGGGATTTTGGTGTTGCTCTCTAAGAAATTGATTGTTTTCTGCCACTTTTATTTGTTATTGTTTGAACCATCTTTCACCTTCTTGAGGAAGAAGGAAAATCAGTACTATAGACTCCTCAGAAACCTTGACGGTTAACCCTCCCAGAACTGCTTGGTGACCATCGAAAGATTCTGCGAAAGCCCGAGCTACTTGCAGGTTATGCCCTTGGAGACGTTGGAAAAATTCATAACACCCAACTTCTCAGAATATTCTCTTAGATTCAGGATATAAGTCTTTCAAAACTCTGTAAGTCTCATAACGAACTAAATGCCCTCCCTTGTAAGGTGCCATAACTGAAAATACAGTGCAGTAGTTAGAGAACGAGGGCTTACGTGAAGAGCTGCAGAACAGCGAAATGTTATAAAAAACAAATAGAAATTATGAAATTAGTATTTTCCCATTTTTGAATTTTTAGTGGACTACAACATCGTCATCACCTGACTTGCAAAAGCTGGGTCACGATCTATGTCAGGTACATATGGCACCAACGAAGCATTTGACAGCTTTGCATAAATCCCTTTGACGGTGAACCTTTATAACAGAATGATTACACTTGTATTGAACCTGTTGCCGTATAACCTTTTAAAATGATAACAAATTATTATTAAGGATGATTTTGCAGATATGAATTACTGAGTTGGTGGTCAATTTTATTGCAACATGTATATTGCTAATCGGCACGATTTTGCAACAACCTGACATTGACAAGACTTCACCTTTCACTGCAGAATAAAAGATGATTCTTCGATAATGAATTACCACCAGAATAATTTTTTCCGCTGAATGATATCTTATTCTATAGCATACTGAAGAATGAGGACTCATTTTGCAGCGACTGCAAAATTTGAATACAATTTCTTGTTGAAAAATGAAAACTCTTTTTGTAGCACTGAAGAATGATATCACTGATGGTTTTTGCAGAATAAATATAGAAAACACCACCTGCACATGAACAAAACATCACCAAAGATATCTACAGACTGAAATTTCTATAGTCATGCATGAAATCAACTTGTAAAACACTCAAACTTAAGCAAGCAATAGCGGATAAAGCAGATCAAATAATCAGAGATTAAGAATTGGTTTTGAAAGAAGCTCATGAAGAATAAAATTTTGGGAAAAGGGCTCAGGTAAGTTTGGGAATTTTAGGAATTAAATATGAGGACCAACACACACCAATCAACAAGTTACTAAAAGGTCAAAGAGGTTAGGGGAATAGGGTTGGAAAGTTCAGAGTAAAGTAGGGATATCGAGTTTTGCTAAGAAGTTTCCTACTCCTCCAATACCCATAATGTGGAAAAATATTTGGAATAGAGATGAGCTTCCAAAATTTAATACCTTTTGTTGGACATTAGCACATGGGAGAGTGCTTGAAACTGAGAATTAAAATAAAAAGATCATTCAAGGGCCATCCTAGTGTTATCTCTGTAGAGATGA
Organism: Larix kaempferi; assembly: GCA_027924585.1. Taxonomy (NCBI): domain Eukaryota; kingdom Viridiplantae; phylum Streptophyta; class Pinopsida; order Pinales; family Pinaceae; genus Larix; species Larix kaempferi. Next base: position 1,040,392 of record BSBM01000841.1, read on the forward strand.
AGAGACAGCAACATGTCTCTTTTTTGAATTCTCTTATTCCCAACAAGTTTGGCCTGACAAAGTTGGGCAAGGAAATTTGATAACTAAAAACCTATAGTGTTGTTTTCATTCATTGGAAATCCTTTTACCCAGAATTGTTGTGCAAGAAGCATGTCTTCACTCAGGTATGGAAAGTTATTCCAAATATTTACATTGGAAGATTTGGTTATCCAAAAACAAAGCCATATTTAGAGATGATCTTATAACACCAAGGTAAACAATAGTTAGAGACAAGGATTGGTGAATGAAGCCTTTATGCATCGATTTATTAGTTTTCTCACAAAAAAAATTAATAGTTGAAGAAAAGAGAACAATATATCCCCAAGGGGTAGGTCAGTTGATTGGAGCTTCCAAGTCCAAGACCGAAGTAGTCGAGGTCAAAGGTTGAAATCTCTAGGTCCTTCAGGGTTAGGCTCCCGATCCTGGAGTCGATAGGGTGAGGCCTCTTTGGGTGGGCCCCCTGAGAATTATTATCATGGATGTAGCAATCCTTCCACCTTATGGGGTTGTGAACCACATGAAAAAAAATATAATCATACGAGATATTCTACAAGGAAGTCCCCTTCAATCCAAATTTACTTACAAGAAACCTAATATAGTGGAAAGTAAAGTATGAAAATTAATATTTTTGGACCTGGTTAAAAGAGAAAAAATAACATGAGATATTTTTTGATGGGGCATCAAAAGGAAACCTATGAGTGGCAGGTGCAAGAGGGGTCATCCTTGACCTCAGAGAAAATGAAGAATTAAGCTTTGCATGGGGATTAGGGAGAATGACAAATAATCAGGTAAGGATTCATGCTCTATTCCTTGGCATGTCTTTTCTAATATCAAATCATATCATCTTTGGTGACGATTCTCTTGCAATAGGATTAGTGGGAAAACATCAACAATAATATGATACATCTCTTGGTTGCATGAAGTAGAGAATTCAAAGGATGCTTAACCCCCTAGAATCCTACCAATTGCTTCATATTCGTTGAAGAAACAACAATCGAGAAGATGTACTAACAAATCAGGTGTCAACCCTAGAACAAGGCCATTTCATTGAAAATGTGGGAGTCCTCCCCAAAGTACTGTTGATCCCCTAATGAATAACATGGATAAATTTCCCCATAACCAAAGTTTAAACCACCCTATTAGCATGCAATGGCATTGTACTCTAGGATTGTATGTGTAAATGGATGAGACACATTAGAGGCAAGGGTTTTAAGGTCCCTTGTGTAACATATTTTCTACCGCTCTCCCCTGCTACGATGGATGGCTTGAAATTTAATTTCATGTTCATTCATTTATGGTGCATTGGTGGGATATTAGAGATGTAGGTTTGTCCTTCTTTTTGCATGAAGTTTTGGTTTTAAAGCGTGAACCCTTCCATAGGAGCACCTATAGGGTTTTGCATTGATGAAGCATTCACCATGTGGACAGGGAATTAGTCCAACCCTCCGGTGCAGCATACCTTCAAAGGAATTATAGTGCTTACTGATGTTGGTAAATACACCCTCCCAAGTTAATTTGTTTCTAAGTAGTAAAGGCATATTGTGGGCTAACATTTTTTAGAGCATCAAATGATCTTAACAAGAGGAAATTCGTGGGCTGGCATTTTCCCTGGCTTTTTATTGAATTTAATAAGTGACAATAGATTTTTTTTGCATCTCATGGATATTACAAAGAAATAGAAACCAACAGTGTTCCCCTCCATCCATCTCTGGGAGACTCTTTGGCCTACACTATAGGTAAGGTTTAACACTCTGAAATGGAAAATGACAACAATCATGAGATTAAATAAATTTTGAGGAAAATGAAAAGACAATTAGAAGGTATGAAGCAGGCTTTAAAATATTGGAGCATACACATGGAAAAGTTGGAAACGAAGTAGGAAATTATGGAAAACAATATTCAAGAATTGAAATTAAATTATGACAACTTGGCTTCAAATTCTAAGATGCATTATAATATCATTATGGGTTTTGCAAGAGGTTCTCAATCTATGACAAGCCTTCTAGGTGTTTCCATAGCTTCAGTGAAGGAGCGTGCAGTTGAAGAAGATGCAATTCAACAAATAGCATTGGCATTTAGTGAACAACAAAAATATCAGGAAGAGAATGGACATGCAAAATAATATGAGTCAATAGAAAAATCCCATAGTGGCTATAAATTCATCTCTTCAACTTTCTTATACAATTTACTTGTATTTTGTATTGGGACAATATATAATAAGATATAGATTTATATATGGTATGAATAATATAGGCTCTAGAAGAACACAAAATCTTCAAAGACAATTACTATTATTTTTTAAAAGATCTACGTAGAAATTTTGTAATGTTTTTTAACTTTCTGTACTTCTCTCGATGTTCGGACTTCGAACATTTTTTTTATAAATACTAAAGATATTCATTCTTGTGAAAAAAAGGTTCTAGCACTATATAAGTGGGTATTAGCATTAATCAAGTGCAATGAAGTACTATAAGAGGCAAAACGAGATTGAGGGATACATTTATGCCCACTTCAAAAGTGATGCTACAACCATACAAAGGAATACAAGCAAGACTAAGGCACCAAATCAACCCTAAATCCGGCCATGATTTTGGTAGAAGGCTAATTTAAGTTCAATGGAAGCTTCTCATCTAACTGAATTTGACAAAATCACAAAACAAGCATTCTCACTTGTGGGTGAAGAAAGCATTCTAACCTAATTTGGGGTTTCACGCATCTCTTCCAACAATCTATAACAGTGGAAAAATTGTCTCGTTGTAAAGGATCATAAGTTCAAATCAGTAGCAGACAAGAGAAGATAGATAGCAAAGAGATCATAAGAAACTAAAGTTATGGTTGCAGCACCACTCTTTATACAAAAGCAAGTAACTATTTTTCTTCTTCTCCTTCTTTTTCTCTCCATTCTAATTCTCCCTTCCTGGCTAAAAGGCAAATAATAATCATTATATGAACCCAAATGTTGGATTGACTTGGGAAAGAGACTGAGATCCCTCTTGAGACTCAATTTAAGTCATTCTGGAAGAGATTTGACGAAGAAATTCATAGCACCATGGGTGAATGAATACCTTTGTGATATGCCACCTCAATTTTGAGGAATAATAGAGGGAAAAGATGAATTAAATCCCCAATGCCATTTGTTTCCTTCTCAAGAAAATTTTGATGTAATAGGTATGTGAAAAAACCTAGGACTGAACTAAATAAGCCGAACCCTTGGTTCCTTTTCTATTTATTATGCATTTATGGTGGGATGCTTATGTACATCAACTACTCGCTCTACTATAGTGATGAGATATAGTTCCATCCATTGCTCTTGCAATTATTGTGTATGTTTGCTTCATAAGTGTCCATTTAAATGAGTCACATCTATCTTACATGCCCAATAAGTATGTTGTATGGAATTTCCATCCATTGGAAAGAGTTTATAAAAAACCCTCCCTTATTTGCAAATCCCTTTTTCCTTTAGTTATTTTTCACGCATTATGGTGCATACAGTTCATACGATCATTCCTATGGCTAAAATATATTGAATCCTTATCTTTGGGTTATTGGTTTCTAACTCAGGTCTTTATATCTTGTGTTTTATAAATTGTTGAGGCAAACACAATGCAAAACCTTGCCTCTGCAATAAAACCAATATAAACTTCATTCATAAATATCACTAGGACATTCGAGGGTAACCTCCCTCTGGCTTGAGAATTGTCTGGGAGGCCTAGAGTGGCATAGAATGGTGCTCCTACAAATTATATTTGGAATTCATCCTTGTGAGAATGGGATGACCTATGGGACAACAGGGGGAATGAGTTTTCACTAATATTTCGACTATGAATCAGTTAAAGACTGTGACCCATAAAAAAAAATTGTCAATTCTACAAATGCATCTAAATCCCAAAGATAACCTCGCATTCAATAATTACTTCTAATTACTAGTGGATATGGAAATTCTTTATATGTTTGAAATCTAGGATCGTAAAAAGGAAGCCCACCTCCAAGTGAATCCTCATGCAAGTAAGCCACTTTAAAGAGAGGGTTTGCATCTCAACGGAAAGAGAATATAAAAAATGTAGTAATTGTGAATTTCAACAACACAACAAAAGGAAAAGTGGACACATTAATCATCCCAATAGCTGCAAAATAATCACGACACCCACCAAGGGAAGAGAATTAACATACAACAAAATCAAACTCAAGGTAGCAACAAAATCATAATAATAAGAGTGGAAAGGCAATGAAACAATATTAGACATCCACACCCCCACTCTATCAATAAGGAAACATCATCCTCTTGCCTCCACTCACTAAGGGTAGGAAATCCAATAGAAATCAAATGGAATGAATAGGTTGTAAGAGATATAGCCTCAGGAATCCAACAATCACTCTTTGATATAAAGGTTTGTGGGAGAGATCCCCCAACAAATTAGAAGTTTTGTCCTCAAGCGACTAGGTATGTATTATCTATTGACACTAATGTATTGTTGGTCAATTTATATTTACTCATGTAAAACAATACTAGAAAGAACCTTTGAAAAAAAAAAAAGCACTACTTGGAATCCCCTTGCCTTAGCAAAATCAAGGGATTCAATCAGATAAATAAATATGCAATGGAATTACGTACCTCCTCATTATATTATATAGGCAAGTTTGACTCAATACAATATAACCATTTCAATTAAAAATTGTTCTACGATTTCCACCTTCCATACGTATGCATAAAAAATCTTTAATTACTTGCAATCCTTATGTTGGTACACATATGCACTAAGAACTTAAACGTACTATCAAATTGATAATAAAATACAACATTATTTAACTATTCAAGATTGCAGACCTATACATAACATTATTGAATATATAAAGCTCGTAAAGCATAGAAAGGACTTATAGGAGGCTTGGCATGGCTAATTCCCTATGGTTTCACTAGTTTGACTTTTTTTCTTTTTCCAAAAATAAAGTCTTTATATTTGATATTTCCACTGAAACATCGTAATATACATTGATCCACCAATATTAACATGTAACTTAATCTTAAACCATGAAACAATCTTTGAAACTATCTAGTGGACATTTAAATACAATCTTTCTAAAGTTCCACATAGGTATCCTTTTCACATGATTAAAACAAAACATACTCTTTTCAGCCTTTCAGCTTTAACAACTGTAAGCCAAAAAACGAAAAACATACTCATCATAGACCAGGCTAGATCCACAAATTGACTATCATATTACAACAATAATCTATGTTGAATCTAAAACTGGTTCAACCTTAACTTAAGACATAAACTCATAAATTCATGGAGATATCGACTTAATTTGTATAATCCAATATAGATATATGATTGAAAGTATGCAAATACAAGGATAAATATAAACACATGAAAAGAGAAATCAATGAAAAGTGTGTGTAATTGCCAGTGAATTAAATTTTACCATTTTGCAGAAAGCGGAAGATTAAGGAAAACTAACAAGTGAGTATGCTCCAGGTGCAAAAATGGTATAATTAACAACCTCTTTATCCTCATGGGTCGAGCGAGAAAGCATTCTCATGCTCACTATCAGTGTATTGCCAGTTTTGTCTTGAAGTCGGACCGGAAGTGACAATTTTACAATCAACTTAGGTCGAACCCTGTGAGATGAGTTCTCTCCTTCTTACAGTCATGGAAAAATTCGGTGTAAAAATAATATGACATTTTCATATTGTTTCTAATCAAACGCATAATGCATGCCATGCTGTGCAAAATTTTAATTCCACCTGAAAAGCTTTGAGAGGTTCGTTTTTGTCCTTAGATGAACCTTTTGAGGTTAAAGTTATTTGTTTGGATTCCCAAACGTCTTCCACCCTTTGGTATCCAAATTCAGTCTCAGCAATCTCATCCTCCATCCTTTCCTTACAATAATGCTCACGCTCGACTTTCCGTCATATGCAGTCGCGACGTCCCATGACCCATAGTCCATGGGGTTATTGATTCCCCATTTAAGAGGCATTTTCGTCACAAGCTTCCATTGCTCAACACTAGGGTTTTCCTCCCACAAACCCACTACAATGAGGGGGCGCAATATTTCTGCAAGGACACCCAACTGAAATATTTAGCCCTTGTAAGCCACTAATCCAATTGTCTGCACCTGTTCTAACTGCGTCCTGTTTATTCCTGAAATATCCATTCCCATCATTTCTTCAACCACGGACCGGAGGGTTTCTGTGTTATAACTCACCATCCGACGCAGAATATTTATTTTAACGTACAATTTTAAAATACATATCTATATATCTTTATCTTTCCTCCCCAATCACCATGTAAAGAGTTTGCATTAATAGCATTCATTCAATTTGTTGGAATTGATTTAATACTCAGAGGGGAGTGAATCAGTATTTGCGTAGTTATCAACAGTTTTTACCTTTTTTAACTTATTAGCCTTTACTTAATATTTATCTCCAATTATGCATCAATAAATAAAACATTCATCCATATATGCACCAAGACAATGAACACATAACACACAAGATTTTTACGTGGAAACCCAAACGAGAGAAAACCACAGAATGCTTATTTATAATGAGAAATAATACATTCAAGGAAGCACCAACTTCCTCTGTTTACCAACACCAACTGGAAGGAGGCACCAACCCCCTGGTTTTACAGGCATCGACCTGAAGGAAGCTACAACTCCCTGTGTTTCTCCAGCACCAACTAGAAGGAGGATACAATCCCCTATCTCCTTGTGGTTTTACAGGAACCATCCTGAAGGAAGCTCCAACTCCATGTCTCATTGCCCCATCCTTCCGCCTTGATGTCTAAAGTATGATTATGACTTTTTGTACTTCAACTCCACACACTCTTCTATTCTTTTGATATTGGTTATGTTGTACGCTACATTCGTATGCAGTCAAATCTTTGTCAATGTGATGCATACATCACTTGACTTCTCATTCCTCTCAACTCACACTTCTGCTGATCACTTACTTCATGTACTCTATGCTCGTTGATACTACAGTCTACGCTGAGGTAAGCTCTATCGATATGCTATGGCACAACTGCTTTCACCAACTGATACTGTTCTTTCAATTGATAGTTTGTTGTTCTGAAATAATGCACCAGTAATTGATGGAACTGCGCACTTACTGATGTGTCCATTCTCGTTAAGTGCTACAGTCTCTTAGACAATCTATGACATCTCGTGCATCAAGTGATTCGTCCTTTCAGTTCAACGCACTTGTCTCGGATCATCTGCATCATGACACACTTGTTGGATCCTACTACTGCTATGTCGTCGCGCATCAGATGGACTTCTCAACTTCGCACACTTTCACTTCTGCTTATATGCACCATATAGACATCTGCGCATCGTCTGATAAAATTTGGTTTGTTAGATTTTGAGCATTAATTCAACATACTCTAGGATCTTTACTGAGAGAATAACATGTACAGCATATCAAGTATAACAATGCACATCAATCACACCAAGCAATCACATGAGACAATAGACACACAGATTTTCACTGGGGAAAACCATAAAGGTGAAAAACCCCACAACTTCCTCAGAGATAGAAAGAGCAATGATACAGCCCAAGTACAAGAGATAGTCTTCTACTAGCAGCTACTACTCCTCCTCAACTAGTGCACCACTTTCTGAGTGATGTAGAAGTGAATAATGAGATGTCAAATAGAGATCTCCCGCTCTCTATTTATACTTGTCCCGACTTTCCTAATACACTAGCAGGGCCGACTTCTCTAGGAGAGTCTAATAACCCATAGTTACATTAATCAGGGCCGACCCCACACTTGGTGGTCTAATAACCCATCACAGCAAGTTACGACACTTGTCAATACAAATGACGACACTTCCGTATAGAAGAATAATACCATCTCTATAGGAGTACAATATACATAGGTGAAATACATTCCGAAGTTACATATATATCAACACTCCCTCTTAACTAGGAAGGTATTTCTCGACACTGATCTGCTAGCACAAGTCTTCTTCTCTGGATCATCATCACTAGATCATCGTCATCGTCATCATCACTGTTGTTGCTATCTTAATCAATCTCCAATCTACTCATCATATGAAGTTCTACAGAGCCATCCCTTTTTCATGATGGACATAGGCCTAGCCTTCATGTAGGTCTTCAACATCTTCTATGAGCAAGCCATCAAGTAGGTACACCTCAGGATTGATTACACTACCTCTGCAAAACCTGCAAGATCTCCCAGGACTGATTACACTGCCTCTGCAAAACCTGCAAGAGCATCTCAGGACTGATCATATGCCTCTGCAAAACCTGTGTACCATACTGTCACATCATCGTCTTCAAGTCACCATCATCGTCCACGGAGCACAACCTAGATGCACATCACACAGCACTTACACCACCGACATGGGAGACCACATCTATCACCATTCGGAGAAGGCTCAGCACTTACATCACGACCATGGGAGAACACATCTGTCACCATGTCGGAAAGGCTCACTCGGCCCTTACATCTCACCGATGGGAGAACACATCTATCACCATGTGAGAATGGCCCCAACGCTTACATTTCACCATGGGAGAACACATCTATCACCATGTGAAAATGGCCCAACCCTTATATTTCATCATAGGATAACACATCTATCACTATCTGAAAATGGCTCCAGCCCTTACATCTCAGGATAGGAGAACACATCTATCACTATTTGAGAATGGCTCCAGCCCTTACATCTCAGCATAGGAGAACGCATCTATCACCATGCGAGAAGGGCTCATGTGCATCTGTGTCTCCGGACTCATCACTTCCCCTTGGAAGGATTCTCGATCTGAAGTACACCAAGTCTCCCTCTGGAGTATTCAAGCTTCACTCTGGCCAGCGGCTTGGTCAACACATCGGCTATATGCTCGTCCGTCGCAACATACAGGAGCTTCATTGCTCCTCTCTGCACCATATCCCTGATATAGTGATACTTGATCTCAATGTGCTTTGACTTTTCATGGAACACTGGGTTCTCCGACAACTTCACACAACTCTGTTTGTCGCAATATATACAAGTAGCAATCAGCTGGAGATCAAACAAATCAGACAAAAGCTTCCTAAGCCATACTGCCTCACAACTAGCCGAACAAGCTGCAACATACTTTGTTTTGGCTGTACTCAGTACCACACAGGACTGCTTCCTGCTAAACCAAGAGATCATACCAGATCCCATACTGAAGCAACACCCCGAAGTGCTCTTCCGATCAATGGAACTGCCTGCCCAATCCGAATCAACATAACCCTCCAAGTTAAACTTTTGATTCGCCTCATACTTGAGCCCATAGTCAATTGTACCCTTCAGGTACTTCAGAATATGCTTTGCAGCTATCAGGTGAACATGTCTCGGATCTATCAAGTATTGGCTCAAGGTGTTCACCGCAAAGCAGATGTATGGTCTCGTATTCGTTAAGTACATCAAGGACCCAATCATCTAACAATACATCGTAGCATCAACCAGCTCAGATGAAGCATCACACAGAAGCTTCAGGTTCGATGCCATAGGTGTGGCCATGGCTTTGCAGTCCATCATCCCGAACCTCTTCAGGATCTCTACTACATAGTTCCCTTGTCCAAGGAAGATTCCATCTGCACTCTGCCACACCTCCATACCAAGAAAGTAGTGCATCATACCCAAGTCCTTCATCTCGAACTCGGCAGCAAGCTTCCTCTTTGTGTCGGCAATCAATCTATCCTCACCTATTACAAACAGGTCATCCACATACAATAGTAGTATCACTGGATTGCCTTCCTCAACCTTGTAGTAAAGGTTGGAATCCGCTTTACTCTTGGTAAAGCCCAAACTAGATAGGAAGTCATTTATCCTGCCATACCAGGTCCCGGGTGCCTGTTTCAAACCATTCAGGGCTTTCTTCAGTTTGCACACATGAGACCATCGGTCATGTGTCTCAAACCCGAGTGGTTGCTCCACATACACTTCCTCTTCAACTACACCATTCAGGAAAGCTGTCTTAACATCCGTCTGGTGTACCTTCCACTTCATCACTGCATCCAGAGCAAGTATTGATCTAATGGAAGTGTATCTGGCCATAGGAGCAAAATTTTCTTTATAATCAATCCCTTCTTTCTAGGAGAAGCCACGAGCTACAAACCTAGCTTTGTATTTCTCTATGCTACCATCTACAGCATACTTGATCTTATAGATCCACTTGGAAGTCACAACAGACTTCCCATCTGGTCTTGGGACCACATCCCAAACATCATTCTTCATGATCGACTGGTATTCCTCGATCATGGCATTCTTCCATTACGGCATCCCAGATCCTGGGAACTTCAGATTCTTCAATATCTTCAATAGATAGATTTCTTTAAACTTCGTTGCTTGAACAAATGTTGCAGTCCTCTTTTGTAGGTGATTGTACACGATCTTTCCTACAAGTCAAATTCAATTGCATGATTAGAAACTTCTCATTGTTTTCAAAACAAATTATTATGCATAAAGACATATGTCATACAGTCATGCAATTATTTTAGCCAATGCTTTAATACAACATTTATCCATATCCCATAACTTTCTAGATTCCTTCCAATCTCTACCAGAACATTGTTAAGAGTCTGCACTACCCCCAACATGTCAGCAAAGAGGTTTCATTCTAGATAGGTAGCAATGGAATGTTGTACAGTGCCATAGGCCACTTACCCATGTATATTGGTAGTATACTGTTCATCAATGAAACTATTCTAATATGCATAATACACAACCTGAGTCTAGGAACATAAGTATATACATCATTAAACAATATTATTTAAACAATCAAATATGCAAGAATTTACAATTCAAATACTTATCTTTGTTTGTTTGTTGGGTGGACTCCCTCTGAATCTTTGCTTCCTTGCAGGAGCTGCTGGAGTCCTATTCTGAAGTAACTTCTTCTACTCCTTTCTGTTGTGAATTGTAAGGAGTGGTGAACTCCCTCTTAATCCCTGAATCACTGCATAGCACTTTGAAGTCTGTTGAAGTGAATTCTCCACCATTGTCGGATCTAAAGATCTTGAACTTCTTTTTAGTGTGGTTTTCTATCAAGGCCTTGAATTCCTTGAATTTGTTGAATACTCCATCTTTGTTCTTCAAGAAATAAATCCCAAGTCTTCCTAGAGAAATCATTAATGAAGGAACCATAGTATACATACCCACTCAGAGAACTGGATGACATCGGAGTGGATAATTCATTTTTCATTATGTGCTTGTGATTTCCTTCTTTGTGTTCTTTCCTTTTGCAAATCCTTTGCAAACATCTTTATACTTTCACTGGATTTCAGGAAGACCTTCAAATGCTTTGCTTGCAATAGGTAATGCCCTATAATGCATGTGTGCAAGCCTTCTATGCCAAAGTTCACTTGGCTCTACTGAATCATGGACCATGGCTTGTTCTAGTTGTCCCTTCAATTTGTATAATCCTCCCTCTTTCTCTCTAATCACCACTACATCATCTATAGTCTTACCCTTTGGCCACATTAGGACTTGGCCATCTACAAATGCAAACCTCATGCCTTTTGCATCCAATGCAGATATGGAGAGTAGATTCTTCTTGAGACCTGGAACATATAGTACATCTGTCATCTTCATAGACTTTCCAGAGTCTAGTTTATAGGAGGCTTCACTACTCCCTTTTATTGGATACTGGTAGTCATCCCCAAGTTTCACCTTGTGGGGTGAATCATGTTCAGATAGGTTCATAAAGGATTCCTTGAATCATGTGATATGTTTAGAAGCCCCACTATCTATAAGCCAATCATTACTTCCGTGAGTAATGGTTCCAATGAGAGCAGGAATCAAAACATATTCTTCATCACTTGAAGAATCTTCACTTTCTTCCCTAGCCCTTTTCCTGGGAGGTTCATCATCCTCTACAGCATGAGCATGATGTTTTTCTTCCTTTTGTGAGAGCCATCTTTATTGTTTCTAGGACAGTCCCTGGCATAGTGTCCCTTTTCATCACATGTAAAGCATCAGGCATTTGATATGTTTCTTTGAGATCTGAAGTTGCCCCTTTGATTTTGATGGTGATGATTTTCTTTCTTACTGTGGTGATGTCCCTTCTTATCATCATGCCTTTTGGAGTGTGTTGTGAGAGCTTGGTCTTCATTCTCCATCTTTTCTTCTCGAGCAACAATTCGAGCTTCTTCCTGTGATCATTATTCCCACAGCCTACTGAATGAGATAAGTTTCTTCCTAGCACAAATTCCTTGGATGAAGGAATCCCATGACCTAGGAATGCCATCAAGAGTGGTCATTACCACTTCCCCATTTTCTATGTCTTCTCCCACAACTTCAAGTTGTTCTTTTATCTGGGATACCCTTGAGAAATAAGACTACATAGTCACTGCATTCTGGATCTTGACATTCTTCAATTGATTCCTCAAGGTCATCTTCTGATTTATGTTCTTCCCTTCGAATAGCTTGGTCAGGGAATCAAACATCCCCTTTGGTGTCTTTAGAGATGACACATGTGGTATGAGATGGTCTTTGATAGAATCAGCAATGATCCTCTTAGCCTTGACCAAATTCCTTTTGTGTAAGGCCTTAGCCTCTTCTTCCTCTGGGATAGGGACCTCTTCACTTATGTAAGTGTCCAACTCATTTTCTTCTAGGATTAACCCAATCCTATACTTCCATGCTCGGAAGTTATCAGCGCCTTCAAGCTTATCCTCAAGCTTGGTGTGGTGAGACATCTTAAAGAGTACTTCAAATGGAAATACAAGAGATTTAGGTCTTACCACTTGATTTGCTGAAAACTGGATCTGGTCCCAGATTAGGGTTTGTTAGAGAAACCTTAAAAAATCAAAATTTGAATTTCAAACTTCTGAAAGGATAGAAAGATGCACCTTGATGAGCTGATCATCCTGGTATACTCAGAATTTGAAAACTGCAAAGTTTCACCCTTCAAAAATGTCTTTTAGTCTTCCCGGATTCACTTTGGAGGACCCTGAATTAGGGTTTGAGTTTCTCGGAGCTTCACCAGACCAAAAATATCGATCCAAGTCTCTAAACTTCGATTTTTTCAAGGAGCTTCCAGCTATGTCCTCAAATTTTAGAAATTCCTATTTTTTTGGAAACCCTAATTTTTAGGGCCAAAAATAAAAGTGCTCAGAATTGAATTCTGATTGGACAGAAAGATTCACCTTGCTGAGGAGAGTCAATCTATCATATTGCTTTTCCAAAATATGTAGAGAGAAACCCAATAAACAAGAAACTCTAGTTTCCGCAATTGTACAGTGTCTTCTTCTCAGGTCATGTTAGATTTTGAGCATTAATTCAACATACTCTAGGATCTTTACTGAGAGAATAACATGTACAGCGTATCAAGTATAACAATGCATATCAATCACACCAAGCAATCACATGAGACAATAAACACACAGAGTTTCACTGGGGAAAACCATAAAGGTGAAAAACCCCACAACTTCCTCAAAGATAGAAAGAGCAATGATACAACCCAAGTACAAGAGATAGTCTTCTACTAGCAGCTACTCCTCCTCCTCAACTAGTGCGCCACTTTCCGAGTGATGTAGAAGTGAATAATGAGATGTCAAATAGAGATCTCTCGCTCTCTATTTATACTTGTCTCGACTTGCCTAATACACTAACAGGGCTGACTTCTCTAGGAGAGTCTAATAACCCATGGTTACATTAATCAGGCCCGACCCCACACTTGGTGGTCTAATAACCCATCACGGCAAGTTATGACACTTGCAACACTTGTTAATACAAATGACGACACTTCCGTATAGAGGAATAATACCATCTCTATAGGAGTACAATATACATAGGTGAAATACATTACGAAGTTACATATACATCAACATGGTTCTGTCTCTGCACTTCTGTCTTACAACGTCTGTGACTATTGTCATGTTGTCCTTAAAACATCACTCACTTGCGTATACTGCAATATTTATGCCTTTTATTCCTTGCGCATCAGTCATAGATCTACAACATCATATTGTGCACCATCAGTACTTCATTCTACTGCATGTGCGCACTCAACTCCTCACTAGATCATGTTATTCTGTCCTCGAGCCCTTTCATGCCCCGAATATAAACCTGTATTTTCCGACTGAAGCTCTTATGCTCTTTCCATCAAGCTTACTTCAAATCTCCAACTTGCATCTATATTTATACATGTTCTGCACGGATTGTATGTCCACAAGTTTGTTGTGGCATCCCTTATTCCATACTTCACAGATTGTGCATATGCCACATTTCATCTTCTGTGATGTTGATGTGTCATCCTTGTGTGTCTTTTTCCTTCATAGTTCTTCAACTTAGTGGGACTTTACACCTTGGTGGTGTACCCTTGCGCTCTTGATGTACCATTGCTTTGAGGTATTTGCGCATTCTGATCTTCAACATGATGAGTCTACGACCTTTGTTCTACCATCCCTTGTGGGTATTGCACCCTTGATGCATTGATGTTTTGCGGAATCTGTGCATACTCCAACTTCTACTTGGTGGAACTTTGACCCTTGCAACTTCATCAAGGGTCATCAACTGTGGAATTTGCTCATACACTAACTTCAACCGTTGTACCCTTCTAGAAACGTGTGCACCCATTACTCAACTGAAAGCATCTTCTGATTGGATAGACTTGCGCGCTTCCAGGACTGTCCGAACATAAGTTGCTTGTGTACTCCTGATCTTTGACCAAGCAATGCTTGCGCATTCCAGAGTCTTCTTTCAACATGCTTGCTCACTTGAACCATTTGTGCAACCAAGTCCTTGGTTGCTTATGCACATGTACCATTGTCCAACCAGTTCTTTGATTGCTACCATGAGAGAGTATGACTTGGTGGACTTCATATCTGTGTAAGGACCATGTGGAGTAGGATACATTACTTTTGTTCCTATTTGAACTGGATTTGTATGATGTACCTTCCTTATGTACTTCTTCAAACTCATCATGCACGATGTATCCTTGGACACATATCGTCAGACTGAATGCACTTTTGGATATACTTATTCAAACTAGCATCCATGTCCTTCACCATCCTGTGCATATACTTCTTCAAAGTGGTTTCCATATACTTATTCAAACTGTTGTAGGAATGATGCATCCACTTTGACATAAGTTGACATCAATGACTCAAACTGAATCATTTGTCATCCTCTTTGACATCAGTTGACATCCTCTTTGACATCAGTTGACATCAATGACTCAAACTAAATCATTTGACATCCTCTTTGACATTAGTTGACATCAATGACAACCAAATTTCAACAATCTCCCCCTTTGGCATTGATTTCAACACCTTATGAAGCTGTTAGTGATTTTCTTTGAACTGTATGCTTCATATGTACTTGGTTGCAGTGCTCCCCCTGTGTATATGCTCCCCTGAGTTCTTTGGGATTTTGGCTACTGTGCCTTCTACTGTTTCTTCTTTTGCTACTTCTACGCAAACCATGCTTCTTTCTATAACTTCTGCACAAACCATATGTTTAGTCATCTTCGTGCCATTTCTTCAAGCGATATACTTCACACTCTTTCACATCTGTTGTAACTTCATGTTGCACCTTCAATAATAATCACTTTTATACACAGCTTCATGCATTATACTTATGTTGTTCATGCTTCATGTATTTCTTCTAGCTATCATGTTTTCATGTTGGCTTCATGCATCTCTCCATGTCTCAGCTTCATGTATTTCTCCTCCTTTGAAATCAATGGCAAAGAGATTCCAATACTTGCGCAATGTAGATTCTTTTGTATGTCTTGCGCTGGATTCATCCTCAACTGTCTTCAGGGATGACTCCCTCTATCTTCATGCTTCGTTATTTTGTTGAAGCTCTGCACTGATATCTTTCATAATTATATTTAATTTCCTTTTTGATCTAGACGTTACATTGTTCCTTCATCTTAATCTCTTGTTCCTTTCACAACAATTCATTATTCCTTTACGTAGTGATCCATACATCCTTTTGTGTCAACTGTGTATGCCAAAATCAATCCTTTATTGATTTGATTTACCTTTTATGCGCCTGATTGTTTCATCTGTCGCATTTACTAATGTTGTCGCATCCTTTTCCATGACAACCAAATATTTGGCACATTTTTCATTCATCGGCCAACTCGGCATAAAAGTGGACATGACACTCAGTTCATATGGAAACTATGACGTGTCACTTCCGTACTCGAACTTTTTTGGGGCAACTTCACCCATTACATGGTGCAATGAATTGAATTTCTGTATTTTTGTATTGTTTCCAAAAATTTGTTAACTCCAACATTTAGTTTTGGAAACTCCACCACCTTCTTCGACTTGCACGACATTGAATGCATATCTCATCAAATTAATTTCATGCACACTAATGTCTTCCATTCGATTCTATAAGATTTCCGGGGACAATTTATGGTTCATCGTCTTTTCCATTTTTTCCCTTTTGTGTCGCATTGTTGTCTGATCCTTCTTCTTGTTCTTCTTTTTCCTTCCAATGTCTTCCTTATATCACAGAATAACCACGTCCCTTGAGAATGTGCGACTTGCAGTTCAGGCTCAGCAATCTGAGTTTTCGCACCTGAGAGTTGATATGGGTTCTTGGAAACGACGAATGGAGGAAAATCAATTGCTTCATCAATACTTTCAGTCATAGGTGAATTATAGTCATTATGAGCAATTGATTCTCTTGACTTGTCGGGTCAACAATATGTAGCACCAACAATGGAAAAATCTGGATGAGTTGTCCTTACTTTAGCCTCATCATGTTGAACCATCATCGTCTACAACTCTACAGCTTCTTCCTCTGCATCCTTCTTCGAAGTGTACAGCACTGGTTCTGGTGGATTTGGAGCTTCATCTTGCGAATCATCCAAACATGGAACTTGACATCGAACTGCAGTTGTAGAATACTTCAGTGCTTCAAATTTTTCCATCTTTTATTGTATTCTTGTATACACCATTTTTGGCCTCGGCATGGAGTCCCGATTCATGCAATTTTGTAGTCAAACTCATTCTGATTAAAGGAAAACTTCCCCTTTTTACACAGACTCGTGTTTATCATTCAGCAATGTGTGTTTCCTTGTGCAACAATTTTCTTCTTGCATTTGTACTGCTTAATTCAAACAATTACTTTGTTATGTGTTGTAGTATGTGTAGTATAACACATCAATAACTTAATGTATGCATGCATTTGAGTTTTCCTCTTTCTGCGACATTAACACCTTAACACACAACCTTGTACAACCATAATGAATGTTGCGATAGACACATCTTAACCACGTAAAAATTCTAACCATACACCTAACTAACATCCCATCAATTCCTTAAGATGCATCGTGATGATCAAGGATCTCACATAGTCCTTATGGAACTAGCCAAAAAGGCAGCAATTGCTTGTTGCATTAGATGTACCTGTATTGTCTTCATCTTCAACGCACTTCTAAAGAGATTTCCTTACCCAAGTCTTGTTGTACGCATTTCTACATTGATTATGATCTGGAGATTTTTCACTGTAGCTCTTTGAATGCGATTGCCTTTGCACAATAAATCTTCATCTGGATAGTTCGTTGTTTTTCGAAAGTACATGGCTTTGTGTCCAAAACCATCACATGCATAGCATCTCACAGTTTGACAATATTTTGCAATATGACCAAATCGATTGCATATTGCACACTTCACCCTATTGATCCTTCTTTGGTTAGTGAATTGAGCAGGGTTGTAGTTGAAGGATTCATCATACCTAAAGGACTTTACATGGTTTGAGACACTTTCGCGGATCTTCTTTTATATCTTTACATAATCGAGACTTGTTTTGTCTTTTGGTGATCTTTGATCTTTCATAATCTTGTTCAGCATTGACGTGTTGTCTTTTAACTTGTTATGCACTTCATCTTCAGTTTCTGTCTTGTCACTTTCTGATTGTGTGCAGATAGGATTGGTACTTGCTTCTTTCCCTTTATCTCGTTCAGTTTGTCTTCTAAACGAGATATTTCTTTGTCCTTTTCTTCAAGTTGACTTGTCAACATATTGATTTTCTGCACCAATTCTTCCGGAGAAGTTTTCAATGCAGATCTCTCTTTCTCAAGAACTTCCACCTTGTCTTGTGCGCAACTCAATTGAATTGCATATTTGGTTACCTTTTCACGAACTTATGTGTCAATAGAATTTTGAAATGGCTTGTCGTGTTCTTCATACTTTGACAATTGTTCCTACAGGAGTTTATTCTTCTTCTTTGACTTCTTTAAGTCATCCAGGGCACTAATCAATTCACCTTCCCAATCAATATCTGTAGTATCTTCATCATCATTAGATTGACTGTCAGTCTTGACCTTTGTAACATGTTTTGGAGGTGTAGCTGGCTTAGGAGGTATTTTGAACGATCCACTGAAGAAGTATTTGTCTAGTGACCTTGGCTTGCTTTCCGCAACAAGAGTATTCTTCGAACTTCTCTTCTTCTTTTCATCTCTGCTTTCTTCTACTACGTGAGCCATGAAGAGTACCTCTTTTGGTTCTTTGTTGCAGTCCCTTCCTTTAGATGCATTGCTTCCTTCCTTAGTACAAAATTTTTCCTCTATTTTGGAATCCTTATTTTGTTTTCAGGTCTATGTTGCGATCGCACAGTCTTTCGATCATACGAAATGGATTCCTCATCGATGTTACTGTCTATGTTTCCTTTGTAAGGACACTTAGAGGCATAATGACCAACTCCTCCACATCTGAAACATTTGAAGGGGAAAATTTTCTTATGCTTACCTCATCCTCTTTTTAGCTTCTTGACAAAGTTTTATTCCTCATCATCTGACACATCACAGTAGTCTTTGTCATTATCATGCTTGTCCTTTCATGTGGCTTTAAAATCAGCTTCCTTTCTTATGGGAGTCTCTTTCTCTGTTTTCATCTTGTATGCAGTTAAAATCCCTTGAAGATCATCCTTCATCAGGTCTTTAATTTTAGCTCAATCTTCTAGCATAGACACCTTTGCATCAAATATTTGAGGTAAAGTTATCAATATCGTCTGTACCATTGATTCTTCATCCAGAGTAACCCCAAGACTTTTGATAGCATTGACTACCTCGTCTACTCTTAAGAAGTAAGATGTAATTCTCTCTTCATCATTCATTCTTAGTGACTCAAATTTCCCAAAGTAGTTTTGAAGCTTTGCTTTCTTTATGTTTTCGTCTCCTTCATAGATACCTATGCGTTTGTCCCAAACCTCCTTGGTTGATGCGTAGTGCTTTACCTTGAAAAATTCATCACCTATCGAGCCACATAGTAGAGCCTTTCTTGCTCTTGCATTGCTTTCATAGATTCTCCTTTGAGTTGGAATAACCAGTACAACTGTTGGGACATCATAACCATCGACAATGGATTTCCAAACATCTGCTCCCAATGATTGCAGATAAAATTCCATGCGAACCTTCTAGAAAATATAACTAGTGTCATAAAACCTTGGTGCTCTATGGGTGGAAAGGCCTTCTTGCTTATCCATTTTTGCGCGATGATCTATCTTCCATATGGTAATCTGTTACTGAAGAAACCCGCTCTGATACAAATTGTTGGAATTGATTTAATACGAAGAGGGGAGGTGAATCAGTATAATTAGCGCAATTATCAGTAGTTTTTACCTTCTTTAAATGATTATCCTTTACTTAATGTTTAACTTCAATTATGCATCAATAAATAAAACATTCATCCATATATGCGACAACACAATGAACACCTAACACACCTAAGTTTTCCGTGGAAACCCAAATGGGAGAAAACCATGAAATGCTTCTTTATCATGAGAAAGAATACATTCAAGGAAGCACCAACTTCTTGTTTTTACCAGAACCAACTGGAAGGAGGCACCAACCCCCTGGTTTTACATGCACTAACCTGAAGGAAGCTAAAAATCCATGTGTTTCTCTAGAACCAATTGGAAGGAGGCTACGACCCCTATCTCCTTATGGTTTTACAGGAACCAACCTGAAGGAATCTCCAACTCCCTAACTCCTTGCCCCGTCCTGCTGCCTTGATGTCCAAAGTATGATTCTAAATTTTTGTATTTCAACTCTGTGCACTCTTATGTTCTTCTGATATTATTTTTGTTGTGCGCTACCTTCATATGCAGTCGAATATTTGTCACTATGCTGCATACATCACATGACTTCTCATTCCTCTCAAATCACACTTATGTTGATGACTTAATCCATGTACTGTGTGCTCGCTGATGCTGCAATATCCACTAAGGTAAGCTCTATCGATATGCTATGGTGCAACTTCTTTCACCAATTGATATTGTGCTTTCAATTGATTGTTTGTTTTTCTAAAATAATGCACCAATAACAGATGAAACTGTGCACTTATTGATGTGTCAGTTCTAGTTAAGTTCTACAATATCTTAGATAACCTGCGACATCTCATGCATCAAGTGATTCATCCTTTCGGTTCAACACACTTGTCTCAGATCATCTGCATCATGACACGCTTGTTGGATCCTACTAATGCTCTGTTGTCACACATCATATGGACTTCTCAACTTCACACACTTTCACTTCTACTTATATGCACCAGCTAGACATCTATGCATCGTCTGATAAACTTCATTTATGTCTCTGTGCTTTTGTCTTACAACATCTGTGACTATCTACATGCCGTCAATAATGTTGTCCTCCAAAACATCACGCACTTTTGCATACTTCAATATTTCTACCTTTTAGTACTTGCACATCAGTCACAGATCTACAACATCATACTACGCACCATCGGTACTTCATTTTGTTGCATATGCACACTCGGCTCCTCGCTAGATCATGTTGTATGTCCTCAAGCCCTTTGATGCCCCGAATATAAACCTGTATTTTCCGACTGAAACTCTTATGCTCTCACCATCAATATTACTTCAAATCTCCAATTTGCATCTCTATTTATACATGTCCTACACGGATTGTATGTCCACAAGTTGGTTATGGAATCCCTTCTTCCATACTTAATGGATTGTGCATATGCCAAATGTCATATTCTATGATGCTAATGTGTCATCCTTGTGTGTCTTACGCCTTCATGTTTATTCGACTTAGTGGGACTTTACACCTTGGAGGTGTACCCTTGCACTCTTGGTGTACCATTGATTTGAGGTATGTGCTCTTCAACATGATGATTCTATGACCTTTGATGTACCATCCCTTGTGGGTATTGCACCCTTGATGCATTGATGCTTTGTGGAATCTGCGCATACTCCAACTTCTACTTGGTGGGAATTTGGCCCTTGCAACTTCATCACTTGTGGGACAAGCGCACCTATTGTACCATCAGTTGTGGAATTTGATCATAGACTAACTTCCACCGTTGTACCCTTCTAGAAACTTGTGCGCCCATTACTCAACTAAAAGCATCTTCTAATTGGTTATACTTGCGCACTTTCAGGACTGTCCGACCATAAGTTGTTTGCGCACTCCTAATGTTTAACCAAGCAATGCTTTCACATTAAAGAGTATTCTTTCAACATGCTTGTGCACTTGAACCATTTTCTCAACTAACGCCTTGGATGCTTGTGCACATGTACCATTTTCCAGCCAATTCTTTGATTTCTACCATGAGAGAGTATGACTTGGTGGACTTGATATCTTCACAGGGACCATATGCAGTAGGATACATCAATTTTGTTCTTCTTTGAACTGGATCTACATGATGTACCTTCCTTATGTACTTCTTCAAAATCATCATGCAGGATGTATCCTTGGACACATATCTTCAAACTGAATGCACTTCTGGATATACTTCTTCAAACTAGCATCCATTTCCTTCACCATCTTGCACATATACTTCTTCAAAGTGGTTTCCATATACTTCTTCAAACTACTATAGGAATAATGCATCCACTTTGGCATGAGTTGAAATCAATGACTCAAACCAAATCAGTTGACATCCTCTTTGACATTAGTTGACATCAATGACAACCAAATTTCAACACAATTGTGCTATATATTCAATATGTGACACAGTATTTTCTCTCAATAGTCAATGACAAAGCTAAATGAGTTCTTATAGAAGCTACCAACTAATTATAAATTGACTCCCCTCCGAATTTGTAAGACCAACTCTTCACTACATTGACGTTGAGAGTTTGAGTGATTAGATTTCATTGAATTTTTGCAATATTTTTAATGTGTGAACAGTGAAACCGATGTTTTCAATGGTAGGTAGTTGAACTGATTCTAAAAATACTAGATACAACTGACAAGAAATATAAACTATCCACTGTATAACCGACAACATAGTCCAATTGAGGTTAAAACCTAAATTTATCTGTTCATGCATATATTTTAACTGGCCACACATTGGAAACATGATGTTCGAAATCCGCAGGTGGAAATCTTGACAATTCTTAACTACCAAACTTCTGACAAAGAAATCTTTTCCACTATGAAAAAACCACATTTCTGTAATATGTCAACTATTTTTATTGATACACCAATAGCATAAATGCAAAAACCAAACCTGTGTTGCTATTTATAGATTTATATTTAGTAATAATTCTACTAACTGATACACAAACAGAATATATGCAAAAACATGTGTTGCAATTTATAGATTTATATAAAATCAACTAACTAATACACAAACAGCATTTATGCAAAAAAATTGTGCTGCTATTTATAAATTTATAATCAGTAATATATCAATACGATGGGGTAGATTGTATTTCAATGCAAGTGTTCATGTATATTTTGTTTTTCCTTTAACTATATGAAGTGTTTCAATGCATTTTGGTCATTTATACTCTTATTCAACTTGGTTATCATCATACTTGTTTCTCATTGCAAAAAAAATCTTTGAAATCTACTTGTTTCTCATTGCAATAAAAATCTTCGAAGTCTACTTGTTTCAAAGCAAGATGTTGATAATAATAATGCAAATAAGATTTATTCATTTCAAGGCAAGATGTTTATAATAATATTGCAAATAAAATTTACTTGTTTCAAGGCAAGATGTTTATAATAATATTGCAAATAAACTAAACAAACAAAGTCAACAACACTTTTAAAAGAATTTTGTATATGTCATGAAACGAAGGACTCTTGAATATCAAACATTCTTGCAATCTTTGATAAGCATTCCTTCATTCTAAATGGGATGAACAAAGTAATTGTATCAAAGAGATCTATGAAGATGAGAGTGTTATTTTGTCACCTACCCAAATTTTGAGACTTATGATTTTATTTGCAAAAACATTATGTTAAATTATAATTACAAAGTTTTGTAATTATGACCAAATCTGGTCAAGGATGATTGTAATAAACATATTTTATTATTTAATAAATTAAAACAGGAGACAAACACCCAAGGGAATTGTTAAATGAGTGTTCACTGGCCCACTAGGATGAATGGAAGCTGTTAGAAGGCATGGGACAAGTGTCAGCATTTGCACTCCACCACTAGTTGTTGGTTATGGGACAACAACCCCTAAAATTGTGGCATTATTGCCAGGTGGTGGAACAGAGTTGTTAGCTCATTAATGACCAGGTTAACCACTAAAAAGGCATAGGCAGCCTAGATAAGGAAATTCGAATTGAGCAGGGAGCTCCATGATTATTTTCTGCAGAAATAATTCCTCAAGTGTATCAGGTGACCACTGAGAGATTCGAATAGGGAGGCTAAGTTGAAGTGCATTGTGAGTCTGCTTAAATTAATCTGAGGAGGAAACCAGAGGCGTTGGTGTAGGTCTATTTGACTGCTGAGTCTATATGACTGAATGATCTACATGTTTGCTACAAGTTGATCACCTAAAGCTTCCACAGATTCTTCTTCCTAGTGGTTCAGTGAACAAGCTCGGGGATCCTAAGGCAAATAAATTGGCTGTCTTTAGGAATAGGTTGGGTGGAACAAGCTCCTTGGGTTGTTTGTTTCCCTACATTCACCAGGTTCTACTGTTATGTCCTGTTCATTTTCAGTTATATGCTTTTCTACATTTGTAGGTTTAGTATTTACAGTTAATAGCATACAGAAGTAATTGTTTCATTTTCTGACCTAAGCATGAGTTTGTATGATGTTGGTTAAGTAAGGGAGATGATTGATTAAATATCTTCTCTGTATTTTTACCATACTGTCTTTTGCATAGTACTCTAGTATAAAGAAGGAAATTTTAAGATAGATGATTTGATAGGCTGATTTCCAATGAATGAAGAGACTAATGTTGTTGACTCTCATTAAATTGTCTTATCAAACATGTTCTATGATATGGAGTATATGTCTAGATTTAGGATCGAAATGGTATTTCTTAGTACAGGCGTTCTAATGTTATTTTTCACATACTGTCAGAAATAAATATTATTTTTCTGCATAAAAAAACTAAGGTTTACACATAGATTAATTACTTCCTTCTAGATTTCATATGCAATGCATTTTACTATCATTTCATTCAAGAACATTAAAGTATCATAAGTTCATTTTCTTCCTGCATTAATATTCAAAAATTGTAAACAGCTACAAGTTAAGACCTAACATTTTCTTTATCTTTCTGGCTAGTCTGCTATGTCCCACATTTTGCAGAAATAAAATATCTTAGGTATTTATCTTCAAAGACGAAGCAAATACTTTCATCACAATATTTTAAACATTATTCTATTTTTTTGTGTATTAGTCTTTTAAATATAGTTGTAATATAAATAGAATTTCTATGATACTTCAACATTATAGTTTTATATAATTACACAGAAATGTTACATTTAAACTCTCCATGTATTCCATGGTAAGAATATTCTTCTCAAATCAATATCAGAATGTATTATCATAATTTTTGAAATCCTAGATATTGACTCCCTTCCTTAACATTCATCGTTCTGTTTAAACAAAGTTTTCAGACACTTGCAGTTTTCATTTATTAAAAACCCTAAGACTTTATTATAGCCAGTTTAAGGTCAAGCATTTAAATCGTAACCATGAAATTCTTACATCAGTTTCCCAAAACCAAAAACGTTACTTTGTTCAACTATCTCAGATACGTTAGCTATCAAGCTAAGACCTGAGTTTTATTATTTTATCAATCGTAATATTCATTAAGTGATGGTTCAATACCATCTACTGAGTTTCATCACCATCCCAAACTTTAAATTGAAACGATACAAACACAGGATTACTCGTTTGTGAAATAAGTTGGTCTACGGCTCTCGGCCAGAATCAACACAACATTTCCTAGTCAATCTATCAATTGCATGATTTTAGAAACCAATCAAATCTACATTAAGTTTGGTTTCATTATAAAAAAAAAACTCAACTTCACATTACCATTCAAACATTGGAGTAAACCGTATAACTTAGAACCCTATTTTCAAAAAATGATTTGTCTCTGAGCTCAAAACTATTAATTAAAACACTATATCTTCCATTAAATTCGACCGAGGGTTCATCCCTGTGACAAATACATCTGCAAAAAGTTTACTTTTTCAACAAGAGATACAGGGAAACGCTGCAGAACATAGTATCAAGACAAGCCGAGGATTTTTAACCCCGGAATATTTATCATTAGCTCTCAAAAATTACAAACACTGGCCAAAAACCTTGTCAGGAACCAATATTGACTCTCATCAAACATGTATCACTGGCCATAACGTGCCAGGAGAACCTACGAGGATTAAGAACCACCGAGGCTTACCGATGGTTGAGCAGCATTTCTTCCGCCGATCCTTGAGCCTGTATCCCTTTGACGAAAGTATTACTTGCATTCAAATCTTTCAAAAGTTAAAGCCAATTTTCGCAGAAATACAAATAATTATATCAATTAGCACAAATAAATATAGTTCAAACAATACCTGAGTAATGTAGCACCCAGGACCAAGACGCCAATAGAAAACACGGTATATTATCTAACCAACGCAACGAAGAAGAGTTTCAGACTCCAAGAATCATCGTCGCCTTCATACAAAGGAACTGATCTCTGGTTCAAAACTATACTCCAAAAGACCAGCAGAAAACTCTGAACAACTTCTACTTAAACAACATCGAAGTCTGCAATTGTGGTTCGGCTCTGCAGGAAGACTTAGAACTGGAACTAACAAGTTTTCCCACAAGTCCTAGGATCGAACTCGAGGAAGGAGTTGTCCGAACCCTAACTTCCAAACCCTACATTGTAGCAGGCTGTCGGCCTCTCCACTCTACCACTACCATGCGAAATGAAGGCCAAAGAAACACTTCAACGATACATACAACAAAAGACTAGGGTTTCATTCCAAATCCCAAGAACAAGTGAGATCAACGATGGAGATGTTGCCAACCAGGCATGTCGAGAAACAGAAAAGCATCGCATTAACTCTTATTTAATATCACACCTACCACGATGCCAGCCCTGTCGACCAAGTATCAAAGTAATGTACAGCTCGGCACAATGGTACCATTCGGAATCACTATCACGTGCACTATAGCCACGATGGCACCCACTTGGAAGTCCACTCAACACTGTAGGTAGGTGATATTAATGCTATACTTGTTACAAAAACCTGCCAACACGCTAAACATTCAGTGCCTCTTCTTTATCACATCTCAGTACCAGTTAGGGCTTGCAGCATATAAATTCTTTGCATATTCCATGTATAAAGTCGACACTTGTTTATGTAATACATTCCAAAGGTTTTAATCGTAGAATGCGAATTTATTATGGTTGCATAGTTTACTAAATGACTTCATATCTATATAGATCGCATTCATAAAAGTTATTCAATACTTAGTGTATAGTTAGGATTTCATATTATACACATCGTAACATTGTTTCATATTTCTATCTCTATTTTTACAAGGTCCTATAACATATACAATGTTTAAATATTAAAATAGAAAGGTCTAAATCCCATAGTGTAGCAATTTCACAATAGTATTATCATAATCATGTTGGTAATGTTATAAGCAAACCTTTGCTATAAAAATGTGGATCTTCATATATTATAAATTGACAAAAGTATAACTACTATAGTTATGCTTATAAACAACTCTTATTGACGAATTCCTAACTAGTCTAGTGTAGATATAAATGATTACGACTTCTACGACTTGTATTTATGATCAAGGTAACACTCACCGAAATAGGTCATAGATGCATACCATTAACAACTCTTTTGCATGGAAGTACTTAGGGTTACTATAAGCATTGACAGCTAACTGAAAAACATGATTAGAATTGCTGGTAACATTTGAAGTTGTCGTAGTAAACTTACCTGCGTATCTGCGCAAAGAACAGGTTCAAATGCTTTATCTAACATAGCTAAGTAAACCTCTGGGTACCTCATAGGACCCCTTCGTCATCATCCAAGAGCAACTATCATTACTTTGTCAAGAAAAATACATCATAAGATAAGTTTAATTACAGTATGTAGATTATACTTGAACACGAGCAAAACTAACATCGTATTTTGTGTTAAGAAGTATGAAGTGATGTCATCATATTTTGTTATTAGTTAAAAGAATTTGTATTTCATTTATTTCTGCATTAGCAATTTCGGTATTAAATGTTATTTTAAATTTTTTGTAATTTTACGGGATGTTACATGTGGTATCAGAGCTCATGTTTGAACTCTCGGCCTGAAAAGGTCCAGAGAACACGCAATAGAAAATTTTTATGACAGCAGAAATCTTTACTAATTCGAGTTAAATTATTTTGTTATATAGAAATTTGCTTTCTAAGTTACAGGTATGGAAGGATCAGTTGAACACATGGAAGACAGATTTCAACCAAACATCCATAACAAAAACAATACTGGACAACATTGTGAAGAAGAAGTCCATGGTGAATTGAATGACAATTCATCGGACTTATTACGTGCATTTCAGGAATTGAAAGCAGAAATAAGATCTGTTAAACAGGATAATGAGAGAATTCTGAAGGTGCGGGAAGAACTAAATCAAGTACTATTCGACCAGTGCCCAACTGACGAACAGGATAGAAGGGTTGAAAATATCTACAAGACTGAAGACTTACCTCAGCAGAACAAGGGTAAGAAAGTGAGAACTGAAGATGAGAATAACAGTTCAACATCATCAAGAGCTGCAAATGGGATATGTAAAAAGAAACGTAATTATTCAAGTGATAGCAGCGAGGAGGATTACAAATCAAGAAGAAAAAGCCATAAACAGTATGAACAGATTTCTGGGGAGTTCATGTTGTAGATATTTCCCCCTACGGATAGGTAGAAACTCTCTTAGGTTAAAGTAGACTTGATTGACTTTAAACTAAGACAAAAAGATAACAAATGCTACCTTGAATTCCTAGATTCAAACAAATGCTTCAAGATTATACTGTTGAAAGGGATAGAAGAGGTTTAACTAACCTTTGATTTAGTCACTTGTCCTAGTGTTGTTCCGATCCTCAAGTCCTCGCAAATGAACCTGTTGGGATGAACCAAAGTACAAGCACATACAATCTTTCTAACAACTTGAAATATATGTCAGAATCTAAATCTACAATAGAAACAAATCATGTAATTGAAGCAACATCAACACACATAATTTGGGAAACAAGACAAGTTATATTTTTATTGCAAACTTGAAGTTACTTACAACAGTTGCTTGATGTCCAAGACAACTCCCAGCTCCAAGTGCTTTCTCCTCTAGCTATCTCCACAAAGATCTAAGACCATAGGTTTGATATCTCAAAGAGTCCTCCCTTTTGCTCATGGAAGGATTAACCAACAAGAGAGAAGAAAGGATCTTAGGAGTGTTTAGTGGATCAGACCCACTAATCAGAGAAGGTGTTAGGATCGAACCATAGGTGTCAATCCCAAAAGAATCTCTCGAAAGTTAGGATCCCACAGTCCAAGGCAAAAAGGCTAAAAAGAGACTACCGTGCCTTTAGATCTGAGCATAAGGCGGTAGTACTGCACCCAAGACAAGGAGTATAGCGCGCTAGTACGGACTACTGCGCCCCTGTAGGTGTGCAAGGAGCGGTAGTGATGAAAGATAAGGTCTCATTTGGGTTTCCAGATGACATGACAGGTTTTTCTTTAGTGGTCAATCATTACTTTTCTCTTCTGGGTGTTTTAGGTAGCAGGGGAAGTGTCGCCAAATGTTTTTATTGTGAAGATGCGACACTGTGAAATATGGAGGTATAACAGATGCCCCCTGAAGTGTGAGGTCAGAAGAGACTGATCGTCGAAAGACTTTACAAATACTGTGCAGAGATAGCATCGAGGAGAGAAACAAGGAGCTGAAACAGAAACAAAGTGTTAGATATACTACCGAGGCGGGCATTCCCATGCTCGGAAACAATTGACTCAAAGCACGGATGCCAACCAATACATTGCAGATCCATGAGTACTGAGATGATATAGACTGTAAACAAATCATGGCTACTATAAAAAAAGTGTAGATCCATGAAATAATAATGACACAGCCATGACCAATACATTAGTGGATCTGTGTGACAATACAAAAGAAATTTCCATCGCAACCTGGACACAGTTAGAATACAAAAGAATGTCCAGGGTCTTCTACCCGATCGCAAATGATACGAATCTAGCCATGTGATTACAAGGTGTTGAAGTTGAACATGGTAGAAACCATTTGATTAAAGGTCAATGATGTGAACCGTTAACAAATGCGAGGGAAATCACCAATAATGACAATGATCCCCAAGGTATCTATAGTACATCTCAATGAAATGTGAATAGATGAGTTGATGTCGAGCATTTGAGAGATCGTTCGATCAGAGGTCAATGATGTAAACCTACTGTCGAACGCGAGGAAACCTGCCATTGAGGCATGCAGGTACCAAGGTACTAGTGGTTGATTCCTAAGTCTGATTACTAGATAGTGATTTGACGTCGACAGGAGTAGACTCGTCGAAGGTGGGCCATAATGATTCCCACATCATCGACACAAAACCGGAACGAAAGATAGTATGGAATGATGAAATAATAGGACATGTACTGACACAGCGGAATTCTGACACAATGGATGACTCTGAACAATGCAACCCTTTGAACATATAACAGCATGAAGCAGGACCTGGCAACGGGGATTATTGATAGCAGAGGATAGACACCGAACGAGTAGGCTCGTGGCCAGAGAGACGACTCAGGATGATGACCATAACGCAGCAAAAATAGATGAATACCCAAAAGTAGACAAGGGACAAACGCATGCCATGTTCAAAGGTAACGACTGATAAGCTGCCAACAAAATAAACTCGACTTGTTTCCCATTTTCCCCCGACATGATGGACGAGTACCTCTTTGTTGTTTTACTAGCTTGAAGAGGATAACAGATGCTCAGTGTATCTCATCTCATAGATGAGTCCGATCTCACATGTTTTACGAACCTGAGAAAGGAGGGGTTCGTCCCAAAGTGGGTCCTTTGATGTCAAATTTTAACAAGTCCAAGGAAGGAAAACTCGGCAGTTTTTCACATTTAGAGAGCCTGAAAAACTTAAAGAAGGCTCCAAAGTGTACTTTTTCATAAATTTAGTCCCTCGGTCCCGAAAAAGTGTAAAACGATTCCTGAGAGAACTCTCCCAATCGAAAGTTGACTGAGGTATACCTTTCTCATAAATAGTCTAGACGGGCCGAAAAAGGGGTAACCTATCACCGAATAGACGACCTTTCAAATACGTTTACAAGTGTGAAAGAGACAAGATCACTTGGCAATCTTTTCGAAACGAGGGAGTCTGAAAAGAGCTTAAAGAGAACTCCAATGGTCTTTTTCATAATTTTTTAATCATTTCAGCCCGAAAAAAGAATAAAATAATACTGAAACGATACTTTTCTCATCGTTTTACAAGCACGAGTAAAGTCGACTAAGCTCGACACCGTTTTCTTGAGTTTTGACAAGCACGACACGTGTGTGAAAAAGCGCTTGGAATCTTTTTCAAGTTTTAATACAAAGCACGAAAAAGATAAAGTAGGCTCAAAATGAAGGTCAGAATAAATAAATAAACGCTAGTGTGAACATTTCAAGGAGACCCTGACAAAAAAGGCTCATGGAACCAGATATTAGCAATGTGAAATGAGTTCTAACCTAACAGGATAAAATAATGAGTAAAAATTAAATGTGAAAGTTATATAAGCAAGGAGTAAATATGGAAAGTTACCATTTCACCTTGTTCATTTGCTCAAAGAGGAAATTTCATCCATTGGAGGGCAAAACTTCAAGAGTCCATATCTGGAGATCCGGAGCACCGTTTCAACATCCGTCTGCGCCAGGTAAGAGATTTCAAGATCCTTTTTCAATTCATAGGTTAAACATTTGATTTTAGTAGGAAAAAAATCAATTTTTAGGCAAGCCCTAAGGGGCTCTTTTCGCCCTTGCGAGTACCGCGGGGTCACAGAATCGGGAAGCGCGGTACTGCCGCGCTGTAGTGTTAAGCAGGGGCGCAGTAGTGTGGAATACCACGTGGTCAGATGTCTCCCAGGCGCGGTAGTGATGAAAATTAAGGAAGCAAAAAGTGATTTTCTCTCAATTTTTGGCTGAGATCAGGTTATCAACTTGCTAATGAATGTTTCTTGGGACCTTTTGCAGGTATTTGCATCTTGTTTGGGGCAAAATGGTCAGCTGGAAAGAAAGGGAGCATGAAGAGGATGATTTATTGGCTGAAAATGACCAAGAGACTTTAACTACACTGCGAGAATGTGGGTTATTGAAAATTTTCAAAACCAAAGGTATCCACAAGCAAGCAAAACTCCTCACCCATATTATACAAATGTGGGACCCTGAGATTCAAGCCTTTCGAGTTGGGGTGCATACCCTTGAGATTGAGCTCGAGGACGTTTGTTTTCTCATGGGTCTCTCAAAGAGAGGGGCCCAGGTGAACTTGACAGGGTTCACGGCCTCGGAAGCGAGCACTGATGCCTTGATTGCTCGCTACTGTCATCAAGGTTCCGGGAAGAAAAGTGGTAAAGTGGTCATCAAGGATGTTGTGGAACTTCCTTTGAAAACTGTGTTGTTTACCATTACACGTGTAGCAGGTAGTACGAGTCCTCATCAGGCATCCCGTACGTAAATGAATCTTGCCATGGACTGTATGGCACCAACACTGTTCAACTGGTGCGAAGCGATGTTATCTAACCTCAAAGATGCCGTGACCAAGTGTAGAAACGGAGAGAACCACCAATTCGGGTATGGGAGCATTTTGGTCACCTTCTTTTTTGAGAGGGTGCCATTGTTGCATCCGCAGCTGACCATGCCCGTCCGTCCACCCACCGAGCCACGGATGGGTCGATGGAGTGAGTATGCAGGACGGCTCGAGGGGCCACAGTGTTTACCTTTTGGCGAGGACTTCTTTTCATGGCTCGAGGAGCAGGTCGTGATGATCAAGGAATACCCCTATGCAGGGGTGGACTTCCGCGAGGATATAGACTTGGCACTTCCTGAGGATGAGGATTGGGATAACTCAAGTATGACCTTCATTAATGTATTTTTTAATTTTTTGAATATATAATTTTTTAATTTTTTTTTAGAATGTGTGAAAAAGATTTAATATATGTATATGTGCATGTCGCAGATCGTGGACCACAGAGACCTGCAGGCTATTCGTCGTTACACCGAGGCGGTATCGAGCGTCGAGTTGTTTCAGAGGGGGAAGAAGAAGAGGAAGAAGAAGCGGGAGGGGTTCAAGACATAGAGAGGAATCTACAAGGTTTAACCCATGGGGTTCCAGCTATGAGGATGGATGATGTTCTTCTGCATCTTCAGCATCATACCATAGGTGTGCCGAGACGTATTGGTCTTCTCTTTTATAGGGTGGCTAGAGATATAGTTTTCTACCATCAGCAGCGCGAGGAATCTGAGGAGGATCGTGATAGATCTCCTAGATCTCCTTAGATAGTAGTATTTTACTTTTTACGCATG
The DNA here is from genome assembly GCA_027924585.1 of Larix kaempferi. NCBI lineage: Eukaryota > Viridiplantae > Streptophyta > Pinopsida > Pinales > Pinaceae > Larix > Larix kaempferi. The sequence goes on from BSBM01000841.1 coordinate 1,073,202, forward strand.
TACACGATATGTAGGCTTGAAAGACAAATTTTTGTATGGGATTGGATCCCAAATTTTGTCTTTTGAACACAAACTTTATGTATTTGAGAAAAACATTTTCATATGCAGTGATATATATACATGGACCTACTTTTATAATCTATTTATTTACAATGACTTGTATGTTTATTTCATGATGTATTTTTTATGTATGGGCTAGATGCCAATCCAAAATGTAGTTAGCTAATGAATCAGCTACACAATTGAATTCCCTTGGTATGTGTTGATATGAAATATAATTAAAATATCATTCCAAGAGGCGTACCCTTTGAAATAAGTGAAGTAAGATAGGATCGCAGACTGCGTAGATACGATTCAAATGGGAAACCACGAGTTGGGAGTCTAGAAAGACCGATAGGGAGTCAATTCCAAGGGAAGCAACCTTTGTCAAGAGTCCAATGACTGCATGGTACTCTGCAATATTATTGGTTGCGGGACCCAAGCAAGTGGCTCCTAAAGATAACAACTCGCCAGTGGGAGAATAAATTACCCATGCTGCGGAAGTGAGGTTCCAGGTGTGTCGGCTCACACCATCGGCAAATCTGTAATAGGCAGACATATGCGCATAAAAGCACAAGTCAAGGTAAGTATGGATACATGAGATCCATGCGTGCATACAAAAAGATAAATGAAAACAAACTAGGTACATTATGTACAAAAAGTGTCTCGCGCAGGATGAACCTACGCATAGAAACGTTTGAGGTACAGCCCATTGCGGGGCCATGCCAACGGTGTGCCGTCACAATCGACAAGTTCGTAGGATCATTTCTCCAAAACACGTTTTACAACGAAGGGGCCATACCACATAGACTCTAGCTTTCCTTTTCCAAGTTTGTCATGCATTTGGTCATATGTGAGCACGAGGTCACCTTCGTTGAAAACCCGAGGTTGAACGGATTTGTCATACTGTGCTTTGATGCATTTTTTATGGGATTCATTGGCTAAAGAAGCATCTCAACGGGTTTCATCTAGCTTGGCTAGGTATAGAAACCGTTCTTCTTCGGAAGTGGTATTGGGAAGTAGCTCTATGGCTATCTTAAGTGGCGGGATTTCACATTCAATTGGTAAGATGGCTTCCAGGCCATACACCAGTTGGAATGGTGTGAATCCGGTAGCACTTTTCATTGAGGTTCGGTATGCCCATAATGCCGAAAAAAGAGTTGAGTTCCAATTGGACTTATGAGTACCCACAATGCGCTGAATCATATATTTCAAAACTTTGTTAATGGCTTCGACTTGGCCATTAGCCTGTGGGTAGTACGGGGTTGAGTTTTCATGACGAAAACCCAACTTGATGCTCAATTCTTCAATCATATGGTTCCTGAAATGGGAGCCATGATCGGTCACGATGGATTGTGGGACTCCAAACCTAGCTATGATGTGGTTGAATATGAACTGTGTTGTTGTTTTACCGTCTTCAGCATAAGTAGGCATCGCGTCAGCCCATTTTGTGAAATAGTCCACAGCTACTATGACATAGCTATGCCCCCCCGGCTGAAGTGGGCTTACAATGCATGAAATCTATACCCCATTTGGAAAAGGGGCCGACAGCAATAACAGGATGAAGTGGAGCAGGATGCGAGCGTGTCTTACTGTGAAAGAATTGACAGGGTGGACATTTCTTAACCGTTTCAATGCAGTCTTTGAAAATCGAGGGCCAGAAATATCCCACTCGTAGTATCTTCTAGGCTGTAGCCATCCCAGAGGGATGACCACCACATGCTCCAGCGTGGTAGTCATTAAGAACGTGTTCGGCCTCGTCTAAAGTCAAACAACGTCAAAGAATGGTATCAACACCATGACAGTAAAGGGTGTCGTTGATTATAAGGTAGTACTTGGCATGATGTCGGATACGTCAACGTTCATCGCGGTTGAGGTCAGGGCCAAAACATTGGGTTTGGAGATATAGTAGAATATCCCCGTACCATGGGTCGGACGTGCTGATGAGGAAAAATGATTCATCGGGAAGAGAATCGATGGGCTCAGGTTGCTCAGTAGCACAGGGCAGATTACAAATCAACTCGGCAAAGACCAAAGATTTCTTGGATTTGGCTTGGAAAATTCCAAGTCAAACTCTTGTAGGATGACAATACAACGGGAATATTTTCCCCCAAGCACTTGATGTGTGAGGATATAGTACATTGGATTGAAATCTTCTATGACCGTGGTCTGGCGGAGCAGAATGTAATGACGAAACCTCTGGACAACGAAGACTGTTGCCAAAGCCAGTTTTTCAACATGTGAGTATCGAGTTTCGGAGTCAAGAAGACTCTTGCTAAGATAGTATACCACATGTTCTATGCCATTGGTGTCTTCTTGGACTAACACCATGCCAATGGTGGAAATCTAAGCTGCGAGATAAAGAATGTAATCCCGTGTGTAGTTGGGGGGTTGAATCACATGATCCTTAGTTAAGGCTGCCTTTAGATGATTAAAGGAACGTTGGGCTTCGTCATCCCACAAGAAGGGGGTGTTCTTCTTTAGAAGCCTCATGTAGCCTTTCATTATCTTGGCGAAATTGCAAATAAAACGGCGTAGAAAGTTTGCGTGCCCTTGCAAACTTTGAAGTTCTGGTATGTTCGTGCAGGAAGGCAGGGCTAGAATAGATTCTACCTTCGCGGGGTCCAATCGTATACCGCTTTTGGAGATTATGAATCCCAAAAATTTTCCAGATTCAATGCAAAAGACGCATTTGTGCGGATTCAAACGAATATTGTAGCGACGGCACCTAGCGAAGACGGTGCCTAAGTGATCAGGATGATCTTCCCGAGTCTGAGAATGAGCGGAAAGGTCATCAAGATACGGTTCTGTAATATGTTTGATATCGTGGAATGTGTACGACATCACCCGTTGGAAAGTTGCCCCGGCATTTTTCAGGCCGAAAGGTAGCTTTCGATATGCAAAGATTCCCCATGGGCAGATAAAGGTTGTTTTATGTTGGTCCGCTAGGAGTATCTCGGTCTGATTATAGCTAGAAAAGCTATCCATAAATGAAAAGATGAAACTCCCAGCGCAGTTATCGATGATCTGGTCGATGAACAGAGTTGCGTAGTTGTCTTTTGGACAAGCTTTGTTCAAGTCATGTTAATCGACACAGACTCTAATCGTACCCATTTTCTTGGCTACGAGAACGATATTAGATACCCATTATGTCAGTGGGACAGGGTAGATAAAACCAGCACGCAAAAGTTTTTTGACTTCGACTTTGATAGCGGCTGCCTTACGGGGGTGGACGGGTTGGAGTTTCTTTTGAATAGTTCAGGCACCAGGAAAGGTTGGAATCTCATGGACCACGATAGAAGGGTCTATTCCTAGCATCTCTTCATAACTCCAAGCAAAAACGTCGCAGAAATTTTTAAAGTAGGCAGTGTAGAACTCCATTTCAATGGGAGTGCATGTCTTGCCAATATGAATGTTTTCCACAACACCAGGCTTCACTGAAATGTCAATGAGAGTGGTTTCCATAAGGTTGGCCAAGTTCCCTTCGGAAAATACTTCATCGAGCGAAGTGGGAAACTTGATTTGAACCATTCCAAGTGAAGTGCTGGATTTTGTATCGGGATCAATCGTCTGTATGGTGGGGAAAGAAGATTGATGATGGAAATTTCCCCATGGTGGTTCATCACCGCACATAACCTCCATAATTGATTCGTTGGTGGGAAAAATCAATGTGAGAGGATCGATAAGCGGTGGGAATGAATGGGTCTCAAACGAGAGTTGTGCCACTGTGTGATGGGTAGTAGGATCGACCCAATCGGTGGTTGACTGGATCGCTTCATATGCTGCGAGGTTCCCATTTAACGGCATGGAGTTGCCATAGTTTTCAATCTCAGTAGGACTCGGTATCACCCAAGAATCATTAAAGGGGGTGATGCTCGATGATATCATGTTGACTGGATGTACGGGGGACCCCAGCTCTGGGAAAACTCCAATTAGGGAGGAATCCTTCATAAGACCAATGCCAACGTCCTGGAAATGGTACCGTGGTTGATCCAATAATGGGATAGTGTTGGTGGAGTTCGAATGAGAGTTTGGGATACAGTAATCTAGCTTAATTATAGTGACAATCTTCCCTTCATGAGGAAATTGTATGATTCGAAAGACAGTAAATGTTATGGCGGTCATGGCGTAAAACCAGTTTCGACCAAGTAGAAGATTATAATCTAATGGCGCATCCACGACTTCGATGTGTACAGATACTGTTTTCCCCCCCAGTTCAACACTGATCGCAGGAAAGAGTCCATAGGGTTGAAAACCGTGTCTGTCAAATGCTCTGAGAGTAGTGGGAGACGTCATGACTTCGGGTGAGCCTAAGGCTCTCCAACAATTCAAAGACATAATCGACATGGAGGCACCCTCATCTAAGATAGTGCGATGGATGTTATTTCCATGGATCTTTGTATGAACTTGGAAGGCTAACTGATGGGAAAGCCGAGGTTTGACATACTCCAATTTAAACATGATGGTGTTTGAAGTGTCTGGGTCCACTGCCCCCAGTGCTGAAAGTAAGGTTCTACGCTGCGTAGGGCAGTGTTGGAGAACCTCGAGAGTCGACATCGCACAAGGTGCTTGAGCTAGATCCTCAACAATGTTGTAATTTTGGGCAGCTCGCGCATTAGGATTGAATGTCACCTTTCAGATAGTGCCTTTGGGTGGGTGGAGCACTGTGTCTGTAAGCGGTCTCTCGATGTGGAAATGGCCATTAGGGGGAGGTGTGAGAGAAGGATCTTCAACAGGAGACTTGCCTTTGCCTGTCTCTGACTGTTTGTTTGAACTTGGGGGGTTTTCGTATGTCTTCGAATGAGTGGTTATATGAATCTCTTCATTACTCGTCATCATAATTTCGTGATTTGTGGACGTCTCTCCGCGAGGTGGGTTGTTCGGGTTGACCCCTTGTGGGGAGTCGTGGGCAACCATCTGTTGTTGTTGTTGAGGGAAAGGGTCGGTTAATACTGCCGGGTGGGAGGATCCTTTAACGAATTTACTGACTTCATCTTTGTAGGGATAGTCATGTGTATAATGATCATCCTGGAAAATAAGACAGGGAAACTTAGCTTTCCGACATGGTTTCGGGTCGTTATGGGTGGGTTGTGGCTTGGGATTCTCCTGCTGGTTAGAATTTTTCTTGGATTTTCCATGATTGTTCTTCTTCTTTCCTCTGGATGGTTGTGACGTAGATTGAATTGCGTTCACTTTGGAGGAGACAGCAGGAGAAGTAGAATCTTTTGGAGCAGCCTGGGGTGGAGCGGGGGAAGCAAGAGCTTGCTTCCCTGTCGGTTTGATGGTAGGTTGGGCCTTGACTGAACCGACAATACCGTCTATGGGGGGTTCAATGGCAGGCTTAGTTGGATCAGTAGTAATGCGGGTGGCGTGGGGAAGAAGCTCGTGTAAAGTGTCGGATTGGGTATATACCAAATCCATGTACTGAGCAGAAGAGATGGCTTGTTCCTCCGTAACGCCCTGCGCATAGCAATGTCCTTGGCTATGGGAGGCAAGAAAGACTTTGTGAACAAATCAACAAGTAACTGGTCCAGAATGGGTGCTTTGATTAACCTACGGTGTCGACGCCATTCGTGGATATGGTCCGAGATGTGCGTAGAAGTGGTTTGACATAACGAGGTTAACAATTTTGTTCCAGTCTCGTACCGGATGGGGAGCTAGAAATGGGTCAGAAACTGCATAACCAAGGTATTAAAGTCATGAAAGGAGTGTTGTGGCAGCTCGATGTACCATTTTGCTTCCGTGCTGGTAAGTGTGCGCTGGAAGAGCTGTAGCCGAATGGAGTCGTCCATCAATGAGTTGGATGAACACCATAGATGGAAGGTCATCACGTGGTTCTTGGGATCTTCCCCGGGCTTGGCATCGAACTTAGGAATGTCCGATGGAAGTTTGGCTGGGATAGGTTTCCAGTGAGGTTCATGCCATATAGGATCGTTAATGAGCCTCGACAAATCAGGTAAATCTAGTGTGGCCAAGAAAGGAAGTTGACGGTTGGGCTGCGGGAATGAGTAGTAGCTATACGACGCAGGGATGCCTGACGGGTCCTGCACAGCATATTGCTGCGTGTTGTACCCATACATATTTCCCGCAGGGTACTGCTGGAATTTATGGGGGTAGTAGGCCATCTGGTTAACCGGTTGTGTGTTCGAAGTCATTAGTTGACTGGGAATCACAGTGGTAACCGGTTTTTGGACGTTCTGCTGAGTGGGGATGGTGGGTATTGTACCCTGGGGTTGTTGTGTCCCAGGAATGTTTGCTTCTCCTTATTGGGGAATGGTTCCCTGGGGTTGTTGGGTCCCAGGAATGTTACCACTACTTTGAGTAGGTGGAGGATTTCCCATACCATGGTTAGGGGGTGGCTACAAGAATGGTTTCCATGGAATATGGGTTCCACCCTAATGAAGAGGTGGAGGTTGAAGAGATGGGTTCCATGGAGTTGTTGTAGTCGAAGGGTAGGGGAAGCCGAAATTCAAGTTAAGGGAATTTGAGGTTCCCCCCAGCTGGGTTCCAGTTTCCAAACAATGAGTACCCCCCGCTCTGTGGGATTTGATGTCCCCAAGAAGGAAGCATACCTGACGAGGGATGTTGAAGATGAGGCCCGATTGGAATACCGACATAAGGTTGTCTGCTGCTAGGTGTGTTATACATACCGAACTGAGCAGATGCTGCTGGTTGGGAAGGTTGTTGGATGGCACCAAGGGGTTGGCCTCCAAGTAAAGGGGCTTGTTGAGCCGGTGGGAAAGATGGAGGTGTTGATTGAATTGCCCCACTTTGAATGGTACCAAGGGGTTTCCCTCCGGCAGGTGGATTAGATGGTCCTATGGGAGGGGGTTGGTGACTAGGAGCGGGGTTCCCAAGAAGCAGTTGTCCTCCTGTAGGCTGGGTTGATGGCCCGGCAAGAGGGGGTTGATTGTTGGGATTAGTGGTTCCAATAGTTGGTTGTCCACCTCCTGAAATGGTGTAGATAGTGGCCGAAGGTGAACCTCCGGTCAGTATGGATGATCCAATGGTATGACTTGATGTTCTTCTGACACTAGAAAGGTGAGATAGTGTCGATTGGCCAATGGCGCCAAAGGTGCCGACTTGTGGAGGGGGTCTTCCATATGTGACAAGCGAGGATGGAGAAAATACTGGTTTATCCCTCATAGAATGTGCGCCAAACATACTTGACGGTAGTAAATGTGGGGAGTTTAACCGAGGGGTTTCGGGAGTTTCATCCATAGAGTCTTGAATAATAGGAGGACCATCGAGGACTGGGTCCGGGTTTGTATCTTGGAAAGGGTTTTCAGGGTCTGGAGGGAAATGAGGTATAGTGATATCCGAAGTTCCAGAACCATCTGCATAGGAGTGATGAAACTCTGTGCTAGACGAAACATTGGGAGCCCGATAGTCGGGAGGATGGGTAGCAGGAGGATATCTAGAATCCATTGAGAGCATTTGCTCTGTATCACGTTTAAACTGTGCCGACACTAAAGGGGAGTTAGCTAGACTAACCATACTAGATTGTATCGAGGCCATGATATCGTTTCCCGAAGGGAGATTGGGGAGGGATACCGTACGAGGTATGTTGCTGGAAGAACCGGTTTCCTGTGGATGAACACTTGATGGCGCAGTGATAGCAGGCAGAGGTTCCTCCTGGGAAGCGAGAAAGTCATAATCAGCTTCAAAAGGTGTATCAGGAAGTCGGGTTTCTTTGATAACTTCAACGTATCCGCTCGGGACTGTAATCAATTCGGTTATATCTTGGTCAGATCCTTCGGTGGTACCAACAGATCCTTCCGGAACATCGTAGAAAGTATCTGGTGGAAGGGTAGTGCTGACATCGGGGAGGATGATGACCTCCAGTCTAGTATCTTGGGCAGTGCTATTTTCAGTCATTGCAGTGTTATCCACTGTGACAGGTAGATCTGGAATAACAGTGGGTGAAGTGACAATCGAAATCTCAGGTGTGTGACTGGTTGCAGAAACTACAAAGCGTTCTGAGACCATACTGTGAGTAATAGTTACAGGCGGAACTGAAGATGTAGTGCGGATAGGCGGTGGAACGTTCCCTCGGACGGCACCGCGGCCGAGAGGGGCGGGAATACGTGATGTAGGTGGACTAGAGGTCCGTGGTGGTGGTGGTGGACTTCGTCGCTATACTCTTCATGATCTCCATGGTTCGGACATGCTGGTAGAAATACAAATTTCGGGGGCAGTCTCGTAAAAAAGAACTCAAAAACCCTAATGCAGCCGAGTGTGTAAAAGGGGAGCTAGAAAAAGCAAGGCTCTCAGGGCAAAAATCAAGCTCTAAAAACTATGCTGAGACCGATGTCACAGTAAGCAAGCTAAGAATAACAATGGTCAGAATGCCAACAAGCAATCACTAAAAGAAAAAATGACCCTCTATGAAGATGAGATAACAAGCAAAACCTCCTAACTAAGAGCTGGAGCCCTCAACAAGTTGTATCCTTCGCAAGGTGATGAAATCCAAGTCGAACAATACAACATGAGAGACCAATAAGAGAAGGATGTCCCTCTACCAAAAGGGATCCTAGGTAAAAGAGCCCTAGTAGAAAAGTCACTAAGCTACCTCGTTCATGACACGTTGGAAAAGGTTTTCGGCGCTTCTGCCTTATCACCCTTGTATCACCAGTATAGTGGCCAGAGAATACAAGGAAGACAATGATCGATGTTGCCTTAGGGCGAAGTGGAGTGCGGCATTCCACAAAGTCCGTCCGGTTCTCGATCTCGCGGTGGTTTAACCCCTAAAACAACAAGAGGCCCCTCCACAAACTGGTGTATGACCGTGTCAACAAATACTAGAGGATTTTGGTGCCCTAGAGGACAACAACTATGTCTCAGATGATAATGACAAGGGGGAATTATTTGGATGCCTATCCCCGGTGTCCTACCTAACTAACAAATTCTTTTTCTCCTCAAGCGAGGTTATGGTGTGTTTAGTTAGGGGGTGTAAATTTTAGTGGTTGTATTACTCAATCGGGTAAATGGACGTGAAACTTAGTGATGTTGTGACGACCCAAACCATGCAAATGAGAATGAATCGAAATGAGCCTTTTATTCGATGAAATCTAGCTACAGAAAAGAGAGAGTTCTTCGATCACCATGCATGAAATTTTCAAAAACAATGAAAAACCACATCAAAAACAAACTTTTGTTTTCTTTTTCTAAGTAAACCAAGCTGAAATAAACACTTCTTTCAAATTTCACTGATCTACAACTATAATGCTTCAAAACAAGAATTTATGTGGCGAATTTGAATGGTTCACTTCCTAGTGCACAACAATATAACTAGATCATTTCAACCAAAGCAACACAAATGTTCTCAAATGACAATTTTCAATATGGATTTTAATAATGATAATGGAAAAGATAATATTTATAAGAACAATGTGATTTAAAAATTACATAATCCAGTGAAAGAGGATAGTAATAACAACTTGGTTATGATGAAAGGATCAATCCAATGCAATCAAAGTGAAGGGGTGACCAAGTATGCAAATAATTCCACTACCTCAAAAATAATCAAGCTCACACCAAGAGATAAACAAACCACAAATAAGTGTTCAAAGGACAGGATGCTAGTGAGCAATAGGAAAAATCAATCTGAGGGAGAGAAGGTCAGGGATGACCTATGAAAACCAAACAGGGAGGAAAAACCAAAAGAAATGCAGACACTACCGCATGGTCTCTACAGGCTAAGATGCGATACTGGTAGACTACCGCGCTGTAAGGAGTCCTAGGAGCATGGTACTACCGCTCTGGAGGGAGTTATAGGGGCACGGTACTGCTGCAAAGGGTGCAAAAAAGCGCAACTTTTGAGAAAAAAATTTGAATTTTCCAGGGGTGCTGCAGACCCAGGGGACTCACTGATCACAGAGGGAGAAAATATGTAGAGAGGAGGGGTGAATAGAGGTCAAAGAGACCAAAATCCAGTATTGGTTTGAAAAGAAATAAAAATCACAATCAAGAATGGCTGAAAGTGAAATGAATCAATCAAATGGGGTTCAAACCAGCGGAGTCGCCAGTTTTTGTTGTAGATATTTCCCCCTACGGATAGGTAGAAACTCTCTTAGGTTAAAGTAGACTTGATTGACTTTAAACTAAGACAAAAAGATAACAAATGCTACCTTGAATTCCTAGATTCAAACAAATGCTTCAAGATTATACTAATGAAAGGGATAGAAGAGGTTTAACTAACCTTTGATTTAGTCACTTGTCCTAGTTGTTGTTCCGATCCTCAAGTCCTCGCGAATGAACCTGTTGGGATGAACCAAAGTACAAGCACATACAATCTTTCTAGCAACTTGAAATATATGTCAGAATCTAAATCTACAATAGAAACAAATCATGTAATTGAAGCAACATCAACACACATAATTTGGGAAACAAGACAAGTTATATTTTTATTGCAAACTTGAAGTTACTTACAACAGTTGCTTAATGTCCAGGCCAACTCCCAGCTCCAAGTGCTTTCTCCTCTAGCTATCTCCACAAAGATCTAAGACCATAGGTTTGATATCTCAAAGAGTCCTCCATTTTGCTCATGGAAGGCCCTTCTCTTATAGTGTGTAGGAGGATTAACCAACAAGAGAGAAGAAAGGATATTAGGAGTGTTTAGTGGATCAGACCCACTAATCAGAGAAGGTGTTAGGATCGAACCATAGGTGTCAATCCCAAAAGAATCTCTTGAAAGTTAGGATCCCACAGTCCAAGGCAAAAAGGCTAAAAAGAGACTACCGCGCCTCTAGATCTGAGCATAAGGCGGTAGTACCGCGCCAAGACAAGGAGCATAGCGCGGTAGTACGGACTACCGCGCCCCTGTAGGTGTGCAAGGAGCGGTAGTGATGAAAGATAAGGCCTCAGTTGGGTTTCCAAATGACATGACAAGTTTGTCTTTAGTGGTCAATCATTACTTTTCTCTTCTGGGTGTTTTAGGCAGCAGGGGAAGTGTCACCAAATGTTTTTATTGTGAAGATGCGACACTGTGAAATATGGAGGTATAACAGTTCAAGAAGATCAAAACCCCAACTTTCAATGGTGAAACTGAGAAAGGAGAGACAGTTGAAGCATGGCTGTCCGACATGAAGAAATGCCTTCAAATCTATGATTATTCAGAATCATTGAAAGCAAAGATGGCCATATACAACTCGATAGGGAAGGCAGACATTTGGTGGAAGGACATCAAAACAGTGAAGGGAATCAAGGAGAAGGATGTGAATTGGAGTACTTTTAAAAGGTACTTCAAGAATAAGTTCCTATTTGAACAATATTACGAAGAAAAGTCCAAGGAATTTTATGATTTAAGACTAGGAACCATGAACATGAAAGAGCTAAACATCAAATTTCTGAATTTGTTAAGGTATGTGCCATACCTTGTGGAGGAGAAACCAAATATTTAGAGGTATCTAAGTTGTCTACCTTTCAACATCAAGGACAAAATAGAGTATGACAATCCAAAGACCTTAGAAGAATCCATGAGGAAAGCAACTTTTTGCTATGATACAAATCGGAAAAGAGAAGGGATATCTAACTGGAAAAATCATAAACCCAGCAACTTTGAGCTGAAGAAGAAGAATTTCAGGTTCAATGGAAATTCTGGTTTTCAAAAGAAAAACTTTCCAAATTGAAATTTCCAAGGAAATAGTCCCATAAATAATCAACAGCAGAATTTTACAGCTCCTAAAAATACACCCAATGTTACCAGGACTAATGACCATAGGGCACCAATAAAATGTTTTGAGTGTCAAGGTCCTCATTATGCTTCAGAATGCCCCAAAAGGAAGCGGACAGCCAATAATATTCACTCCATACAAGCCGAACCTACTATGGGATACTTGACAAGAGAGATGCCCAGAATTAATGCAACCCTAGACAACAGGCAAGCAGAGCATCAAGTCTCTATGGTAGAGATTGAAGGTATGCTACAAAACCACTATGTTTCTATTTTGATTGATCGAGGCACTAGCCTGAGTTATATATCTCCATATATTGTAGAGAATTTAAATCTGAAAACAGAAAAATTTAATAAATCTTGGTTATTTAGACTAGCAATAGGAACAAAAAGAAAAGTGTCTGATTTTGTTGAAAGTTGTGTTTTATCTATGAATCAGTTAAAGACACAAACCAAGCTAAATGTTTAACCTTTAGGATCCTATGACATTTTAATTGGAATGGACTGGTTATAAGCACATCATGTTATTTTGAATTGTTATGAGAAAATTTTTACCTGTCTAAATGATGAAAGAGAAACAGTAGAAGTAAAGGGTATTCCAAGAAGGACATCACTTAGACAGATTTCAGCTATGTAAGTAAAAAGAGCAGTTAGAAAAGGATGTAAAATTTTTGCAGTGAATGTAGGACATGAGGATTTAATTACTAAAGAGGACAAACTGAAACTAGAAGATATACCTGTCCTAAAAGAATTCCAAGATGTTTTTCCAGAAGAGATTCTAGGGTTACCTCCAAAGAGAGATCTAGATTTTACCATTGAACTGATACTGGGTGCGGTGCCGAACTCCAAAGCTCCATATAGGATGAATATATTGGAATTAAATGAGTTAAAATCATAGTTGAAGGAACTAATTGATAAAAACTATATAAGACCCAGCGTGTCTCCTTGGGGAGCACATGTTATTTTTGTTAAGAAGAAGGATGGCACCTTGAGGCTTTGCATAGATTATTGCCAACTGAATAAGATGACAAATAAGAATTGATATATGTTTCCCCGTATCGATGATCTATTTGATCAGCTGTGTGGAGCAACGATATTTTCGAAGATTGATTTAAGATCAATATATCATCAAGTTCGTGTGAAATATGAGGATATTTTTAAAACAGCCTTTAGAACTCGCTATGGACATTATGAGTTCGTGGTCATGCCATTTGAGTTGACTAATGCCCCGGCAGTTTTTATGTGCTTAATGAACAATATTTGGATAAATTTGTCATTGTGTTCATAGATGACATTCTGGTAAATTCTAAAAGTAAGGAAGAACATGACGAACATTTGCATATTATTTTACAAGTTCTAAGAGATCATCAGTTATATGCTAAGTTTTGTAAGTGTGACTTTCACAAGGATAAGATTCAGTATTTAGGTCACATAATCTCTAAGGAAGGAATTTCAGTTGATCCTGACAAGATAAAATCCATTAATGAATGGTCGGTTCCTAAGGATGTGTCGGATGTACGGTCGTTTATGGGGATTACAAGATATTACAGAAAATTCATAGAAGGTTTTTCAAAGATTGCAAACCCCATAACCTCCCTACAGAAGAAGGGGAAGAATTTTTTATGGGATCAAAAGTGTGCAGACAGTTTTAAGAAGTTGAAGGAATTGCTAACTACAGCACCTATTCTGAGAATTGCAGATCCTAATAAATATTTTATAGTATGCACCGACGCATGTAATGACGAACTTGGTGGAGTCATAACACAAGAAGGACATGTTGTTGCATATGAGTCTAGAAAGCTGAAAATACATGAGAAACATTACTCTACATATGATCTGGAATTATTAGCAGTAATACACGCCTTAAAAATGTGGCGTCAGCGTCTTATTGGCAGAAAATTTACTTTGATGACAGATAACATGGGGATGAAGTATTTACTAGATCAGACGAATTTGAATGCTAGACAGGCTAGATGGCTAACCTTTCTAAGTGAATATGATTTTGAAATTCAGCATATAAAGGGTAAAGAGAACAATGTTGCTGATGCTTTAAGTCGTAATGCAAAGTTAAATTGTATTTCAGCCATCAATACATACACAACAGATTTAGAAAATCAGATCTTTGAAGGGATTAAAATTAATGAAGAATACAAAAAATTACATGAAAGTACAGCAGAAAGTCATTCTGAAAATTCTATGTCAGAATATAGGTTAAAAGAAAATGGGATTTTTGTTGTACAAGAACAGATTATATGTGCCCAACATACCAAAGATACAAATTCTAATTTTAGATGAGATGCACAAAAGTCATTATTCTGGCCATCCAGGTTATCAGAAAACCATAACTATGTTACGGAAAGAGTATTATTGGCCCAGGATGAAAGATGAAGTAGCAGAATATATAGCTAAATGCATTGACTGTCAAAAAGTAAAGGTTGAACATCAGCTTCCAGCTGGACTGTTACAGCCATTACCAATACCTAGCTGGAAATGGGAGATCATCAGCATAGATTTTATTACCAGATTACCCAAGAATCAGAAACGAAATGATTCCATCATGGTGGTAGTGGATAAACTCAGCAAGGCAGCACATTTTATACCAGTAAAAACTACTTATAAGGCTCCAGATATTGCAGAAATTTTTATGAAACATATTTTTTGATTACATGGAATACCAAAAATGATAGTTTCATACCGTGATTCTAAGTTTACTAGAAACTTCTGGAGATCTTTGTTTAAAGGATTGAATACAACCTTAAACTTCAGCACAACATTTCATCCACAAATGTATGGACAGACAGAAAGAGTAAATCAGATATTGGAAGACATGCTAAGGATGTATGTTAAGGATCAGCCTGGTAAGTGGGAGGACTACTTGCATTTAGCAGAATTTGCATATAACAACCATTACGATGCATCAGCCAGGCTTAGCCCTTTTGAAACTCTTTATGGTAGGAAATGTAATACACCAGTTTCTTGGAATGACCCAGTTAATAGAGTTGTATTAGGACCTGAATTGTTGAATGAAATAGAACTAATTGTGCAACAAGTACAAAGAAATCTTAAAGTTGCCCAAGATAGGCAAAAGAGTCAAGTAGATCTAAAAAGGACTCATAAAGAGTTCTAGGTTGGTGAGAATGCTTTCATTAAGGTAAGACCCAAAAGAGCTCATTAAAATTGGGAAGTTGTGCCAAACTGGCACCCAGGTATTGTGGTCCTTTCGAAGTTTTGTCAAGGGTAAGACCCATGGCATATCAATTAGCTTTGCCACCAAATCTAAAAATACATAATGTTTTTCATATTTCAGTTTTAAAGAAATATGTACACAATGCTACTCATGTTATTAATTGGAATGATGTACAGGTGGAACAAGACGGCGATTTTCAGGTGGAACCGGACTGTATCCTCGAAAGGAGGGAAACTCTACTCCGGAATCGCACCATTGGGCAGGTAAAGGTGCAGTGGAAGCACCTTAGCCCAGAAGAGGCAACGTGGGAGTTGGAGAGTAGTATGCGGGTAGCATACCCAGCTTTGTTTCAGGAATACTCAGAAAACGAATGAACAACATCGAGGACGATGTTGAGACTTAAGGGGGGGTGTATGTCACCTACCCAAATTTTGAGACTTATTATTTTATTTGCAAAAACATTATGTTAAATTATAATTACAAAGTTTTGTAATTATGACCAAATCTGGTCAAGGATGATTGTAATAAACATATTTTTATTATTTAATAAATTAAAACAAGAGACAAACACCCAAGGGAACTGTTAAATGAGTGTTCACTGAACCACTAGTAGGAATGGAAGTTGTTAGAAGGCATGGGACAAGTGTCAGCATTTGCACTCCACCACTAGCTGTTGGTTATGGGACAACAACCCCTAAAATTGTGGCATTATTCCCCAGGTGGTGGAACAGAGATGTTAGCTCATTAATGACTAGGTTAACCACTAAAAAGGCCTAGGCAGCCTAGACAAGGAAATTCTAATTAAGCAGGGAGCTCCATGATTATTTTCTGCAGAAATAATTCCTCAAGTGTATCAGGTGATCCCTGAGAGATTCGAATAGGGAGGCTAAGTGGAAGTGCATTGTGAGTCTGCTTAAATTAATCTGAGGAGGAAACCAGAGGTGGTGGTGTAGGTCTCTTTAACTCCTGAGTCTATATGACTGAGTGATCTACATGTTTGCTACAAGTTGAGGACCTAAAGCTTGTACAGATTCTTCTTCCTAGTGGTTCAGTGAACAAGCTCGGGGGTCCTAAGGCAAGTAAATTGGTTGTCTTCATGAATAGGTTGGGTGGAACAGGCTCCTTGGTTTGTTTGTTTCCCTACATTCACCAGGCTCTACTGTTCTGTCCTGTTCATTTTCAGCTATATGTTTTTTTGCATTTGTAGGTTTAGTATTTACAGTTAATAGCATACAGAAGTAATTGTTTCATTTTCTGACCTAAGCATGAGTTTGTATGATGTTGGTTAAGTAAGGGAGATGATTGATTAAATATCTTCTCTGTATTTTTTCCATGCTGTCTTTTGCATAGTACTCTAGTATAGAGAAGGAAATTTTAAGATAGATGATTTGATAGGTTGATTTCCAATGAATAAAGAGACTAATGTTGTTGACTCTCAATAAATTTTCTTATCAAATATGTTCTATGATATGGAGTATATGTCTAGATTTAGAATCGAAATGATATTTCTTAGTACAAGCATTCTAATGTTATTTTTCACATACTGTCAGAAATAAATATTACTTTTCTGCATAAAAAAACTATGGTTTACACATAGGTTAATTAATTCCTTCTAGATTTCATATGCAATGCATTTTACTATCATTTCATTCAAGAACATTAAAGTATCATAAGTTCATTTTCTTCCTGCATCGATATTCAAAAATTGTAAATAGCTGCAAGTTAAGACCTAACATTTTCTTTATCTTTCTGGCTAGTCTGCTATGTCCCACATTTTGCATAAATAAAATATCTTAGGTCTTTATCTTCAAAGACGAAGCAAATACTTTCATCATAGTATTTTAAACATTATTCTGTTTTTTGTGTATAAGTCTTTTAAAAATAGCTGTAATATAAATAGAATTTCTATGATACTTCAACATTATAGTTTTATATAATTACATAGCAATGTTACATTTAAACTCTCCATGTATTCCATGGTAAGAATATCCTTCTTAAATCAATATCAGAATGTATTATCATAATTTTTGAAATCCTAGATATTGGCTCCCTTCCTTAACATTCATCATTCTGTTTATACAAATTTTTCAGACACTTGCAGTTTTCATTTATTAAAAACCCTAAGACTTTATTATAGCCAGTTTAAGGTCAAGCATTTAAATCGTAACCATCAAATCCTTACATCAGTTTCCCAAAACCAAAAACGTTACTTTGTTCAACTATCTCAGATACGTTAGCTATCAAGCTCACACCTGAGTTTTATTATTTTATCAATCGTAATATTCATTAAGTGATGGTTCATGTCACCTACCCAAATTTTGAGAATATTATTTTATTTGCAAAATACTTTATGTTAAATTATAATTACAATTTTTTGTAATTATGACCAAGTTTGGTCAAGGATGATTGTAATTACTGATTATTATTATTTAATAAATTAAAATAGGAGACAAACACCCAAGGGAACTGTTAAATGAGTGTTCATTGGCCCACTAGGAGGAATAGAAGTTGTTAGAAGGCATGGGACAGATGGCAGCATTTGCACTCCACCACTAGCTATTGGTTTTGGGACAACTACCCCTAAATTTGTGGCATTATCCCCCAGGTGGGTGGAAGAGAGAAAGCAGCTCATTAATGACCAGTTTACCACTAAAAGGCCTAGGCAGCCTAGATAAGGCAATTTGAATTGAGTAGGTAGCTCCTACAATATTTTCTGCAGAAATATTCCTCAAGTGTATCAGGCGATCACTGAGAGATTCGAATAGGGAGGCTATGTGAGAGTGCAATTGTGAGTCTGCTAGTTATTCTGAGAAGGAAAACCAGAGGTGTTGGTGCAGGTCTCTTTGAATGCTGATTCTTCATGACTGGATAATCTATATTCTACTGCAAGTTGATGTACTAAGGATTCTACAGAATCTTCCTCCTGGATCAGTGAACAAGCTCGGGGGTCCTAAGGCAAGTAACTTGGCTGTCTTCAGGAATAGGTTGGGTGGAACAGGTTCCCTGGGCTGTTTGTTTCTCCTATACTCAACCAGCTTCTACTGTTCTTACTTTTGTTTACAGTTAAATGTTTTCTGCATGATAAAATTATTATTTACAGTTATACAGAAGAAACTATTTTGTTTTCTGACTTAATGATGATATGTTTTAAGAATGATTAATTAATTTTAATGAATGGTTAAATTCCTTTCTGTGTTTTTCCCATACTGTTATCTGTATAGTACTCTAGTACAGAAAAGTAAAATTAATAGAGATGAGTGATAGGTAGAATGTCATTTGAATGAATGGATAAACACAGTAGTTATTCTTGTTAAATTCCGTCATTTCAATCATAAGTTAAAACACAGGAAATAGTATAGTATAGCATAAACAGATGTATAGCATTCATCTATTTCTTAAATAAAAGAAAAACACATCTTATTTCTGCACAGATCTATATTTTCTCATTTAAATCCATCTATTTCAGATAGTAATAATATGCATTTCAATATTATAAATTCCATGTTTTCAATACTTCATATTCTAAGAAATATAGTAGTTGCAAACTATTCTCTGTACAGATTTGTTATAAGTAAACACTTATTATTTCATCACTAGCTATCACTAGTCCATTGTTTCTAGTATCTTGATGTAGTAGAAATTGCAATCTTTAGATATAAATACTTTCACTATAGAATCAAACCCTAATAATTTACATACTGTAGATTCTAAACATTTACTGAGAATACAGTTCGATAAATTATATATCAAGCCATTCATGGCAACAGCAGATAATTAATTCTGAGGTTATAGCAGACCTGGTATCCAAACCCTAACCGACATTTTTTATATAACCATACTATCTTTTATTCATGTCAAGATTTCCAATAAGACATAAATATCACTTAGCAAAAAGCACAATTTTAGTATCAATGTCTAACAAATTAGCTTACAACCCTAGCAAGAAAACATACACAGTGTCGAAACTATCACATGCACAAGTTAAGGCCTATTTCGTGGGTTCAACTTCTCTGTACAAGCAAGGTTGCCAACGAAAACTACAGGTAGGGTTTCATTCATGATACAAAATAAAACCCTGTGGCACTAGCCATTTCGAAAACATATAACAAACCAAACTTTATCTTATCACGATTCCAAAACTTAAATTTCAACAACAAAACGAAGTACACGGTGTATCTTTCAAACAGTTATATAAACGATTTCTTAACCATTATCTTAAACAAAACACTTCAATACAAAACGATCCATTGTCTTTTAGAGATAAGTAAACCCTCGGCTCTTGACTTCATGTTCAACAGTTTATTAAAAATTAAACAGAGTTTACATTGCGTACCTTTCAAGGTTCCAAAAATTACACAGGGTCTTTTCCCTAAACAACCAGAAGCATAAAAACAAGTTCAAGATGACATAGTAATCATTAGAGACCCAAATGGAAACTTAACCACTAAATATAGAGGGTTTATCCTCTTTACAGCATGGAGCAAAATAAAACATTAAAAATTAACACTCGGCCATTACTCCGAGCAGGGTCGTGTATTTCCAACTCTCGAAAAATTGCATTCATCAGCTAAAAATCGTGCCAAAGGAACCTACGAGGTTTCAATAACCACTGAGGCTTACCAGGAAGTAGCTGCAACATCCCCATTTCAAGTCTTGTTCATAGAAAACCTCCTACGAAGTGGGTACCTTCCAGTTATAGTTCGAAAGGGTTAAAAACAAGAAAACACGGATATAATTTAAGTATCACAGTATTACGGTCATTATCATGAAAACTTACCCTTAGAAACGAAGCTCCTAAACTTAGACACACCACACCAAAACGACGAAGCCTGATAGCATTCACAGCAAACTACGAGTTCAAACTCAGAAGACCATTTATGAATTGGAGAATCGAACCCAAGTTCAAATTACATTCAACAAACTGACAGAAGAAAACACCCACAACTACAATGGATGTATCGTGGCTTCATTGCACAAGATCTGAAAGCCTGTAACATTTTAACTCTCTCTCACAGGTCCAAGGTTCGAAATCGAGGAAGGATTCCTCCTCATAGAAAACTCTAAACCCTACATTGCAGCAACACGGTCGGCTCTCCAAACCTTACCACAAAAACACGAAATGAATGCCAGGAAGCAATACGTTGCTACTTACCAATGCAAGACTAGGGTTTCTTCCAAGCCCTAGATCTTGTAGAGATCAACGGTGGATTAGCTGCCAGTCGAGCACGTTGATATTCAAGCGATCATAGCAATCAATATGCATTGATTACTTCATCTACCAAGTCACCAAGTTAGCATACCAAGAGCTAGTGCATGGCACAGCTCAGCATTATTCGGTGCTTATTGCAAACTCAATCACGTGGAAACCATCCAACAAGCTTCCATCTCACTTAACAGTTGAGCAACGTAAATGCTAGGACCTGTCAACGCTAGTTTGGAAAGCATGCCAAGCACGAACTTGAATACCCTATCATTAATCAAAATCATTGCAATATTAGATCCATAGTGCACATTTTATATAGTTTCAAAGATTTGTTTCAGGCATCGTGACAATAATAATATCACATGCTATTGTTTAGAGCGAAAATGCATAGTTAGGGTAGATTATTTATATTTCATGCCTATAGTATATGTAAAGTCACATAGGGTAAAGTTTATATGGTTTCATGTATTAGCTATATATATTGCCAAATCATTTGAGATGAGTAACACTATAGGTATAGTTTACATGCACAATATAATGTTAATTCATAGCATAAGCACCATATTCATAATATATTTCATATGTTAGACATGTTTTGCAAAGTCTAATGATAAATGTGATACCATAGGTATAGTTTAAGTGGTGTTGATACACACTCTAATGCTAAGTTCATAGCACAAGCACTAGTCACTATATATTTCCTATATTAACTATGTAGTGTTGAATCAAATGATAAACATGAGACTATCGGTATAGTTCAAGATTTTATTAATGTAAAAATATAACGATATTTTCATTTAAAATAGTATAAACACTATTTCCATAATATTTCTAATAAAATTACAAATGGACATTGGTATCACTTCTTTTGATATTAATGACAATAGTCATATGAATATGATTTTTCGTAGATAATAAATATAGCATTGTAAAAACAAAATGACGATGTGATTTTAATAACACTAAAGATTTTGTAAGCCAACACGTAAACTAGAATTGGAACCAAAATATCCATACCTCCAGTAACTGTTTTGCAAGGAAGTACTTAGTATTTTCATATTACATTGACGATGAATTGAAAGACACATGTACTCTTAACACATGTTTGTCGTAGAATTTCTTACCTACATTCTGCACATGGAAACAGGATTCAAATGCCTTAGCTAAACGTAGCTAGGTAAACCCTAGGGTACCTCGTAGGACCCCTTTGTCATCATACAAACAAACTGTCAGCACATCATCAAGAACATCATAATAATATAAACCTGTGTACAACATATAATTACTTTTAGAACTTAAACAGATATGAAACTTGGAATCTTGTGTTACAATTATAAAATCTCTTTCGTTAAAGAGATTAGCATCCATTTCAATCGGAAATAGAAAATACAAATACATCATATTTTTACTATGATACATTCAACGTGTCATCTTATTAATTATCTTAGTTAAGAGATTTAAACTATTTTTATATGTTCCACATTAATAAATTCATTAATTATTGTTATTTAAAAATTTTAAATTTTTCGGTATTTTACGGGATGTTACAGTTCATTACCATCTACTGAGTTTCATCACCATCCCAAAATTTAAATTGAAACGATACAAACACAGGATTACTCGTTTGTGAAATAAGTTGGTCTACGGCTCTTAGCCAGAATCAACACAACATTTCCTAGTCAATCTATCAATTGCATGATTTTAGAAACCAATCAAATCTACATTAAGTTTGGTTTCATTATAAAAAAAAAAACTCAGCTTCACATTACCATTCAAACATTGGAGTAAACCATATAACTTAGAACTCTATTTTCGAAAAAAGATTTATCTCTAAGCTCAAAACTATTAATTAAAACACTGTATCTTCCATTAAATTCGACCGAGGGTTCATCCCTGTGACAAATACATCTGCAACAAATTTACTTTTTCAACGAGAGATACAGCGAAACGCTGCAAAACATAGTATCAAGACAAGCCGAGGATTTTTAACCCTGGAATAATTATCATTAGCTCTCAAAAATTACAAACACTGGCCAGAAACCTTGCCAGGAACCAATATTGACTCTCGTCAAACATCTAGCACCGGCCATAACATGCCAGGAGAACCTACGAGGATTAAGAACCACCGAGGCTTACCGATGGTTGAGCAGCATTTCTTCCACCGAGCCTCGAGCCCGTATCCCTTTGATGAAAGTATTACCTGCATCCAAATCTTTCAGAAGTTAAACCCAGTTTTCGTATAAATACAAATAATTATATCAAGTAGTGAAAATAAATATAGTTCAAACAATACCTGAGTAATGTATCACCCAGGACTGAGACGCCAATAGAAAACACAGTGAGATTTATCTAACCAACGCAACGAAGAAGAGTTTCAAACTCCAAGAATCATTGTCTCCTTCATACAAAGGAACTAATCTCTGGTTCAAAACTATACTCCAAAAGACCAGCAGAAAACTCTGAACAACTTCTACTTAAACAACATCGAAGTCTGCAATTGTGGTTCGACTCTGCAGGAAGACTTAGAACTGGAACTAACAAGTTTTCCCACGGGTCCTAGGATCGAACTCGAGGAAGGAGTCCTTTGAACCCTAACTTCCACACCCTACATTGTAGCGGGTTTTCGGCCTCTCCACTCTACCACTACCATGCGAAATGAAGGCCAAAGAAACACTTCAACGATACATACAACGAAAGACTAGGGTTTCATTCCAAATCCCAAGAACAAGTGAGATCAACGATGGAGATGTTGCCAACCACCCACGTCAAGAAACGGGAAACCACTGCATTAACTCTTATTTAATATCACATCTACCACGATGCCAGCCCTGTCGACCAAGTATCAAAGTAATGTATAGCTCGGCACAATGGTAGCATTCGGAATCACTATCACGTGCACTACAGCCACCATGGAACCCACTTGGAAGTCCAGTCAAAACTGTAGGTAGGTGATATTAATGTTAGACTTGTTACAAAAACCTGCCAACACACTAAACATTCAATGCTTGTTCTTTATCACATCTCGGTACCAGTTAGGGCTTGCAACATATAAATACTTTGTATATTCCATGTATAAAGTCGACACTTGTTTATGTAATACATTCCAAAGGTTTTAATCGTAGAATGCAAATTTATTATGGTTGCATACTTTACTAAATGACTTCATATCTATATAGATCGCATTCATAAAATTTATTCAATACTTATTGTATAGTTAGGATTCCATATTATACACATCGTAACATTGGTTCATATTGTTATCTCTATTTTTACAAGGTCCTATAACATATACAATGTTTAAATATTAAAATAGAAAGGTCTAAATCCCATAGTGTAGCAATTTCACAATAGTATTATCATAATCATGGTGGTAATGTTATAAGCAAACCTTTGCTATAAAAATGTGGATCTTCATAAATTATAAATTGAGAAAAGTATAACTACTATAGTTATGCTTATAAACAACTCTTCTTGATGAATTACTAACTAGTCTAGTGTAGATACAAATGATTACTATTTCTGCGACTTGTATTTATGATCAAGGTAACACTCACCGAAATTTGTCATAGATGCATACCATTAAAAACTCTTTTGCATGGAAGTACTTAGGGTTACTATAAGCATTGACAGCTAACTGAAAAACATGATTATAATTGTTGGTAACATTTGAAGTTGTCGTAATAAACTTATCTGTGTATCTGCGCAAAGAACAGGTTCAAATGCTTTAGCTAACATAGCTAAGTAAACCTCAAGGTACCTCGTAGGACCCCTTCATCATCATCCAAGAGCATTTGTCAGTACTTTGTCAAGAAAAATACATCATAAGATAAGTTTAATTACAGTATGTAGATTATACTTGAACACAAGCAAAACTAACATTGTATTTTGTGTTAAGAAGTATGAAGTGATGTCATCATATTTTGTTATTAGTTAAAAGAATTTGTATTTCATTTATTTCCGCATTAGCAATTTCGGTATTAAATGCTATTTTAAAATTTTGTAATTTTACGGGATGTTACATATTTCATCTAATAAATCATATCTAACAAACTAAATATCATTTACTAGCCTACGTGCACTTAGAGATTAATATATCATTAACTCATTTAGGATTGTAGGTTGTGCCAACTAAGGACACACAACCTGGGTGTTTATTTTTACGAAGACACATAGTACAAAATGCATGCATGTAACCTACCATGTCTACAAAATAAATGCATGTAATATGCCATATCTACAAGATGAATTCATGCATTCGAACATATGTACAAATTGTAAATATTGTTGGCTATATTGCTCAGACAACAAGTGAATTCAATCTAAATGTATGTCTTTTTTATTGGGATGCCATTTCTATGGCCGACTAGGAATTACAATATACAATAATCACTAATGATTAAATATCCATGAGGTGACTTGTTTGCACATGTAATATGCAAGAACAAAGTTTGCATTGTTGTTTTGGGCACTCAACAAGCGCACAAAAACATGCTTAGCAACACGCTCAACAAACCAACGCTTCAACCTACCAATCTTTCGGAAGTTATCCGTTGCCATGCAGCCTTGTCTAATTTTGGAAGATTTAATTAAAATCCCCATGCTCTCCCTTATGAATGCTTCACCTAATTGCATGAACTGTGTGAGTGCTTATTACATAAAATAAGTATAATAGCTATTATAACAAATACAATTCCAAATGATCACCCATCTCCAATCTAACCCTTCCTTTTCATAAATGGAAAAGGAGAGTTGATCGAGTCAATTTTTATTTAGGATGAGATATCAATTGATTTAGTCAATTTTGATCCCTTTCATTAATTTAATATTTTTTTAAGGGTTCATTTATAAAGAAAATTTTCCTGCACTTGATGTTTGGTGCCCTCCTATCGACGCCTGGAAAAATCCTTGCATTGACAGTAGGGATTCTCCCCAATGAAAAGTACCAACCAGACTATTCATTGTTTGGAATGGGGAATCCGTCCGGCTTACGGTCCAACTACCGTAGAATATGCTTTAGTTTTAATTCAATGGTTATGGCCCGATCCACCATTTAAAATTTTATTATTTAAATGTGCAAATGCAAATGCCCTAATTCTAACTGTGCATTTTCCTATCTAGGCTAAGTTTGACCGATAGGAAGAAGCCTCACAAGTGATGTGCAGGTTCTTACCTTTCGTCTTATCACCCATGCGTTATCAATCAACTAAAACTATTCTATCAAAACACATAACTTTAAACTATCTATTATAATCTATCCTTGTAAGGAGAAAATGTAAATTTGTGAGTAATGACTACAATTGTTTGTTACAACTTAACAGTTAACCATTGAAAGAAATGTATTTTTAACCATGGTGTAACATTCACCTAAAGATAGCTTCGGAATAACATTTGATTACTCACTATCACACAGAAAAATGCATTTAATAATCATAATCAGCAAAATCATTCACATACCATCAAAATAGTCCAATAGAGCAGGAAAGATATTACAGGATATAGATGAACAAAAGAAGAATTAATTCTAAACATTCATTCATGTGGTTCCATGCAACAGTCTATGTAAGCCTTCACCAACAAAATAGCTCTTTCTCATTAGCAGAAAATGAATTCTCATACAAAATGGTACTAGTTCACTATTGCACCAACCAAAAGCCCCCTCTCTAGCCTATTCTATCATATTTATCGCTACAAAATTTTGTCTTTATGTGCCCTATGACTTCATATTCCATCCTATCTTTTGGTTTCCCACAGTTTTGTCTATTGTGGTTGCACCCAAAAATAATCAAAATAAATAGAAAATTACAAATCACATCAATTGGATGGAATATTCCCTTGACTATGAATGTAATTATCCCATAGATCACTCTCATAAGATATTGCATTAAGTTGTTGAGCCTCTAATAAATTCAAATCTATTTCATGTGTAGACATCTCTTTGACCATATCGATCAACACTTTTGTTGCAGCCTTGTGACCTTCTCCTAGAAAATAAGCATTTAAAGTAGCTTACCCAATATGTTGTTGAAGATCTTCCGCAGTGAGTACACCCAACATTTGAATGTAAGACATATCCTCCTCCATACTATTTCTCAATTTGGTTGCACGTTGTTCTTTTGGTACTAGATCATCAAGGGTTTTATTAGGTATCAAAATATGACATTTCTCGAATGCTTGATAGATGGCCTGATAAATGTCTTCACACTTTGTGATTGAATTATGCACTTCATTTTGTACTGTCTTTGTTGAATTCGACAACTTTCCAGGAGAGCTATGTTCAATTTTAATTCAACAGTTCTCTTTATAGCAGATGTGCAGGGATCTCCTTAGCTTTTCCTTTCCAAGCAATTAGCTTCTTCATTTTGTCATAAATTGTTGTTAATTTATGTTTTACATTTGAAGCTTTTGTGGAAATATGCCTTAATCTATTGACCATTTCCTTTAACTCATAAATTTACTTGATAAGCAATCTTTGAGAGTGAAATGATTGTTCTTGCAATTCACAAGCATGCTCATAAAATGGCGTCATATCTTGTTTCTGAGCCTGAGCAGTTTTGAGTTGTTCTACCTAGTATTCCTTTTCTTTAGATAATTTTGTTATTTTAACCTGCAAAATTCCCTGTTCTATGATGAGTGACTTGACTCGTTTATCTATTTGAATCTCCATGTCTTCTAGCTCACTTATTCGAGTCTGGAAATCGGTTATTTCCCCTTCCATGATAACCAATTGAACATTCAAGGAATAATTTTCATCCTCCAAACTTTGAAAATCTTGCAAGACCTTTTCCTTTTCCGATTCTAGAGCATCCTGTTATTTTTTCATCCCAATTCCCTTGCTCCGAGCTTTGACCAAATTGTATTTAAGCTTGATCATCTTTGCCTTGCTCCTTTCTATATCTTCTGTCAACTTATCAATATTATAGGCATTTGCTTGAGTTCCTGCTACATTTACTGAAGTTGTGAATCTCGGATCTCTGCCAATTGAAGATGACCTCCAGTGACAGATACTTATGGATTAGTATCAACAAGATTGTCTATCTCCATGTCTTGTTGATTTTGGATTTCTTCGTGATGTCCTTTATCTTCCACATCTTTCTTGATCCTTTCTTCATCTTATACTTTCTTGTTGGATTCATATTGTAATTTCTTGTTTTCCTGCTCCGCGGTTGCTTTATTTTCATTTTCTTGTTCTTATTTTATCCTTTCTTCCTCAACTTCTTTTTCCTTAGCCAGTTGTTCTTCTTTCATCTTCTTTGCTAACTTTTGTTCTTGCAACTTCTTAGTGTTCTCTGCTCCTAGGGACTTCTCATTTGCTTTCTTTTGTTTTGCTTATTTCAAGGCTTATTTTGTTTGTCTTGAGATCGCCTTTGTTTTCCTGCTGAACCTTTTATCCAAATATGCCATGTTCTTCGTCCTCCTGTATCCTTCTTCATATTTCAAGTAGTGATCAGAATATTCAAAATTAATTATGCATGATGCACAATGTTTAGATACCTTTTTTATACTATCATTTCTAACGAAGATTTTCTCTCCGAAATGATATGCTTCTAACTCTTTTACAAAATTTCCAGCCTCTTTTACTTTGTTAAACTTGTAGGCCCCAATGGTGAATGGGAGTGGAGGATATGATGCCTTCTTATTCTCATTTAAAAAGTGTCCAACTCCATTTACAAAAACTTTCCTTACTGCCTCTTTCAAAATGACATAGTATGTAACATACCTAGACATCAAAGAAGGACTCTTTGTACCTCCATACATTCTAAGATAGGTACTTTCTAGAGTAAAGTAATAATCTCCATATTCACTAATTACCTCTAAGGCTGAATCTGACATACAGTTCGGTTCTTGATTGAAAATCAATCGATAAAGAGGTATTATAAATTCTTCACAAATTATCTTGTAAAAACTAGGATGTCTATGTGCCCACATAATTTGATATGCCACATAGATTGGAGTCTCCTATGGGACCCAGTAGCATCCCATCTTATGAAAAGGATTTTTGATAAGAATGTAGTCAATCAGGTACGATGCCATGTAGAACTCCGCTTTTTTTTGCTTCAACCCTTCTTGAGTTGCTAATATAGCCTGAACCATATTTTCCGATATGATATATACCCAGTTAAAGATAGTACCAAATGTGGTGACATGATACATTAGATGGATCCAACTAAGTTTATAATTGTTTGCAGTTTCTTTTCCATAGATCATGCATAGAAGCATTGCGACAATTCTAAATGGAGTTTTCAGATTTTTTGTCTCGTGCTCCCCACTGCCCCTCTGCCTCAATTGTTTACCTGGGAGAAGCATTTTCTTTGCATATTCCGAGTGATCTATTTTTACACTCTCAATCCAATCATCTATAAGGAATTCCTTGGGAGTTGGAAACTTATAGGTTTTGCTTATGTGTGCAGGTTGAAAAGAAGCAATTCCATTTCCATTAACTCTTGAAATGATTATGAACTTTGCATCTACATGCGGCAGGATCCACCCGATCTCTTCAGAACATGGGAATAAATTTGGTCACGTAGATGCCTTATGAAGACCAGACTTCTGTATATTCTGATATATCACGATCTCCTCTATTGTTGCATCTGGAAGGTTCTGATATATTATAAGTTGATATATTTCTCCCCATTTGTATTCAAGGTTATTCATGTGACAACCTTCGTGTCCTCAAATTGAGTTTCTCCAGTAACAGCCTCCATATCCTCAAATTGAGTTTCCATTGTGGATTATGGGACTATTTCAATGTCTAAATCTGATTCCACCACTTTGCCTTTGCGTTTAGAATCTCTTCTAGACATGTCGGGGTCCTGCAGTATCAAAGCTTGACATTGTCTATGTTTTCCATATAACTAGAAATGATAACATGAGGTCTACAAAATATTAAATAGCACATTTTCATTTTCATCAAATGAGATTATATGTATGTTTAAGTGTTCCTGCTACCAATCTATGCACAAAATTACTTTCAATGCAAGTTATTCCTAATGTAAAATGTAGATTTCAAACAATCCTCTATTATGAAAAAAAAATTGAAAATAGTGGTTCATATTTGTCATTTCTTATCAAACAAAATAACCATGTTGAGGATTGGGGAGAGGATCGTTGTAGCAGTCATTTTCTCTAGTGATGGCCTTAGGGTTTAGCGCCAAATTTACACAGTTCTCTAAGCATGGGATCATAGAATTTAGGGTTCCAAATAGATTGAATGATAATGATAATAAGAAGGTTTCAAATCAAGCACTGGGTATGACCTTCATTCCCCTTTCAAATTTCTGCAAATTTAGTAAATAAGTCCAGGTGTTATACTACCACCTATGCATGAAATTGTTTTAATGCAACTACTTCTGAAGCAATTCTAATATGCAATCATGCTGAAACAAATTATAAGAGTAATTTCATCAACCATGTCAAATGGAAATCAAAATATTGATCCACATCCTCCTAGGGATTGTTGGTGTCGTATGCCATCTTTCAGTAGTCCTCTTGGAAGCTCAATAAGATTAGGGTTTCAATCTCATTTAGTGAAACCACAACTACAAAAAATGCACTGGACAAGGTTTAGGATTCCAAACTTCTGTTCAAACTAACTGTAGGCAGGAACCCCGTTTAAATCTAGGTTCCTGAGTTGGTTTGGAAAAGGCCTGAAAGAGGGTATGCCAACATTTCAATGTGCAATCCGACTGGTTAGGGTTCAATTGTTGGCCTCAAACTAAACTTTTCTATGATCTATCATTCATCACGAAGAAGGAGGAGGAAAGCTATGGTCTACAGCTTTCTTTTACCAAGGAAAAGAGTGAGTTTTAAATCGCTTGCGGTCACAAAAATAGGGAAAAAAGAAAACGGCTCTAACCTAACCTCTGACATCAATCGAAAACAAACAAGTTTATCAGGTAAGACAAAGGAACCTACCTGGAAAGACTGAGCACGTCTCCAAGCTGGTGTTCAAGTTAGCAAGGTTCTTCTTCCAGGTGGCATGATCGAGCAAACGGATCTCAAGGTTCCAATAATAGAACGGAACGGGATCCCTTTTCTAATAAATAAACTCTAAACCCTAACTTCTCATCAAAAAATATAATGGTGGGTTAGGAGCAAAACGTTTTATACAATAACAATGACTTATAGATAGAAATGATCATTTCGAATATTTATATATCGGTATTGAATTAGGATCATTTTGATGTGTTTCGGACTGAAATTTGTTTTGCATCGAAACAATCAGTGATCGAATTAATATTGATCCTGATAGCATAACTACAACCCCTTCCTATTGAAAGAGCGATGGGAAAAGCTTCTATTAAGCCGCCCTTTTAGGGCTATAAGAGAAATGAATTCAAAAAGCGTCGGGCCAAAACTAGATTTTGGTGCGACCGTTTCGGATTGAAAGTTAAAATGACTCCGATATAGCGGCGGACCATTCAAAAATTCCCAACTGCTGAGTTGTTTCGGGACCAAAACGAAAATTATTTTGATCATTTCGGTGTAAAATCCAAGTTCAACTTGAATAGACCGACGGAAAACCGGATTCTGTTTCGATTGCGTCAGCGTAAAACAAAAACATGGCTGACATGTATCGGAGCAAAATTAAATGTGGAATCGACCATTTCGGAGAAAAATCAAGCTTCTCTCCGACATTTTCGGCGCAAAATGGAATTGTTTCCCTACTGTTTCGGCGGGAAATTTGATTTTACTCTGAAACATCAAAACTAAAAAAAACTTTTTGAGTGTGAAATCTTATAAGGGGAGTTAACTTCTAAAAGACTTAAGAAATATAAGGGGCTAAAATTAAAGACAAAACCAAAAGTTAGACTCAAGATGTAAGGAGGGGCCCTAAATTCTCAAAAATTTGGGGGAAGGGGTTGCAGCTACAACACCTCCCAAGTACACCTTTTAGTCTATACAATAGCTAGAAAATACATGTTCTTGACTTTGTACTAATCAATTTACTTGTTGGATCCTTGGAAAATTTTCTTCCAACTATCCTTGGTCACATTTTTTTTTTGTCTATTTTCATTGATTGGAAGGTTTTCTACCTACTTCCCTTTGTTGGAAATTTTTATGTTGACTTCCCTTGGTCGGAAATTTGTATGCCCATGTTCCATGGTCGTAAGGTTTTCTTCTTACGTCCCTTGGTCATAAGGTTTTAGGCTTACTTCCCATGGACTACCTATTTTCAAGTTATTCCTTTTCCTCCCATTAGCTTTTCAAATGCTTATGTCCATTATCTAACTAGCAATTATCCTCATTGAAAAATACTTTGTTGGTAAGCTCGGAAATTTTTATGCCCATGTTCCATGGTCGTAAGGTTTTCTTCTTACGTCCCTTGGTCATAAGGTTTTATGCTTACTTCCCATGGACTACCTATTGTCGAGTTATTCCTTTTCCTCCCATTAGCTTTTCAAATGCTTATGTCCATTATCTAACTAGCAATTATCCTCATTGAAAAATACTTTGTTGGTAAGCTTTCATAGGTGGCTTTTTTGTCCGCCTTTATTGGGTTGCATGTTCTTTTGTCTTATATTTGATTGATTGAACTATCCTTGTTGGCTCATGGTTTATTAGTGTGGTCGGGTCATCTTTGTTATCTTTCCTTGTTCATCCTATATGCCACACTATAAACACATATGATTTTCTCCTTTTCCTTAATTTTGCCCCAATTGTGTTTAGTTATCGTATGTGGTTAACACATAGAGGTCAGTGCCTTCGAAAATACTTATTTCAATGATATCGTTTACTTTACTAATTTTGTTAGCATGTAATATTCATAAATATTTGGCCAACAACAACAATTCTCCCATAATAACCCTATCAAGAACATGCTCTCATGCCCATCCGTGGAACACTTGCTCTTAGTTACTCCTTGTTGGTTATGTTTCAGTGGAAATACCTTAAATATTCCATTAGATACTCTGATTTAGCTATGTTTGTCCCTTCTTTTAGCCAAATTTTCCAAATTATGATCATATTTTTACTACAGGTCACTATGATTGAAACACATCTATCATACTTCTCCATCCAACCCTTGTGATGCTTAATGGCACAAAATATAGTGTATTAGTTCATCCCATTTTCCTAGATGTTGGGAAGTTTATTCAATGTCTTTTCTGACCTTCAACATTAGGGAACAATTTTCATATCCCCTAGAAGGTCTTGAGTCAATTTGACTTTCAAAAAAATTGTTGATCGTGAACAACTCTTATCAGACCTAGGTCCTTCAGATGGACTTCATACAATCTTTACTCCACACTATATAAGAAATTCATCTTCTAGTTTTCCCAAAATTTGTGATAGAAAACCTAAAGTCAATGACTTATCCATTATTGGATCAAGCCTATTGTATGGACTAAAAATGCTCCTTTTGTTTCTTATGCTTTTACATATGACAAAAATATCCTATTGTGGGTTTACTTAGAATTTGTAACCACGGACCTTATGTTAGAAGTCAACAATGTTTTCATGATAGAGATGAATTGAGAGTCTTACTAACCCATCCAATAATTATGCTCCTATAAAAATCAAAACATTGATAGAAAAAACTTATTACACTTTTTGGGTCCCATCCAAAGCTTAGCTTTTGTGTTGGTTGCCTTAAGGGATGTCCCCTTGGAGTCTACAAATACTTTATCATTGTTGCATGTCATGAGATTCCTAATGAAATGCAACCTAATTCATTGTGATTTAAGCATTTACCACCAATAACCTTCATATATCAATCATTATTCACCTCACCTAATCTTCCATATGACCTCATTGACAAGTGTTATCTAATGGCTCTCTTAGACTCACGGTTCAATGACAATATGTCATGGCTAAATATATAAACTCATATTACCTTCCATTGTAAATCTTATCATAGTTACTTGTGTAATGCTTCCTATGGCTCTTCCATGAGTCTATGATGTTTAGGTCAACAAATTATTGGTTACCTTCCATTATGGAAATTATTAAAATTCCTTTTGTCATGCTTCCAATGGCTCTCCTAAGAATTTTTTATGGTTAATGCAAACAACTTCCAAAGCCACTTTTAAATAGGAGTGGACTGCCATTGGGTCGATGGATTTCACCCACAACCTTGCATAATATATACAAAAGCTATCCAATGATGATCTTCATCCTTGTCACAAATGACCTTCCCATGTTACCTTCAATACCAAGGTGACTATAGTTCCTCGTCTCATGCCTTAAATGGCTCTTCCAAGGGTGTTTCTAAATGGCAATCATCGCACATATGGACTGTCAATTTTGTCAAGAATTCATTTAAACTTTAGATCTCATTTAAATTAAGTTATTTTATGGATTTGGCGTTGTGATTCTTCGTTGACTTATCTTGGTGATTATGATCACTCAAGTCCTTATCCCTCAATTCAATCATAACTTAAATTGGTTGGAAGGGGCTCAAATTGGAATGCACAGTCTCCCTGGGATAAGACTATGTGATCCCTTATTAAGATATGGTAGATCATGATATCCTTACTAAAAATCAAGTGGGTAACATTATTATTGCAATCCTACAATATGCACTCATTTACCCGTATTAGTGCCTTTGGTTAGCATACCAACTATATATTTATATTTACTTACTTCCTATATGTTATCAATGTTAGAGAGTAAATTATTTTAATTACTACAGTATTGTATCGATTCTTATGGTTTCAACCGATACCATTGGATCCTTATTTTTTGTGAATTTGAACGGCATAGTCCATGCACAAATTTTGTTCCACCCATGACATTATTGTAAACCAAAGTTACTAGTAAATACCCACCTAACCTCTATATTAGACTTACGGATGCAAGTATCAAACATTATAACATTGATTGAACCAATACTCCTTGTTGATCTTGATTAGAGCATTGAGTTCCATCACATAGTAGAGTACTAAGTGCAGTCGCATAAAGCAAGGACCAAATGCCAAAGAGAAAAGTTGCTACAGGGCTCATAGTGGATTGTTATGTGTATGGATTAGCATAGCTTAAATCGAGAGATCTGAATATGACATTGAGATGATGCTACCGATGTCATGAAACTAGCCAGATCTACGTAATCATTTGAGGTTTGGAGACCTTAGCTTGACTTAAAGTGAACTTAATTGTGAAAAGGAATGCATGTGTGATTTGATCAATCATTGCCCTCCAAGCGACATCATCCCTATAAAATTGTAGATGTTTAATTATGCAAAAGATTTATAATATGATGTGAATTAAAACTATGATACACGTGATCAGTGAAAGGCTTGGAGCTTTAATCTAGATGTGATTAGATTGGATCTAGGATATAACTCTTGTTGCATCCATCATTGTAATGTTGATTCAGAAAATGCTTGCTCCCCAAGAATGGCATGAATTCCCTAAAGAAATATCTAGCAGTATATTCTCAGTTATAAGTAGTTTTTTAGTTTAGTTTGGAATGCCCCTCAAATGTTGATCATAAAACTTGTTCAACCTTAACTCAAGGCATATACTCATAAATTCATGGACATATGAACCTAATTTGCATAATCTAATATAAATGTATGATTAAAAACATGGAAATACATAGCTAAGTATTGGCATACAATTAGTCATTTTCCAATCACATTAGAATCCACATTTATTACATGGGGCACAAATTGTGAGATTGGAGGAAACCCCATGAAAAAAAGGTTGTCTACTTATCTCATTATGGCAAATCACTTACAGCCCCCACACTCTCCTCATGAAACCTTCCTCCATTTGCATAAATTGTACCAGAAATGCTTACATACAATGAGTAGTATCATAATCACAATAACAAGGACAATTTCCAATTATCACCCCTTCAATCTAACCCACCCTTCATTCTTAAGTGGAAAAGAAGAGTTGATAGAGTCAAATTTGATTTTAAGATGAGAGATTGGAAGATTTAGTCAACTTTGATTGCTTTAATTAATGCAATACTCTTATAAGGTCTCCTCTTTACCATTAATATCTTTACACTTCTTCTTCCACAGTAATTGGGTGGCAATGGCACCTACAAGTGCCATTAAATAGAATTTCCAAATAATTGTGTTTTTCTTATTAAATGCTTCTTCCTCCTATTTTCCCTTATTATCCATGTCATAGGAGTAATCTACCAAATGCTTTAACAATAGAGATTTAATCTCATCCATTTTGTTTGAATTCTCCACCTCTTTATCCTTCTACCACTAAACAAATCCTACCACCAACTGTTTTAATGTATTTTTCTCCACATTTTTTAAAAATTCGACGGTATTTATTGTCATGTCCCCTTCCATCCATCTTACTCAAGGGAAGGACATGACACTAAAATGGGGCTTTCAAAACTTAGCTCCATTCATCATTAACAAATTTATGTAAACAAAAGCATGTGTGCAGATGCATAATCAAAATAAACACAACGGAAATGAACACTATCCACACATATCTATAATACATTTATTTGCATAATCATAACAATCTTCAATAAAAAACATTGCATAATTGAAATACAAGAGAATACTTATCTTGAAACAAGTTGTCCCGAGCAACTGGCTATGCAACTGCAACATTCCACCCAGCCATAGGCCAGTTGTGCTCATCAATCTCTCAACACAGATTCCACCCCCAATATGAGCATGATTTCCACAAGAAAAGGGGAAAAAAACTAACACATAGCCAAGCATACACCACATATCAGCCAAGTCAGTCTGCAACTGGGTTTATCAGGTTGTTAAGGAAGTAGAAAGGAAAGAATTGCTAAGCTAGTGAGCTCAACCATAGAGCTATTAGAACCTCTACTATATTTAGCTAGATTGGCCCCCACAATACCTACACACCCACCACAAAGAAGTATCCCCTTCACTGCTCCACAGTCCCTAAATCCATACCTTCCCTTCTAGTGCTCTTCACAGTGTGCATAGAAAGGTAGCCAAATCCCTATCATCTTTTGTGAGTTTACATTCTTCACTAGGTTTATCAAGCCAATTCTAGATCATATTCTACTCTTGGTTGCTTGCATCCAAGTTCAATCCAAACAAGGGATGCACATCACCCAAACCACAGAAATATCTTCAGGCAAACACAAGAAGCGCAAATTTTGGGCGTGGCAAAACGATTTTATGTATGGGATGCACAAAACTAGATTTCCATGGGTTTTCCCAAATCGTGGCACACCAAAAACGAATTGTGAGATGGAAAAACAACCACAGGGGGTTACCAATCGAAATCCAGCATATACATGGGAAACCGAGTGACAAAAATGGATCTCCCAGACCCCCAAATCGATTTCCCTTCTTCCCCACTATTCTACAACATAAAAACACCCTTCTTTTAGCTAAAAATGAAGGAAACATGGGGGAAAACGTCGAGAAAATGCCCAGCAAGCCCAAAACTCGTGAGAGAGAAAAACCAATGAAAGAATGATGGGTTGGGGAGCAAATTCATGGGTGTTTTCTTGCTTGGGAATCCAAACACAATTTTCCAAAATGGTGGCTTTCCCATACACGAAATTTTGGACAACCATACCCTCCATTTCCTAAAATAATAACTACCTCAACCACCTCTTGGAAGAATTAAATGATTGGGTGCATAAGTCAAAATGGGTAGTTAATGGTTTATGGGTTCTCTCATTGACACTTGCCTTGATAATATTGGATTCAAGGTTTTAAATATTTCCCTCCCTGTTCCTTGTAAAAATCATGCCCCCATACTCTTTTTGCATTGCATAGCTAGTTGTGGGTATTTTTATTAAAATACATATTTACATCACATTTACTATTT
Source organism: Larix kaempferi (assembly GCA_027924585.1). Classification (NCBI taxonomy): domain Eukaryota; kingdom Viridiplantae; phylum Streptophyta; class Pinopsida; order Pinales; family Pinaceae; genus Larix; species Larix kaempferi. The sequence goes on from BSBM01000841.1 coordinate 1,110,042, forward strand.
CTATCGTGCCTGGCTAGCACGCGATCCACATGTATCGATTTTTAATTGTTGATACATAAAACACTAAATTGATAGCGGGGCCTTGTCCTTGAGCTCCTCACCAATATTTTATAACGATATTACATCATTTACATTTTTAATGCAACGGGGTCAAAGTTGGGGTGTTACATTTATCAGGATGGCGCTATTCCTGGTGTTTTTTGGGTCGATAAAAACAAGTCGATGCTAATTAGCGCTCGATTTAGTTCCTAATTCAACACCTACTCTACGCCTACCTTAGTGCCTAATTTAACGCCTATTTTAGCGCCAACCGTAGCACCAAATTTAGTGCCCCATTTAACTCCTGTTGTTCCTAAATAGTTAATTTTTAGAGGTGTTGGGAGTTAAGTGGACACAAGATTTGGGGGGATTAGTGGATCTAGGGCTTTGGGGTGCAAGGATTCAAGATTAAGGGATTAGGGGTTAGGGTTTAATGGATTAAGTGTCAAGAGCTAAGGGAGTTGGGCCATAGGGATTAGGTAGTTTAATGGTTAATGTCTTATGGATTATGGGTTAAGGGATTAATGTTTAAGTGCTTAGGGCATAGGGGTTTATGGATTAAGGGATTAGGGATTAGGGCTTAAGGGTTTAAGGTTCAATGTATTAGGGGTTGGGGGATTTAGGAATTTTGTGTTAAGGGATTAAAGGTTTAGGGATTAAGGGTTCAGGGATTAGGGCTTAAGGGTTTAAGGGTAAATGGCTTAGGGGTTAGGTGATTTTGGGATTTTTTGTTAAGGGATTATAGGGCTGAAGGGTTCAGGGATTATGGCTTAAGGGTTTAAGGATCAATGGATTAAGGGTCATGGGATTTAGGACTTTTTGTGTTAAGGGATTAGGTATAATCTTCGATATTGTCCACATTTGCATTAATGTTCATCATGCATTTCTCATTGTCATCATTTGTCATTCCCTTTTATAGAATATTTTTTGGAACTCTCTTGAAATGTCATGGAACTTCCAACATGCCCATCACCAATGTCATCCACCGACCCCAGACAATGAGTAATCAATGGGGCCAGCGTTGAAATTTTACATGGTTAGACTAGGTGCATGCCTTGACGTTATGGGAGGGTTTTAAGACTAATGGACATAATTCTCATCATCATCGCCATCATCTTGGTTTTCATTTCCATCGTCGTCGTCATCATATTCATCATGACCCAATTTCTTCATCCATGCCAACAAAGGTCAAACTTGACATACCCATCTTTGCAGTGAAACCTGATGATTAAGGATTGGGGCTTAAGGGTTTAAGGGTTTAAAGTTTCAATGGCTTAGTGGTTTAGGGATCAGGTCTTAAGGTTTTAAGGGTCAATGGCTTCAGGGTTAGGGGATTTAGGGATTTTTTGTTAAGGGATTAGGGATTAAGGGTTTAGGGCTTATGGGTTTGCGGATTAGGGCTTAAGGTTTTAAGTGTGAATGGCTTAGGGGTTAGGGGATTTGGGGATTTTGTGTTAAGGGATTAGGGGTTTAGGGGTTAAGGGTTGAGGGATTAAGTATTAGGATTTATGGGATTAAAGGTCAAGGGCTTAGGCATTAGGGGATAGGGGGTTTTAAAGGGTAAGGGCCTAGTTATTATGGGTTAATGGCATTTTCTCTTTAAATTTATAGTTATTTTCTTATTATAAAGTTTATCTTACAGTATGTGATGTAATTCTTTATATTTTGTTTTAATTTAGATTAATTTGGATTATTATATGTGTTAATTTAAAACATATTATTAATATTGAATATTCATATTTTGATATAAAATAGGAAATTAATATTGAGCTTTAAATTATTATATTTTCACCTAATTGTAGGTGATCATTTTTTTTTTCTTTTGTTTAATTATTTTATTTATAGTTCTTAATAAAACATGCTATAAAATTAAGTTCAACATAAAAATGGAAACAATATAAAAATAATGAAGTTAACAAAGTTGCTTATTCAAATCATTGTGAGATACGTGCATTAATATTTTATTAACTTGTGTCTCTTCACAAACATGTTGATACAAAATGAATGGAAGAAGCATATGAAATTGAAAATCGGGGTTAGGTATTTTAATGGCTAATTGCTTAGGGGTTATATTGGGTCAAGGGCATAATGACATTTTTCCACCCTACAGGGTGAGCAATGAATGGGGCCAACCTTGAAATTTATTCAAATGGTGCCTGTATGCATCGACATTTGGCATGGTTAGACTCGACACATGCCTTGACGGTATGTGAGGGTTTCAAGACTCAAGGATGCCTGATGTCCCCGCATAATCTTCTAGATCGTACATGTTTCAAGGGGTTAGGGGGTTATATGGTATAAAGATTAAGGTCTTAGGTCTAGGCTAATTAGTGAAATATTTCAATTTGTTTTATAATATAAATTAATGAACAAACTTTGCATACATTTATTCTAATGGTTTGGATTTACATTGTTTTACATATACGATATATGTAATTATATTTTCTAACAATTACATATTTAATGTATTGTTATTCAATAGGATCTTCATCCTAGTTCAATCTAAGTCTAACCAATAACCTGAAAACACATCAAAACCATTATCAACCAATAAATGACCACTAACCATACTAAATCTTATCCAAGTAATCCTATTTTTTCTGCCAACAATTCATACCAAAGATTGAACACATTAAAGATATTGCAGTAGGTAATTTGTATCAACGTAAATAATACTGAAGCATTTCAAAATTTGGGCCATAGAATCATCATTTTTAAACATGGATTACAAATAATTCTGAAAAATTTAGAAGTCTTAGTCTTAACATTATCGTCTGCAACAATGTCATCTAGTGTATCATTGTCAATGTTCATATGTTCTTTCAAGTATTTAATATTATCATCATCCTCATCTTGATCTGCATCATCTTCATCATCATTGAAATTTGACTGTAGACCATCTATATTGTTACCAAATGTATTTGGATCATCATTTTCTATACCCTCCATATTGTTTTCTTCCTTAACATCATCTAACTCTGGATTGTTGTCGTCTTGTTCCTGAACATAACCATCCTCAACATCATCATGGATGTTAATTTCTTCGATGTTCTCTAATCCCTATCTCTCATTTTGTTGGCCATAATTTTTTTAATAAGTATCCACTAAGGCATCGTCAAGTACACGCCTTAATCTTGGATCATAATGTATGACAAATATCCATTTCAGGTACAAAATATCTTCATAGAAAAATACCTGCACATGAACGACATACATATATTAGACATAAGTTATAACAATTTTATTGATTAATAAACACATGTATATATTTGCAATAAACTATCTTTTGATATGATAATGATCACTACAGCTTCTTGGTTGAGTTAAATAAATACCTACTCACAATGAATTGGTAGAACATAAGGCTCCTTATCCTCCGGTAGGAACCTTGAGGAATCTATAGAAAACAATGCGCTCTGGGTATCATGTCTTTGTGTCCTCTCAAATGCTTCATACCATCTATACTTAAAAATACAACAATTAAAAGAGCGGTGATCCAACTCAATAATTTCTTGTATTTTCCCAACATATTGTAGATTCCCTTCAATAATATTTTTATCTTTTGAGCTTGCTCGGTTGGATTGCTTGAAATCAATCGTGATGCCACAATCAAAGGATCGTCTCTTTACATCTACACGATAATGTCGACCATATGCCCACATTGCAGGATATTTCTTGGACTGTGAAAGACCATTTATTTCAGTGAAAACAAATATAATGATGAATATTAAAATAGTTAATAGTGTCAAAACTATCAGGAAACAACATTTTGTAAAATTTCAACTATACCTTTCTTTCACATCCTCTACACATGTTGATTTCATCTTCTGTTATGTTTGAATCTATACCTACATCGTCTATTTGATTTTGAATTTGTTTAACAACCCATTCTAGTGTGCAATATTTGCTCCATTCCCCAAGTAGATCAGTGGTAAGTGGAGTATTCCTTGGGTTCGATCTCTTAAACTATCTCCTTGCTTCTAACACTTCTCTCTTTTTATCATACAAATCAATCCATGTGTTCATAAAGTCTATGTGGTACAAAATGAACTTGTCAAGTATAGAACTTTCGTCTACACCTATTACATGTCAACAAGTTTATTTCAAACTCCAAATGTCATGTTATTAATTTGACAAATAAATTACAAACTAAATTAATGATTGAAAGAAAAACGACCACAATGATCATGGATTTACTTTCTAATTTCTATTGTGATTTTTATCCATCAATAATATATGATGATCATTCTTCATCCCAAAGGCGTGTCCCATCTTCAAAATACTTACCAAGGAATTCACATAGGAATAAAAATGCTTCATTTAATACATACCCTTCAACCATGCAACCCTTGAATCCACCCTAATTGCCAATGGTACGATATGCTATCAAACACATTTATCAAAGGTCATTAGTAATTTTTATCATACAATAGGATATCAAAATATATTTAGTACTTAATTAATATTAATATTATAAGTTAAATGATAATAATACCTTCATAAAATTATGAAAATCATGTGTTTAAATCTTGCGATATGTCTATCAATTGTAAATGCCCTATTCAATGATGACCCATAGCTAGTTGGTGTCCTTATTGAATGAGTGACTTTTTTTGGTTGGTCTAGCTCTTTCTTCTTCAAAATCCACGGAGCTTCTACATATGTTTCATTTTCCTTGTTTGGCCACAAATGTCTTCTTTCCAATTTGGTACATGAAAGAGCAATATCTCTCCTCAAAGCCAATGTGTCCTTCTCTTTTCCTGATATGTGTAAAAATATAGATTCTAGGACATTTTTGAAGATGTGCATAGGATCTAATAGGTGAGATAATAATAGATCCTTCCAATAAGGGAGGTCATAAAATATGGATTTTCTTTTCATTCCTTTTTTTATATTAACTACAACTTGTTCTCATTCTTTAAATGAATCACCTCGATCAAAAAAATCGTCCCAAGCTTTCAATTCAGCATCTTCAAACTTCTTAATCCAATCGCCTGGACCCATAACCATGGGAGGGCCTCTATTTTCAACTTTTCCATCAAATCAATTCTTCAAGTGATTTCTAAACTTATGGTATGGTGGTAGAAAAACCCTGTTGTTTGCGTAAATAAATTTATACAGATCTTTAGAATACCACCCCTGAAATTGTTCTGCACATATTGAACATGCAAATATCCCCTTTGTTTGAAACCCTACAATTCAATAAGTAATGTTAATGACATCAAAATGATAGTATAAAAGTAAGTATGACTGTAAATACGTAAAAAAAATTATTACTTGAACAAACACCAAGTCCTAGGAAATCATGAATAGTCCAACATAGCACACCATACAACATGAATGACCTATTTGATGGAGGGCATGATATGTCATACATTCTTATGCATTTCCATAGCAATTGCATCTCATCAATAAAAGGTGCAATATAAATATCCATATGTTCTATTTGATGTTTTCCTGGAACAATGAGAGTAAGCATTAAGGTGCTCCTTTTTAACACTCATTCATGAGGGAATATTGTATACTATCAATTCGATTGGCCATACAGTATGATTTGCACTCATGAAACAGAATGGGAACACTCCATATATTTCAACCCCAAACCTAATACTACAGGGTTCATATTTGAATTTTCGTTGCTTTGCACTCTGTCGAAATTCCCATGAATCCATCTTTACTCTTGTTCTTTGCATGCAAGTCCATCAATTGTGCAAGTGACTTGCAACGAAACATTCATTGAATTCTAGGTATAATTGGCATGTGGCATAAAAACTTACTTGGAACAGTATGACCTTGTACATATGTATGATATCTCTTCTTTGCATACAAGGCACTCTACCTTGTTTTGATATTCATCTCTGTATAAAATGGAATCATTTTGACAAGAATTAATTTGCTTATATTAAATCGCCAACTCGACCAACAATTAATGCGCTTCTCTACAAGTTGATGGAAAACACATTCTCTTCATGGAATATGTTAGTTTTTAGTGCCCTGTAAGATTGTGAGACATTAAATCAATTGAATGTTTGACTTATGATGAACATGTTTGATAAGTAATTCTATACTAGCATTGTTTATATATAGTATATGGTTTTAAAATCCCCTTAAATAAGTATAGAAGAAGTTGATGAATATTTGTGAATTGTGTACAACAAATGACAATGGAAATTAAGAAATAGAATTCTACTTTAGTAGGGTAGTGAAGGCTTCGCCTGACCAACTAAATAGTGACTTGATTTCTAATAATATTAATGTGCATGCCAATTTTGAGGTTCTACTTGCACCTCATTTGAACACGGGAATATTTGTTGCTTGTTTGATTGAGTCTTTCAGGTTGTTATCATCAAGATTAAGTTGGTGGTAATTACCCCTGATATGATCGTTACTATCAACCATATGATCATTATTGTCATCACTATTTCCATCCCCAAAGAAACCTGTAATAATTTCATTCAATCCTTCTTTATGCACTGTATTTTCAGTATCATCATCATCATTAAGTCTAGGTGGCATGTCATGAATGTATGCTAATCTCTTCAACTCATCAAATTTATCATCTGGTAGTATTCTCTTCAATGTTGCTCTTTTCACCTTGGTATGGTTTAAAGGATGGTTTGTATCATCCCGTCCAAATATTAATAACCCAATTTGATCTTGGGTATTAGTAGGTGTATCATCAATATCTTCTACCTATAAACAAACACAAGCATTATTTAATGTTTGGCAACAATTGGATAAATCATAAATATATCAATTTCAAATAAATATAATCCAATATGTCTTAACAAATAAAAATATAAAATGTATGAACATATATACATCAATTGAATAATGGAACATTGTTTTATAGACTACCTTTTTTATACAATAATTTAAAATAAAACACAATTTTTACAACATAGTTTATAAAACATCAGTCCACACACATTGATTATTCTTTGGTTTTTTGCCCTTAAGAACATCCTTAGGGAGATCTTGTTCTTCCCTTTTCTTTCGTGTAGGATTCTGTTTTAAGAAGGGGTAGTCAATCAATAACTCATCCCTAATGGTAAGGTCCATAATATCCTCAACCATTATCAATCTACCAACATCTCTTTCCATATCTCCATCTTTATCATTTATAACCTCAACAAATTGACAATTCAATCTTACAGTAGGGTCCCTTCCCTTACTAATATTTATAACTACTGCAATATTTTTCCGTGTGTATGCACGTCCATTTATATACATAAGATTACCTCTATTCATTTCTTTTCCACTTTCCAATTGGAGACGATGTGTATACATATTCAAATTTAGACCATATGCTGACATGTTAGGCTTATATGCTGCTAGCCTTCTACATTCACCAATGTAATATGAAGGACCATAATATGGCATTAATATCCTAGTGGTTTCTTGTGAATTGTTTCTATGTTTAAGCCCCACATGTACATTTTGGACAATAAAGAGGACTAGATTCACTCCATGAATATTGGAGGGTCTTATCATGTAGTTGTATCCCCAAAATCGAAACACCTCGTACACTCTAGGTAGTTGTTTATCAATAGGCCAGTCGCAATATAGTCGACAATCAAATGTCTCTTTGTAAACTGATCTCAAACTCAAGGGCAAGTCATCATCTCCATCACATTCATTGTTGTAGGGTATGTAGTCCACCTTCCCCTTGCTTTTAAGCAAATTATGCATATTTAAACCAGTTCTTGTTCTGTTACATGTTTTCATCAATTCCTCATCTTCCGAGATGGTATATGTGCACATATTTTTGTTAAATGTATCATTTGATAAATTATCGTTTCCCTTTAGGCTGGAATTCGGTGCTCCAGGAAACTTTAAACCGATAACTTTATCCTGCAAGTATTCATTAAGAAAAAAATTAATTATTTAAATAATATAAAACAATCTTTAAAAGAAGTATACATATTATTTATATCAAATTAGAAAATTCCTTACCACAATTCCTATTGGATTTGAATCGATTGTAGGAGGCATACTACCCACTAGAAGCTCATCATCTATGTAATGCCTTTGTACAATCGCTCATTTGAATTGTTTCTTTCCACGAGATATAAAACATCAACAAACAACAATCTTCTCAAAGTATTCATCCCATGTACTATAGTCCTTACCAACCTCTTGTTCAGTACAATCATTTGTTGTGTCTGCAGGATCCATTGTCATATCCTCTTACACCCACTGTCCTCTACATGATTTAACAGTTTTAGGTCCACCTCCAGGTACATATCTTTTTCTTATGCTAGTTGAACACTTAGGCTCTGCATTTGCTCCAATATCCATCTAAAATAATCAACAACAAGCATTAATTTATGTCAAGATTGGATAATACACTATAAATTTTAATAATAATATGAAAAAAGATGGACGTATCACAAAATGCCATCAGATCAACTTTTCCTAATTTAAGTCGAAATTTGAGTACCTAATGTCCTGCGTAATCCATTGTGTCCTCATTTGATATGAGACGATCTGTTGCCATGGCCTTACCTGGCCCCTATAATAGAAAACATAGTCAATAATGTTTAGAAAACCAATTATATCATTTCAACAAATATCATATCCAACACAAAACCTCACTTTAGTCTTCTATTTAACATATTGATATCATGTTTTGGAGTATAAAAAAAAATGACCCTAGGTATATACAATGAGCTGAAATTTCAACAAGAAAAGTATCAAACATCCCTATCCCACATGGCCATCCTATTTTTCAAACTTTTCCCTTGATCATAGAATCACATTTAATCACCATTCTTGTGCATTTTCAACCAATAAGTTTCACCTCAAAGGCCTCACAGATAAAATAATGACTTTATCTCCTCTATGTTGTAGCATTTGTGAATTCATAAAGACCTTCCTCCTTTGGTTGAGATTGCTTTGTCTTCTTACCTTTATTGTATATGCAGATTTCGTTGTCATATCTATTTCCACCAACTTTCCTCTAGATCCTGTCATACAGAACAATGACAATAGTCATGTAACAGTTGTGTACCAAGAGAATCTTATGCACCAAGAAACCCATTTGAACTCAGTAAAAGTAGCTATCCTACTCTCAATCCTTACAAGAATAAGAGCATGAAACATCAAAGAAAAATCCACATTACTATAAGATCCTTTACTATAATTATGTTTTGAAGAGGAATCGAAAACAAAGTTATTTGAATAATTTGATGCAAAGATATTATAGACACACCATTATGGAAATACCATGTAGGTTAGTTGAATAGATTATGGTTTTCCATCTCGCTTGGTCGAATAAGAAAACATGGCCTTAAAAACTAGTGATTGTTGGTAATTATACTTTGTATAAAATTTAAACCTTGTATATGAATATTGCCGAACGTATCTTGTTAAAATTTGAGAATGTCTCATTTAATTTTTAAATGTAAAAGGGGATAGACACTTGTAATTCTTAACAATTGACTTCAAGAGTATTGTTGAACTTGTTTCATGGAAAGGTTTAAGAATGGCTCCCTAAGAGCGGCAAGACATTTGCACTTCTAGCTATGTTGGAGATTGATAATGACAATATTCTAAATGATGATCTTATAGATGGATATTGGTGTCAATGCGATCAAACTAGTCAAAACTAAATATACATAATATATATATATATGTATATAAAAATATAAAAAATATAAAAAATTGATATATAGTGAGTGTATTGTTTGGAAATATGTAATGGCGGTTTTGTGCATTTTAGTTTATACAAACTCAATCTTATAACTAGCATAGATCCATTTTAACTTTGGAAATGTAAGGGTTTTTTGTAATCCTAGAGGATTTAATATGTTTTTTTAATGATACATCATACCCCGTGGGAATATAACATAAGAGGGTAGTGATTTGATGTTGAAATAAATATTCCCTCATTTTCGCAATCTCTCCCAGTCCTCATGATGTAATGGGACATCAATGGAATCCATGGTAGCATTATTCTAAATATGGCACTCGTATATCTGGTGAGGAGAAATTTGATTAAGGATAGAAAGAGAAATAAAAGGGAACATTTATTCTCTAGACATATTAAGGAGAAGTTACTATCTCATTACCTGTGACATTTGATACTTTCACGGATGATTAGGAAAATAATTCCTCTTGTTATGTATGTTGGGATTTGGTATAGTTGCTAAGATATAGCATTTCCATGTTAATGATCTAGATTCAAATCTAACTAGACATATAACCCTAGATTACAAGTTAGTTGAGATGTTTGATGAGAATGATATGATGCGATTCATGAGTTATAGACTAAACAACCGTGGAATGAAACCTAAGAGCTAATTACAAAATTTCCTTATACAAAGGTAATGGCCTTAATGGCCCTAATACACTATGAGGTAACCGTTGGGAGGTAACCAAAAAATGGTATGTTTCAATTTTTATGAAATAAGTTCACTTCCTCGAGGATTAAAAAGCTAGATGAATCCAATAAAAGTATTCATACTGACATATAATAAGTCACCAACAAGTGATATGCTACTATGAATTGGAGAAGGCATTGAAGAAGGCATCACAAAGAATTGACCCTTTGATATATTTTTCCTCCAAGTTAGGTGCTAAATTAGGCACCTATTTCAATGAGTTTGGCCCCCCAAATAGTTTACATTTAGGGCACAAAGTCGACGCTAAAGTCGGCGTTCGGTGCACCAAATTTAGCGTCGACTGATACAAAAACAAAAATTTAAAAATCTCGTGGGCCCTAACATCAAAACACAAAACAAAGTTGCCATACCACAAAAAAACACGAGTTAAACTTCTGAGTAGAGGTAAGATCAAGCTTCCCAGGAGTGCACCATGAGTCAGAGCACACTCGCTCCTCACAAGATCATGAGTAGATCATACGCACCCCTCCTCCCCTATGAAGCTTTCACACATTCATTTTTTTTATTTTCAATCTTATATGCCCCCTAGGATACATGAATTCTTTCACGTAGACAACTTGGAGCTTAAAATGTAAAAATGACTCTCCTTCTTTCCCACCAGTACTCTTTATATTCCACTTAGAAAGTCAAAATCGTGATATTTAGGGTAGATATTCGCCCTCTATTTCCGTACCAGTGTCTACTATGTTTGCCTCCATGGACTGGACGAAAATAATTTTCCCTAGGTCGTCAAAAAGTGTCAATAAGTAGAGGGAAGGGATCAAAGGGAGTAGACTTTGGAAACAATGAGGTAATTCATTGTCAATTTATAGATTTGTAAGTGTTTCAATTGTTTTTTTTTTCTTTTATTTCAAAATTTAACAGAATAAATTTATTTTATATATCTAGGGACATGAGAACCAAGAAAAAGAGGCATTGGCTTCCATATTTGGGAGGAGGTAGTGAACAAATTGGGTGGTATGGACTTGAAGATGCTCGCAATATACATAGAAAAACAATCCAGTAACAGCCTTGAAACATTGTGACCAAATCAACAGTTTCTAAGGGAATCAATTGATTCCCCAACCACTCTTGGATCGAGCAAAATATCAAGGAGGAATTCAGTAACAATAAACTCTCTAAGAATGTGGAGCAATGAGCAGAGACTTCCAATGTACCAGCCACTTCTAGGACACAGACTTCTTCCACCACGCCATGTTTTGCATCTTGCATTGGTAGTTATGATACCAAGATAGAATACGATGTGGTTTCAGGGGAAATCAGAATGTCAAATACTGGAAAAGTGTTTGTGAATAGGTTGAAGGAATCATGCCTTCAACGGTTCAGAGACCATCTACATTTTCCATTCTCAAAGATACCGATGCACCTTCAGAAAGCAGTTATTCATGACATGGAGACTGAATTTGGCATGGGTTGGTCTGTAAAGAAGATAAAAAAACAAATGTCTCAAAAATGCAAGAAATTTAGGTGCAACCAAACAATGAAGATAAAAAAAATCTTGCCTGAGCTAAGGCTCAAAAAAAGGATAATTGATGTGAGTTTAGAAGTATGGAAAGAACTTGTAAAAGCATATGAGAAGTCGGACGCATGAAGGAAGTTCGGTGAGGAGAGTACACAGGTATTTGAATTTGCTCATAAGATTATATCAAATGTATTAAACAATTTTTATATTTTATTTGTGCATAGTTAAATTGAATTTGTATATGTTTCAGGAGAAGGCCTCCAAGGCCAGGCTTGCAAAACTTTGTGCCACGTATCACAGTGGCCATAAAGGTCTACAGGCCTTGATGTGTACTTTTATAAGTATATTTAATAAGTGACATGATATTTTTTTATTTCCTAGAAAAAAAAAATGATTACATATTAATTAGTTTAACTAGTCCATGTGCAATGTTTTGACAAGAGGACAAATATGGTCGGCATCCAAAACTATTTGAAAAAGAAATTTTACAAAGCAAGAAGTGGACCGACTTTGTAATCTGGATGGATAACGAAGTATCAATAGTTTAATTTAAATAAGTTAGTTGGATATTGTTGTGTTTATATGTTAATGTGCATTTCTTGTGTTTAGAGTTGTTTATGAGTAGTATGGAGAGTCTCATATTCTTTATCCAACAGTCGGAACATTGATGATTGTTGTATTTAAAAAAAAATGCAATTCTCAAGAGAAGCATTCCAATAATGAAGCTTTCCTATATTTACTTAGGGGTTTAACTCATCTGGCCACATTTTAACATGCATCAGGGCCTAGACAACAATGGCTCAATAGGTTATGTGGATCCCTCTCCATCCTTCATTTAAATGGATTCCTAAGCATGAATAGGTATTAGGATTGAAACCATGGTTCAAGCTAGAAAAATAGTGAATTAGGCCCTAACTATTGCTTTTAGGGCTAATGGGTCCTTCACAAGTTGCCAAACCACCACATAAGCCTTATAGAGGGAATCTTTGAGACATTGGAACTATTTTATTTGCAAATACATTATTGGTATTAGTGCTTGGGCCATGGTTCATGGGAAAAAAAGATGCTCTTAGGCTCTAATAATTTCTTTTAGAGATCATGGGACAAGCATATGCCCACAAACCCCTACAAGAAACCTAGACATGATTTTGGCTTATGAGGAGGTTACGGGAATAATTTTAAGATTTACCACAAATTGGATGTGTCTTATGCATATCCCATTATTCATGGCTAAAAAATAGGCACTTAAGCCTTAGTAGTTTCTTTTTGGGATCATAGTCGATGTATGTGATCCTATGCCACTACATTATCCCTACAAAACAAATATTTGCTTTAGGAAAAAAGCCTGGGTTCCATTTAAAGGCTTGGGGAAACATGGATGGATGGAATTGAACATGGTTCTAAGTAGGAAACTATTGGCTTAGGACTGAACAATTTGTTCTAGACATTATGAGCCATGAATGGGGCCTTAGACTACCACATAGACCGTATAAGAAGAATCATTGTTGCATGAGAGGAATATGGGTACTACTTTGAGACTTTGCAAAGCATAGAATGGTATTAGAGTGAAGGAATAGTGTGGAGCCAAAAAGCATGATTGTATTTCTTAACAATTACTTCTAAGGATCATGGCCTAAGCATAGGGCCCTAGAAAAACACATATATAAGCTTCATAGAGGAAATCATTGGCCTATGAGTGGGATATATTAACTATTTAATATTTGGCACTAGGATGGATCTTAAGGTTTAGGGTACGTTTCAGGTTTGAAAACTAGGCACTTTGGTTGTAACAGCCACTTCTAAGACCCATGGGTGATGTGGCACAAGGCCTTGAACCACCACATAGGTCTTATAGAGAGAGTGTTTTGTGTAAAATCCAAACCTAAGTGTTTAATTAATATATTTTTTTATTATGTATGGATTAATATCTATACATAGGCCATGGTTCAAGATTCTAGGGATCATGGGATATGCATAGTTCCCTAAACCACCACATAGGCCTTATAGAGGGAATCATTAGGCTATGAGTGGGATATAAACACCATTTTAAGATTTTGTAAAGCAAGGATGGGTATTGAGGTCCATGCATGTTATAATTCCAAGAAGCGTTCTCTTAGGTCCTAATAATTTATTCTAGGGATTGTGGACCATGGATGCCACAGGTATCAAAAGTTATCGGGTTTTCAAGTTTTCCACAAAACTTGTAAACACGGGAAACTTGTAAAAACCCAAAAACCTGTAAAAGAACAGGTGATTGACATTAATATTGATGGAGTTGCCTCTATTCCTAGAAAGTACACAACCACTCCCATAGATGTAGTCATGAGAAAATATGCATCTATTCTTCTTAACGTGCATGACTTATCTCATGTCCCAAAAGCACCAAAATTATGTAATGTAAGTGGATATTATACAAAACCAAGTCTACTGCAAATTGAGAAGTTGACTAGTACAAGCTTGTACTTGTTACTAAGATTTATGTTAGAAAGATGGGATTGACTACAATGAAACCTATCGGCAAGTTTCCCATGTTCATACCATCTACGCTATGTGGACTTAGAATTACTCTTAGGAATTTCAAAATTTCCTAAACTCCTGGTTTTTTTCCAAAGCATTCTTTGGAGATTTAAATTTTTCTTTCCATGCCCTATTTCTTGTTGGTTTAGAGAACTCCCTATAAATATGCCCCATTGTATAATAATTAGAGCAACTACTAGATTTTTCTAGTGGTTGAGTACTTGAATAACATTCTAGCTTCCCCATGAAATATCCAACTCCTTCAGCGGACCCTCTCACAAACTAATCTTAACCAAGATTTTGATCACCCTTATACCCACTTTTGAGTTAAAGTCCTCTTCTAGGTCCATACAGTTGTTTATTCCATAGTTACATTGGCAACCTAGGCTTTTTGCCCCATACTGACTGCATGTACAACATTTCTTCCCTTTTAGGATCAAATTTGAGCCTCCACATTTAGAGACTAATAAATAAAGGTCCCCAAAACCATTTCCAAGTTAAGGCATTTTCCACATATGCTTCCAACCTGAACTCAAACGCTATCCAAAATCTTGTTAGGATATGAGGCCCTAGACCACCACACGAGCTTTACAAAGGGAATAGTTAGCCTACTAATGGGGCATAGGTACCATTTTGAGGTTTCACAAAGTGGGGGTGGGTCAGCGCTTGTCAAGGAAAGGTTTAACATAGAAAACTATTGACTTAGGGCCTAATTGTGTCTTATAGGGCTCATGCACCATGTCAACGGCCTAAGGTCATTGGCAATCCTTTAGACTTGATAAAGACACAACACAACATGTACTCCTTGAACATTATAGTTAGAACTCAAAAAGTCACACACAAATATTTACATTGGTCTCTATTTATAATGTTATAATCAATGTATGTTGCATAATGGTTAGGGTTCTCACAAAACACCTTCAACATTGAAGCTTAGAAGGGCTTCATATGAAGGTACATCTCATTGCAAGTCCCAACTACCCCGAGCAATGAAGCCTTGTTATCATCATAGGCTTATTGACTTCTTCATTCTATGACCATCTACCTACAACGACTACCCACTTATGTTCCCATTAGACATATCTAGGTATCTCCTTCCATCTAAGAAAGATTTGAATTAGGATATTAATGCGGACATTTACAAGCCATGTCTAAAATACTTAGTAAAATCACACACAAAAATGTTTGTAATACAATACCAGCATGTCTTCTTTTGTAAGGAAGTCACTTAGCTATAAAATTCCATAATGTATCTGAAGACAAACATTTTAGTAGGGAAAAGTCGAAGTCTTAGTTTTGAAGAAAGGAAGAGATAGGAAGAGTAATAGTTTTATGTATGTTGTGATATTCTAACAACTACATCATTCAATGTGTTTGTTAATCATCTCATTTTAATACAAAAGTTAAAATTTCACGGAGAAACCCAGTACCTTATTTAGTCACCAAAAGAATAGGTGATTGGCAGCAATATTGATGAAGTTGCATCTATTCCTACAAAGTACACAACTGTTAGTACTAACATAATGCTAGAGAAAACCCTTGTGCTAGTTGCTCATTTGCGCAGCCACAGGTAGCAAAAGTTATCGGGTTTCCAAGTTTTCCACAAAACTTGTAAAAACTCGGAAACTTGTAAAACCTCAACACAAGTGTAATCTTTTGTTAGTTATCACAATTGATAGTCAATAACCCACTTAATTATGCAACATCAGGAACAAAACAAAAATGTGATATTTCATACCTCAAAAAGATATAAGCATGTATTCACAGGTTAATAATGATGAAAAGGTGTAAGTTGACACAAAAAGGGATAATTTTGCTTAACAAGGCAACCAAAATTATTCTGCAAAATAGCAAATTTGAGGGCCTAACATCTCCCCCCAAATTAAGATGCGGCATGTCCTCATCCCAACGATTGACTATGCAATTGTGTCCAATCATAAGAGAAACAACCATTCATAATTTCTGCATGCAAACCCATATATTGGTCAACTTCTTCCCACATAGCAGTCTCTTCATATTCATTCCATAATTGTACAACTCTGTAAACTCTACTACTGCACCAGATTGGGAGAAAATGAAAATGCAAGCCCAGCCGTTTGGTTCCATTTCTTCGAAGAGAATTGAAATAAAATTGAGATCTAGATATTTCCATTCAAAAGAAGGGATATCCCAAAGGATCATGTGCCTCCATCTGAGGTGGAAGTAATTGCCATCGTTTTTTAGAATTCTTTAGAGCAGGCAGAGTACCTTGACCTTCGAAAACCTCAAAATTCTGCATAGTTGACCTCTGGTTCTGTCTGAAAATCTTCAATTGTTATTTATTCATTAATATTTCCTTATGATTTTTTAACAACTCCATAATCATTTGTTGTTATCCTCAGAATGAAGATGGGAGTTTGTATGACACTTGAATGTCCATTGCACGTCAAATTCCCATTTAATTTGATTAAGAATAAAGGAATTAAAGGAGCATAGATGAACATCTCCTACAAGCAAATTAGGGTACCAAATTGTTTCAAATTGCAAGAAAAAATTGAAGGAATAAAATTCACATGACAAATTGTGTTCTTTGAAAGAAGAATCAAGATAAATTTCTTCAAAATATTCCTTTGTAAGAATTTCACACTTCTTTCCAGCCTGCAATCTAATCAGGTGAAATATTACCCACTGATCATGGAGATAAATTGAGTATATCAGTGATCATCTAATATTTCATTTTACAATTTGATAGGCCTGCTTAATTCCTTGCTTATCTGTTCCTTTTGACTAATCTGGTGAAAGTGTGGCCTCCACGGTGTCTACTAACAAATCTAACGCTAAAGGTACAACTTGCACATCTGATTGTATATCTTTAGTCTTCTTTCTTCAACTCCTTCTCAACACTGGTTTTTTATTACGCTTTAAACCTCTAATTTAGCATTGGAGTGGTTTATTTGTTGTCTTTATGATTTGTAGTTGAGACTATAGGTTTTCATTTGTTTTCCTAAGTCTAACATGATTCTCCTTAAGAATTTGATTCTCTTTCATAACATGTCTCTCTAATACCTCCATTTATTTAATTGTCTATTCTAATTCCTTAATCCTTTCATCTTTCTTTTTCAAATCAACAGACAATGAGTCAGAATTTAGCATACCTGGAGAAGCAAGGGCTGATCCAAATGGTGATTCAGGAAGTTGTAATTACAATGACAATCTGCTTTAACTGGTTCTTCAACATGTGCAACTAACTTCTCTACTTCTTCAATGGGTGCTCTCATTTCCTTCGATGGTTGTTCTTAAGGTTGTCTTGTGTGAGGGTGCTTTGGAACCCTTGATAGGGAATCATCATATCCGCTGTTCTTCATAACCGGTTCCTCTGCAATTTGATCAAAAACCCTTGCTTTGATTAGGATAACCCTCCCTACTTCATCCTTTTGTGACTGGGTTGGCTTAGACTGCTTCTTTTTATTAGACAATTTTACGTTCCCCTAGTTATCGTGGAGTTGTATCGATTGCTCAAGATTTTCGTCTCACTAAAGGTTCTTGATTCTCATCTGGTACAATAGTAGAGTGAGCTTGAGAGGCATTCTGTGCCACCACAATAGGATATTTTCCTTGTGATACACATAAATGGTGTACGTCCTTCTCCCTGGAGAAACCCTGTTCATACATGAACTGTTCCCAAGTGCTTCCAGATTTCTCAAGTTCTTTTAGAACCAACAATTTAATAAGTGCATGGTGATATAAGCTACTATACTCATTACCCGAACTTTGTTGAATTATAATTGCCATCTTATGAAAGCTCTTGTAGAAAAAGTGCGGTAAATTGAGAGGCGCGTTACCAAAAACATGTTGTAATGGTTTGATATGGTATAGATAAACAAAACTATAACGGCCATCGCATGTTATATATTTTTGTAACCAGTAGGCCAGACTTGACCAATGCACCTTAAGTCGTATTCTTTGCATACCTTTACTCCAATTGGGTAGAGGGTGAACCCTGTTAACATAGAATTTCCATACATTTTGGTCTTTAATCCTTTGAGATTTGAACCATTTTTCACCAGTGGTAGAGATCCCAATAGCTATGGCTATAGATTCCTCTGACGTTGGTAACACAAACCCTCTAATGTTTGTAATAGTGCCATCAAATCATCAAGCAAATTCCAATGAGATCTCATCATTCCATCCCTGCAACCCCTTGAAGAACACATACCACCTTGCGGTTTGAAAGAAATTTCTACTATCCAGGTCCTCATCAAAACAATTCACCACTAGTGGTTCATATCTTTTCACCATGCTAATAACGGTCGTTAACACCTTTAAATCATTCAATTTTCCAATGGCTCTGGTTTCCTCATAGCAGACTTGGGTGGTGATAAGAAATAGTTACAAGTAATGGCAGAAATGGTGAATAAAAATAATTACAACTTTTGAAGAAGGAGCCGGGATTGGATATGGTTTAGGCAATGGGAAGCTAAACACATTCTAGGTGAATTCGTGACTTGTGAGGGGGGTGTCAAATCAAGGTAAAGTAATCATTTAACCTACTTGGCATGACTCATCAAATGATTATTAATTTTAATGTAAGGAAAAGACATGATGATGTGATTTTAGAATATGGTGGTCATTTTATATATTATGGATGGGATGGATAAAAAGAAGGCTATATGAGTAAGTTTGAAGTTGTAAATAAAAATAATTTGTTCCTCATCATTTGCAAAATTAAGTAAGCATTTCCATACCTCAGTAACTAAATACAATACATGAAGCAGTGAATCTAAAATGAATCCATAAATTTGGTTTGAATGTTGCTACGCAACGCTGGTTTTTACTAACACATACTAGAACTTATAAACAATAGCTTAAAGAAAATCACCTAGTTTGTTCCCATAATGAGGAGATATATGTTTTTCCCTAGAATTTTGGCAAATAGGGGAAAAGACACCTTCCTTGGATTAAATAGGCCTTGAGCTTGCCAAAAGCTTCTCTATGGTGTAGGAATCCAAGGAATCTGCTAAAAATACCCCTTTACAAGTTTTCCCCTAATAATATCCTCAATTTACAAGTTTTTCGTAAAACTTGTAAATTCTATGGAAACTTGTAAATTCTGTGAAAACTTGTAATGTCTGCTGGAAACTTGTAAATTCTGTGAAAACTTGTAATGCTTGCTAGAAACTTGCAATTTAAATTATATATTTAAATATGTTAACTAAATATTATATAAATATAACTTATATTCATTAAAATTAAAATCTAATCATTTATTTCTATAAATATTAATTGTATTTAAATATACAAATAATCTATTTACATAAACATCTACATTATTTGTAAAATAAATTGTTTATAAAATATTTCGCTAACTTATATATTGATATCGGTATCATATATCTACATATCGGTTTTATATATCTATAATTTAGGAAACTAGATATTTGTTTACGTATTTATTTAAAAATAATCTATTTACTTTTTTTATGTCATAAACCATAAAACTTATCCTATATATATATAGAAAAGTACGTATTCATAATATAAGGCTTTAAAAAGTTAAATCACATTATTTCATGACTTGGTTGAATAATATGTATTCATAAAATAAGGTTTAAAAGTTTGGACAAGGATATATATATATAAATAATTTTTGCTTGTGGTTCATGGAACACCCTCTTTTTTCGGTACCCTGCTACGTCCATGGTAACTTCCTCGACATGCAGAGACATAGAAAGGGCAGTTAATTGGCTAGTAGAGCTTATGAAGAGCTCAGCGGCTCACTTAAGAGCAAGTGTCACTGGCGGAACATGAACCTGGGTGGAGCGGATAACAATCCGATAACTCAACCACTCGGTCTAAACCCAATTGACAAGGATTTAAAAATATATAGTAATGAATGCCGAGCTTATAATTGAGTCAGCTTTTAAAAATCGTATCACTTAATATGTTTATTGCATATTTATCTTTAAATTAAATAGATCTCCTATACACAGTGTCGCTTAATAAAAGTAGGGTAAATTGTTTTATAGTATGTACTTATTATAAAGTTTTAAAAGTTTAGATTTAAATGATTTAAAATTATATATTATATAATGTAAAGTATTTATATGATTTCGATTTTAAAAAAAAGATTACTATTTATTTAGTATTGGTAATTTATTAATTAAAGGTATATATTATATACTGAAAAGTAATTACATAATTTTGATTTTGAATATGACATTCAATTTTTTGGTATTTGTAAACTATTTTATATTGTAACATAAATAGTATTTTTCTTTCTAAGTACTTTGAGGTATTTTGTACTTTTCTATCGAAGTACTGTGATGTATTTTAGTACATTTATATTGTATTCAAAAGTAATTTATGAGAACTATTTTCATGATGAGCAATTTGCTTATAGTATTGTTATTGTTAACTATGGGTTTTCATTTACCATTTAGAATTTTACAAATAAGCATCTTTAATTGAACAAATGCCACCTCAACCATTATGGATGATGTCATCCTCTATAATGTGATTGGTTCTTTTAAAAGCATCTAACCACACCAAAGCATGTGATCTCTAGTATGTAGGGAAAGTCTTTCAAAGTGTTATCCCTTCAAGAGAGCCTCCTCAAGCCATGTGCCTTGATGTAGACCATGAAAAGTGCGCTCAAGTCATGCACCTTCTAGAACCTGTAGAACATGTGTGTGTGGTACCAATGACTTCCTCTAACCAAAATACTAAGTTGAGTTGGCTTGGTTCAACTAGAGTTGAGTTGGCTCAAGTTGAGTTTGGTTGAGTCAAGTAACGTAGGGTCAAGTCACCTTAAGATGGTTTAAATCAAGTTGAGTCAAGTTAAATTGAGCCAAGTTGATCTGAGTATATTAGAGATGAGATCAGTTGGATTGGGATTAATTGAGGCAAGTTGATTTTAGTCAAGTCAAGGCATGTTTAGGTTAGGTGAGTTTATTAGAGTTTATTTGAGTCAAATTTGGTTAATTTGAATGGAGTCCGATTGAGATAAGTTGAATTGAGTTGTGTCAATTAAAGTTGGGTGGAGTTGAGTTGAGTTGAATGAAGTTGAGTCAAGTTGATTCAAGTTAAATTGATGTTGGATTATTCTGGGAACAGGGAATGGGGGTGAATCAATTCTTAACTGAGGATTTTTTCCCCAAAGGTAGTGAGGTTTCAAGGGTAAATCACTTGTCTTTGATGTGTGGCTAAATTATTCTCTGTTACGAAGCATTGTAATCTTTTTGGTGTTATTTAGTTTATTAAACAATAGTAAAATTTTGTTTTTACAATAATTTAATAAGTATAATTGAGTATAAATGGCATCCCTTGCTTCATTATTTTAGGCCAAACATGAGAGCCTGAGGCCTATCTCTAGAGGAGAAGATGCAAGTGGCAGCAGGACTAAGAAACATATGTCCAGGATGAAATGTTATGTCTGTGGAGAATTTGGGCATTATGCCAACCAGTTCCCACACACCAAGAAGGGAAAAGGGGGAAAGGGGAAGAAGCAGTAGCAAGTGGTTGTACAAGAAGAGGAAGGGCAGGATAGTGTAGAAACAGAGGAGGAGTAGTAGTTGGCTGCCACAACCAAGAAATTCTCAACACTGTTCAAGAAGGAGTATGCCTTACAAATGGATTCAAAGGAGATTTCTCGAGATGGGTGGTATCTAGACAGTGGTGCCACACACCATATGACAAGGGAGTGTGATCTATTTCAGCCACCTAGATTAGTAGCTACTAGATGCTTGGTGAGGTGTAGGATCCATATAGAAGGACCAGTCAATAGAGGAGAGGGTTCAGTTGTATTTGAGTTAGAGTCAGCATGGACTCTAGCCTTTCATCATGTTCTATATGTTCCTCATTTGAAAGTGAATGTGCTCTCACTTTCAGCCTTGGAGGATCAAGGTTATACAGCTGAGTTCAGAGGACACTCAGTACAATTATGGCCAGAGGGAGCTATGTATGTTGAGGACTCCATCATAATGGGGATCAAAGAGGGACGATTGTACCGAGTATGGGATCGACCTCTTTGCAGATTGACAGGAGCAAATAGAGCTAGTTATGCAGCATTTTTTAGGTGGCAAGAGGATCGCCTTAGCAAACCCACTTGATGGGAATGTACCCAGCTAGAAGAGATGGGATATGACTTACTCGATAGTCAAATGCAATATGACTTACTCTATAGTCATATAAGTTATTTAAGAGGCATGATATATTTAACTAATTAAATTGAAATAAACAAATATTAAATTAATAAATGGAAGCAAAACAAGAAGCATTTTTGGAAGCAACAATGGAAGCCGAACTAGAAGAAAACCAGAAGCAATCTTGGAAGAAAAACTTGGCGTTACCTAGGAAGAAAAATCAGAAGTAATAATGGAAGCAATTTTAGAAGCAACAAAAGACGAAAAAATAGAAGCCATATTAGAAGCAACAAAAGAAGCAAAAATGGAAGCCACGTTATATCAGAAGCAAAAGAAGAAGCAAAACCAAAATCAACACTGGAAGCACACCTAGAAGAAAAATCAAAAGCAAAACTGGAAGCAAAACCAGAAGCAAAACTAGAAGCAAACACGGAAGCAAACCTAGAAGCAACGCTTGAAGAAAAAATGGAAGCAAAAAAGGACGTCATAATGGAAGCAAAACTTAGCGTCAATTAGTAAGCCACAAAATAATCTATTTTTTACGCAAAACCAGAAGCAAAACAGGAAGCACGACTAGGAGCAAACTATAAGCAAAAATGGTAGAAGAAATGGAGCAAAATTCGACGCTATCCCTGGTGCTAAAGTAGGCGCCATATTTTTCGGCACTACTTTGGGCTCTATTTCTGGCGCATAAGTGAACATGCACTATGGCGATGAGTATTGTGTCGGAAAAGTGAGCAATTTGTGAACTCAAAAATACTACATTCCAGCACTATTTTAGGTGTTAATTGCATTTTTGTCGTAGTGAACGAAGAAGTATGTATTTTCTTCAGAAACATGGTTGCATTTATATTTCTACTTCTCAACATAAACCTTCAATTTAACCTCTTAGGAAATACATTATTTCTCCTTATAAGATTGGTCATAATTCACCAATATTTCTTAAACCAATCCTTAGTTCCAAAGGGTATGCATTTTGACTTTGATACCTTGGACTTGTGCTTATCACAATTACATGAACCGACCATTAATAACACTAATAAAAAAAACATGGGAGAAAGATGATAGCGACTGAGGAAATATAGAGATGATAGAGAGCACTTCCTTCCTCCCTACCTAAGAATTTTTACAACATCCAATTTGTAGGAAGCACAATATGTAGGCGTAAGAGTGGCATCTTTAACACGAGTGGCATCTCTAACACAAGTGACAGCGAAAAACTCATATCCCTACAACATCCTTTGATAAGATTGTGGTACAAAAAATATAATCCCACTCTAGACATAAGGTTGGGATGTTCACCCTTGTCACAAGGGGAAACCTATAAATCATAGTCTTGACAGGACAGAATTTGCCTTATGCAAACAACAAGGGTTATCCTCGGTGAAAGGTCCTGTTAGAAAAACAGGATCGCAGAGCAATAACAATAAACAGAAATGAAAATATAATCACACATACACATTACAAGAGAGACACAGATATATCGTGGTTCACCCATGATGGGCTACGTCCACACTGAAGTTGCCAGTCCTTATTATTATTCTGTCCAGCAAAGTGAAGGGATACAACCTGCAGCACAACCGCTGCACTTCCTCTTAACTGTCTCACAGTCTCTCTTCTTGATCTCAGAGATCTTTACAATGCATAAAACCTAATACATCAACCCTAGCCGTATTACAATGTCTTTCTTTTATAAGGGAAATACAATGGGAAAATACCACGAGTTACCCAAAACCATGTGCCTGAAAATTGTTGGCGATGCCTCGAACCCCAAGGTAGGGGAATGAGTGTACAGTCCTCTGAGGTGCACGGCTGAGACAATATCATCTATGATACTGGAAGATCTCGCTCCACAACCAACAATATCCCACTTGGAGACTGATCACAACAACTCCACCGCTGCTGTACTTGTTGGACCTTGGACTTGGCAACTTTCTCATCTTCACCTTCATGTTAGAAGGCCAACTGAAACCAAGCAGGAACTCAGTTTCTCTCTGGTCACTGCCTTTGTGAACATGTATTCAGGATTCTGGCTATTATGTATCTTTTCCATCTTCAACGGTTCATCTTCCAGAACATAGCGTATGAAATGGTACTTGAGTTGTATATTTTTAGTCTTGGAATGGAATGTTGAGTTCTTTGCAAGATGAATGGCACTCTGGATGTCACTATACAACCTACTATCCTTCTACTTCTTACCCACTTCCTCCATAAACCTCTGCAACCAAATCATCTCTTTACTAGCCTCTGTAACAGCAACATACTCTGCTTCCGTTGTTGAAAGTGCAACAACCTTCGTAGTCTCGAAATCCAACTTACCGTTGTTCCACCTACAGTAAACACATAATCTGTGGTGATCCTCCTGCTATCCTTATCACCTGCCATATATGCATCAACATATCCTTGTAGGACAGTGTCTGAACCTCCAAAACATAATGTCTGAGTGGTAGTACCTCTCAAATACTTGAGAATCCACCGTACTAACTTCCAATGTTCTTTACCTGTATTGTTCATATATCTGCTCGCAACTCCCACTGCATGTGCAATATCTGGTCTTGTGCACACCATGGCATACATCAAGCTGCCAACTGTTGATTGATAGGGAATCTTGGACATGTAATATGTCTCTTCCTATGTCTTGGGACACATTTCCTTACTTAAAATGAAATGGCTGGAAAAAGGTGTACTAACTGGTTTTGCAATCTGCATTCTGAACATTTCCAACACCTTTTGTATGTACTCACTCTGAGACAATGTCAATTTGCGATTTTTCCTGTCTCTCGTTATTCTCATACCAAGGATTTGCTTTGCAGCACCCAAATCCTTCATCGCAAATGAATTAGCTAGCTTCCTTTTGAGTACATTTATATCATGCATGTTAGACCTTGCAACAAGCATGTCATCCACATACAATAACAAGATAATATATCTTTCATTGTCTAGCTTCTTCAAATAAACACATTGGCAGAATGACATCTACTATAACCTTGTTTTGTCATAAACCTGTCAAATTTTAGATACCACTGCCTTGGAGCTTGCTTCAAGCCATACAAACTCTTTTTCAACCTGCATACCAAGTTCCCTTTACCTTTGACCTCATACCCTTGTGGTTGCTGCATATATATCTCTTCCTCCTAATCCCCATGGAGAAAGGTTGTTTTTACATCTAACTGTTCAAGATGCAAATCTTCTACCGCCACTAGACTTAAGATAGTCCTTATTGAATTCATCTTAACAACAAGAGAAAATATTTCATCAAAATATATACCTTTCTTATGTGCAAACCCCTTTACAACAAGTCTCTCCATGTACCGCTTCTTACCTCCTTCTTCTTCCTTCAACCTGTAAATCCATTTGTTCTGCAATGCTCTTTTACCAGCAGGCAACTGAACCAGATCCCAAGTCTGGTTTCGTACCAATGAGTCCATCTCCTCATTCATGCCTTGCTCCCACTTCTTTCTAGTTTCCACCTGCATTGCTTCTTCATAACATTCTGGTTCACCATCATCAGTCATCAACAAATAATACATTGAAGGAGAGTATCGTTCAGGGAGTCTACTTAGCTTGGTAGATCTTCTTGCAGTTGTAGGAGTTTCAGGTACTTGTTGTTGTTCTCTATTTTCTGGAACCTTGGAACTTCATTTTCTTGAATTTCATCAAGTACTGTGTACTCTGTGTTTTCCTTTTCCTGTTTCTTTCCCTGCAACTGATCTTTATACATGACCTTTGTTAGACATAATGGCTAACTGAGAGGGGGGGGGTGAACAGTGAGCCAGCAATTCCAACCAATTTCAACTTCTTCTTTTAACTACTTCACATTCACATCAAAAATCATATTCATCAATACACTAAGCACATGTCATTTACCAGCATCAACACATCACACAAGGCATAAGAGACATAAGATATAGTTGTAATCTTTTTATATTTTTCAAACGGCTACAACCGTGAGGCAATTCAGCACCAATTGATACAATGAGCACCAACTCATCATCTAAGACCCAGCCTAGTTCTTCTTAGTCCCAGCCAAGAAGTGGATACAAGACCCTGCTTGTAAGAGCATACACACATTTATTACATCACATCATTATTACACTCTCATCATCATACTCTCATCTACATTACATTTCATCAATCACACATCATTGTTCCCAGCATCATGTCACACAATCATACTGTCCACATGCACATGTCTCTGTCTTCATCATCAGCTGCACAGCATCACTCTGTCTCAGCAATTTGTCAAGCATAACATCTCCAGCATGATGTCCATCAGCAAGTTTCAGGCATCATCATCATTAAGTCTTACTGTGTATGTTCTTCATCATCTCTAGTATTCTACTTCCCTAATCAACCTCTATGCACATCAATCTCTGCTCATCACTCTACTAGTTAACACTGCTCATTAATCTCTGGTCAATGTGCTCATTACTTCTGCTCATCGTTGTTGCTCATCACTATTGCTCATTTCTACTGCTGGTCATCTGCTACTCATTATTCTTTGTTGCTGCAACACACAGGTGTCACTGTAAACCTAGGCTGAGTGAAAGTGATCAACGTGCATCTTCAAAACTTGAACTGTTCATATGAGCATAATATGGAGAGTCCTTCAAGGCTACAACTGAACTTCAAATTGTGTCCAATACTAGAACAACACAATCTTATCACTTTTCATGTCACTTAACATTGGAATGCTCAAGCAAGGTATGCATGTCAAGGAAGAAGAAACCCTACACACAGACTTAGACTTCAACCTTTGTCAAGTCTGTAGATGATTGCATTCTTTACTACTGTACATCATCATCATCATTAATAAGTCTGTTTGGAAGATCATAATAGGGTTTGCATTTAATACATCATATCATCATGTATAAGACTTAAGTGTGTATGTATTGTATTTGCATCATAAGGTGGAAGTATCATGTTTTCACCATCTTACTGTGTCATTGTATGCAAATATTGTTGGTCAATTACTATATACTGAATATACAATCACTGTATACTGTACATTACTGAACATGTTCATGTATCACTATTTGATATACCTCAGCAACATCATCATCATTAAGCAACATTCAAGAATATAGTGTCATGTATCCACCATCATGGAGTGTATCATTATCTTGCTTTAGCAGTGCATGTGTACTGTGGAAACCTTCAATCAAAAGCCAAGAATGGACTGACCTTTTGCAACATCAACCAAAGCATTAAAATTCGGGCTGTGTGAAGAAATCTACAATTTTCGGACTGTGTAAAAGTTTGCAATTTTCGGACTGTGGTAAAGTCTGCAATTTTCGGACTGTGGTAAAGTGAATTGTGCAAACCCTCGAGCCTCAGTCAACTCCTCGGATTTCTGCTTCAAATCCTGGTAAAGAAGAAAGACAAAACCCAAAAAAAATTATGTGGAAGAGCTGCTGCTACCTCTGAATTTTCACTGTAGAATATGCCTCAGTCAGCGAAAAATCTCAGTGCTATGTCTACCGAATTCACACTTGAAAAATGAAAGCTTGATAGGGTATTTATACTAGATTTCCACACAAAACATTTATGGAGCCGACTTGTAATAAAATCATTTTTATTTTTAATTTAAAATTTAATTTAATTTTGTTTGGTCGACTGACCCAAAAGATGAGGTACTTCAACTTCAAAAATCCATATTTCATCAACCATGAGGAACCACATGACGTGCCACCTATCATTGGAAACAGCATGATGAGGGCTATCATCTTATGGAGGGATTATTTGCAAATACATGATCCGTCATTTTTAAAATCTTCAATTTGCATAGGACGTCAAAGACCCCACACATAATGGTGTCAAAGTGGCATCACTTCTTAGGATTTGTAAGTCACAATACCTTAACCCCATCATCAAGTGAAAGCAAGTGTGTCCACCACAATATCAACCCATAACATGCAAGCAAGTGTCCAACTGTCATCACATGTGTGTGGGTGCCTTCATCATGCCATCATGCAAGCAATGGGCTTCATGACCTTTGTCATTAATGGCTTATCATCAATGACAACCATATTCAACAACCTTTTCATTGAATATGACATCTCTACTTCTAATGATTTTGTGATTTTCATAATCCCATAAGCAAAATCATCAACCCCATATCCAATAAAGGTACATTTCTTGGATTTAGCTTCAAGCTTTGTTCTATTCTCTTTATCAATATGGACAAATGCTTCACAACCAAACGTTATCATAAATGAGTAGTTTACCTTTTTATCTGTCCATGCCTTCTCTGGAATACCACCATCCAAAGCACTTGAGGGTCCTCTGTTTATTAAATAAACAGCAGTATTTACAGCATCTACCCAAAACTGTAAAGGCAACCCTGCATGCAATCTCATACACCTTGCACGCTCCATGATTGTTCTGTTCATCCTTTCAGACACACCATTTTCTTGTGGTGTTCCTGGGACTGTCTTCTCTCTACGAATCCCATGGTATGAATAGTAACTATCAAACTCCTTGCCGCAGTACTCACCTCCATTATCAGATCTGAGACACTTCAACCTTTTTCCTATCTCATTCTCAACCAAAGCTTTCCACTTATTAAAAGTAGCAAACACATCAGATTTTTGTCTAATGCAATAAACCCAAGTTTTCCTAGTTGCATCATCAATAAATGTAACATAATAATGAGAGCCACCAAGAGATTGTACCTGAGTTGGTCCCCATACATCTGTATGCACAAGCTCTAACTTTTCATTCTTCTTCTATTTCCCAACCCTGAGAAATCTGACTCTCTTTTTTTTCCATAAACACAGTTTTCAGAGAATTCCAAACTTAACTGCTTCAAATCTGGTAGCAACTTCCTTGAGTGGAGAATCTGCATCCCCTTCTCACTCATGTGGCCAAGCCTATGATGCCACAATGTTGTATCTGTTCCTGTGGAAGCTAAAGAGATAGAATGGTCAGTATTATGAGGACATAAATACAATGTACCTACCATGTCTCCTTTTTCTATCATCATTGATCCTTTAGTGATCTTCCACCACCTTTCTCCAAATGTGGATAGACAGCCGCCATCTCCCAACTGCCCTGTTGAGATCAGATTTCTTTTCATAGCAGGAATATGCCTTACATCTTTCAACAGCCAATCAGTTCCATTCTTAACTTTTATCTATACCTTACCCATTCCAACAATTTTACATGGCTCATCATCACCCAATTAAACATGTCCAAAATCGCTTGGAACATAATCATGAAAGTACTTCGTATGGGTTGTAGCATGACATGAAGCCCCTAAATCTACTACCCAATAATCACTAGTATTATCTAATGCAAGAATCAAAGCATCTCGTAACACATCACCTGCTACATTTGCTTCCTGGGTAGTTTCCTGCTATGCATCTCCTTTCTTCTTTAGAGATCTGCAGTCTTTCTTCAGATGCCCTTTCTTTCCACAGTTCCAACACTCTATTTTTCCCAGTCTGGACTTGGATCTGCTCGTTTTAGACTTGCCACGATTACCTTGGCTCTTTCCTCTCTCCTTTTGTCTTCTCCTTCTATCCATGGTCAACGCATTACCTGATGTCTCACCTGTGCTTTCTCTTCGCATTTCCTCGCTAAGAATAACACCAATAACATCATCAAATTTCAAGGTGTTTGAACCAGAGATAGAGTTACTTATAGCCATGACCAAGCTATTCTAGCTTTCTGGCAATGAACACAAGATTAGAAGAGCCCTAACCTCGTCATCAAAGTTCACACTTACAGAACTTAGTTGATTTGTAACTATATTAAACTCATTTAAATGATCAGTAACAGATCCACCTTCAGACATCTTCATATTAAATAAACACTTCATTAGAAATACCTTGTTGGAGGTCGAGGGATTTTCATATAGCTTACCCAGTGCACTCATCAAACCCTCTGTTGTCGTTTCTTTTGAGATATTGAAAGCCACCGACGAATCCAGGCTCAGTCGTATTGTTCCCAAAGCCTTTCTGCAAGAACCTCCCATTCTTCGTCCTTCATGGCCTCCAGCTGCTTTTCTCTTCCTCCCAATGGTAGGAATAGATCCTTCTGGTACAGATAATCCTCCATTTGCATCTTCCATAACTGGAAGTTTTGGCCATTAAACTTCTTGACCTTAAACTTTCCTTCTTCTGCCATTGCTCCCACTCGAACCAGAAACCCTAGCTTCCTGCGGGTTTATCTGCCAAATAGACCTTTGGCTCTAATACCAATTGTTATAAAAACAAGATCGCAGAGCAATAACAATAAACAGAAATGCAAATATAATCACACATACACATTACAAGGGAAACACAGATATATCGTGGTTCACCCAAGATGGGCTACGTCCACACTGAAATTGCCAGTCCTTATTATTATTCCGTCCAGCAAAGTGAAGGGATACAACCTACAGCACAACCGCTGCACTTCCTCTTCATTGTCTCACAGTCTCTCTTCTTGATCTCAGAGATCTTTACAATGCATAAAACCTAATACATCAACCCTAATCGTATTACAATGTATTTCTTTTATAAGGAAAATACAATGGGAAAATACCACGGGTTACCCAAAACCATGGGCCCGAAAACTATTGGCGATGCCCCGAACCCCAAGGTAGGGGAATGAGTGTATAGTCCTCTGAGGTGCACGGCTGAGACAATATCATCTATGAGACTGAAATATCTGGCTCCACAACCAACATGTCCCAATTAGACATGACACCATTTGGAATAGGGGACCCATCTGTATTATGGCCTAAAAACCATTATGCTTTGAGGTTTTATCAGTTGCAACTCACTCCACCATTTAGGGTTTTCGATGTAACATCCCGAAATTTCCAACAACAAAAAAAAAATTTAGAGTAGCCAGAATTAACAATTTCATTTAATGCGGAATAAAACAAAATAAAATGAAAGCTTAACTAATGTAATTAATGACGATGTCCTGTCATTATCTTCAATAAACGACTCTTTTTTACTAAGCAGATGAGTACAATTTTTTTTTATTTGTTTAAGTTCTAGAAATGCATATAGCTTGTATCGAAATGAGAAACTTGAAGGAATACTGACAGTTTGTTTGTATGTTTTACGAAGGGGTCCTACGAGACACCCTGGAGCTTACTTAGCTATGTTTAGCTAAGGCTGTTGAATCTTGTTTTCATGTGCAAACCGCAGGTAAGAATTTTTACAAGACAGCATAAAAATAAAATAGAAGTACTTGTTTTCTTTTAAGTTCATCGTCAATGTAAAATAATTGAGTGTTAAGTACTTTCTTGCGACGCCCTGGAAAAGACGGAGGTATGGATACTTAGTCCTAACTAGTTTATATGATGGCTTCTGATACTCTTCCAGGTTCTAATTTTTTTGCATCGTCCAAGTACTTGTTAAAATACTGCAATTAAAGATCGTATAAAATATCGCCATTATAGTCAAGGTAGTAGTTCCAAAAGTACTCATAATACTATAGACTTAGCAATATCATTATATTCTAAGTTTATAAAAATGCTAAAAGAAATGGAGTATAGAAATCCTAGTTACTATGCATTTATGAAAATACAACACCATATAAACACAATATTAATGTGCCTAGTCATTGGACTTATATGAATTATACATATAACTGTAATGTTATGATTTTTCATATTGCAATAATATATATATAATTTTTATTTTGAAATAATGAAATAATTTCATAACAATATGACATTACAAAATGTAATATATGAAATGCAATATATATAAATTGAAATATATGAAATACAATGCTAATGTAACTTTAGCACTATATTATAAACATAATATGATATAATCGAAACAATTGCTAACACTATGGTTAAACTATACCATAAACAAAAGCATGATATAATCGACATATGAAAAATAATACGAAGTAGAGTTTAAATATGCCATGAACAAATGTATGAAATAGTTGAAATATGAAACTAATGCAAACAAGATTAAACTGTACTATAAAACCACGATTATTTTCCTAGGTTGATAACATATATGATATTGTATCCAAGCATTTATGAAAAAATTGACGGAAATGATTTTGATGTTGGCAGGGTTGTTAGAATCTGGTTGACATTCAATGCTCCATTCACACTCCAAAGTGGAATGTCGAGCTGTCGTGCCACTCCATCCTTCCACATGATCATAACTGATGAAACGGTGTTAAGTCCTGGCTGGCACGCATAGCTGGTCGACTCCTCCTCCTAGCTATACGCAGTAACACCTCTGAATTATGCGTTGCTGGCTCCATTGTAGATGGTGTAATTAATATGTTATTAATGCTATCTTGCTTGGTTTACGACAAAGCATCGTTGGCACTCTGTTATCCATTGATCTCGGCAACTCTCAATCATTGATTCTTAACCCTAGCATCGTGGTGTGTAAAAGAATTGTACTGTATTCCCGGTATTCATTGTTGAGTTGAACGGGGCCGACAGGCTGCCCAAATGTAGGTAGATGGAATTTCTCCTCCGGGGTTTCAAACCTGGACCTGTAGGTTGTTTATTTGCATAAGAATTACAGGCTTACGCCCTCTGTCAATAGTCTTTCAAACGCCGTGGTAGTGTTGGAGTCATTCCAGTTCATGTTAATGCAAATGCATTCGGTCGAGGGTTCGAAACTCCGATGAATGAGTAACCTTCTGTGTTTTTTTTAAACAATAGTTGCTATCTCGTGACGAAGGCTTCGTCGAAAGTCTTGGGGTGCAGAAAGGCATGGTTCTGAACTTCAAAGGTAAATACTAAACTTTAAAAAGGTTACGTTGCTGTATCATTGCTTTGCATTACTTGTAACTCATTTTAAAACTCGGTTGTGGCATGTTTTTGCAGGTACCCACTTCCAGTTTAGCTTCGGTGCATTCGCAGAGAATGAATACTCCTTCATTTTCCTCCGGTAAGCTCGGGTGGTTCCTGCAAGCTCTCGTAGGGCCTTTGATGTTGTCTCGTAAATCGATAGTTTGGAAAGAAACTTCGAAAGTTTTCAACGTTTGGCCGAACGAAGTTTAGGTTTAGGTTTTTGGTTTTTAAAGCAACTGTACAGCGAAGAAGATGGATAACTTCACAGTCTTTCTCATTTCCTTAATGGCTCTTAATATCTTGGTTAAAATTTGATGAGGGTTTGGAACTTTCGTTAAACGTTTAGATGTTTTAAGGGTAAAACCCTGTGTAAAGTTTTGATACTCCACGACTCTAGTGTTTGAGTTTTTGATGTGGAAAGGAACATGTCATGTGCAATGAAAAACTTGATGTTTTATGAAATAAAAAGTTTAGAGCCGAAGCTCGTTTAACTCTGTATGCTACGTTTTTATTCTCGGCAATGGAAAGTGTTGTTTTATGTTATTAGTTTGGTTTTTGTGTACATGATAATGTCTGTCGAGCATGTAAAAACTGTATGCATTTTCTTAGTTGATAACACAGTTTATTTAGAATTGAAGAAGTTGTTTTTTGACCATTTTAAAATAAATGAAAAGGGGCTATGCCCATACTCTGATTTATCTTCGATTGCAAGAGATATTTTCGTATGTAACTCCAGAAAAACCCTCAGGCAAAAACTAGGTTTTGTAATGTAGTTTGATCGTGAATATATAAATCGTGTTTTGTTTAACTGTTGAAAACAATAATGAGGACTTGGAAATACTAAACTAGGGTTTTATACATGATACAAAACCAAGCTTTGAGTAATATCCACAGTTTGTAATGTACATGGAAAATACGATGGTTGTAAACAAGATAGGGTTTGCATTTCTTTTGTTTTCAGTTTCTGATAATACTGAAATAATTGATGAAACATAAATTTTTGCGAAGAATTAAAGTGTGTGTGTGAAACATGAATACTGTGTATTTGTTCATACTTGCAGCTTATAATAATTAGTAGCAATACTATTTAATTGAAGATGTGATAAAGGAAAATCTCGAATTGCATTTATTTACTATGTAATTAATAGAGATAAGAAAACAAATATGTGTTCGTGCAGAAGTTAAACAATATTTGTTTTTTCATGAAATAATAAAAAATATCCTGTATCATTCAGGTACTAAAAATTAAATCTTTACTATATTTAGCTATAGGACAGAAAATGAAAAACATTTCAATTATTGTACTATTCTATCCAATCAATGGCAATCTGCCTATCTTTCATCTTCATCTAAATTACTCCTCTATACTAGAGTACTGTGCAAAGAACAGCATGGGAAAAATATAGAGAAGATTTTCTCATCAATAAATTCTAATTATTTATCATTCAAGATTAAACATGGAACAGAAAATAATGATTCTACTAAACAGAACATTTGAACTGTAACAAATTGGGAATAGCAAAACCTAGTTAACTGTAGGGAAACAAACAGCCCAAGGAGCCTGTTCCACCCAACCAATGCCTGAAGACAGTCAAGTTATTTGCCTTAGGACCCCCGAGCATATTCACTGAACCACCAGGAGGAAGAAACTTAGAAGTTTAGGATCTCCACTTGCAGTAGCAATGGTTGTCCAATCTTTGAAACTAGCAGTCCAAAGGACCTGCACCAACACCTCTGGTTCTCTTATCAAAATAGTTTGCAGACTTATGATTGCACTCCCGACTAGCCTCCCTATTCGAATCTCTCAGTGATCACTTGATGCACATGAGGAATATTTCTGCAGAAAAAATTATGTAAGAGCTGCCTGCTCAATTCGAATTTGCCTTATGTAGGCTTCCTAGGCCTTTTCAGTTGTTACTTGGTCATTAAATGAGCTTCCTGCCCACTCCCACCACCTGGGGGATAATTCCACATTATTAGGGGTAGTTGTCCCATAACCAACAGCTAGTGGTGAACTGCAATTGTTGCCATCTGTCCCATGCTTTCCAACAGCTTCCATTCCTCCTAATGGGTCAGTGAACACTCATTTAACAGTTCCCTTGGGTGTTTGTCTCCTACTTTAATTTATTAAATAATAATAATTCAGTAATTACATTCATCCTTGACCAAATTTGGTCATAATTTCAAAACTTTGAAATTAAAATTTAACATAAAGTATTTTGCAAATAAAATATTATTTTCAGAATTTGGGTAGGTGACATTCGAAATGAAATATATGAAATGGAACTAATATAGGATGCAGAACGCATAATTATGCTCAAGCTAACTAACAGAACTAGAAATGCAAACATAGAACCAAATATATTAATGTCGTATTATTCAATAAATGGCTACTACATGAGCAATAACATAAACATAAATAACCAAATGCACACTAAAACAATCTTGAGAAATGAACAATTGATTATAGTAATATGCCCATGTCTATAGCATAAGCATTCTAGAGACAAATTAGAGAAAGAAATACTACTTATACAACATAAAATTCTACAATGTATAAAACATTCTCACAACAATTTTGGAATGCAACCACTTAGCAAAAAGAGGTTCCACGTATTGAGGTCCCGTAGTTGAAATTCGTCTCCAAAATAGCTAGGCTAGAAATGGCTTCTTACTCAAACTTTTCAAAAAGAGTTTCATAGAAAGTTTACAAGGAAATTCTCCATTAAATAAAAATCTCCCTCCCTCCTCAAGGTAGGAAGACCCTATATATAAGAATTATGGATGGCCCTTAGCCTTACAAATCACTCTAACCCTTGGGTGTCCCTCGACCTTTCAAATTTCACACTAGTTTGTCCTTTCCTCTAATAGGACTTTATTGACTTTGAATTTTACATAAAAAATAGTTTCATGAGATTATTTCATATGCTTTTGATATCTTCCTCATTTGAATATCCAATACATGTTTGAATAATGAAATACATGTTTGTTTTCTTTTGGAACAACAATGAGTATAGTTCCTTTCATTGATATTTTTTGATATACACAACTAACTTCTATGTGTTTCAAATGCCTATTGTTCATCATCATTCTCTGTCATCTAGTTGTATATATGATTCCATTAAATTGTTCTTGTTTTTATCATTGCTTCATGAGTACGGCCCTCTAGATAACATTGGTTGAAGCACTATTGTATATTGGTGGGAATACCCTTGCCATGGTGCCTATAATATATATCTCTATTATTCTCACTTTGTTGTCCATCGATCCATCTCAACATCAGTACCTAGGTAACATCAATCACAGCAAGATACATAAGTTACAAATATATGAAATTCAAATCAAAGTTTTAGATATATGCCTTCCACCTGAGAAAGTTGATTGACGACTTAATAAGGTTTCAAAGTTTAATTCTCAAGTCCAATGATCTTGGTTGCTTTGATAATAGTTTCATAGGCTTATGGGATGAAAAATTTGTGTGACCAATTGTTTGGGCCATCCCACAGTTCAACTTGGTCCCTTTTGGCCATAAACAATGTACTCCTATTTTGTTTTGAAATTTATGAACCTTTTAATAGGTCATATAAGAAAACTTATAACAACAAAGTTGTATAGATCTTTGATGCCTTTCCAATGGTATAAAGAACTCCCAAAACAGAGTTTGAAGTCAAAAATTTATGACCAAACTCATGGGGTCAACTTATGTAGTGTTGGCCCAAAATGGACATTTCTAGTTGACTTTTTGGCCCCAAATCATCATTTATAGCCAACATTTCGGTGCAAAATCATCATTTCTAGGCAACATTTCAGTGCAAAATCATCATTTCCAGCCAACATTTTGGCAGAAAATCATCATTTATTGTTGACATTTTGATCTAAAATTGTCATTTATGGTCGACATTTTGGCCATAAATGGGCAATCTGCTATGACATTTTGGCCAACATTTTGCTCTAACATTTCAATGAAAAATATAATCAATTTTCACATGGCGATCAACTTTTGTCTTTTTGGAGACAATGTAATGCTATATAAAACTCTAAGTCTTTTCTCTGTCGACACATCATGAAAAAAGAGTTTTGCAAGGCAAAAACTTTGCAAAGAAAAGTCTCTCATGGAACGATTTTTGAAAACTTTCTAAATGTTTTGAATTTTTTTTCAAGGACACTTCAAGGGATTGTCAAAATGGATAACAACTGAAAGTGAATGATGAGAAATAACGCAAAAAACACGAGCATGTGAGTTTAAATCCATCTCTTTCACCTAAGTTCCTCTAGACTCACAATGACAAGAAAGGTTTGCAAATCATTCACCTAGCAAGAGCATCACATGACTAGGGGTCTTCTCAACCACTCAATGAATGCAACTTGACAAGAGAGATCAAGGGGAGAATGATAAAATCATAGAGGATGTACCCAATTGAACAATGATACAATGACTACTGAGGGAACTACTCAATAAAAACTTAACATCAACCATTAGTGTGCCAAGCTCAGTTGAATTCAGAGACACATAGATAGTGGAGAGTGCATTGTGGTCATTGATCTCTAATCCAAAAATTGAAGTGGGGCCCCAAGTTACTTGATCTGGGGGGCTTTTGAGAGCTCAACACTTAGTCGCATCCATTTAATCAAATCAATACATCCAATATATCCAAGGCCAATTTGATTGATACAAATTAGGTAGCATAAATACTTCCATTCTCCTTTTTCTTCCAATGATAGTTTGAAGGATACATTTGGGAAAGCTTTAAAGTGGTGGCAAAGTTCATTATTCAACCATCGATACAGTTAGTCATCCTCCTAAATTGAGTGAACATACATAATTGGAAACATATGATAACCTTCAAAATCCATTCGACAATTATTCACATTTTCTATATAATATGCTTTGTTTTTCCATTCAAGAGGTCTATGATTATTTTGGTATCAATTTCAAAGACAATTTCCTTAACTATTGTCATGGCTTTGAACCTAGCTTACTCACCGTACCTTCTTCCCACAAATTTTAAGAAACTAAATTAATAGGTTTATTATGATCTCAAAAGAGTCCATTGGGCCCTCAATGGCTAGAGTTACCTTTTGATGCCTCATCAAAATTAAATTTGACACATTCATTGGGTGGGGGATCCCATTTTTAATTATTATCCCTTTATTTGAAGATTTTTCCATTAGGAAGAGACATGGTCAAAGAGAGGGGCAGCAAGAGCGGGAGGGGTCATCATGGACCCGGAAGGAAAAGTTGTGAAATATTTTGCATGGGGGTTAGGGATAAAAACAAATAATCAAACAGAATGGTTGGCTCTCCTTCAAGGATTGGAAAGATTGTCAAATGTTTCCATCCCAAAGCTCCACATATTTGATGATTCAAGATTGTCATTCAAAATATGTAAAGTACTTATAACGAAAACCCCTCTGATTGTGAAAGAATCCATAAGCAGGTCTTGAACCTCCTCCCTCCTAATACTTACTTCTTCCACATAAAAAGAGAACTCAATAGTCTGGCAGATTACATGGAGAACCAAGGAACAAGGATAGAGTAAGGAATGATAGCCTCTAATGGTCTCTCTCCGAATAGATAGTCGATTCCATAATAGGAAACAATAAGAAAGTGGCTCTGCTAGGAGAAACCCAAGGCATAATAAATATGATCAAGGTTCTAAGGCATATTCAAACCAATGCTATAGTCCTAGGGGGAGATCAAGGTGAATTTTTTAATTATATGGGAATGGATTTTTTTCCCTTCCGCTTTCATTTGTGGGGGAGTATCTCAACATCCCCCATTAGGCTCATCCCACAAAAATAATATAGAGAATTGAGCAAGTGGCATGCTACAGGATCGAGTACACGGTGGAGTTAATGGGATTAATGCCCGAGGTGACCGCAGCATCAAGGTCATAGTAATTGCACCATTCTCATTCAAGCTCCTAGCTCAGACTCACACAAGCGATATCTCATCTTTTGGAAAGAGTGCATATCGATTAAATTCAATGGAGGAAGACAAATATTGGGGAAATCCTCAGGAAAGTCCCTTCTCAAAAGAAGAAAGTATATGTTAAGACCTCTATGCCCTCTGCCTCACTATTCCTATGTGGAATATCTCCCTCTTCCATTTTGTATATCGTGGACTCGATTATGCAACTACCCTTCTTTATAATTCTATGTATTTGCATCAGGATTCTTCCCCTGGACTCTCGGATTGGTTTGGTTTTCAACATTAAGGAAGTCTCCCACTGGGTCGAAGTGTTTCCTCTTCTACTGCCTCCAGTGAAGATATGCGTTCCTGGAGAGAAATATTTGCAAATTTTAGAGGGTAGTTGGAAGACTTCAAGTAGATATTGTGGGATATTCATGAAGAGGTAAAGTGAGTGCATAAAAAAAAATTGCTACTTAACGAAGGAAATGCATTGCAATAGTCATAGCATTGCTTGTATGGAGTA
This sequence comes from Larix kaempferi, assembly GCA_027924585.1. Taxonomy (NCBI): domain Eukaryota; kingdom Viridiplantae; phylum Streptophyta; class Pinopsida; order Pinales; family Pinaceae; genus Larix; species Larix kaempferi. The sequence goes on from BSBM01000841.1 coordinate 1,149,800, forward strand.
AAGATTAGATGATTTAGATGCAAACGTGTGAGACAAAATTTCCTTAATGGATGAAGTCATGAAATATTTAGATCAACTGGTGAAGATGAATCATTGTATCCACTGTCAAGCATCCCTATGCAAAGAGGCCAGACCCATGGATGAAATCTCAGTCATCTAGCCACTCTAAGGACACCATGGACATGCTTGAATTTTCTAAGAATTTTTTATGTTTTTTGCTCAAATGATTCAGTGGTTATGTTTTGTGAAGAACTTGCAACAATTAATTAATGAAAATACACGAGATAGCAGTAAGAACATAACTCAAAATCACTTTATTGATCACAGGCCACTTCGAGGGGGAAACCTCCTTTGAGCAAGCTCAATACAAATAACTTCATGGTACCTTCATTGGCCTCAACACACACTTACATACTAATTCTATCCCCAATACTATGGATCAATAGCATGGGAAATATAATACTACGGGCCAACTTACAAAGCATATGCATCCAATACTATGGGTCAATACCATGGGCTAATACAAACTATGGATCAACAAATACTACAGGACGACTTACAAAGCATATGTGTCCAACAACAATATACTAACAAAGTAAAGAGAAGGGTTGACACGGGTTCCTAACATCCCCTCTACCTTAGAAAAAGATTTGTCCTCAAAGCTTTAGATGTGGAAATTGATGCAGAATCAGAAGGAGTGGTTCCCCTATAGCATCCTCAGGTTGCATTCCGTGCCACTGAATTAATGCCTCTGGGATAGAGTGAGAGAGAAGCTGACGCCTTTTGAGTTTCATGGAGGATTGCTTGGAAGGCTGTAGACGAAGAAGAACCATATCAGTTGTGTGAAAATGGCGCTTAGAACAGTGCCAATCGACGTGTTGTTTCAATCGAAGTCTTGCCATGTGAATATTATCCTGCAGAATGAGAAGAATATGATCGCGGTTTAGAATAACCGAGTCAATTGCTTGAACTGGGGAACTGTTGATGGTGTATGGAAGAAGAAATTGCGGTGCCTTTCCATAGACTACTTCATATGGTGTCATTTTAGATGTGGTATTGTACCACCAGAGCGCTTCAAGGAAATCCAGAGAAATAGTTGTCCAAATCTGTGTAGGATGAGCAAGGGTTCGAGCAGTCTCGAAAGGAGTGTTGTTTCACCCTTGTTGACCCGGAAAGTATCACAGTTAGCCACCATCTGTTGAATTGTCATTTTTAGACCCTACCAAAAGAAGTTACATTGTTCCCAGTCATACGTTTTGAGGAACCCAGAGTGCCCTGTCGATGGAGAAGCATGGAGTTCATAGAAGGGATAGCCCTGTTGATCAGATTGCAACCAATGTGGAACAAGCAGAGAAATAGGTGTAAGAGAAACTGGGTCATCAAGTGTGCGAGAAGGAGCATCTGCCACCATATTTTCCTTACCCTTCTTGTAAGTGATCACATAGGTAGAACCCATGAGTTGGATAACCCATTTCAGGTGTGCTCGGGAGGAGACCCGTTGATCCAGGAAATTTTCCAAACTCTGGAGATCAGTCTTGATGCATAAATAATTCCCTAATAGGGATGGCTGCCACTTTTGTATTGCATGCCAAATAGCCATCAGTTCCTTCTGAGATGTAGATGCGGCTAAATTCTTACCAAAAAGGTCTCTTGAAGGCGACAAGCCCACTGGTTCAACAAATACACCTGCATATATATCTGAGGAAGTAGTGGAGACCGTTGATGGGTGCATCTGAATGGTAGCGATGACACCATGTGAATTCTTCGTAAGGATATTTTCCAAGTGATGTGAACTGATGATGCGAAGAGGCCTTGGTTGTAATCCCGTAAATTTGTGTTGTTTCCCATTGACTGAAAACTGCATCCAAAGTTCAGCAAAATCCCATAAAATGGGGCCAAGAGTGCGTAACCATTGAACGCCCAAAACCACATCACATCTGCCTAAGGACAAGGCAAACATGTCAGAGCGTAGGTTATAATCTTCCAGAGAGATATGCACATTGTGACACTTCCCCTTGGAAGGTAAGGTTGACTTCAAAGTTGGAGCAAGCATGGACAAAACAATCAGCCTATTTGGAAATCTGAGGGTCAATGAAGTTATGAGTGCTACCAGAATCAATGAGTATGGTAAGAGGGAGCTTCTTGAAGTAACCCCTGACCCGCATTATTTGTAGGGTCCAATAAATAAAGCTTTTGCTCAACACATCTATGTCCTCGAGTGAATTTCTCATCACAATTATAACAAAGCCATTTTTCTCGGCGTGCCTGTTGGCAGGTGGTTTGGTAAGGAAGAATCGCAGCATCACCGATCCTGCGACACATCAGAAGAGGTCGCGGAAGGCAGAAAGCTAGATTATTTTATGCATTTTTTGGTCAATTGTACCGCAGTTTGCGGGTTGAATCATCTTAGTACGGATCCTTGGATGTCGTTGTGTGCATCTTTGAGTCTGTATCTGAGATAAGGAGATATTGCTTAGATCTGGTTTTGCGGAGATGTCGTATGAGGGTTTTGTTGAAGTAATATGACATGACGGAACTGTTTGGTGAAATTACCTGTGTATGTTTTATGATAATGCATGCTGCGATTCATGAATGATGCTATGGTTTCTTGCTGCAGTTAATACTTTAAATGATTTACTTGTCGCGATGAATGTTTCTGTTGAATGATGCTATGAATATTAATGATGTTACTTTGTATGCATATATATGTCTTGAATGTTGCGATAAGTTAAGTAATCAGTGTTGCAACCATCCTACTTCATTTGGAGGAAACATGGTTCCGTCCACTCTCCCTTGAACGCCTCAGGTGAGACCTGATCTGCTCTGTAGGTGTTGCTGGATAGGATAAAACCTGTCCGGGCCGGTGCTCAGGGAGATCGCGGTGGGTTGGTGTCGATAGCGATGGGAATCCCTGTCGACAGCGTTTGAGTTAACAAATGGTTCTGTTGTTGGGACCGTGCACTAAGTGAAAGGAGGACATGTTGTGGCATCCGACGAAACCGGAAATACAGAGATGGTTTGATCAGAAGTTGCATTAGTTTGCCGAAGAAGAAAGCCAGAACACTCGGATGACAGTAGATCAGTGGTTGGGAAGATGTATGCACGACGGTCCGCACAAATGGTTTTTCTGTGAATTCCCGGTCCTTTTGTTCGAGTGGTTGGAAAAATTGACATTTCAGAAAAGGAACCACCAAGGTGGTGAGCTGACGACTTGGACCCCAGATTTGATCCAAGAATTACAGGAGGTCGACAACAAAGCATCGCGGGCTGTCTAAGTGTGGCTTGATAGAATCTTGGAAGGATATATCACTAAATTCGCGGTTGATACGCAGAAGTCCTATAGTGAAGCTGAAAGGTATTTCTTTCGCGAACCCTGGGGAAGGTTTCTGCTGTCGCTTCAACTGTCCATTAAGATGCTTATTTGCGAGAAGGGTATATTGAAGATGCATCTGGATCAGTAAGCATCCTGGTGGGAGGAGGTCATGGGTATCGCAATGGCTAGGGGGCGGTACATGGACTAATAAGGGGTAGATGGGTGCAGGTCATGACGGGATTGTGAACGAATCCAAGGAAGAGAGTGGTCTTACAAGGGGAGGAGCGAGGTTTGGATAGGAAAAGAGGCAGAGGACAAGAGAAGGTCTTGCTATGATCGAACCACGACTTTTCGAAGGAAGACCACATGTGACTAAGCGACCTCACTTTTCGGACAAGGACGCACAGGCTATGCCCAGGATAGAGGCGGTACCAAACCCTAGCAGCAATGTACCCACACCTCCGCTCACTATCTGTCGACCAGTAAGAAACACCACTTCGACTCCACCGGGTCAACAAAATTTAATTGCTAGTAGTCCAGTGACTGCAGGAAGGAAGCCCAGGATGGCGGGTGATGATGCTAGGTTGCCATTGTTCCATGGGAATGGGACAGATAACCCAGAGCGGTATTGGTTTTTGTGTGAAGCGATATGGACCGTAAAACAGATCACTGATGATGCCGCTAAGAAAGGGAAGTTAGCAACAACTCTGCGAGTTCACACATTAGATTGGCTTATGAATTTTTTTCTAGTCCCTACAAGAGCTCCAAAAAAAACACTAGACAACATCAAGGATGGGTTGATTGCAAAATTCAGGAAGCCCAAATTTGAGGCTCAATATATCACAGAATTGAAAGAAATTAAGCAGTATCCCAATGAGATGGTGGGGGATTTTGACCAGCGGTTCAAGACGCTGATGGCAAGGGTTAGTTTTGATATGAGCGTTGTCCAACATAAAGAGTGGTTCATCGTGGCACTACTACCGCACATTCGGCTACCACTGATGAAACAGAACATCATGACGCCCATTGAAGCTCTAGAGATTACAATGCAATTGGAGGCATCGCCAATTGGTGAAAATGCAGCTGGGATGTCATAGATACAGACACAGCTGGCTAACTTGACCATACAGCTGCAAGATCTGAAGAAGGGCAAGGAGCAGCGCGAAGAGGTATGGTCTACGCGATGTCGAGGGGAAGGGCATACTAAGGAAAATTGCCCTGACTTTCGCAACTATTTAGTTTCAGGAGCGCCAAACCTGTTGAATGGTGGTGGCATGCCATGGTGTCCCGTTTGTCAGGTATTTGGACACCTCCATGAAGAATTTCCATATATGCAGAAGATGGTCACTAAACCGATGAATCTATATTGCACTTTCTGTAAATTGGTGGGACATGATGATAAATATTTCTGAGCATATGGGTTGCTTCATGAGAGAACGTACGATGCATTCTACGTCAAGGATGACCAGCGTGCCGTACAACAACCGCAACCGTAGGTATCCCAGCCGCTACCTCAATCGCAGGTACAGTTTGTACCACGGCAGCAACCATAGCAGTTCGTGCCGCAATATGCTCTGATGCGATTGGCTCCACAGCAGCCACAGTATGTTCAGCAACCGCAGTATGCGCAGCAAGGGTAGAACATGCAACCAGCTCCGATGCAGTAGCAGTACAACCAACCGCAGTACCAACAGCAGGGTGGATTCTGTGGAGGATTTCGGGGTGGACGCAGTGGAGGATTTGGTCGTGGAGGAGGACAAGGAAGTCGTGAACTTGTGAAATGCTATCACTGTGCGGTATGGAGACACTATCAGCGTGATTGCCCATTATTGCAGTCGCAGTGCACATTTTTCTTTGTTACAAACCATACAATGGAGAACTACCCACAGTTGATTGCACGATGGCAAGCATGGAACGTTCCAAAGTTACAGAATCAGAACCAGGCACAGCAGCCAGTATAGAATCAGCTGCAGCAACTGGTGCAGAACCAGAACCAACATCCAATTCAGAATGCTAATCAAAATGTGAACCAACAAGGGAATCTAGCACCAAATCAGAATCAGGGCGCGAATGTTGTGACAATTTCAGCGGAGCAAAGACCACAAGATGCAGTTGTCGCAGTTATTACGCGGGGAGGCACAGCAACATGAGGGGACATTCGAAAGGCTGGCAAAAAGAAGGTATCATTTGATGTTGAATCCAAGCTTGATATGTTCTTTCAGGCACGTTGTGCATTGGACCGGGATCGCGGTAAAGCTATCATCTATGACATGCCCCCTGTTTTTTATGCGACTTCAGAGGCAGTTCCATCAGCGCAGTCTGGAACCTTGCAGAATTTTCTTGAGAGTTGTTTATTGTTGGCGAGAGATCCTACAGCCCTTGCTGAGATTGAAGGGTTGTTGCAGCGTCCAGCTAGGGGACGGTAGGAGTCTGCGGTAAACCCCTTACAGCGGCGGAAGACAGGTAAGGAGATGCGCATAAGTATCCAAATTGGGGATTATGACGTTGATTCAGTTATTTTGGATCTTGGTTCAGATTTCAACATCTTAACCAAGCAGGCATGGCAGAAAATGGGGAGCACCCCATTGAGCTGGTCTCTTGTACAGCTCCGGTTAGCTAATCACGCTAAAGTGACGCCGATTGGGAGAGTCCCACGATTGGTGGTGGACATTGAGGGCATGAAGACTTATGCTGACTTCGATGTCATCGAAGTGGTTGAAGGAGGAAGTTCGCATCTCGCATTGTTGGGGATCGGATGGGCTAACGACAGTGGAGCGGTAATCAACTTCAAACGGCAGATGATGACTTTCAAAAATCGCGATCTCAGAGTCATAGCCCCGTTGGATCCGGCTGAAGGACGCCAATACATTGAGCTAGTGAAGGATGAAGATCCAAGTGGATGGGACCATGCATTCAACATTTCTAAAGACTATATTCATCCGACTACCAACGGTGAGCTGGGATGGCGCAGTGGGATCTCTACGTCTTCCGACTCTGATGATGCGTTAGAACATTGGCAGAACCGCTTGCATGAGGTGTCGCTCTGTAAATGTGGATTAGTCACGCAATCCTTATTCCACGTTGCAATGGAAATGGTCACACGACCAGTCTATGAGGGGTTTCCTGGCTTCATCGACTTTTTGACAGAATTTGAGGAACGTGTTTCAGAACCGCGGCGATTGCTGGCGTTGCAGGAAGCACTGAAGACTACTCCAGCATGCTGGTGGGGGACACACAAAAAATCAATTAATGAATGGTCGCAGTGCAAAAGATTGATGATGGTTCATTTCGACGATACCGAGGTCTACCACGTAGGGAAATATGATGGTCAAAATAACTCAGGAAGTCATCTGAGGGAGTGTCAGACACTGTGGGCATCTCGACCGTAGGATGAGTGGCTCCATGCCTTTATCCATACATTAGATGAGATGTCACACTCGTGGAACACCACAGCTGAGTTGCACAGAGAAATTACCACTTGGGTGGAGTTGACGGTCTACTTCACTCATACGTTTACTTTCACGAATGGCAACCCTGATGTCAATAATGCTTTGCAACTCATCTGCGATGTCGTTTTGAAGGTTGTCCCCATAGCATATCCAACAGATCCACATGTGCACTGCTAGATGCAATCCTTGCTGGAATGTTACAATACCACTAGTGGGCCCGAAGACGGTGACGATTCGCGAAATTTCAATATTCCCAAGTCTAAAGGAAGTCGCGATGTGGTACCACCTGATGCACCAAGTGATTCGTTCAGTCGGCCCTTGAAGCTTCGTAAGATCAATATTGGGATGAAGGCAACTCCCAAGTTTGCAAATGTTGGGGATTATTGGGATGATGAGATGATGGGAAAGGTGACCGACTTGTTGCATGAATTCTAGGAACTCTTTCCTACAAAGTTTTCTAAAATGAAAGGGATTTTGGGTGATTTTGGGTGATTTAGGTGAGATGAAGATTCCCTTGAAACCAGATGCTAAGCCGATCAGGCAGCGACCCTATCGGCTAAATCCACAACATAAGGAGAAGGCCAAGGAAGAACTTGATCGCATGTTGGATGCTAGTATCATTGAACCGGTCGAAGAGTCAGAATGGATCAGTCCTATGGTGGTGGAGGACAAGAAGACTAGCGAGCTGCGCATTTGTGTTGATTTGCGGAAGTTAAACGATGCCTGCTTGCACGATCCCTTTCCGAACCCGTTTACTAATGAAGTACTTGAAGGTGTGGGAAGCCAGGAGATGTATTCGTTCACGGACGAGTTCTTAGGCTATCATCAGATACGGATTTCCAAGGAAGACCGCTACAAGATGACTTTTGTCACAGAATGGGGTTGTATTCAGTATACCGTGATGCCATTTGGGTTGAAGAATCCACCTATGATCTTCTCGCAGGTTGTTGTTACTGCATTCCAGGACTTTATTCAGAAGTTTTTGCAAGTATACATGGATGATTGGACAGTCTATGGGTTGACCCACGATCATTTGGCCAATCTGCGGTTGATGCTTGAGAGATGCCGACAGCATCAGATATCGCTGAATTTGAAGAAGTGCATTTTTTGCACGTCATTTGGGATATTGTTGGGTCACATTGTGTGCAAACAAGGGTTGTTAGTCGATCCAGCAAAGATTGCGCTCATTTTGAGCTTGACACCGCCGACCACCGTTAAGCAGTTGAGGGCGACTTTGGGGCATACTGGGTATTATCACAAATTCATCCAGGGATATGCAGCGATCACCGCCCCTATGGAGAAGCTACTGAAGAAAGATGCAGTATGTCAATGGAGCACGGAATGTCGGGATAGTTTTGAGCAACTGAAGGCTAAGATGGCTTCACCACCAATATTTGTATTTCTGGACTGGAGTAAGGAATTCCATGTCCATGATGATGCATCGTCGATTGCACTCGGTGTGGTACTAGCGCAACCAGGAGAGGGGGATCTTGATCACCCTATTGCTTCGCCAGTCGGAAGCTGTCATCCGCAGAAAAGAACTACACCACTACCAAGAGAGAAAGCTTGGTGATGGTCTATGCGCTGCAGAAGTTTCGACACTACTTATTGGGCGGACATTTTAAGATGTTCACAAACCACTCTGCATTGAAATACCTGGTCAATAAGCCTGTGTTGGGGGCGAAGATCTGCCGATGGTTACTTCTGTTTCAAGAGTTTGATTTTGAAGTAATTGTGAAGCCAAGGTGGTTGAATGCTGCCCCTGATCATCTATCGCGGATTGAAACAGGCGAGGAGCCAACTAACATTGAAGACGGGTTGCCTCATGCACAACTGTTTAAGGTTGGAGTAGCCGATGGTTATTTTGAAGAAATCATTCAATTTATAGTGAAAGGTACTGCACGAGAAGAGTTCACTACTAGTCAAAAGAAGCAGCTGGTGGTCAAGGCTGCCAATTTCCAGCTAATCGTAGGAGAGTTATACAAGATGGGCGTAGATGAGATATTGCGCCGGTGTGTCTTGCCACATGAGCAAGCACAGATATTGGCAGAAGCACATGGAGGGGTGGCTGAAGGGAACTACAGTGGTTGGGCGATTGCTAGGAAGGTTCTTCGTGCAGGGATTTGGTGGCCCACGCTGCATAATGATGTGACAGACTATGTGCGGTTCTGCGATGTTTGTCAGTGAACCGGGAAACCATCCAGACAAGATGATATGTCGTTGATGCCTCGGTTAACGTTGCAGCCATTTGACAAATGGGCAGTGGAGTTTGTAGGACTAATCAATCCACCAGGGAAGCGCATTGGTGCAAGACATATCATCACGGTGACAAAATATTTGACCAGATGGGTGGAGGCGGCACCAGTAGTTGATTGTTCCGCAGCCACGGCTGCGCAATTTTTGTTTGACAACATTGTCACTCACTTCAGCTGCCCCAAGATATTGCTGAGTGATCAAGGCAGCCACTTTCTCAATCGCACCATCAGCGCATTGACGGAGGAACTGCAGATACAGCATAATAAGAGTAAGCCATATCATCCACAGGAAAATGGCATGGTGGAAGCGTTCAACAAAGTATTGGAGCATGCACTGACAAAGGTGTGCAATGCGAACCGCGATGACTGGGATCTGAAAATCCCAGCAGTGTTGTGGGCATATAACACCACATGTAAAAGGTTGACAGGTCAGACACCATTCAGGTTAGTGTATGGACAAGAAGCGATTATGCCAATGGAGTACATTGTTCCAAGTCTACGCATAGCGGCAGTAACAGGTATGGATTATGCAACAGCATTAGACGAACATCTAGCACAGTTAGTTCAGCTAGAGGAAGATCGCTTTATCGCAGGATTCCACCAGGGGGTTGATAAGGATCGTCAGAAGGCTTTGCATGATCGCCACATCAAAAACAAGCAGTTTCAGCAGGGTGACTTGGTGATGTTGTATGACAGCAAGTTTATGAAACATCCAGGAAAATTGCAGATGCATTGGCTTGGTCCGTATTGCGTCAGTAGCATCACTTCAGGAGGTGCAGTACAGTTGCAGCAGTTAGACGGAGCGATGCTCCCAAAGTTGATTAATGGTAGCAGGTTGAAGCCCTATCGATCGGGCTTGGAACAGCGCGATGCCTAAGTCGCATCGTGAAAAGAAAAGAAAAAATGCAGGTTGATCGGTGGCAGGATGGCGCACCGACCAAGATGAGAATGCGTAGGCAGGGAGGCTTGTGTCGTAAGTTAAGAGCGGTCCATGACAAGTGGCAGCGTTGCGACTGGGTCAAATCAGTAATAAATGCAAAAAGTAGATACAGTTAATTAACAGAGAGGGTTCACATGATGGGCATTAATGGCGGATCCGGTTGATCGACGACAAATTTGCATCATTAATACAAAATTTTGGTCGAGTTAATGTCGGATTTAGAAATGATTAGGAAGGATCGGGTTGGACGCTATAAGAAAGGGTCGAAGTTGGTCGGAAGTCACCGAGAATTCAGTTGTTATGTGAGCTTGTGAAGTGTTGCAAAGTGTTGGTATTTCCTAGTGAGTGCAGTTGTGAGTTGGGAAAGGTTGGGTTGAAATTGCAGAGTGTCATTGCTGAACGTTGAGTGGGTCTATCAATTACGTCGGTGGTCAGTTCAGAACGTCATGTGAGGTATGCTAGAAACCGTTGAGATTACTAGTGAAGTAGAGTCCCCCTTCATCCCGGTTGTTTTTGAAGAAGAAGTCGAGTCTGGGGGAGAAGTCAATCTTGAGGCAGAAGTTGCAAACATGTCGGTTGGAGCATTGGTGATTTCCAAGAAGCGTAGGGCAGGACAGCATTCTGGGTCGCCGCAGAGCAAGCGTCAGCTTCGGTACTCCACTGCTGGGGCGGGGGAAGCTCAAGGGGAAGTGGGGCCATCTAGTTGTCGGGTTGATGAGTCCGCTGCATGGGAAGGACTCTCGGCCACTGATATCTCGAGGTATGTCCCCCCCAGTTGGCGCGATGTACCTTCCCGGAAGGTGCAGAGGAATCAGAAGTACCCACTGAAGATGCCAGCGCTCCCTGTCGGGATGGAGTGCTCTCTTGACATTGCGTCGGTGTTGATGCGGCTAAAATACGATGACCATGACATGGTGGTGTACAAGGAGATTGCGTCAGACCCTTATGAGCCAGGATCACAATTGAGCGGTAATTCGGTTCCACGTGATTGGGTGCGGGGTTTGAAACAGGAAGGCCTACTAGGCCTTATCAATATGCCCCATTTTGGATAGCTATCGGAGGTCAATGCATGTGTGAAGCAGCTGCTGGCCTGCTTTCACAGTTGTACGTTGTGGATGGACGAAGCAATTCCCGTCACCGTGCACTTGATCGCAGATATTACCGGGTTTCCCAAGGATGGGGTCGACCCGTCACAGTATTTCCAAGGAAAGGAGAACAACAAAAAGCTCCACGCGCAGTTGGTCAAGCGCTACGAGTTGGAGAAGGATGGTCGGGGTTACCGCACCAGCAGCATCAATGATAAGGCGGTGCTCACCGGAACCAAGATACTTTCCTCCAAAGTTGTACGGGGTGGCTGACCCAATCAATGTAATTCAGGAATTGTGGCGTGTGTTGAACAATGTGCGGTCGGGGTGCAGATGATTTGGTCGTTGTTTCTACTGAATCAATTAACGGAGGACGTTGTGGCGGTTCAAGCCGATAAGGGCTTGTTCACATATAGCTGGCTTCTGTTATTGATTGCATTCATGGCCTGGAAGGATCCCGATGTGTACCAGGGCATGGAGGTTGACGCCGTGAAAGAGCGTCGTAGCACACGGTATCAAAACCTGTGGTTTGTTCGAGAACAAGAACAGAATAGGGAATGTACATTGTTGTTCTGGTTATATTGGGAGATGCTCTGTGCGGCTGTGACAAAAGTGCCTCGATTGTCCGAAGAGACCACAGCACAGTTCCAGCCGGTCATGGTGTTTGCAATTCGATCGCATTCCATTTATGTCCAAGCCATCCGTGACCCAGATAGGAAATGGTTGCTGACATCATATAAAGTAACGACGGCAGAGTTGGAGGCTATCATGAACGACTGGCCAATGACATGGTGCGAACCCATGGGGTTGGCCGAGATTGAGGCTGGGGAACTAGCGCAAGGTCCAAATGATCACATATCGGTGCAGGACCAGCACAGTCATCATGATTCATACTGAGAATCCATAAAGACACCAACATATGACGACAGTGACCGAGCCGTAGAAGAAAATAGAACAAAAGGGCACCAATACCCTGCGATAATCAGTGGGCTGCCCCTGTCGACGGAAGCGCAGTTGGGCTGAATCATAAAAGCAATCGCTGATGCATCCACCGCAGTAGCTCAGAAGATGACAAGGGCGACGGATGAAGGATTCCATGCACTCACTGCTCGCATGGACTCTTTTTGTGATATGGTTTCGTAAAGGACACCTGAAGAGGCAGTGGCACTGCAAGTTAGCACAATCCACACTGAGTCACGGGTCAGGAATGTGGAGATTCCCTTGACTGCGATTGCGACTGAAGACGAGGCTGTGAACGCCTTGCTGCAACAGTTGAAGAAGGTGACCATTAATGTTAACGCATTGCCAGCACAAGGATTGACAACTATGCAGACGGTTGCTAGCCGCAAAATGGATGACAGAATGCACGAGCTCAGTGGTCGGTACATGAGGTTGCAGGAGCACGAGGCAGTTGCACAAGTAGCCATCAAGGATTTCATTGGAAGGGTCGTTGCAGCACGGCAGGCTGTGGATGTGCTCGAGGAAGACATCAATAAGGAATGAGCTGAGAAGGCTCGTGAGATTGAAGAACTGAAGAAAGAACAGGACCTCCTCATCGCGGAGAAGGCCCATATGTGGGATGACAGTGTGCGGGTAGACCAAGCCATTGCGAAGGCTTATCACCATGTGTCGGAACCCGCTGAAGAGGTGGATATGCTTCAATGTGTGCAGAAAATAGGGGCTTTCATTATCCAGTTGCGGCACGAAAACTAAGAGCTAAAATCTCAGGTGAACCCCAGCACCCCTCAAGCAAAAGTGGATAACCGCAAACGAGCTATTGAGGAGATAGCAATGCAGCTGGCGGAGATGGAAACGGTGGAAACAAAGCTCACAGCTGACACTGTGTAGTTCTGGGACCGAATCATCTAGGAAGAGCAAGTTGAACAACTGATGAAGGTTCGGCAGGAAGTGGAGGGGCAGTTGGCGACACTCAAAGTGGTGATGCACGTGATTCCACCCCTGGAGTAGGTTTCTAAGTCGATGGATTTAAAATACCTGCATCAACGTGTTTCCAAGGCCGTCGAGCGATAGAAGAAGCGCATTACGCAGCTGGAGGAGTTCCAAGATGTTGGTGGCCAGTTCATGACAAAGGCTGGTGAAGCTCTCCAGGCAGTGCAGGGACATTGTCAATAAGTGGCTGTGAAGCTGACCGAGCACCCATCACCCCAGGATGTCATCGACAATCAGGAGGCGGTGACAACAGCAAAGGAAATGATGACGACAGTCAAGCAACAGTACGAGGATTTCAAATTCAAGACCACTGAGTACAGTATGTCCAGTTGATGTGGCTCGAGGGCATGCCACAAGATTGTGTTGGGGGCCTGTTGGCAGGCGGTTTGGTAAGGAAAAATTGCACCATCACCAATGCTGTGACACGTCAGAAGAGGTTGCGAAAGGCAGAAAGCTGGATTATTTTATGCATTTTTGGGTCAATTGTACCGCAGTTTACGGGTTTTTAGTCATTTGGACCGTATAATATGTACTATTGAGTCATTTGTAACGCGGTATGCGGGTTTTTGGGTCATTTGGACCGCGTCAATTAGATTTTGGTTCATTTGTCCAAGTGTAGGTTAGGAAGTTGTTAGTAAGTGGACAAGCATTGTAAAGGTGGAAGCCTATATAAAGACATAAGTTGAATCATCTTAGTACGGATCCTTGAATGTTGTTGTGTGCATCTTTGAGTTTGTATCTGAGATCAAGAGATATTGCTGAGATCTGGTTTTGTGGAGATGTTGTATCAAGGTTTTGCTGAAGTAATATGACATGACGGAACTGTTTAGTGAAATTCCCTGTGTATGTTTTATGATAATGCATGTTGCGATTCATGAATGATGATATGGTTTCTTGCTACAGTTAATACTTTAAATGATTTACTTGTCGCGATGAATGTTTCTGTTGAACAATGCTATGAATATGAATGATGTTACTTTGTATGCATAGATCTGTCTTGAATGTTGCGATAAGTTAAGTAATAGGTGCTACAACTATCCTCCTTCATTTGGCAGAAACATGGTTCCGTCCACTCTCCCTTGAATGCCTCGGGTGAGACCTCATCTACTCTGCAGGTGTTGCTGGATAGGGTAAAACCTGTCCGGGCTAGTGCTCAGGGAGATCGCGGTGGGTTGGTGTCGACAGCAATGGGAACCCCCATCGACAGGGTTTGAGTTAACAGTGCCCGCATCTCTGGTTCAGACAAATGCTTGATAGGAGTTGGTCGAGGAACTGGAGTGATGGGAGGTCATTGGGAACCCATATTTCTGAAGGGAACAAAGGTGAGTTTGGAGCATTGCTGGGCTGCGATCTTGTCCTGTGCCAACTTAGCCAACCCTAGTACTTCCATCATTGTGTTGGGAAAAAAAAATTTGACCTCTAAGTGGATTTCATCCTTGAGACCACTGATAAAACAACTCTTGTAGAATTCATCAGACAATCCTTCTATGTGATTGGTCAGTTTCTCAAATTATGTCTGATACTCTCTCACTGTGCCAAGTTGGCGAAGTTTAGTGAGTGCTCCTATGAAGTCATCGAAAGCACTAGGACCGAATCCTTGCAAAAGGAGTTGGCAAAAATCTGTCCAGTTTGGCTCGTGATGAGCTTTGATGTACCAACCGTACCATTGAAGGGCTTCCTATTCCAAATGAAAAGATACAAGTGGAACATTTTGGACATCAAAAGTATTATGCAGACTGAAATATTGTTCTGCTCGGTATATCCATCCAGTTGGATCAGTACCATTGAAGCGAGGAAAATCAAGCTTTGGGCCACGAAAATTGCTAGAAGAAGAGAACCCAGTGGCTGCAAAAGATTCTGGATGTCAGTTATTATTCATGGTTGAATGCTGAAGATAGAGGCTGAGAAATTTTTCATCTAGATCCTGGAGTTTGGTTTGGATGGCTGCAAGTGCTTCTTCCATGGTTTTTGCTCCTGCGCGGGAGACAACAATAACCAGGAGTTTTTTTTTTGAGTGGGTAGATAAACAAAAACAGAAACTGTTTTAGTAAAGGAAAATCTGGATTTGGGAAAAAAATTGATGTGTAATTTGGGTTTTACTAGGTTTTGGACACTTTCAAAGGGATAGGGAAGCAGAAAAGGGGGATTTTAGAAGCGGGGTGAAAGAATGAGAAAATTTGGTAGAGAGGGACAAGGAAGCAGAAATATGAAATGAACATTGTGGTAAAATTTGAAGGTGATTGGGTGAAAATCAAAGAAGTTATGGCAAACCCTAAAAATAGTCAAATGTAGAATTTTTGGCGTTGGGAAGTGGAATTTGGGATAGGATCCTCAAGAATGAAATATACAAAATGGGATTGCAGGGGTGTCAGGGAATTTTCAAGGGAAACGGAGTTAAAAAAAGGGAGATATGGTGGAAAAACATAATTTTATACTTTTTTTTTAGAAATGGATCTGCAACGGCGAGAAAGGGATTGGCAACATATGGATCTGCAACAGCGCGAAAGTGATCGGCAACAGATGGATCTGCAACGGCGTGGAAGGGATTGGCAACAGATGGATCTGCAACGGCGTGGAAGGGATTGGCAACAGATGGATCTGCAACAGCACAAAAGTGATTGGCAACAAATGGATCTGCAACGGCACAGAAATGATCTACAACAGATGGATCTGCAACAGCGGGAGAGACCGGCAACAGTTTTGGGCAGAGGAAATCTGCGATTTATCAGCTAAAAATAGATATGGACCCCAAGTATGTTTGGCTTCCTAATGGTTCAAGGGATTCACTCGGCCACCAATGTTGTCTAACAGCTTACGTATTGGGGCAGTACCCCTCACTCCACGACTCAGGTAAAATGGATAACCGCTTTGCCGCAAACAACAGCTCTTGGTTTACCTCATGGGTGGGAGCTAGTCATTTAGGTAGGGTTCGTTGCCCTTTTCGCTGGCAGGTCCTCTCAATGGTCCAGCTACTTCAGGGTTCCTGTGGTACTCCTCACAATGATTTTTAGGGATTATGCCCAATTACTTCCCACAGTTAAGCGAATAGGGATTATTCCCAGATGCGGAAAAAACAAATTAGCAGAAATTTCACCCAGCGAGCCCAAGAAAGTGCTCTGATACCAGATGTGAAGAACCTGCAACAATTAATTAATGAAAATACACGAAATAGAAATAAGAACAGAACTCAGAATCACTTTATTGATCACAGGCCACTTCGAGGGGGAAACCTCCTTTGAGCAAGCTCAATACAAATAACTTCATTGTACCTTCATTGGCCTCAACACACACTTATATACTAAGTCTATGCCCAATACTATGGGTCAATACCATGGGACATATAATACTACGGGACAACTTACAAAGCATATGCGTCCAATACTATGGGTCAATACCATGGGCTAATACAAACTATGGATCAACAAATACTATGGGACGACTTACAAAGTATATGCGTCCAACAACAATATACTAACAAAGTAAAGAGAAAGGTTGACACGGATTCCTAATATGTTTTTTTGTATTTTTCTAAGTAATTAATTTTTAAAAATCTTCAACACTCATGCAATAGAGGCAGATGAAGAAGTAGAAGGAATTTTTTGAACTTAGCAGATAGTTATATGGAAATTTCTCTCCAAGACACTAATAGAATTTCGCTATATGTAAAGTTCTATAAAGAATAGTTGTGCTTAGCCATTTATTATTAAATACTTTCAGTTTATGTTTAAAAAAAAGGGACACATTCAAATAGAGGTCCATGTTTAAAATCCATGCTCATTAATAAACAAAATTGCATTCCTCATATGGTCATAGCATGTCTTGATTCATCCATATTAATTGTATCCATAAAATTTCTACACATATTTCCCTCCTAATCGAAAGAAAATTATGTGTCCGGTATCCATCATAAGGCTTCAAAAAAGTATCGCCACATACCCTCCATATTCTCATTTAATATTTCTAGAAATAACCCATATAAATAATCCCAAAAGGACATTAATAATATGTTTATCCCAAACTTGGGATTACATGCATCAACTGCAAAATACAAAATATCAATTGATCACATGTAATATCCATCAACAAACCTAAAGGTGCCTAATAATCACAATACAAATCTTTTCCTGCATGAAATCAATGAAAAGGAAGATGATCATATTCATAAGGTTGTCAATCCTTAGTTCCCCATATATGCCATTGGCCCACATAGAACAAGAGACCAGCCTTTGATAATTAATTTGTCAAAAAAAGTTCTTTTCTGACTTGTAGACATGGAGAGTTTTATTTATTTATTTATTAAAGTTGACATCTACATTCTAGACTTTTCAAAAAGGGGCCTCTAACCCATGCATCCAAATAATCACCACCAAAGAATCACCCAAGATTTGAGTTTTTTGGACACCTTTTTTATGCTACAAGCAAAAGACTAAGCTTCGGAGCCACAAGTTATGCAAAGTTGTTGGAGCCTCTTTCTAGGCCAACTTTGAACTTCCATACATGGGAATCTCTCAAGTACAAAACACCACCTACTCCACTAACTTGTGGGTCTCCTCGAGCAACACCATCAAAACATGCCCAAGCACCTAAATTATGAAGAAAATTGACTTAAAATATGAAATGGCTCATTTACACATTCTGTCAAACACTTTGAGAATCTAGGGTTTTAACTTTAAATTTCTGAAAGTAAAACCACACTTCAAAAATGTAGTTCAAAACTATTGTTGAATACTGAAACAATCTTTAAGTAATATGAACACAAATGTTTTGGTCAAAGAACGGGAAAAACCTCACAACTTGGGGAAAACCCTAAGAAAAATGCATTCTTTAAGAAGAGTTCAGAAATTCAAAAACAGGAATTTCTTTACACCCTAACTGACAGATTATCCATAAATAGAATTTATTACAGAAATCAGACAACATAGAAATCTGTTCCAACCTCGATTTATGTGCCAAAGGTTGATGTACGGCCTATTGTATGGATTGTACTTTTCTATTGTATGGACTATACTTTTCAACCTCAAAATATGTGTCTGCACATGTCGGTTCAATGCACTACGGTCTGCATTAAATACATTGCTCACAGCCTTGGTATTCAAGCCACTTTCTGGGAATTTGTGCCCACACGTGTGACTGAGTTAATGTTGTTGTACGGACTGCATTGGGAACTGTGTTGATGTTCCTCTCTTGGAAATCGTGCCATTCCTTGGCTCTCTTATTGCTCTTCAAATTTTTCCTCTTCCTCTCTCTGATGGTGGGTGTTTCATTTGTCCCTCACTTTGATTTATACTTGTCTTTTGCAACTAACTTCATCAACTACCTAATCTAGGGTTGAGAATTAATTACAAAATCAAGGGTCTACATTTAATTCACTTTTAATAATTAAAAAAAATAATTATTAAATACATCACTTAAGTGTGACCCACTTTTCTAAAGTATAAAATCAATTTGACTTTATTTACATAAATGTCACTTTGTTACATAAATACATAAAGGACAAAAACTTTTCTGGTCCTCCTCATCACACCCACACCAAAAATATGGGAGGACTTCCAGAGTTATCAATTCAACACTCCCTCCTAACAAGGGAGGTCCTTCCGGTACCATCCAAATCTCATCCTCTGACTCCTGACACAGCTCCCTCCTGCTCTGGAAAGTATCTCAAAGAAGAGTGCTCGCCACTGAAAAAGTCTGACTCCTGAGATTCAGCTTGAACCTCATCAACCTACTCATCACTATCACATGTCTGGCTAAGTCTTATGCTAGTGCTCTAGAGAGAGTCACTCTCCTCATAATAATAAATGTAAACAACATGCTGATCAAATATCTTCTGCCCCATCCTCTAACTCTGACATCCATCCACCTGTCCATGGACGTACAACATGTCCTCTCAAAATATATAATCTGTCCTTGTGATCACTAATCAAGATAGTAGTCCTGACAGGACCATCGCTCCGATAAGTGAAGATATTATCGTCCCTTACCAACATCCCATAACCATCATCTTCAAGAGATGACACTAAGATTTTTCTAACTCTCATCCCAAGTACAAAGAGGACTCCATGTATCTCCAAGACTTCTCCAAGGTCTAGTTGGAACCTGACCATTCCAACCCCTCGAGTAGCTATTTTTGGACTGTCAATGTCTATCTGAATGTAGTGTCCTGGTCCCAACTCTATGATAATATGGAATGCATCATACATTCCATTCATATGTCTGTTCGACCCACTGTCAACTATCTAGACACGCTTGAAAATTGAGCTACCTACACTAGAGTCAAAAGAGGCTAGAGAAAATTCACCTGCAAATTCATTTGCAAACTCTTCCATTGCAGTAGCTGTTGAATCTTTCTTTGACTTTCCTTTCTTCTTCTCAAGACATTTCATGGCATAGTGTCCTAACTGACCACAATGATAACATTTGATCTAACTCGGATCTTTCTTCTTGTTGTTCTTCGATTTGGCTGCAAGTGCCACATCCTGCTCAGCATCCTCACTAGTTTGGCCAATCTGTGACCCATCTCGTATTTCCTCTTGGGTAAAATCATCCCATAATTTGGACCACTTGGGAAGTTTTTCTCTTCCCGCAATACATTTCACAAAGACCTCCCACTTCTTGGTGAAACCCTTCAGGGCTATCCTCACCAACTCTGAATCATGGATAGTCTCTCCTACTGCTGCCAACTTGTCCTTGACTTGTGTGACACGAGTCAAGTAGGAGGCTACACCCTCATCTTTGTTCATTTTGATACAGTGTAGCTTGTCTTTTAGGGTCATCTTTCGGTTCTCATTCTTTGCTTCGAACAACTTGATCAATGTGTCCCACATCTCTTTAGCAGTTTTCTTTTCTGCTAAGTGTGGGATGAGATGGTATTTAACCCCATCCAGTATAACTCTTTGGGCTCTGGCTTCAAGAGCTTCAAACTCCATAAGCTCATCTTTATATGTTGGCTTAGTCATGACACTGTTAGTAAAACTCCAAACCCTAAGTTCATTTAACACAACAATGATTCTTACTTTCGATGGAATGTAGTTGGATACTCCATCCAACCTATCCTAAAACCTAATGCTCATCATGGAAAATAACTTGCAACCAAAAATAACTAAAAGATAAATCTAACACCCTTCTGAAACTTCAAAGAACACTTGCTAACTTTCTTTTCAATATGGATCTGTTAAACTGAGATTTGATACCATCAGCTCTAATACCATGAAGAAAATTGACTTAAAATATGAAATGGCTCATTTACACATTCTGTCAAACACTTTGAGAATCTAGGGTTTTAACTTTAAATTTCTGAAAGTAAAACCACACTTCTAAAATGTACTTCAAAAATACTATTGAATACTGAAACAATATTTAAGCAAGATGAACACAAATGTTTTGGTCAAAGACCGAGCAAAACCCCACAACTTGGGGAAAACCCTAGGAAAAAATTATTCTTTAAGAAGAGTTCCGAAATTCAAAAACTGGAATTTCTTTACACCCTAACTGACAGATTATCTATAAACAAAATTTATTATATAAATTACACAACCTAGAAATATGTGCCAACCTCGATTTTTGTGCCAAAGGCTGTTGTACGGCCTGTTGTATGGATTGTACTTTTCGGTTGTATGACCTGTACTTTTCAGCCTCAAAATATGTGCTTGCACATGCTGGTTCAATGCAATGTGGTCTGCATTAAATACACTACTCACAGCCTTGGGATTCGAACCACTTTCTGGGAATTCATGCCCACACGTGTGACTAAGTTAATTATACTATACAGACTGCATTGGGAACTGTTTTAATGTTCCTCTCTTGGAAATCATGCCCTTCCTTGGCTCTCTTCTTGCTCTTCAAATTTTTCGTCTTCCTCTCTTTGACGGTGGGTGTTTCATTTGTCCCTCTCACTTTGTTTTATACTTGTCTTTTGCAACTATCTAATCTAGGGTTGAGAATTAATTACACAACCAAGGGTCTACATTTAATTCACTTTTAATAATTAAAAACATTAATTATTAAATACATCACTTAAGTGTGACCCACTTTTCTAAAGTATAAAATCACTTTGACTTTATTTACATAAATGTCACTTTGTTACATAAATACATAAAGGACAAAAACTTTTTTGGTCCTCCTCATCACACCCACACCAAAAATATGGGAGGACCTCCAGAGTTAACTTTTCAACAAATTATCCATCTTTTCCACATCAATTTGTCTTTGAGATTTTTGTTCTTCTTTTGGATTATAACAACTTAAGAATTTTTTGACCTTGAGAAGCATAATGAACAATTGCAATAATATCATCTTCAAACATAATAGCATTTATCAAATTTGCATGCCCCATGCTATAATAATCAACAAAGATTTATATCTCTTTAAATTCACGTTCTCACACCGAGTCCTCAAGCATACCTCGAGTAATAGACTCCTATGTACATCATTCAACCTTGTTAGAGACTTAACCTCTTTCCAATTAACCTTTACATCATAAGGACTCAATAAGAGCATATGTTGTATACTTTCCTTTTCTTTCTTACAAAGTGCACACCTATTGGGACCATGCATATTCCTCTTCTGCAAAATATCTTAAGTAAAAAGAGAGCTCTATGTTATTCATCAAGGGTACTTTTATTTTCAGGGAAGTAATCTCACCTCACCCTCAGACACTTAGGTGAAGAATGGGGAAGCTAGTATCAAGGTATCCCTCTTGGAGCTCAATCCATTCTTCTCCTGTAATACCCTGTGTGTTAATCCCTTGGACATATGTTGTGGATATTATTTGTGTTGTGGTGTGGCACTAGGTGCATGGACTATGGACTATGGACATTGTTATTATTATTATTAATTAAATAAATAGCTCAACCTGGACAACTAATGTAGCTGGGGGGCTATGGATTCCACATGTGAAGGGGTTGGGGACTAAGAGTTGTGGCTCTCCCTAACAACACTCTGTGTTTCCTATTTTTGGTTATTTTAGCCTATGTTGGTATTATTGAGCCTAATTCATGATTTAATGGGCCTTCCTTAATGCTTAGATGGATTTCGCTTGTAAAATGTGCCCCTTTGGTGGTTTTGTAACTCCTTTCTGGAGGTTACACTTGGTTTTGTAACCCCCACTTGCAGAAGTTCACCCTCACTGGCTATTTTTAGCCTTGACACCTCAAAAGTTGTGTACTCCCCTAATGTTTTGTAAACTCCTCTCACTGATTCTAGTTGGCCTCTTTGGGTTGGATTTAACCTCTTATGGTTTGGGTAACCTCCATAGTGAGTTGGAGTTAGACTCTTGGAGTGGATTCAAATTGCTCTATATGAATTCGAATGGGCTCTCTCATGGGCTCTCTCTTGCCTATTGGAATAAAGGTGCATGATCGTGTGGAGGATAAGCATTATATGGCTAAATATTGAAGTCTTTTGTGAGGGTGGTTATATCCGAAGGGTCGTGGTGAGCGCGGATAGTCACAACTCACCAGGCAATGAATATTGAAGGCCTTGTAATGAGGTTTGAAGACCCTGTAATGGGGATTGAAGATTTACTATGCAAAACACAACATGATTCCTTGTCCCATTGCTTGTACCTATATGGATATCTTCACATGAATCTCGACAGTGGATGGTGATGTCCCAAGGGACCGTGTGGTGAAGGGAATCCCATTGCACTAGGTAGTGTAGATGGAAGGTAAAGTTTAAATGAAGAAAGGTGTAGTTGTGGTTTCTGACAGTGTGGAAAGGGAGAAACCATATGGTATGGTTCAACCATTATGAGAATTTATGGGTTGTGAGACCTATTCCATTGCGTCCATAGTGACATTTGTTGTAAGGAACACCTTTTATTTCACTGAAAATGGTTTCAATATGAGTAAGATATGGTCATTTTTATGTGGCAGGGTTCTTGAGAAGGGCGTAACCACATCTTCTGGTTTAGATGTTTATGATCATTTATGGGTTGTGAGACCTATTCCATTGCATCTCGAGCAACGTTTTCAGTAACGAATACCTTTTTTTTCATTGAAAAATATTTCCATGTGGCTGAGATACAGTTATTTTTGTGTGGTAGTGTTTCTAGTATTGAGATGAGCGCACCATACGTGTTGGTTTGAGAGTACCTCTCATGTGGATATATGGCCTCATCTCGGGGTGACATGTTCAAGTATGGATTGACTTGACTGTGTCTATGGCTGGGTGGAAATTTGTCTGGTTGAATCTAGTTGCCACTCAATCAGCTAAGTATTTTATTATATGTGTATTTATTGCATCCTTGGAATTAGATGTACTCATTGATTTGATTTGCTTATGATCTATATGGTTGTAGGTGATAGCATTGAGATATAATTTTATATGGATGTAGATGATATTTTTCATACTTGAATTTGTTCATGTTGATATTGCTATGGTTGGTAGTCTATGATGATTATTTTATTATGTACTTATTTACAGTATTTTGATGTACATGTGCTCATTGGATCTAGTTTTTGCTTATGGTTTGTATGGATGTAGGTGACAGCCATGAGATCTTATGTTATTATCATATTTATGGCTATAGATGGAATCCCTCACATCTAGTTTTTACTTAAGTTAATATGGTTGTAGGTGGCAGTCAGTAGCTCTAGTTTCTAGCTTTGTCAATATGGTTGAATATGGCAGCATGTGGATCTTTTATTTATATTGCTAGAGTTAGCTTGCAAATCTGATTTTATTAACGGTTATATGGTTGTAGAAGATATGATTGATTGATGTTATGTTACATGTTAAAAGTTGATTCAGGTCCATTTACAATCATGTTTGCATTTACCTTGCATATCATGTGCATATGGAAGATGAATGGTATCATACTTGTCTTTAAGAAGGTTGATTGTTTTATTTATTTGGCTTGTTGGCATGATGGCCCAGACTTAGATAGCCATATCCCGTTGTGCATTTACCTTGATTCAACCTTCCTTGGGGTTTACATGTGCCCATGACCTTGGTTTTGGGGTCAGGTACCTTACATCTCCAAACTTTGTTTATGGAAGGTAGATTGACTACCAATAGCAAAGGCAATTTTTAACCCAAAAGGACCCAATGCGATTTTATCATGAGACCTTTATGGACTTGGGACAAGAGCATCTACGAATTGAGATAACCATTGTGATTATTCATTAAGGATATTTAAGGACATGATACCCTCCTAATTTACTTATTTTGGGATTTTACCTTGAACTTTTCAATGAAAGCCCATTTCTTTTAACATTAAGTTTGCTCCTTATGCTAGCTTTTTCCTTTGAAAACTTTGTTGTCCTAGTCTTCCACACAAAAAAAATGAAGCATGGGGATAGCTGACAAACCTATTTAAATAAAACATGTTTCCAAAGGGTATTTGGTCATTTTTTGTTAATTTCATATATTGTGGAACCTCTTGGGGGATTTTGTCCACTAAACTTGCTTCACATGCCCCATACTTGCTTTGCATATTCATATGAATGCTATGGTCTACCTCCTCGTCTTTTAAACATCTAGCAAGAAATTTAGCTCCCCAACAAGTACTGCTTCCACTTGACCAAGGAATGCATTATTGCCAATGTTTCTTTGTCATATGTAGATTCTGTTTGCTCATTTGGTTTTAACTTTCAACTTTTGAAGGCAATGGGATGATTTTCTTGCATGAGGACGGCTCCTACACCTGTTCTTGAAGAATCACATTCAAGGATAAATGTTTTTTTGTGAAATATGGAGCTACCAAGATCGGAGTGGATGTCGTTAAGGTTTTTAACTTTTCAAAACATGCTTCAGCATCTTTATCCCATTTGAAGGCATCCTTTTTCAATAGTGCTGTTAGCAGTGCCACAATCTATGCGTAGCTATGAACAAATATTCTATAGTAACCTGTCAGGCCTGGGAATCCCCTTAATGATGTGATTGATTTGGGTCTAGGCCACCTAGTAATTGCCACAATTTTCTTTGGGTTTACCTTGATGTCTTCAGCCGAAACGATATGTCCCAAAAACTCTTTTTTTCCCAAAACTGCATTGAGATTTGTTAGCATAAAACATATTTTCTTCAAGGAGCTTTAATATTGTTTCTACGTGCCTGAGGTGTGAGCTCCAATTTTTGTTGTAAAAAAGGATATCATCAAATAAGACAAGTACAAACTTCCTCAGCTATGGATGGAATAATTCATTAATCACATATTGGAATGTTACAGGAGCATTGGATACTACAAAAGGCATGACCCGAAATTCATACAAGCCTTCATGGGTGCAAAAGGAAGTTTTTGGAATATCTTCCTCTCGAATTAAAACATAGTTACCCCTATTAGATGACAAAGGGAAATTGGTACTAGATCCCGAATGCATTTTAGAAGTTAAAACCAAAACGCTCCATTCCATATCAGTCAATGAGTACCTTGTCAAGTGGAAAAAATTGCCAACAGATGAAGCTACTTGGGAGAATGCAGATTTTAGATTGAGACACTTGTCTTTACTAATACTTCGTGGATGAATTATTTCAAGGATGGATGACTTTTAATATACTTAAATGTATATTACAATTAATTATACATTTGATAATTTAAGTATATTACAAGTAATCCCTCCCTAGAATATTTCATCCATGAAGTATTGATAAAGATAAGTGTCTCAATCTAATATATTCATTCTCCCAAGTAGTTTCATGTTCTGACAATTTTTTCCACTTGAAAAGGGACTCATTGATTGATCTGGAATGGAGCATTCTTGTTTTAACTTCTAAAACACTTTCAAGCTCTAGTACAATTTCCCTTTGTCATCTTACATGGGCAACTCTGTTTGTATATGGGCTGTCGAACCCAATTTTTTCTTTAAGCATGCAACATGGAAAACATCATGTACTTTTCCCTTGTTTGGTATATCTAGAGCATATGCCACTTGTAATACACACTTTTGTACTTGATAAGGACCATAAAACTTGGGTGCAAGTTTATGATTTTTGGAATTTTTGAGCAAGGTTTGTTTATATGCTTGGAGACAAACAAACACCCCATCACCCACTTCAAATTCATGACCAATTCTCTTTAAACCCGCTAATTGTTTCATACAATTCCTTGCTTGTTCGAGATGGTTCTTCATAATATGTATGACCTCATCGGAAGTAGCTAGATAGACTTTTACTGCATGAACCTTGAAATTGTTAATAACGTATTATTTAGATATCGGAGGTGGATACCCATATAAGCCCTCAAAAGGGCTCATTTTTGTCGAGGTGTGATATGTACTATTGTACCACCAGTATGCAAGGTGTGTCCTATTTATCCATTGTGTCTGGTGATCATTCACGAAATTCCTAAGGTATCCTTCAAAACATTTATTAACCACTTCTATCTATCCATCTGTCTACGGGCGGTAAGAAGTACTCATAGTTAATGAGGTGCCAACTTGGTGGAACAATTCCTTCCAAAAATTGCTAGTAAATTTGGGGTCCCTATCACTAACGATAACTTTGGGAAACCCATGGAGCTTTAATATATTTTTTACATAGCTATTAATGACTTTACTAGATTTGGACTTTGATGAAATCCCAATAAAATGGGCATATTTGGTTAATCGATCTACTATTACTAATATGCTATCTTTCCCTTCAGAAGTAGGAAGACCGGTGATAAAATCCATGGATATTTCAGACCATTTATGAG
Organism: Larix kaempferi; assembly: GCA_027924585.1. Lineage (NCBI taxonomy): Eukaryota > Viridiplantae > Streptophyta > Pinopsida > Pinales > Pinaceae > Larix > Larix kaempferi. The sequence continues at coordinate 1,176,422 of BSBM01000841.1, forward strand.
CTAGGATATGAAGGGGTTGGAAAATCCTTGGAAAAGCAATTGCTTCAAACTTTTTCCGCTAATAGGTATCACATTCTGCCACATATTTCTGAATATCGGACTGCATACCCTTCCAAAAGAAGGATTGTTGTATTTTATGGTATGTTTTGAAAAATCCAACATGACCTACTACCGGAGAACCATGGTTCTCTTTTAAAACTTGATTTTTGAATTTTGAAGAGATGGGAAAATGTATCCTTTGTTTGTACCACAATATGTCATTCTCCCATGAGTATTTGGAATTTGCTTCCCTTTTGCTTTCATCTTCCTCTATTAACTTCCCTATTTACGGGTTTTTGACATACTCTGTTTGAACCTCTGAGATTCATTCGGGAATTGAAATGGAAATGGCACACAGTGTGGCATCATTTTCATGTTTTATTGATAAGCTATCTACGGTCGAATTTTCCTTTCCCATTTTATAAAGGATGTTGAAATCAAAACCTATATTTTTCTCACCCATTTTTGTTGTTTCAATGAAAGATCCTCCCGAGTTAGGAAATACTTCAAAATTTTATGATTTGTTTTGATGATAAATTTAGCTCCCAACAAGTACTACTTCCAATTGACCAAGGCATGCATTATTGCTAACATTTCTTTGTCATATGTAGATTTTGTTTGCTCATTTGGTTTTAACTTTACATTTTCAAAGGCAATGGGATGATTGTCTTGCATGAGCACAACTCCTAAACCTATTCCTAAAGCATCACACTCAAGGATAAATGGTTTTGTGAAATATGGGGCTGCTAAGACTGAAGTGGATGTCATTAAGTTTTTCAACTTTTCAAAACATGCTTCAACATCTTTATCCCATTTGAAGGGATCCTTTTTTAATAGTGTTGTTAGCGTCACCAGAATCTTTGCATAGTTATTAACAAATCTTATATAGTGACCTGCCAGACCTAGGATTCCCCTTAATGATGTGATTGATTTGGTGGTAGGCCACTCAGTAATTGCCACAATTTTATTTGGGTCTACCTTGATGCCTTTAGCTAAAGCGACTTGCCCCAAAAACTCTATTGTTTTTCTCCCTAAACTGCATTTAGATTTGCTAGCATAGAACTTATTTTCTTCAAGGTGCTTTAATATTGTTTCTATGTTCATGAGGTGTGAGCTCCAGATTTTGTTGTAAACAAGGTTATCATCAAACAAGACAATTACAACCTTCCTTAGGTACGAATGGAATAATTCATTCATCATAGCTTGGAATGTTACAGGAGCATTGGATAGTACAAAAGGCATGACCCAAAATTCATACAAGCTTTCATGGGTGCGAAAAGCGATTTTGGGACTATCTTCCTCTAAAATTCAAATAGAGTTAACCCTGTTAGATGATGAAGCAAAATTGTTACTAGAGCCCGAATGAATTTTAGAAGTTAAAACCAGAACACTACTTTCCAGATCAATCAATGAGCAACTTGTCAAGTGGAAAAATTCACCCGAAGATGAAGCTGCTTAGGAGAATGAATATTTTAGATTGAGATACTTATCTTTACCAATACTTCGTGTACGAAGTATTTCAGGGAGGGATGACTTCTAATTGTAATATACATTTAAGTATATTAGAAGTCACCCCTCCCTGAAATACTTCGTCCACAAAGTATTGGTAAAGATAAGTGTCTCAATCTAAAATCTTCATTCTCCCAAGTAGCACAAATTTTTCCACTTGACAAGGTGCTCATTGACTGATCTAGAATGGAGCGTTCTGATTTTAACTTCTAAAATGCATTCGGGCTCTAGTACCAATCTCCCTTTGTCATCTAAAAAGGGTAACTATGTTTGCATGTGGGTTGTCGAACCCATTTTTTTTCTTTAAGCATGAAACATGGAAAACATCATGTAGTTTTCATTTGCTTGGTATATATAGAGCATATGCCACTTGTCCTACTCACTTCCGTACTTGATAAGGACCATTAAACTTGGGCGCAAGTTTATGATTTTTGGAATTTTTGAGCAAGGTGTGCTTGTATGGTTGGAGATGAACAAACACGCAATCACCCACTTCAAGTTCACGATTACTTCTCTTTAAATATGCTTGTTGCTTCATATGATTCCTTGCTTGTTAGAGATGGTTCTTCAGTATACGTATGACCTCATTGGAAGTAACTAGATAGTCTTTTACTGTGGAAAACTTGAAATTGTTGATAACATATTATTTAGTTGTTGGAGGTGGATACCCATATAAGGCCTCAAAAGGGGTCACTTTTGTCAAGGTATGATATGTACTATTGTACCACCATTCTGCAAGGTGTAGCCAATTTATCCATTGTGTCTGGCGATCATTCACAAAATTCCAAAGGTATCCTTCAAGGCATTTATTAACCACTTATGTATGTCCATTTTTCTGGGGGTGGTAACAAGTACTCATTGTTAATGAGGTACCAACTTGGTGGAACAATTCCTTCCAAAAATTGCTAATAAATTTGGGGTCCCTATCACTAACGATAACTTTGGGAAACCCATGGAGCTTTAATATATTTTTTACATAGTTATCATCGACTTGAATAGCTTTGGCCTTTGATGAAATCCCAATGAAATGGACATATTTAGTTAATCAATATACGATTACAAATGTGCTATGTTTCCCTTTAGAAGTAGGAAGTGACCGGTGATAAAATCCATGGATATTTCATACCATTTATGAATTGGTATATGAAGGGGTTGGAGAAGCCTTGGAGGAGCAATTGTTTCAAACTTTTGTTGCTGACAGGTATCACACTCTGCCACATATTTTTGAATATTAGACTTCATACCCTCCCAAAAGAAGGATTGTTGTATATTATGGCATGTTTTGAAAAATCCAACATGGCCTACTGTCGGAGAATCATGGTTCTCTTTTAAAACTTGAGTTTTGAATTTTCAAGAGTTGGGAAAATATATCCTTTGTTTGTACCACAGTATTTCATTCTCCCATGAGTATTTGGAATTTGCTTCCATGTTTCTTTCAACTTCCTCCATTAGCCTCCTTATTTCTGGGTTTTCGACATACTCAATTTGAACCTCTGAGATCCATTTAGGAATTACTATGGAAATAGCACACAATGTGGCATCATTTTCATGTTTTCTTGATAAGCTTTCATTTTCCTTTCCCTTCTTATAAAATATGTCAAAATCATAAACCATGATTTTGATAACCCATTTTTTTTCTAACGAAAGATTCTTCTGGGTTTGGAAATACTTCAAACTGTTGTGATATGTTTTGACAAGCAACAAGTATTGCTTCCACTTGACTAAGGCATGCAATACTGCCAACATTTATTTGTCATATGTAGATTTTTTTTGCTCATTTGGTTTTAATTTTTTACTCTTGAAGGCAATGGGATGATTGTCTTGCATGAGCAGAACTCCTACACCTGTTCCTGAAGCATCAGATTTAAGGATAAATGTTTTTTGAAATCTGTGGCTACCAAGACTAGAGTGGATGTCATTAATGTTTTCAACTTTTCAAAATATGCTTCAGCATCTTTATCCCATTTGAAGGCATCCTTTTTTAATAGTGATGTTAGCTACGCCACAATCAATGCGTAGTTACAAACAAATATTCTATAATTACCTACAAAACCTAGGAATACCCTTAATGATGTGATTGATTTGGGGCTAGGCGACTTAGTAATTTCCATGATTTTCTTTGGTTCTACCTTGATGCCTTCGGCCGAAACAATATATCCCAAAAACTTTATCTCTTTTTGCTCAAAATTACATTTAGAGTTGTTGGCGTATAACTTATTTTCTTTAAGGAGCTTTAATATTGTTTCTACTTGCTTGAGGTGTGAGCTCTATTTTTTTATCTAAATAAGGATATCATCAAGGAAGACAAGTACAAAATTCCTCAGGTATGGAAGGAATAAGCCATTCATCATAGCTTGGAATGTTGCAGGAGCATTGGATAGTCCAAAAGGTATGACCTGAAATTCATACAAGCCTTCGTAGGTGCAAAAAGCAGTTTTGGGAATATCTTCCTCTTGAATTCAAACAAAGTCATCTTTGTTAGATGACGAAGGGAAATTGGTACTAGAGTCTAAATGCATTGTAGAAGTTAAAACCATGATGATCTAGATCAATCAATGAGTACCCTGTCAAGTAGAAAAAATTCCTAGAATATGAAGCTACTTGGGAGAATGTAGATTTTAGATCGAGACACATTATCTTTACCAATACTTCGTGGACGAAGTATTTCAAGGAGGGATGACTTGTAATATAATTAAATGTATATTACAATTTTAGATCGAGACACATTATCTTAACCAATACTTCGTGGACGAATTATTTCAGGGAGGGATAACTTGTAATATACTTAAATGTATATTACAATTATTAAAGGTATTAATTCCAATATACATTTAAGTATGTTACAAGTCATCCCTCCCTGAAATACTCCATCCATGAAGTATTGGTAAAGATAATGTGTCTCAATCTAAAATCTTCATTCTCCCAGTAGCTTCATCTTCTGGCAAATTTTTCCACTTGACAAGGTACTCATTGACTGATTTGGAGTGGAGTGTCCTGATTTTAATTTCTAAAATGCATTCAGCCTCTAGTACCAATTTTCCTTCGTCATCGTCATCTAATAGGGGTAACTCTGTTTGTATGTGGGTTGTCGAACCCAAATTGTTTCTTTAAGCATGAAACATGGAAAACGTCATGTATTTTTCCTTTGTTCATTATATTTAGAGCATATGCCACTTGTCCTACTTGCTTTCGTACTTGATAAGGACCATAAAACTTCAATGCAAGTTTATGATTTTTGGAATTTCTTAGCGTGGTTTGTTTATATAGTTGGAGACGACAAACACCCAATGAACCACTTCAAATTCATGATCAATTCTCTTTAAATCCACTTTTTGATTCATACTATTCCTTGCTTGTTCGAGATGGTTCTTCAGAATATGTATGATTTCATCGGAAGTATCTATATAGCCTTTTACTATGGGAACCTTAAAATTGTTGATAACATATTCTTTAACTGTCGTAAGTGGATACCATTACAAGGCCTCAAAAGGGGTCTTTTTTGTTAAGGTATGATATGTACTATTGTACCACCATTCTACAAGTTGTATCCAATTTATGCATTGTGTTTGCCAATCATTCATGAAATTCCTAAGGTATCCTTCAAGGCATTTATTAACCACTTCTATATGTCCATATGTCTGGGGTGGTGTTAACACCTAAAAAGTGCTCACTAGCTCATTTCCTTATTCACATGACCCATTTGTCCACTTTTTCCACCATCTGATCCTCTAAAGCCAACAAAAGGTCACCAAAAGACCTTAATACACCCCTTTTCCCACTCAAAAATATTATTTTTCCTAAAAAAGCATAAAAAACCCTCAAAAAGGGTCCAAAATTCCCAAAAATATTAAAAAGGGAATAAAAATATTAATTTTATTCAAAAAAGTAAAAAGGAGGGAAAAGTACCTAAACCATGTTGGTCAATACCATTGGTTTCCACAAAACCATAATGGTATTCCCCACCACCAAAACCTATAAAAAGGTGGTAGGGGCTCCTCATTTCACATCCATCCATCTTCCTATCCTCATGCTGCCAAAATATCCCTTGAGCTTTTGGCCATTGTAGCAACCTTGGAGAAAGGACCCTTCGGAGTTTGGAGCTGCTCACCCTTGGAGCTTCTCAACTATCTTCATCACTTGGAGGTATTATTATTGCAAGCACTTGCTTGCCCCCATTTTCAATACAAAATTATTTCTTATACTTCTTGTTCTTGTTTTTTAATTCAAAAATGCACATGCTAGTTTAGTTTAGATTTAGATTTAGTTTATTGTTTTTGCTTAATATTGAAACTGCTGCTACTAGTTAGCAGGTGCCCATTGCACTAAGCTTGGTTGCAAAACCAAGCCAACAGTTTTTGGCAACTCCGCTGCTTTCAAATTTTTAGATCTCACTTTTGCTTTAGATCTTAGTTTTTGATAGTATTAGTTAGTTTAATTCATAGATCTGCCACCCTAGACAGCAGATCCATTGCTGTTCTAGATCTTGGCCCATTTTATTGCCATTAACAGCCTGAAATTCTCAATTTTCGGGTTCGTTTTTCGGCGTCCGCGCATGGCTTTCGCCTCGCGGCTTTTTGCCCAACAGTCGTGCGGCTCATCGCGACTGCGCGGCCCTTTTCCGCGCGGTTCACCGCGGCTTCACGGCCAATTAGCGCGCTGCACATCGCGGCTTCGCGGACATTTTCCGCGCTACACATCGCGACTGTGTGACGAAATCCCGCACGGTCCATCGCGGCTTCGCGGCTGAAACCCGTGCTGCCCATCGCGACTGTGCGACAAAAACCCGCGCGGTCCATCACGGCTGTTCTGTCAAAACCCGCGATGCCAATTTTTTCCATTCGGCCAATCCGTTTAAAAAAATAATTTTTTACTGTATTTTCTGCCCACATAGCACATTTTACAGTACTAAAATTCCAGCATTGTTTACAGCCATAGGAAAATTTTACTATTTAGAATGCATCTTTGAAAAAGTCTTTTTAAAAATTTTCAGAAATTGAAAGAAGGATTTATTTGCATTTTATCTAGATTAAAATTTTGCTGTTTGCTTCTTTGATATTTTGCCCATAGCAATTTTTAAAAAAAAGAAATCCATTTATTTCTGAAAGAAGTCATATTATTTGCTTTCCTATTTCAAAAGATCCTTTGTTTTTTGAATAGTCTTTGCAAAGCATTTAATTTCCATTTATTGAAGAAGTCATATTATTTGCTTTACTATTTCAAAATATCCTTTGTTTTTTGAATATTTTCTGCAAAGCATTTACTTTTTCAATTTCAGTTTAAAATACCACACGTGCACCCACTCAAACACATAATTTAAACTGAGCCTTAAAACTTACCCTAACTTCAACCCACTTTTAACCCCACTTGGGGAACATTAAAAGAACTTTGTAGCTAGGTAGTATTGAGGGGATAGGTGTTCCAATAACACCCCTCAGTTATTACATTTGAGACATAGTTGTTGTCCATTAGGGAACCAAAATCTCCTAGTATTTGTTGGCACGATCATAACCAGTTTATCGGAAGGCCTCTCCCCTAGGAGGGTTGAAGTCGCGAGGATGGTTCCGGAAGCCTGAGTGGAATACCGAAATCCATTCAGTAACCGAAGGATACCATTCGCAGTTCTCGGGATATCCCTGTATGGGGGTATTGCGGTAAAAGGACCAAACGGCAGATTTACCTTTTCTGGACATGTCATGAATGGAGTATCCTAGTTTCCATTCTTTAGGATTGATTACCCGGTGTCCCTCCCGGTAGGGGGATATCTAGCCGTTGATTCAACACTCAATATTGTCTGACTTGGATTTCATCACCTTGCAGAGAATATCGTTTGTTGATTCACAATACTTTTAGTTAGGTGTTTGCATGATACAATCCACCTTTGGTCTAGTAGAACCTCTTTTTTCTAGAAGTTGTTTACATGTTGGTATTCTGACCATTTTTTGCATCCCTCCACTTATTATAGCACAGCTGCTATAATAAGTGCATTTTGAGGTTGATTTTTTGGCCTGAGAGCCTTCATTTTCACTCCCCTTCTTGCACCCTTGGTTGCATTAGGGTTTTGAGTTTTTTATACATTACCATTTTACACAGAAGATTTTTACACAAAAAACTTATTTCTCACCATTGAGAATTTTAGACGCTCTCGTCGTCTTCAGGGTGAACCCCCAGAGTTCAGTCTACTTGGCTCTCCATGTCACTGACAGCGAGCCTTATCCCTTGACTCGACACATCGTCGGTCGAACAGACAGTCATCCGATTCTGACGCGCCTATCTTCACATTAGATTTTGAGGCAGAATCCGAAAACCCTACCGAGTTATTACCAACCAACCTCATGGCTGGGACACAATTCGACCCACTTTTTACCAGCACCATAGGTGATACATCCACAGACCCTTCTATTGCGGTGCCATCCATGGCAACAACTACCCCCCTGGGTATGCCTAATATGGGGGACACTCCATTTTTAGGGATGCCCAACACAAGACCACCTCCTATTACGGGTATGCCGAACATAAGGGTCACACCCCCTCTCATTTCCACAACCCATATCCCAGGAATCCCTACTGCTATTCCTAACCCTGGTGTAACCCATGTTGCACTTGGAAACGCTAGCCCATACCAGACCACAGCTATTGGAGGACACATACCTTCAATACCTAGCATACCTTTAGGCGCTACTGGACCCCTACATCATACCACCATGACTAGTCATGTCCCAGTCACTACGCCACATCCATCTGTTAGCTTACCGTACATGGTGAGTCTGAACTTACCAGACTTAGCCAGGTTAACCAATGATCCTATCAGACACGACCCTGCGTGGCCTCACATGCCCACCAAAATCCCCTCTGACATCCCTAAGTTTGAGGGCAAGGCAGGTGAGGACCCCCAAAACCATATCATGTCCTTCCATCTATGGTGTTCCTCCAACTCCATAGTGGACGACTCTGTCCGCCTCTGTCTGTTACAGCGCACCTTCACTGGCTCTGCAGCCAGGTGGAATATCGAGCAACCCCATGGGACCCATGCCACCTTTACCTCCCTTGCCTCGACCTTCCTGCAGTTCTTCCAGTTACCCGTCCGCTATGACGCGGGAGTCAAAATCCTACTGTCTTGCAAACAGAACACGGCCACCCACATCACTGACCACATTCATGAGTGGCGTCGACGCCGAAGCCTCTGCAAAATCAAGTTAGACGACCGCATCTTCTTAGATTGGTTCCTAAAATCCCTCCTCCCTCTCATTGCCAAGGATGTGGCATCCGAACGACCCCAGTCTGAAGAAGAGGCCATCCTCAAAGCCCAATAGTTTGAACTCATTTACGCCCAATCGGGTTATCGGTATACCATTATACCAGACGCCCCTCGGGGCGATTCATCCCAACACGATGCGCCGGGGGCATCCCATGCCACAGATGGCATCATTGGTCGTATGGCCTCGCATCCCCAACCCTTTTCCATTGCACATCTTAGCCATGGCCCCGACCTTTTGCGGGCTACATCTCAATCTGGAGCAACCAATTCATATGCTCCCATGGCACATCACCACCATACCCACGGACCCTCATGTCCACCACAGTGCTTTGGTCATGCACCATCCGCATACGCCCCCCCAGCCGCACCTAAACCAATGTATTACCCGCAGCAAGCTGCGACAGCTAACCCAACACCTCCAATATCTCAGGGTTACCAACAACCCCAGCAAGTAACTGGACCACCTCCAGCCCCACCAACTTATTATGCACCGCAACCTGCTCCCGCACCTGCGGCGAACCAAAATCCTCCCACTGCTCAAGGGCAAGTGTACACACAACACAATCAGCCCCAACACCAAAACAACCAGCGCAACCAGGGCGGGCAACAAAACCATGGAAGAGGACGTAACCGCAGAAACAACCAACAACAACATCAAGGTCCCCCACCTCCCAATCCTCCGCAAAATAACAACGCTGCTCCTCCCAACCAGAATCCGGATCGTAATCCCAGGTAGCCCAAAAACAATAACCTCAGAACAAACCATCCTTGTTCTATTTGCGGGGTCTATGGCCATTACACACATGCTTGCCCACATTTGGAGCGAGCTCGGCAACTCTGGACTGACGATGCCCATCGTCGAGGACAAGCGGCTCCTCAGCCGCCACCCAACCCTCCACCACCTCAACATCAACCTTTGGTGCTTCAAAACCCCTTTCCAACCCAAGGCGTAGTGAACACTCACCCGTTAGCTCCCCCTCAGGGAAACGCACCACCACAACAAATCACTTATGCCGCTCCTGATCAACCCATGTTTGATTCAGATACCCATCACTTGTTGATGATGTCATCCGCAGATGCCAACCTCCAAACCCGCCGGAACCAATATGGCTCCACCCCTGAAGCCCCTCCTGTCGATAAGAACACTAACGTTCATCCCACAGATCAGACATTACGTCTACCCCCGGCTCCTCTCGATGGCGCTTCTAAAGCACCTCGCTTCCCACTTCGTCGCATCAACAATAATCCCAATGCTCGTGCTGCGTAAAATTACAACATTGTAGATGACTTAGCCCAGTCTCCTGCAACCATGTCTGCTTTATAAGTCTTAAAAAACTGTCCTTCACAGCGCAAGACTTTGCTCTCTGCCATTGGCGCTATTGACCCCAATGATTCACAACTGATGGCATTCGATTCAGACCAGTCCGAACCTCGCTTGCCTTCCACTTTAGCATTCCAAGTTTCCGTTTCCGTTCGGACTCTTGTCATCCATCGGTGCATTATCGATGAAGGGGCCTCTACATGCGTCATGTCTACATTCGTTTGACAGAAGTTGGGATCTCCTACTCTCCAGCAGTCCACCGCTGCATTGCGAGCCTACGATGGTCGTTCGGCTCAACCCCAAGGTCTCTTAGCTAATGTCCCCGTCCAGCTGGCGGGTAAAATCGTGCTCATTGACATTGAGGTCATCAATGCCCAACTCGATTATAACCTCTTACTTGGTCGCAGCTCCATGTATGCCATGCGGGCGGTTGCCTCATCCATTTTCCGTACTATGATGTTCCCCCATGAGGGACGCATGGTCAAGATCGACCAACTTACCTACTACGATCCCAAGGCCCCCGCCGCACCTAAAAATGTTCTCCCTATGATTGAACAACCCATTTGTGGTGCAACTACCTCGTTTGTTTCCTCCGTGGGACCCGGACTTTACTCCGACGTGCCGATGACTTCTACATTCCAATCTATTCCACCACCGACACCGGAGACACACGTCGCTAACCTCTGTACTCTTTCCCACAATACACAAACACCCAACAATCAGCCACCCTTGTTCCCTAAACCACCATTGGTCCCTAGTCACATCGGTGTTACACCCATCCACACAATCCCCTTTCTATTTCCTCCCTCAGGTGTAGTAAGCGCTCCGGTTATGGCTACCCTTAGTCTCCCCGGGTTAACATTGGGATTACCCGTGTGGTATATTTCGCCTCTCGTGCCCCCGCCGACACTAAATGTCATCCTGCAACCGGTGCAACCCATTGTTACTTCTACTCAACCACCTCCCGGTATCACTCCCCCTTTGTCATCGACGAATCCCCCTCCTCTCATTAGGCCCACAACCATACACTGCGGTACCCCCACCCAAGGCAGTTAAACCTCCCCCCGTGTTCCGTGCTCCTCCTTAATGCTCGTTGTGCGATGAGTTAGGCCATCCAACCCATCAGTGTCCACAGTTACCTGCATTACAGGAACACATGCAAATGCTTGACGACGACCCCAACATCCCGGTTGTCAAAATCGACTCAAACCCCATGCCTCGTGACAAATCACTGCGTACCAACCACCCTTGTGCGATATGCGGTATTTACGGCCACTACTCACATCACTGTCCTGATATCCCAAACTACAGAGCAGCTCTCTATGAGATGAATAATTTGGATCTTGAGACGGCGCCCCCTACTATCGAGGAGATCTACCCTCCCACATCATCCTCATCCGGAGAGATTAACACCATTTATATGATCTCTTCGACTACCACTTTCAAACCAGAACCCCTTGATTTATGGTCTGACTACTTCCATACTAATGAGCAAATTTTGGAAACACTCACTGCACCCGACTACCCGTGGGAGGATATGCATCATCGCTCATACTTCCTTCCAGAGGCGTCTACATCCACGGCATCTAACCAGTTGTCGGTCGAATCGAAAGATTTCATACCCACTAAGTTCGATTGGTTCAAGGACCCCATCCCAGCACCGGATGCTTTCGAAGAAGGGAACATGTCCAACATTTCCCCCATTATACAAATTGATATTTCCACCACACCTGAAAAACCTGAGCTCATCTCGCTGGGCGCATCTTGCACTCAAGCGGAAACTCAGGCGTACAAAAAGCTTTTTCAAGAATTCTGTGATGTCTTTGCCTGGTCCTATACCGAAATGCCTGGTCTTGACCCCGCCATTATAGAACACCACATTGACACATGGCCTGATGTCCCCCCCGTTCGTCAGAAACAGCGACCCATTCATCCTTCCAAGCTCCCCGCCGTTAAAGCCGAGGTTGAGAAACTTCGCGAAGCAGGATTCATTTATCCCATTGCTTATACCACATGGGTTTCAAACCCCATTCCCGTCAACAAAAAACAAGGCACCCTTAGAGTATGCACTGACTTCCGTGATTTAAACCACGCTTGCCCCAAAGACAATTTTCCCACGCCATTCATTGACCAACTCATTAATGCATGTGCGGGACATGAAGTCTTATCTTTCATGGACGATTTTTCCGGATACAACCAGATTCAGATTCGTAAAGAGGATCAGTACAAAACTGCCTTTACCACCCCATGGGGCACCTTTGCCTATCGTGTCATGCCTTTCGGCCTCAACAATGCTGGTGCCACCTTCCAGCGGGCCATGACCTATTGTTTTCACGACTTGGTACATATCCTGATGATCTATCTTGATGACCTTACAGCTCATTCCCGGAAATGATCAGACCACCTTAACGACCTACGGCAAGTTTTCCTGCGTTGTCGCAAATATAAAATCCGCTTGAACCCACACAAGTGTGTCTTTTGCGTTCCTACAGGCCGTTTGTTAGGTTTCATTGTTTCCCAGGATGGAATTACTGTTGATCCCCTAAAAGTCAAAGCCATCTTAGACCTTCCCTCTCCGCGCACGCTTCGGCAACTCCAGAGTTTGCAGGGACGGTCCAATTTCCTTCGTCGCTTCGTCCCTGATTACGCCACCAAAGTTCACGGATTCTTACGCTTACTTCGCACCCACATACCCTTTGTTTGGGATGAGCAAGCAGACACGGCATTCGAAGCCCTTAAGAAAGCTCTCACACAAGCCCCCTTGATCTCCCCTCCGGATTTCTCTCAAGACTTCATCCTTTACGTCTCGGCATCTGAACATGCCGTGTCCGGAGTCTTGGTCCAAGAAGATGCCTCTCACCAAGAACATGTCATTTATTACGTCAGCCAGACCTTGTCTGGCACACCCCTACGTTACCCATACGAGGAAAGATTAGCCCTAGCTGTAGTCTTTTCTGTCCAAAAATTGCGACACTACATTTTGCTCAGTCATACCACAGTTGTCGCCGACTCCAACCCTATGGTCTATCTCCTAAACCGCTGGCTCCTACAAGGTCGTGTTGTTAAATGGGTCATTATCCTCCAGGAGTATGACCTCACTTTCAAAACTCCCAAGAGCACCAAAGCCCTCACACTTGCCCATCTCATCACTGACCTCCCATCATCTTCGTCATCACCCGCTATTCAAACGGATCTGATTGACGATCACATCTTCGTTATTTCGACTGACGACCCATGGTACGGTGACATCCTAATTTACCTCCGCACGCAGAAATTTTGACCCCACATCGATTGTGACGGACGCCGTCATATACGTCACCACGCCCCCCGATACCTCTTGTTAGGGGATGTACTTTATCGACGCGGCATTGATACCATCCTACGACGTTGCATATCCCATAGCGAGGCAGAACAAGTCCTCAATGATTGTCGTAGTGGTGCCTGCGGAGGCCATTTCTCCGGCATGGCCACCGCCCAAAAGATCATTCGTGCAGGTTACTTTTGGCCGTCATTATTTACTGATTGCATCACCGCAGTCAAACATTGCCAAAACTGTCAACTTTTTGCCCCCAAAGCAAGAACCCCACCCGCCCCCCTTCATCCAGTCGTTACTGCCGGACCATTTTGCAAATGGGCCATCGACTTCCTTGATTGCAATCCCACGTCATCCAGCGGTCAGAAACATATTATTGTGGCCGTAGATTATTTCACCAAGTGGGCGGAGGCCATGCCAACTTACAATTGCACAGCCGAAACCGCAGCACGGTTCTTTCTCAACCATGTTATCGCACGTTTTGGAGTGCCAAAGCAACTTGTCTCAGACCACGGCTCTCACTTCGAAGACACCGTCTGGAAAGAATTATCAACCTTACTGAAATTTGAACACCATTTCTCCTCTGCCTACTACCCCCAAGGAAATGGCCAGGTCGAAGCGATAAACAAAATTTTGAAAACCATCCTTCAACGCACTGTTGACAAACACAAGTCAAATTGGCACCACATGCTTTTCCCGGCACTATGGGCATACCGCACATCAACTAAAACTGCCACTGGTTTTACCCCTTTCCACTTAGTTCACGGTGTCGAATCTGTCCTCCCCATTGAGTGTCAGATTCCAACCCTACATATGGTCGTTGAACTCTTACCGGACACTGCCCCAATTGAGCAACGCTTACTACTCCTGGAGCAGGCCGATGAAGATCAGCGCACAGCCCTTCAAAACATGGAAGCAGCCAAGAACTGATCCAAATTGAATTATGATAAACATGTCCACCCAAGAGCTTTTTCTGAAGGGGACCTTGTCCTGGCCTACGACCAGGCTCATGACAAAACCGGGAAAGGAAAGTTTGTGTCCATGTGGCAAGGCCCATATATTATACAAACTTGCCTCGGACAAGGGGCATACATTATGACCGATTCAGAAGGCAACCCCCTCCGCAACCCACGCAGCGGGTTGTACCTCAAACGATTTTACCCATAGTAAACTGGATGGACACCACCGTCCATTACTGAACTTCATCACAGTTCTTTCCTTTATCTGTTTTCACCAGGTCCATTTTTTGACCATTTTTTCATGCCCTTGTTGCCTCGATTTGCGTGCCACATCGGCCATCGTCCATTTTTTGCGAGTCTTATCTCGTCGGATTCAGTTTTCTGCGCTCATGATGATGCTTGAGATCATTTCTCTCTCTCACGCCCAGATTTTTAGGGCATTTTTTCATGCCCCCTCGTCGCCTCAGTTTGCGTGCCACATCGATCGTCGTCCATTTTTGGCGAGCCTTATATCGCCGGATTCAGTTTTCCACACTCGTGATGATGCTTGAGATCATTTCTCGCTCTCACGCCCAGATTTTTCATGTATTTTTCCCATGCCCCCTCGTCGCCTCGGTTTGCTTGCCACACCGATCGTCGCCCATTTTTTACGGGTCTTATATCGTCGGATTCAGTTTTCCGCGCTCGTGATGATGCTTGAGATCATTTCTCGCTCTCACGCCCAGATTTTTAGGGCATTTTTTCATGCCCCCTCGTCACCTCGATTTATGTGCCACATCGGTCGTCGTCCATTTTCGACAAGTCTTATATCACCGGATTCAGTTTTCCACGCTCGTGATGATGCTTGAGATCATTTCTCGCTCTCACGCCCAGATTTTTAGGGCATTTTTTCATGCCCCCTCGTCGCCTCGGTTTGCGTGCCACATCGATCGTCGTCCGTTTTCGACAAGTCTTATATCGCCGGATTCAGTTTTCCACGCTCGTGATGATGCTTGAGATCATTTCTCGCTCTCACGCCCAGATTTTTAGGGCATTTTTCCATGCCCCCTTGTCGCCTCGGTTTGCGTGCCACATCGGTCGTCGTCCGTTTTTGACATGCCTTATATCGCCGGATTCAATTTTCCACGCTTGTGATGACGCTTGAGATCATTTCTCGCTCTCACCTCCAGATTTTTCAGGCATTTTTTAATGTCACTCATCACCTCGGTTTGCGTGCCACGTTGGTCGTTGCCCCTATTTGGCAATCTTTATGTCACCGGATTCATTTTTCCGCACTCATGATGATGCTTGAGACCTTTTCTCGCTCTCATCAATCCCTTTTTTGTTCAATATAATTTTATCCCTTTTTCAGGCCGAGCAATCCCTGTTACGAAAAAGGCACTTAGGGAGTTTTTGTTAAGCTCTTTTCTGACTCCTAAAACAATGAAAAGATCGTCGAGCAACCTTGCTTCCTTTCATGCTCGCTAAACGTATCTGAAAGGGCGTCTACCTGGTATAAGTTTACCCATTTTCCGGACCTTATAGACTAATTACGAAAAAGGAATACTCTAGTCACATTGGCTAGAAGAGTTCTCCATTTGCATCATTTTATGCTTTTTCGGGCCTTGGAGACTAACTTACGAAAAAGAACACCAATGGAGTCCACTTACCGCTTTCAGACTCTCTAAACATGAAAGCGACCACGAGCAATCACCATCCTGGGCTCGTAAAACCAACAGGACAGTAATCATAACCACTGCAGAGTCTTCTTATCGTTTTCAGACTCCTTAAAAATGAAAGCACCAATGAGCACGAACAGTCATGGGCTCACGAAATCCACAGGACAGTACCATTTCAGAGCACACTTTTATACCTTCTTGGAGCTCATTAAAACTATGAAGAAGGACCCAATGGTGCTTCTCGGTGCCACAACAGATCATGTCTACTCATATGGCAGCTTCCCCATTTTGGTCGCCTTTGTTCAGAGTATTTTGTAGTATGTCACCCTGAGAATCCCTCGACAGCACCCATCAGCTTGACCCCCCCAGAGTCAATACATACCCTTCAGTCCTTAAAAGCAATGATACCCACACCTACAAGTCATTTCCCTACACTGCTAGGTCAACCATGTCATCATGCTCTGAACAAAGGAAGTTTGAGTCTACCCACTATACGACCCCAGATACTTCCCATCCTCACAAGTATGTCAGTCCTACCATCAGTACTACCACACTTCAGTTCTACACCTCGCGCTCCTATCAAGGAAACATCATTGCCTTGTTAGTTGCTGGTCTCCCTCTGTCGACGACAACTAAATTTTTTCCAGAGGATAGACCTAGAGGTCCCTGTGTCTTGGACTCATCACCATTTATGATGAGTGCCTACGAATCATTAAGAGAAGAGTCCTCAGTGCTTCTCCAAATGGTTTTTTCTCACATGCTCGACTTCAACACCTTGATCGCATCGTTGAGACTCACATAGGGTATTGGTCCTTTCAGTTATTAGTCGAAGACCCCGGATACCTCCTGACTCCTCCACATTTGAGAGTCTACATATGGAAACAACCAGTTACATTTTTTCTATAGATATCCGGGTTGCTCATGGCGACAGTATTCAGATGTACCCCAGTTTTATACTCCCTCGAGTATATAGTTACATGTACATGTACTTCTCCGAGATGACTCTCAGTCATTGAGTCCCGACAGATGTTGGACACCTTCAGTTTCAGCAGTTCATCAACCCTTCTAAGACCTTCGTCAGAACGGTTGTTGCTTTATTCCAGTGTATCAGTTATTGAGATCAGTCATGATATGATCATGAGTACATCCCGAAATGATGTCCCCTCTGGACCCTTATGATGTACCAGCAGATTTTTCATGTATTTTCTCACGTCCCCCTTCTTGGGACTAATTGTTTATATATGTCTTGATACGAGCATGGGTATGCCTGCCTCGTCCATTATCAGGATTATTCCTCATTCATATTGAGGCCATGTAATATTGTTTATTTTTTGCAGCTTCCAAGGGCCGCGGATCCAGTCTCCAATCGGTCTCTTCTCCTCCCCAAAACCCCAGAAAAAAGACAAAAGAACTATGATGTCTATCGGCCATACGATGAGCTCCTGCCCTCACACATCAGGGGGCAATCTGTTAACACCTAAAAAGTTCTCACTAGCTCATTTCCTTATTCACATGACCCATTTGTCCACTTTTTCCACCATCTAAGCCTCTAAAGCCAACAAAAGGTCACCAAAAGACCTTAATACACCCCTTTTTCCCCACTCAAAAATATTATTTTTCCTAAAAAAGCATAAAAAACCCTCAAAAAGGGTCCAAAATTCCCAAAAATATTAAAAAGGGAATAAAAATATTAATTTTATTCAAAAAAGGAAAAAGGAGGGAAAAGTACCTAAACCATGTTGGTCAATACCATTGGTTTCCACAAAACCATAATGGTATTCCCCACCACCAAAACCTATAAAAAGGTGGTAGGGGCTCCTCATTTCACATCCATCCATCTTCCTATCCTCATGCTGCCAAAATCTCCCTTGAGCTTTTGGCCATTGTAGCAACCTTGGAGAAAGGACCCTTTGGAGTTTGGAGCTACTCACCCTTGGAGCTTCTCAACTATCTTCATCACTTGGAGGTATTATTATTGCAAGCACTTGCTTGCCCCCATTTTCAATACAAAATTATTTCTTATACTTCTTGTTCTTGTTTTTTGATTCAAAAATGCACATGTTAGTTTAGTTTAGATTTAGATTTAGTTTATTGTTTTTGCTTAATATTGAAACTGCTGCTACTAGTTAGCAGGTGCCCATTGCACTAAGCTTGGTTGCAAAACCAAGCCAACAGGTGGTAAGAAGTACTCATAGTTAATGAGGTCCCAACTTGGTGGAATGATTCCTTCCAGAAATCGCTACTAAATTTGGGGTCCCTGTCACTGACGATAACTTTGGGAAACCCTTGGAGCTTGAATATGTTTTTTACATAGATATAGAGACTTGAATAGATTTGTCCTTTGATGAAATCCCAGTGAAATGGGCATATTTGTTTAATCGATATATGATTACAAATATTCTATCTTTCCCTTCAGAAGTAGGAAGTCTAGTAATAAAATCCATAGATATTTTAGACGATTTATGAGCTGGGATATGAAGGGGTTGGAGAATCCCTGGAGGAGCAACTGTTTCAAACTTTTGTCGCTGACAGGTATCACATTCTGCCACATATTTCTGAATATGAGATTCCATACCCTTCGAAAAGAAGGATTTTTGTATATTATGGTATGTTTTGAAAAAACCAACATGGCCTGCTATCAAAAAATCATGGTTCTCTTTTAAAACTTGAGTTTTAAATTTTGAAGAGTTGGGAAAATATATCCTTTGTTTGTACCATAGTATGTCATTCTCCCATGATCATTTGGAATTTGTTGCCGCATTGCTTTCAACTTCCTCTATTAGCTTCCTTGTTTCTGGTTTTTTTTACTTACTCAGTTTGGATCTCTGAGATCCATTTAGGAATTACTATGGAAATGGCACATAGTGTGGCATCATTTTCATAGTTTCTTGATAATTCGTTTACAACCAAATTTTCCTTGCCCTTTTTATAAAGGATGTCGAAATAAAAAAACCTGGATTTTGCTCACCATTTTTTGTCGTTTTGATGAAAGGTTTTTCTGGGTTAGGAATACTTCAAACTATTGTGATCCGATTCAATGAGAAATTTATATCCCAACAAGTACTACTTCCACTTGACTAAGGCATGCATTGTTTCCAACATTTCTTTGTCATATGTAGATTTTGTATTCTCATTTGATTTTAAATTTTGACTTTCAAAGGCAATGGGATGATTGTCTTGCATTAGCACGGCTCCTACACCTGTTTCTAAAGCATCACATTCAAGGATAAATGCTTTTGTGAAATCTTGAGCTGTCGAGACTGAAGTGGATGTGATTAAGGTTTTCAACTTTTCAAAACATGCTTCAACATATTTAGCCCATTTGAAGGCATCCTTTTTCAATAGTGTTGTTAGCGGCGCCACAATTTGTGCATAGTTACGAACAAATCTTCTATATTGACCTACCATACCTAGGAATCCCCTTAATGATGAGATTGATTTGGGGCTAGGCCACTCAATAATTGCCACAATTTTCTTTAGGTCTAGTTTGATTCCTTCAGCTAAAGTGATATGTCCTAAAAACTCTATTTCTTTTTGCCCAAAACTGCATTTAGATTTATTAGCGTAGAACTTATTTTCTTAAGGAGCTTTAATATTGTTTCTACATGCTTGACGAATGAGCTCCAGTTTTTGCTCTAAGCAAGGATATCATCAAAGATATCCTTGATCAAGGTTATGTATTATCCTCGCTGAGCTTGATTGCATCATTGAGGTCCATCACAAAGTAGAGTACTAAGTGCAGTCACATAAAGCAAGGACAAAATGCCAAGGCAAAAAGTTGCTATGGGGTCAGAGTGGATTGTTATGAGTATGGCTTAGCATAGCTTAAATCAAGAGATGTGAATATGACACTAAGATGATGCTATTGACATCATGAAACTAGACTAATCCACATAATAATTTTAGGATTGGAAACCTTAGCTTGACTTCGAGTGAACTTAATTGTGAAAAGACATGCAGTATGTGTGATCTAATCAATCATTGCCTTCCAGGTGTAACCCTACTAACATCATCCCTCTAAAATTGTAGATGTTTAATTATGTGAAATATTTATAATATGGTGTGAATTAAAACTGTGATACAAATGATCATTGAAAAGCTTGGATATTTAATCTAGATGTGATTAAATTGGATCTAGGATATAACTCTTGTTGTGTCAATCATCGTAATGTTGATTAAGAAAACAATTACCCCCCAAATGATTGCATGAATTCCCTGAAGAAATATCTATTATTGTATTCTCAGTTATAAGCAGTTTTTGAGTTCAGTTTGGAGTGCCCCTCAAATGTTGATTATAAAACTTGTTCAACCTTAACTCAAGGCATATACTCATAGATTCATGGAGAAATCAACCTAATTTGCATAATCTAATATAAATGTATGACTGGAAATATGGAAATACATAGCTAAATATTGACATACAATTAGTCATTATCCAATCACATTAGAATAAACATATATTACATGGGACACAAACCGTGTGATGGGAGGAACCCCCATGAAAAAAAGGTTGTGTACTTATCTCGTTATGGGAAATAAATCATAGTCCTCACACTCTCAGTTATGAAACCTTGCTCCATTTGAATAAATTGTATAAGGGATTCTTACATACAATGCGTAGTATCATAATCACAATAACAAGGACAATGTCCAATTATCACCCCTTCAATCTAACCCACCCTTCATTCTTAAGTGGAAATGAAGAGTTGATGGAGTCCAATTTGATTTTAATATGGGAGATTGGAAGATTTAGTCAACTTTGATTGCTTTAATTAATGCAATACTCTTATAAGGGCTCATGTATACCCAATAACAACTTTATACTTCTTCTTCCACGGTAATTGGGTGTTAATGGCACCTAGGAGTGCCTTCAAATAGAATTTCCAAATAATTGTGTTTTTCTTATTAAATGATTCTTCTTCCTATTTTCCCTTATTAGACATGCCATAGGAGTATTCTACTAAAAAATTTAACAATAGGGAATTAATCTCATCCATATTGTTTGAATTCTCCACCTCTTTATCCTTCTACCGCTAAACAAATCCTACAACAAAGAAATGAGTATTTTCTTTATAAACATGGTTGCGTTTATATTTCTACTTCTCAACATAAAACTTCAATTCAACCTCTTAGGGAATAACTTATTTCTCATTCTAAGATTGGTCATAATTCACCAAGATTATTTAAACCAATTCTTAGTGCTAAAGGGTATGCATTTTGGCTTTGATACCTTGGACTTGTGCTTATCACAATTACATGAACCAACCATTAATGACACTAATAAGAAAAACATGGGAGAAAGATGGTAGAGAGTGAGGAAATATAGATACGATAGAGAACACTTCCTTCTTTCCTACTTAGAAGTTTCACAACATTCAATTTCCAGGAAGCACAATATGTAGGCATAAGAGTGGCATCTTTGACATGAGTGACATTGAAAAACCCATATCCCTACACCATCCTTTGATGACATTGTGGTACAATAAATATAATCCTACTCTAGACATAAGGTTGGAATGTTCACCATTGTCACAAGGGGAAAACTATAAATCGTAGTATTGACAGGGTAGAATTTGCCTTATGCAAACAATAAGGGTTATTCCCCATGAAAGGTTCCAATTAGACATGACACCGTTTGGAATAGGGAACCCATTTGGATCATGGCCCAAAAATCATTATTCTTTGAGATTTTATCAGTTACGGCTCAATCCACCATTTAGGGTTTTTGAAATGCAATATGAAATGGAACTAATCTAGGATGTAGAAAGCATAATGATGCTCGAGATAGCTAACAGAACTATAAACGTGAACATAGAACCAAATATGTTAATGACTTATTCTTCAATAAATGGTTACTACATGAGCAAGAACATAAGCATAATTAACCAAATGCACACCAAAACAATGTTGAGAAATGAACAGTTGATCATAGTAATACGCCCATGTCTATAGCGTAAACATTCTAGAGACAAATTGGAGAAATAAATGCTACTTATACAACATAACAATCTATAGTGTAGTTACGGTTTCAAGTCAAAAATGGCCAAACCCTAGTTACGGGAGGGTCGTCGGTGGCCTGCTGCTGTCAGGCTGGGGCGAATGTAGCCTAACGCACGAAACTGCGATGTGGCGTCCACCACTGTATTGATCACCGTGCACTCATTTAGGGATTTACTGCGCTTGGTTGGTGCATTGTTTAAACCCTAGTTTTGTTTTGTTACTGCAGTTGTTTACCTCTTTTACTGTGGTCTTGATTTTACCTGCAATGGCTACCTACGATGACAAGGTGGATTATACCTTCGACCCATCAGACGACATGCCCATCTGGACGCAGCCAACGGGTGTAGGGTGGCATGAAGGGTATTACCTTGCTGGGTGTGGTGTGGAGGGTTTACCTACTCTCGAGAACAGAACGGACTTAGGGTTTTCACCATCCGACTTTCTTGCACTTTCTCCTGGCTCCGGGCCGTTGAATGTTCCTTTAACCCGTATCCCACGGACTTCTCCATTAAAGGAAGCTGGGACGTCCCTATGGTCTTCGGAACAGGTAATAACAGCCTTTGAGGTTTCGGTGGGCGGAAAGAAAGGGCCTCTTCCTGCAATCGATGGATATCAGGGTATTGAAAGAGTTGGATTCCCATCATCGGACTCTTTTCCTATTTTGAACACTGCTGAGGTGCGGGAAGGTTCAAGGCTGGGGTTATTGGAACTACATGAACAACGTGGTTTTGCTAGTCCATGTGTGGGCTCTGGTACCAGCTCTGAAGAATGGGGAGGTCCTTCCTCGGATGATACTGCACATAAGGCGAAACGAGGCAGAAAACGATGGCTGAAACTGAATAGGACCAAATACAACTATGCACTTGGGGAAGATATTGAGTGGCATCAATTGGTCAAGATGACCAGTATTACCTTGGTTGGTAAGGCTTTGGGCAGATCCTTTTCTCTGCGCACCATTGAGGCTTGGGTGGGAGAAAATTGGGCTGCAGAATTAGGATATATCCCGGAGGTTGTGGAACTAACCCGTAATTGGTTTGCATTCAATTTCCACAATGCGGAACATACTAAATGGGTCTTGAATTCAAACTGGAGCTGGGATCACTGCCCGGTCATGATTAAGCCATGGCACCCGATGTTTGATGCTAGTCGGGAATGACTGGATTTAGTCCCACTGTGGGTTCGGCTCCCCGGTTTACCTCTCCACTACTGGTCGGAGCAGCATTTCAGAGGGATTGGTAACATGATTGGTACCTATTTAGATGGTGACTATAGTTTTCTACAATCCCGTCAGAGGAAGATTGCATGTATATTGGTAAATTTGAACATCAGGGATGGGTTAGCACCTGATGTTACCCTCAGTTGGGGACCCTATGTATATGTGCAGAAACTGGACTATGAAAATGTTCCCTTTAGATGTCGTCGCTGCCATGCTTATGGTCATCCGGTTGCTGAGTGTAAACTTCCTTTACGGAGGAAAAATGGAGGTACTCAAAAACCTACAATTGCTTTGGAGTCTACTCCTCCG